>CM029637.1:34214549-34939326 GCA_017311315.1 Dendrocalamus latiflorus
AGACGCGTGACCATTTTGCCACGTTCGTTCGTACAAGTGAAGGTTGGATACCAGTGCCCCTATAGGGTGATGGCCGCGGCCTGGCGGAGAAGGCATGCACGTGGAGATCGCCATCTCGCTAAAAGGGGAAACAGCCATGGAGGAGACAAGGCACAGCACAGGGAGGTTGGTGTCCAGCCATGGGGCAACAGCTGCGACTGCATGCATGGCTCGTCCTGTCAATTGCTCGCCACTGTGACCGCTCTGCACTTAGGGTTGAATTTCAATTGACAATAAGAGTTATATATTGGTGCAACACTTGCTCAACTAGCAAAGTGAGACTCAATTGGCCTCAGGTCTATCTGCACGCAGGACAAATCACGCACTCACATCAACTTTACGCTTTCATCCTTTTACCTGCGTCGAACAAACTATGCACTCACACCAACCTTGCTTATGATTTTGTCCTCACTTCACGTAAAAGGTTAACCCAAGGGTTGGATTGCAATTGACAATGAGGTTATATGTCCGTGTAACTCTTACTCAAACAGCAAGGTGGGGCTAAACTCCTAGCACTTAGAACTCATACCCTACATAGGCCTCATTTGGGCTCGACCTTAATTGGGCCGGATATCACATACACACTCATGCCCTACATGGGTCTCATTTGGTCTCAATCTAAATTGGGTCGGATCACTCACACACACCCTCAAAGGATTCAAGGTTCTCATTGGTAACATACCCATGCTAGGATAAATGACCAGGATCTCCTCTCTTGGCACACATCCGTGCGTCCAGATGTCATGTGTGTTCACTCATCAAGGCCACATGCGCCATACGTCATAGGCTCGTTCGTATTGATTCCTCTCGCTCCTGTCTCACTCTGAGGATAAGTTAGAGAGTCACAAGCGCATCACATACCCCATTCCTCTCACCCCCGGCGCACGCATCTCTCCCTTACTTTTTGTACTACTCGTCATTTCTTTCTAAAAGGCACTTCTTTCGGTTGCTACTATTTTATTTTTAGCTAAAAATTATCAGAAGAAACCAATATGAATGCCCTCATATGCCCACGTCTATGATCCTGACATGCACGTATAACCGCGAGGGTTAGCTCTGATACTATTTGTAATGCTCAGCTCCAATTAGGCTCAGGTCTACTTGTATGCTGGACAAACCACACACTTACACTAACTTCACGTATGCTTTTATCTTCACTTCGCGTAAAAGGATCAATCCAAATGTTGTATTGCAATTGACAATAGTGTGTATATATATATTGGTGTAACTCTTACTCAACTAGCACAGTTGAACTAAACTTTCAACACTTAATGGGCGTCGTTTAGGTTAAATACAAATTGGGCCGGCTCTCAGAGTACTCGATCCGATCTAATCCAGTTCCAGTGGGCCAATACACCGATCGATCGAGATGACTGCAAGCTCCGGCGATACAAGCTAGCTCCAGCTGCATGTATCTTAACTCTGCTCATCGGTGCAGTAAATGACTACACGTGGGAGCCTAGCTGGATGGAGCAAACCGACAACACAGTATTAGCGAAAGCGTAGTCGTAAAATAAATTAGTAGTAATTAACAGGTGCTAGCTACTGCACGTACGGGTCTCTGTTCTCCCTTGAGTCGCTCCATTCCATCGGTCGGATTTCGATTTCTGCGATTTGAGCCCGGCCTCCGAAAATTAAAGAAATATCTCTTTAATTTGTGCAGTACAGGCAGTCAGATATCCAGATGTTGATGTTGGTTTATCTGCCGATACGATCGATATATCCTTCAGGACACTGTTCGTCTGTCCGTGTGGTCGCCATGCGGCATAATGTGGCAGATACAGTAACAGTTAGGGAATATATATGTGACGCATGCAAAAACATCCTATAGATACCATATCCGTTGTTATGTTGTAAACTTGAGGATGAGACAAAAGGTTGTGGGACATTTTTTCCATGGGTGATGCGGCAAAGATGTCAACTATACACCAATGACTGTGATACGCAAAGATGTCAACTGTACATCAATGACTGTACCAAATACTCCTTTCGATGCATAATTCGGATGCAGTAATTGGGTGCTATTATCCGCGCAATACTTGCATGCATGCTCCTAGCGAGAATCGTTCCCATAGAACATTAACAATTTAACATCCTACGTGCGTCAATATGGCACGCAAAATGCTACGAGTGGGATGTCAGGCAGGAGGAAAACCCGTGGCACTCAACTGTTCGATCAACGTAGCGAGAATTACCATCCGTTCAACCACAGGATACTGCCCACGAGCACGGTTCGCCCCAATGTTACGAACCAGCGTGCATGCACGACGATGGCAGTCGGACAAGACGCACCACTGTACGTAGCGAGGAGCGACACGAGTCCACCTGTCAATCACCAGCCAGCACCGACCGATACGGCGGATGGTCCAATGCGCGCGCAGGTTCGCACGCGCTATTCAATGTTGAGAAACCGTTGTGGTTGATGAGTTCAGTATGATCGATTTTTCTCTGCTATATAAAAAGTGGATTAACCACAGCAGACGCAAAATAGTAGATTAAAATACGAAGATAGAAAAAACTTCTGATCTTTCTTTATTAATTTCTTTTCTCATATGTATATAAAATAGCTACTAATACTCTATATTTACAATCTAGTGATACTCATCATGAACCAAGTCTGTAAGGCCGGGCCAAGTTTTCCTAATATTCAGTAACTGCTACCCCTTGCGCAACAGGAGAAGCTTCTTTGATCGGTTCGTAGGCGCGGCGGCCGACTTGGGCGCGCAACAGTGCCGCGGATACCATGCAGATCGGACGCGACAGCGCCGCCTCCAGCTACACGCAGCCAACCAGGTGTGCCGCCAGATGCCACCCGGCCCGTTTAAAAAAAACACCGGCCAAAGCGAGCGAGCGAGCTCCATTACTACACACCGCTGTCCTTGTTCCCTTGTGCATGTGCGCATACGAGCCAGCCGACTTGGCGGCAACGTGCTCCGGTCGTTGCAAGGACGCCGTGTACAGGAAGGAGATCCATGATTCCGTAGCCCTTTTTCAGTTTTTTGTGGAGTTTTTTTTCTGTCTTTGACTTCGGCTTTTTTTTAAAACTGAAATAAATGAGATGTCTTTTTAAAGTGACTTCTCGAAGTCGATTCTCTAAACGATTTTTTAAGTCTAAAATTATATGTACTATTTATATCTTTATCGTTCATCGCTATCTTAAAAATTACAGATAAAAATTATCTATAGTAGCAAAAGCCGTCCTGTTGTCTTTTACGCAAGGGAGGGTGCCCCATGCGCAAACAGTGTATCGGACTACATGCCATGCCACCAACCAGGTGTACCTGCGCGCATGATTTTAAAGGTCGTGTCGCGCAACCCGTGGAGCCTGACGTGCCAGCGACCGGGCTAGTTTGTCTGGCACGCAAAGTGCGCCAAGGGTGAGTAAGAGTGGACGGTCTCTTCACCTGGCTCTATTAATTGCGGGTCTAGTTTCATCGTACCGTGCTGCTGTCAACATGATTTTTTTTGAGGTATCAACATGATTAAGTGAGCACATACGAGCAAAACATGATTAGCGCCCCCAGTTCGAAACGCAGAAATTATACTGGAATTTTGCAAGAAACAATTGAAATCCCCCGATATTTCTCGAGAAATCCTCCTTTTTTTTAAGAAAAGTTTCTTGTGACAAACCATGTGTTAACTTCTATTGCAAGGCCGACGGTATGATCTGCCTGCTGTACGATCTTTTGGGCCGACGAGCCAGAGCGCCGGCGGTATGTCAGCCCTTGATAGGTTCGGCCGAGATTTTAGCCAGTTTGGGCTTCACCTTAAGTTAGGCCTCCTTTATGTACGATGGGCCGGAAGCCTGTTGCATTGGAGCAGTAAATCGGCCCATACAAAAATAGCACCTAATTGTGCCGCGATCTACAGCACGATCGATCGATTTGTACCTACTAATTACGTTTTCGTAGTTGCAACGGAACTCATTGAATATATAGAGAATCGTATTATAGAAAAGAGTTGCTCTAATTGATTAAAAAGTAGAGAATGATGAGAAGTTGAGTAAATAGAGCGGTTAAAGAAGAATGGACGTACAACCACCAACTCATTCTTTTATAATAGTAATGATATCTCAGAGAAAAACAGCACGATTGATCTTGATTTCACGACATAAGGTACAAGAACAGATCAGTGAAAAAAGAGGATTTGCGCCTTACATTTCAGGAGAAGATACACATCACTGTGTTCCAGCTTAAACTTAAGTAGATAACACAAGACCATAACACCGTTGCCCTAGTATCTACATCCACTTGACCGCCAACCCCAAGAAGAACCGGAAGAAAAGAAGCAACCGTTCCAATCACCAAAACAATGGTGTCGTATTAATCAGGGACCAGCACGGCCGGCGTCGTCAGGCGTGGTGGTGCTGCAACTGCAGCAGCCGCGAGTACGCCCCCTCCGGCCGTGTCACGAGCTCGGAATGGCTGCCGTGCTCCACGATCCGCCCGTCCTGCACGACGGCGATGCGGTCCACCCCTCGGATCGTCGAGAGGCGGTGCGCCACCAGGACGGTGGTCCGCCCCTTCATCAGCCGCTCCAGCGCCTCCTGCAGCACGCACTCGGACTCGGCGTCCAGCGCGCTCGTCGCCTCGTCCAGCAGCAGGATGGCTGGGTCCTTGAGCACTGCTCTGGCAATGGCAATCCGCTGCTTCTGGCCGCCTGATAGCTGCACACCTCGCTCACCGACCGCCGTCTTGTAGCCGTCCGGCAGCTGGCTGACGAAGCCGTGCACGTTTGCCGTCTTAGCCGCCTCGATCACCTCCTCCTCGGTTGCACCCTCCTTGCCATATGCAATGTTTTCAAGAATGCTCGCCGCGAAAAGGACAGGCTCCTGCTGCACAAGGCCTATCTTGAGCCGCAAGGACTTCAAGTTCAGCCTCCTAATGTCCTTGCCATCGATCGTGACTTTTCCGGCAGTCGGATCGTAGAACCGCTCTACGAGGGCAATGACAGTACTCTTCCCGGAACCGCTAGGTCCAACTAGAGCTTGGCTGCGCCCAGCCTGGATTTTCAGGTTGAAGTCCTTGAAGATTTGGATGTCAGGGCGGGACGGATAGGCAAAGTCAACATGCCGCAGCTCAATGTCCCCACGGACAGTGGTGACACGTTCTGACTCTGGATCATCGGGCTCAATTCTTGTTGCTCTGTTGAGGATGCCGAAGATGGAGCGGATGGATTCGCCTCCACGGACGATCTCTGGAGCAAGGCTGACGGTCTCAGCTACGGAGTTGGCAGTCACAACAAGGACAACAAAAACCTTGATGACCTTGGAGAAGGTGGACCCATGTGACCGGACGAGATGAGAACCGTACCAGAGAATGAGTGCTTCTGAGGAGTACAGGCAGAGTTGTGAGAGGCCGAACAGAAGACCTGAGGTCTGGCTGCGGCGAAGGATCTGCTGCTCTGGTATGCGCAGCTCATGGCTGAAGAGAGACAGGATCTTGTTTTGAGCGTTGAAGGCTGCCACGGTGCGGATGTTGCTCACGCCTTCACCGGCAACCATGCTGCTCTTGGCATGTGCCTTTGCTGTGTCACCAGCAAAGCCCTTCATTGAAAGTTGCTGGAAGAATCCAAAGAAACAACATTCACATTTCAGAGCATGGAGTTACAATCATTATATTTTCTACAGAATTAACACTGCAGAAATAAAGCTAAGCATTGTTCTGATTTTGACAAGTGATACTAAATTTCGTAAAGATCATCTAAGTTCTTAGAGATGGACTTGGCATACAGTAAGTCAAAGTTCGACACTGAAAGAAAGAAATGGATCACTGAAAAAGGTAGGCCAACAAATTACCTGGGCAAAGTTGGCAAGCACAAGAAGAGGGAAAGTGGCCAGTATAAGGAGTGCTACTCTCCACTCAATGATAAAACCAACGACAAATGATGTCATAAGTGAGGTCATGTTCTGCAGGATCACAGATATCCTCTCAGCAATCGCCGACTTCACATCAGCTGCATCAACTGCTAGACGAGCAGCCACAAGACTTGAGCTGTTCTCCTCTTCGTCGAACCAACCAACTTCATTCCTAAGTATCGCTGCAGTAAATGTCATAGAGATTGACTTCAAATTCCAGATGACGCCATATAAATAGATTGATCATGGCATAGCAAGAAATGCATACCAGACAGCATCATCCTCCTAACCCTGGTTGTAAGATTTTCTCCCATGATGCTGAAGAAGTAATGCTGCACAAGATAAGCAACTACTGCATACAGGCCTGTGCCAATGTAGATGAACACATACAGCTTAGTTTTCTTCTCCATTTCATTGGGATCCCTGTAGTAGAACACATCAAGCATTTCACCCATAACAATGGCAAAAGTTGGACCACTGAATCCAGAGAGGACAGAACCAATAGCACCAAACACTGCGTAAGGCCATTCAGGAGCATTCAGTTTCAGGAGCTTAAAGAAGTAACCGCGTGGTGCGGGGTATTTACGGTCATTATCTGCATTGGAAATCATCTCAATGCGCCCATCTGCTCCAGTACTGTACTGATAGCTCAGATTCCTTAAACTTCCTGACCTGAGGCTCAGAGATTTGGTGGAAAGTGAACTTGTCAAGTGCATCGAACGTGACCTGCGCGTAGATGCACCACAAAGATCTCTGTTTCGTGCCATTTCCTGAAAACGCATCAGGGAGGCATATGCTCCAGAGTTCCCTTTCACCAGAAGTTCATCATGCGTCCCAGTCTCAACAACTTGGCCTTGCTGGATCACGGCAATCATGTTCACATTTCTTATAGTGGACAGACGGTGGGCAACAACTACTGTCGTCCTCCCAACCATCAGGCGATCTAGAGCTTCTTGCACAATGCTTTCTGAGTCTGCGTCCAAAGCACTGGTAGCTTCATCAAGGAGCAGTATTTTGGGGTTCTTCAACATAGCACGAGCTATTGCAATACGCTGTTTCTGACCACCAGACAGCTGAATTCCTCGCTCACCTACCTGTCGAAAAATAGAAACAAATCAGTGTTTGATTGATTAGACCTGACCGCACGTACATCTAAAAAATATAGACGCACCATGGTATTGTAACCATTTGGAAGATGAGATATAAAGCTATGGGCATTGGATGCAGTTGCTGCAGCCTCAACTTCTGCAATTGTAGCATCAGACTTTCCATACAGTATATTCTCCAAGATAGTTGTTGCGAAAAGAGCAGGTTCTTGGTTTACTAGACCAATCTGATCTCTCAGCCATCTCAATTGGAGTGTCTTTATGTCAACATTGTCCAGCAAAACTTGGCCTGCAGTGCAAGAGAATTTAAGATAATAGTCTAAGAAGGGTCATATATTCACAAACTGTAAATCAAGAGCCCTTTGTAACAATGCAATTCTTACCTTCATTAGGATCGTAGAACCTTTCTATCAAAGCCACAACAGTGCTCTTGCCAGACCCACTGCCTCCAACAACCGCAACGGTTTTCCCAGCAGGGAAAAAAAGAGAGAAATCCCGAAAGATCATAACATCAGGCCTTGATGGATAGCTGAAAGTAACATCCTTGAATTCTATG
Source organism: Dendrocalamus latiflorus (assembly GCA_017311315.1). NCBI lineage: Eukaryota > Viridiplantae > Streptophyta > Magnoliopsida > Poales > Poaceae > Dendrocalamus > Dendrocalamus latiflorus. The sequence goes on from CM029637.1 coordinate 34,222,108, forward strand.
TTTCCATGGACCTCTGCCAACAACTTTCCATCCTTATGATCGTGAACTATGGAGGGTTTGTGGCGAATGACCTCCAGCAGTTTGAAACCAGCAATCTTCCCTTTGCTGAATGCTCCAAGGTTTGAGAATGCTTGGCCAAGACTCCTGCAGCAACAAAATTCAAGCGGTTATTACACGAGGGACATCAAGGTAACAACTAACAGGCAGAAGAAAATAGGCTACACAGAACAATAATAACTTTGACAATTAATTCACTTACATGCCACCAACAATTGCAGAAAAGATAGCTGTAAAAGCCTTGCCACCATCGGTCTGCCCATTCCTGATGAAGACACCAGCATACCAGAATACCAGTGCCCATGACATGCATGCTATCCCATAAGTACACCCAATCCCAAGACCTTTCGCCATCCCAGCTTTGTAACCAAGTTTTAGTGTGTTCTGAATTGCTTCAGAGTAGGAATTGAGTGCTTTGCTCTCTCCAACAAAGGAGTAAACTGTTCGAACTTGTGCAATTGCCTGTGAAGAATGTTTACCCCACTCGCAGTCAGCATGTAAGTATGAGGTTGCAAGCAACTATATTCTATAAAAAAAATTGCATCATCTAGGACAGTATCAAAAGCAATACATTACATTTTTAATATAAAAATAATTTATTACATTCTTAAAACCACTCATTCAGGAAGTAATGCCTAGGGAAGTGCTTACATACTTAAAAATGAAAGTTGCACAAATTTTGAAGCAACAGGGAGCTTGGTTTGCACACGACCATTAGTAAACATTTCCATTAGAATATATGCAGTTTTCTTTTGGAAAAGTACAAAATCATTCACCAACTTTGTATTATCAAAAGTTGACTGCCTGCATCCTATGCCTAAAAATGGTTATAACCCAACCACCCATATTCCTCTAACACTGCATATAGTGTCTCTTTTGCAGTGACTCTGGCCCAGTTCTTATCAGCTTATGCCTTTTTCCAAACAAACAAACGGGATGACTTCGCCACGGCCGTTTCAAAGTGGCTTATCGGCATTTGGTTCGTTCACACAAACGCTCGCGCTAAGATCAAAAGTTATCAAACACAGCTATAACCTATCAGCTGCAATCAAAAAGAACTCACCTTCTATACGTTGGCAAAGAACCAAAACTGTTTTTTCTAACAAAATTACATAATTAAACTGTATTCATATAATGTATTATAATCCAAATCCGTTAGTAGTAGTTGTTGCAGTTTCTCTAGCCCCTACGTTGGTTGACTGTAGTTTCTTTTTTTTCTTCTTTCCTGCAAACTCTTGTAGTATGGTTTCTATTAATAGAAATCGGAATTTCCAGCTCAAAAAAATATAATTCAAATCCTATTAAGAAATAGCATCACTGTTCAAGTGTGCATAGAATCACTATAGAGTCACAAAAGTCACAACGTGTATTCCACAAATCAACTAGTAGTATTCCCTAAGGAATAATCTGCCCAACCTAATTGATTAAGAAAAAAATTTGGGACAATAGCTTTTTATTATTTTCATTGAGCAATATTTCTACTGGAAATAGGCACTGTTGAACCAAATCCAAATGTACACTCAATGGGCCAACTACACCAAAAGTTGAGCACATAAGTCTGCTTGAAAGCACAAACACAACAATTCTGGCACAATGCAGAGCTGCCCCACCTAGTTATGGAATTGTTCATAGGATTCCCAAAAAATAAAAGTCGAAAGACACCAAAGCGCATGTTGGTTACTCGTCATGCGGCATAAGAGAACAAGATTTTTGGCTCCTAATCAGCAGACAACTCCAAACATTACTACCACCCCAATTGAAGCACAAGTCCAAGCGCGCACTACAGAAATGCATAGATTAATTTGACACAAAACTAGTCCAAATCCATGAGAAATATCTTATGACACTACGCTACAGTAGACAGTACAGCAGCAGCCATGTTCCTCACGTGAAATAGCCCGAGCCATTATTACCTGCTCTGCGACGACGCCGGCATTGGCATAGGACTCCCGGCTCTTGGACGTGAGCCCGGTGAGCGTGTAGGCGTACAGGCCGCCGGCGAAGGCGATGGCGGGGATGACGGCGACGCTGAGCAGTGCGAGCCGCCACGCCGCGACGAACCCAACGATCAGCCCGGCGAGGAAGGTGGCGATGTAGTGGATGAAGTTGCCGACCTTCTCGCCGATGGCGTCCTGCACGAGCAGCGTGTCGGTGGAGACCCCGAACACGATGTCCCCCGTGCGCGCGTCCGTGTCGAAGAACCCGACGTCCTGCCGCAGCACGGCATCCAGGTACGCCTTCCGGAGCGCGATCACCTGCCGCTCGCCGGTGTACATCCAGCACGCGATCTCTGAAGAACAAAAGAATGCAGCTTTAGCTTGCAAGACTACAACTTCATCAGTGTGAAGATTGCAACTTTAATACGCAACTACGCAAGATTACAACATTTGGTGTGCATTGATACTGCCAAGCCACCGACATGGACTCCGGCAAACGAGCTCGCCGGATTCGACGACACGAAAACGAGACAAACATAATTATTGTTAATTTTTCCCGTTTGGTGTGATGGTGAAGGGACTTGTGTTAGTGAGTGGGGTGGTCTTCGAGATGCCCCACCGGCCATGACCAGATCCTATTTTGCAGATAGGCCCCTGTATTTGTCCGTCATGTTTGAAAAGAGCCTCGGTGCGTGGGAGAAAACGAGAAAAGAGGGGCCTTTAAGAGATTTTATGGAACGTTTGGGGTGTAATGAAAACGAGAAGCTCACCTGCGTATGAGGAGACGCAGACCACCAGTCCGAGGTAGACGAAGTACAGGGCATACTGCAAGAGAAGAGTAAAGAAATTGGCGATCTTGGCGAAATAAACCTCATGACAGAAACAAATACGATTCAGAAGAATCGGAGCTGAGCATATCGAAGTACAAAAGGGCGGCATCGCAGTAATAGTAGGCGAGTAATGGCAAGCATGAGTAAGAGAGGAATGGAAGTACGGACCTTGGAGACCTCGTCGGTCATGGTGCGGAGGTCGGTCTGGTTCTTGCCGAAGCCGTTGATGAGGTCCCCGAAGAGCAGGAAGAAGAGCGGCATGGCGGCGCCGTGCGCCAGCGCCCCGAGGCTCCCTGCCGCCATGAACACCAGGTCCCACCTGTCTGCGAACGCGAACAGCTCGTGGAACGCCACCGCCTGGTCCGCCCTCTTCTTGCCCTCCCCCGCCGCATCGCACCCGCCTCCGCCTCCTCCGTTCGCTGCCTTCTCCACCTTCCCGTCCACCGCCGCCGAGTCCGCCATTGCAATGCGCTCCCCTTCGGGCCCGCCCAGCTAGCGTGGCTCGCTCGCAATCTCAGGCTGCCGCCGCCGCCGCCGCTGCGCCCTGCAGCATTGGAGATGGTGTCTCGCTTTCTCCGGGTTTTGCTTTGCTCTCCTTTCTTGGCTTACGTGGTGGGGTTAGATAGGAGGAGGGAGGGGCCTTGGCTCGCCTCAGATTTCGTGACGTTCAGGAGAGGTTTGTGGGGTGGTGGTGGAGTGGTGATGCTTTTGTGTTCCGCGCGGCGGTGGTCAGAAGTGGGCGCGGCGTTGGGGCGAGAGATAAAGAGGAGGGCGGCGCGGGGGCGGGGACAGGGGTCAGGGAAGCTCGGAGGAAGTGACCTCACTTGCGGTGAGCTTTAGCGTCCTTTGTTGCAAAAACAGTTTTCTTTTAATCCAAATGGTAATCACGATTTTATCAACATCACGTTTGAAACGCAAAATTTTCAAATAAAACAGTTTTATTTTCACATAAATCAGAAAAAATCCCACGGTTTCAAACAGGATCTAATGGTATCCACAATGATAGAAGGAAGTTTTTACATGTTACGGTAAATCAAGGATAGGCATGAACGTTGGTGGCTCCAAGTTGTTAGAGGAGAAGCATGGATGAGAATACAATAGTAGCGATGTAAGGCAATGTCTTACTATGGTTTTGTAAGGATATTGCTACCGTGTAGACATCCAACATGAAGCATTCCGTTCAGATGCTTCACTCGTGAAGTGTTCCTATGGACAAAAGCACCGTATGGTGCTCAATCTCCTGTACACCCATGCGATACATTTTTGACTTCTTCCCCGTGTAAATCTTCACCCAAGCAACCCGAAGCTTTGACAATCTCGTCACCTCCATCTCCTCACTCTTCCTCCATCTCTTAGTTGCTGCACATGGCTATTTCTGGTTGGAGCTCGCACTGCCTTCTACCCCTCTCTCTCACCAAGCGGTCGCGCTTGAGGGAGGGCATCCGTCATGCAGACATTGGGCAAAGAACGACACAGTTGGGGGCGAGGAGCGGCAATACCATGTAGGATGCTTCGATTAGATCTGGTTTTGTTGTGTGTATTTCTAAACTTTATTGTAGACCCTTTTTATTATTTGTTGTAAGTAGTGTATGATTTTTGTTGTAGCGTGTAATCTAAAAAATTGTTATAGTAAGTTTATTTTGTTGCAGTTGAAGTCTTGATTTGTTGCACTTGAATCATTTTGTGTTGCAATAGTTTTGTGGTTTTGCTACTATATTTTTTGTTGCCACAGGTAGTTGTAGCTTAATATTTTGGTGGTGATCATTTTGGGCTTTTTTTGGTGGCTTATGGCTAAAAAGCACTGTAGCTGACTGAAAAAACACTGTAGCTGACAGAACCTTATTTAGCATAATTAAATTTAAAAAAATTAAAAAATATAAAAAATATGTTAGCCCATTACGTATAATACAAACAAATATGGAAAAAAAGAACCGGCAAAAAAGCTCAACAAAAAACCAAAAGTTCAGAAAAAGACGAAATTTATGAATAGTGAAAAATAAGGCGGAAGCTAAAAGCTGAAGCCTAAACGATCCTTCGTTACAATTGGTTTTTTTTTGCTGTAAGATTTGTTAATCCTTGTTACAACTAGATATTTTTTTGTAAGCTTTATTAATCCTTATTGTAACTGGATTTTTTTGGAGACCCTGCAAAATGGGTTTGTTGTGTAGAGATCTTATTTCGTTACGCATCTCTCTCTCTCTCATTGGGACAATGAGGTTCGGTGAGCCACCTCCATGGTCGGCAAGCTCCAACTTTTGCTATATTTTTCAGTTTTGTTGCAAAAATATGTTTTTAATTTGTTGCATCTAAAGTTTTAAGATGTTGAAGCATCGCGCCATCATTTTCTGAATGGGATCAATTGTTTTAAGATGTTGCACTGGTTGTTTTGGTTGCCGGTGTTTTATTTCTAAGTTAGTTGAGCGACCGGGTCGGATGAATCTTGAATTGAAGTAGGAGAGGAGGCAACTTTGCAAGAAGGGACGCTTGTGGCCGTGGGAAGGAGATCGAGGAAGAGGTAGAGAAGCGGTAAAGATGTCTAGGGAAAGGAAGACAACGAGTGATGTTTGGCGTGTATCTAACAGTTAGTTACAAATCGAATGGTATATCTGGACGCTAGTCCCTCCCTTTCCATAAAGTCTGAAGAGATACATAGGGCCTGTTTGGGAGAGCTCCACCACTGAAAACGTGGATCTGGAGCAGCAGCTCCACCGTGGATCTGGGATCCCACCATGGAGTGTTTGACTTGTACAGCAGCTCCAGATCCACGAAATTGAGGTTTTGATGGGATTGGCCACTTTTGGTGGGATGGGGTGTGTAACCAGTGTTATTGGTGGGTAATTATCACCCAACTCCACGGTGGAGCACCCCTTGAGGAGCTCCATGAAATCCATGGATCTGGCCCTCAGATCCAGGATTTTGGTGGATCCAGATTTCGCGGAGCTGTAGCGTTTGGGTAAAATTTCGTGGAGTGGAGCTGTTTTTCGTGGATCTGGAGCTCTCCCAAACAGGCCCATAATAGAAGTTGCTTGTTGCTCGTGACAGAGCCATCATTTCAGGCTTAGCTGTAACGTGTGGATCCTTTTAGTTGCAAATTAACTTTGCATCCTGCTTAAAAATGAAAAGATATTGGTGCAATGAAGCACACTTCATACGATCTTTCTGAAGCATTTGAGAGATGCATAGGTAGTGATTTGCTGTGTTTGATACAGTGAATTTGCGTTTAAACCCAAAATTAAGAATGATCGATCAACCGCCGATCCATGCTCCTGTGGCGTGCAGTAAACAGTGCCAAGGAACAATCAGACAAGCCGCATTTGCTCACCGGCTTGACCATCCTCAGTGGCTAGTGAAAGCCACCTTGGCCTCACTGGCGGTGACCGTAGGCGAGGGGCGCAGCGCATGGGGAGGAGTGAAGTAAAATAAAGAGCACAGAGAGAGAGAAGAGGAGAGAGAGAGAGAGAGAGAGAGAGGGTGGACCAGGCAAAGGCAGACAGCCCGAGCAACGCAGGAGGACGCCCATCTGGTCTCGCCTGCCAAAATTTCCGTCGCCTTTGGCGCTCCTGGACTCACTGGGCGCTGCTCGTCGCCATGGGCAAACTCCATCCGCTGCTCAGATGCTCTGCGCATTTCTCGATTCGGCTCTGCTCGGCCGGCTACGACGACTCTCGTCTCCTGTTCCAAATAGTCATGGAAACGGGCACAAATCTATTGGGTTTTGCCATCTTAAATCTGTGCCCGTGAAAGTTAGACGTGCCCGCTAAAAAATCTATGCCCGTTGACGAGTGTAGATTTTTGCCCAGACTCATGCCCACTCGGATAACAGGTACCCACGGGTAGCCCGTGCCCGACAACAGCTGTGCAGATTGCAGATGGTGCAGTACTTAGCAAGTCAAGAATAAGTTTAATTTATATGCTAATGTGCATGAAACAAGCAACGACAAATCTACAATGCATATCACTAGTTCACTCCATCAATTCTCAGTTCATAGTTCACTGGCATAGCAAATCAGCATACGGCAAGTTCATTACAAGTTCACAGTTCACAACTCAGTTAAAACCAAAAGGAGAGACATCAACTGCTCCTTGTACTTGACTTGTTCTCAAAAGGTCGCCACCACTTGATTACTTGAATCTGGTGCGTGCAGAAGCCTCAAATTGCAAGTTCCTAAATGAGCAAAATACAGCACACTAATTGGCTATAGGCTGTTGAAACGGGGCCTATGTGGCTGCTGTGACGGCTTTTGATTAGTTGGGCCATACCGTATGGGGCTATGGGCTAGTTTGCTGGGAGCCTGGGTTTATAACTCCTATGGGCCGGGTTTATATTACCCATGGGTTTACGGGTTCAGATACTATAGGAATGTATCCGAACCCGGCAGACCCGATGGGTTGGGTTTTTTTGCCATTAAGAGACCCATAGGTTAGGAAATTGACTCAGACCCATGCCCTAATAGAGTAAAAACTCATCGGGTATCGGGTTCCGGATACCCATTGCCATCTTTAGTTCCAAGGTGTTTGTCACACTGCAGTGCCATCAGTTTTTAAGTATTCGATTAAACAGATAATAAAAACATAAAAAGGAAGAAAAAACATGTTGAAAAATTAATAAGCTTCAAATGCCTTTTTACTTATAAAGAAACGAGAAACCAAACGTTACCACCGTTTGAGGCCCTGCTCGGTTGGGCTGAAAAATAGTGTATTATGGCTGAAATTACACTGTAGCTAAAGGTGATTTATTTGGCGTAATTAAATTTAAAAATTTTGAAAAATAGAAAAAAAAATATGTTAACTCATCACGGACAACGCAAACGAATACGGAAAAAAAGAACCGGCAAAAAAGTTTTAAAAAAATGAAATTTATAAAAAGTGAAAAATAAATTAGAAGTCAAAATTTTAAGTCGAAATAAACGGGCGTGAAACGAGAACTTCGACCACCCGGCCGGCGAAAACGAGACCTTGGATATGGGAGTGGGAGGCTGGGAGGTGCTTCGTGTCCGCGGTACATGCAAGTACAGCATGCCATGCACGTTTCACACCATCAGCGACCTTTCAGGAGTAGCCAAGTAGCTATCGTTTTGGCGTGGGTTTGTCCACGGCTCAGGGCAACGCCAAGAATGGTACCGACCTACGCTGCCTATGAGCCGTTATGTCACCGTAGGAGAGGAGATGGTGAATCTCGTTCACATGATCGAAACCATGGTGCACCACCAACGTCATGTCAACCCGTGAAAGCCTGAACACCCACTTTGCGAACGATATTGTAGTACCCTGTGTCTCGAACTGAAAGAGTGGCAGCAGTCACAAGCAGCAGTTTCAGTGAAGGAAAACAGTCATATATCGTACTCTGGTTGCAGTGAAACGAGAAATATTTATGGGAAAAAAACTAACCGTGGAAAAAAAAGGAACTGATGAAAAATGCTTGTGATAATAACCTCTTTAGGTGGTGCTCCATTGGGCTAAAATAAACTGGTTTATAGCTAAAATTACACTGTAACTGATGATGGCTTTATTTGGCGTAACTAAATTTTAAATATTTAAAAATAGAAAAAAAAATGTTAACACATCATAGAGAATGCAACAAATACGGGAAAAAACAATTAGCAAAAAAGTTCAAAAAACCCAAAAAATCAGAAAAAGCTGAAATTTAGAAATAGTGAAAAATAAACTAGAAGTTAAAAGTTTAAGTCAAAATGAGCAGACTTAATTAGTCGCTTCCGTCCGATCGCGGAATCATGTTAAACACAGGTTGTTAGCGCTGAACCGGCACGATGATACTTGAAGGCACGCGACTTTGGAGTTTCACCACAGGCCAAGACTTGCAGCTGGCACACTGCATTATCCAAGCTAGTGACCAACGTGTATGTATCGAATTATCCGTGCAATCACACCTAAATGAAAACATAACTTAAGAGAAGGGATCGTTTCCGACTTGGGAATATCACAGTACAACTGTCCATAGGATTCTCTAGTTCCAAATGGGACCTAAACTTTTTCTAGTAAAAATGAGAAATAAGTTTGCTGCTGAACTAATGATGCTGCTAGCAATGCAATTAAGGGTTACAAGTGAGCTTCTAGACTGGCGCTAATGATGCCGGCTCTGAAAAGCTGTGCTCCACTATGCATGCAAGCTAAAAAAATGGTGGCGCCACGTGGGCATAGGCGTTCTTTTGGGAGATTCAATTTTTTACCACTTTTAAGATTGACATCGAGACTCTGTCACTTATATGTAGGATCACCTGAGTCACTGACAATGGTCCCGGATGACAAATATGTTGCCACCCGAGTCGTAAGGGTGGCAAATAAATAAATTTTCCGGCGTTCTTTGGACTAGACTAACCAACACCTTCTAAATCAAATGTGAACCTAAACTTTGAGACACTGAAAGGTACTAAACATTGTATGAGAAAACATCACAATTAGCATGAACCGCACAACTTTAACGGAAAGTTATGAGTCTAATTTGTAACTACCAACTCTTACTCTGTCACTATGATTCAGAACGTGCTGGATGAATGCAGTTGTTCTTGCCTTCTTGCCCTGTAATTAAGTTGAGGTTTTTGGATAGACAACGTTGCAGAGTTATAATCCATCAGATCGAAGGCAAAAGGCAGTGTATCAGTAAACAATAACCTTCCCTGCTGTGCAGGTACTTTGAGGATTGCTTTGGCAGCATGGCCAGATTGCAGAAATGATTGGAGCAGCCGCATCAAATGATGTTTTCACAGAATTTCCAACTCAGAAAGAGAATACTCCCTGATCAACTCGGCTTCGGCTTCTGGCTTGTGGCTTATTTTTCACTATTCATAAGTTTCGGTTTTTTCTGAACTTTTGGCTTTTTGTTGAGCTTTTTTGCCGGTTCTTTTTCCCCGTATTTGTTTGTATTATACGTAATGAGCTAACATATTTTTTTATTTTTAAATTTTTTAAATTTAATTATGCTAAATAAGCCTCTGTCAGCTACAGTGTTTTTTTCAGCCAGCTACAGTGTTTTCAGCCATAAGCCACGAGCTTTTCAGCCGAACCGATCACCACTATTTCCGATTACTTGACATTTTTTATCCGACACATATATTTAAACAACAATTTTTTGTTCACATTATAAAAAATGCCCTAACAACTAACTACTTTGATAAACAATACCGTAAAAAGTAGTAAAACCATGTATTTTTTGCTATTTGTGCAAGCACACAAGTAAAAATTCGTATTGAAAATAGCAAAATACCAAATATTTATGGAAGAACATTTTAACCAAAAATACCAAGCAAACGAAAACAGAGGGAGTAACAGACAAGTAATGGTAGTATAATCACGTCGTGCTTGCGGCACTTATACCCGTCAGTGCCTCGCATGTTTACGAACAAGCTGCTCCTCATCGGCACGCTCTACAGGGAAAAACATATGCCTGCCAAACTGCCAAAGCCCTCTTTCTTTCAGCTCATCAAAGGGTGGAGATGGAGTAAAGGAAAGGCTGTGCCACTTCGTGTGCGTCCTGGACGACACACGACACCCTGTCTGGTACCGTCAAAAGCAGGCGATGTGATAGTTGCCGTGCTGCATTTTTGAGAAATCAGACATCGCCTGACCATCCCCGTGCTACGCTTCAGGACGTTTTCAGTGTAGGCATCGGGCCTAGATAAGTATAACCTATTGGGAGCAACTCAAATCCATTTGGATAGCAGAAGCATAAATAACTGTGGAAAGGAGATGGGTTTTGGAGTGTCCAATGGCTAGAGCACATGGATGCTTAATCAGGTCATTCTGCACAAGTTGCAGAATTTTAAAACATTTTATTGGTGTATACAGCTATGATTTCCTCAAAGGCAAAAGGATACCAGCAAGCCAGTTTGCTTTTGTAGCCTAGCTTTAGGGTAAATCGATCCATGATTAGGGTTTGTGGGAGGCATGATCCATCACCGAACCTTAATGCTTAGAATATATTCATAGCTGGTCCCTGCAATGCATGTCCAAGATAAGGTTGGCTAGCTAAGGGATACTGCTTAGGAAGCTGCCCCGCTTATGTATGTACCTGGCTTGCATGCAACACTCCAGCTACTACCTCTAATATGCTTAACAAACAGAAAAGGCTTGGGAAAAGCAAACAAATCTCCGAGCTGTGACACCGCTAGATGTGAAAGACGGATCGTGTTTTTTTGGACTAGCCCAAAGCACAGCCATCTCGGCCCGACATGTGGCGGACCATGCCGGCACGGCACGAATGGTAGACCAAGCTAGGCCTGGGAAGTCGGCACGGTAGGTGGCACAGTATAGCCTGGCGTGATGTGCTGTGCCCAGGTCGGCCCGGCCCAGCAAGCATGGCTGGCACGCCAGCACTGACGGCCTCGCCTCCCGCCTCCCATCGACATCCCATGACTCATGGTCATCCCCACAACACAAGTCATCATAGAGCAAAGAGAGAGGGGGTAAAGGGGAAGGACTACTGGAGGGAGAAGACAGCGGTGTCGTAGCCGACTAAGCCGAGTGCTCTAAGGCCGACGGCGCGGCGGACGTCGGCCTTCTTCTTGTTGCCTGTTGAAGCAGTTGCATCGCCCCGCGCGGGGGCCGCTCCACGGCAGCCGCGTCCTCCATGAAGCTGAGCGTCATCCAGTCCCAGGCCCCTAGGCCCAAGGCCAGTTGCCCGCGGTGCTGACGAAGAACCCCACGTTGCCGTGGGCGCTGGCCCACAGCTGATGGTGACGTTGGAGACCAGGGGCGGAGTCACTGAGCATCAGCTATCGGTTGCAAAGTCGCCGACCTCGTAGAGGCTGGAGTTGTGGCGGGTGGTGTCGTCAAGGTCACGGCAGCGCTGGCAGTCGCAGGAGACAGGAGTGGAACCACAGGGTGAGGCTCCGCTCTTCCTCTCGGTAACTCCACCCACTCCAATACTCCACCACGTCGGGGGGAAGGGGCCGAGGGGGAGGCGGGGAGAGGAGGTGGCATCGGGGTGGGGGAGGGAGGCGACCGGGGAGGGGATTGGAGGGAGGAGAGGGGCGCCGGGGTGGGGTTGGCGGCAGAGAGGGAGGTGACCGGGGAAGGAGGGGGCGTCGGGGGGAGGAAAGGGAGGTGGTCGGGGGAGGAGGGGCAGGGGATGTCGGAGTAGGGAAGGGAGGTGACGGGGAGGGGACTAAAGGGAGGAGGGGTGCCGGGGGGTAGGGAAGGAAGGCAGCCGGGGAAGGAGGAGGCATCGGGGTGGGAGGAGGGGGCGTCGAGGTAGGGGAGGGAGGCTGGGTGAGGAAGGGGCACCGGGACCGGGGTTGGGAGCCCACGTCGGGGTGGGACTGGGGGGAGGGAGGGTCGCAGCGGGAAAAGTGGAGAGCCGGAGAGAATTTCTGAGAGGAAGAGAGAGAGTGGAGGCGCGGATGGAGAGAAAAGCACCGAGCGCGTGACTGCGTGAGAGAGGAAGGCACCGACGGAGAAAGAATAAAGTTGGAGAGATAGATGAGAGTTGGGACTGATGAGACGAGAGATTCTAAGAGAGAGTGCGAAAGTGGAAAGATGCACCCAACGGTCGGAGAAGTACCGTTCGAGCACAACCTTTGGGTCTTTGGGAGAGTAACGTTCAGAAGAGCAAAGCCGATAAATTCACTTCTCTTCTCTCATTACTTCACAAGTATTAAATCTCTCATTTCTTCAACATCCCTCTGCACTTTCCATTTCTTCAACATCCCTCTACACTCCCCAAGTCCCTATTTCTGCAACATCCCTCTACAGTCCCTATTTATTAACCATCCATCAAATATACTATCAAATAGTCGGAGCACCAAGGAGCTCCCGAGTGGTATGCAGAGGAGTTGTAGCACAAAAAGGGCAGTAGGGCGCCTTAGTGTAAGCTCTCGTCGTCGCTCCCTTAGCCCTCCTCCGGCTAATACTCCCGTTGATGCTCGTCGGCTCTCACTAAGTATGGGAGACTACGACATGGATGACTATCATATGGACAGTACATAGGGCTACGAGGAGTATCGGGGCAGTCCGAAGCCAACAGGGACTCTAGAATTTTCTCCCCCGTCCACGGACGCCAACATTGGCAGGTCTGGACAAAGTGCGAATTGCTAAAATCACATGACTTAGAGCTAGGAAATCCGAGACGGTGAAACGGTAGAGATCGCAACTTGTAATTATTGCAATGCTAAATTAACTACTCGTACAGCTGTAGGGACAGGGCACTTGAACCGGCACTACAAAGCATGCTTATACAAGATGGCGGCACAGAGCCGAGGTGGAGGAGGAGTGCAAGAACCCATTTTCTGCCCCGTGAAGAAATTGCTAGATATATTGTTTTACATTTTGCACTTAGGTATATAACTCATTTTCTGCCCAATGGCTAAACTTCGAGACCGATGGCTCTGTAAGTACTTAGGTATATAACCCATTTTCTGCCTGTGAAGAAATTACTAGATATATTGTTTTACATTTTGCACGGGATGTTCTCCTAGTACCATGTCCACTGTCTCATCAGAAGTGACGTTCAGCACGGTAGGGAGAATAATCGAAGAAAGAAGATTATCCATTACGCCCATGATAGTAGAGACAGTCATATGCGCCAAAGACTGGGAATTAGGCAAAGAGTAGCAACAGCATGAACTGGAGGATCCTAAAATCGTACAGGCATGCGCTGATCTCGAACGCATAAACAACCTAGACATTGATGAGTAGATACTATGTACACATGTTGTTATAGTTAGTATGTAAACATATTGTTACTGTACTATTTTTCTTACTCGGGGAACCCCACTCTGAGACATAATGTTTTTAACGAGGCAGTAACGTTGTATTTTTAAAATATCAAAGAAATTCTACTTTTTTCGAAATATTTACGTCATTGCGTGCCCATGTTTTTACATAATTAATTCAATTTCAACTAGTTTTCGGTGAGGCGGGTGCGAGAGAAAAGAAGATGGCGACCGCCGCCACCATCATAGCCGTCGCCTTCGTCGTATATAGTTACTTCAAGCTAGGCTTAGACTGGCACAGTACGAACGCCCAGGGGCGGACCTGCCCTTCGGGCGAGCCCGGGCGGCCGCCCGAGCTCCCCTCGCCGGCCGGAACCCCCAGAGCAGCGAAGACAAGCGCAAGGCGGTCAGGACGGAGAAGAAGAGGAGCCGACCGGAGGAGGTGGCGGCGGCAGAAGAGAGCAGCGAGTACGAGTGCAAGGTGGTCAGGACGGAGACGAGAAGAGGGACCGGCCGGAGGAGGCGGCGGCAGAAGAGAGCAGAGAAGACGAGCACGACGTGGTCAGGACGGAGAAGAGCAAGAGGAAGAGTGGCCAAGGCCATGGCAGCACCAAGCGTCCCAACAAGATCCGGCGGGAGGAGAGGGAGAGGAAGCCCGCTCCCAAGGTCGAGGAGGCGAAGCCCGCCGCGCCGCGCCCCATGGTCGATCGATGGACAGCCAACCGGTACGCGACCGCTGAGGCGTCCCTGCTCGGCATCCTGCGCACCCGAGGCGCCCACGACGGAAAGCCCGTCCCGCGCGGCGAGCTGCGGGTGGAGGCGCTCAGGCACTTCGGCGACATCGGCCTCCTCGGCCACCTCCTCAAGCACATGTCTGACAAGGTGCCCGCCGGCACAACGCCGACGGCGCCATGGAGTACTGGCTCGAGCCGGCCGAGCTCGCTGCGTTGCGGCGGAAGGCCGGCATGGCCGACCCGTTCTGGGTGCCACCGCCCGGGTGGAAGCCCGGAAGACCCGTTTCGCCGGACGCCTGCGCGCTGGAGGTACTGAGGCAGGTGGAGGAGCTCGCCCGGGAGCTCGCCGGCGTAAAAAGCTCTCCTCTTTTCTTCTGACGTCTCTTGCAATTTCTTCTTCTCGCATGTAGACAATAATCCTGACTCGGTCAGGTCAGCGTTCACTGAACCGGGTTTCAGAGTCAAGCATCGTTTTCAGTCTGGCATTTTCTGTTCAGAGTATTCAGCGCTTTGTGCGTGACGTCGTGTGTGCGTGTCCAACAAAATCGGATCGTAGTCAAGTGTTAAGTTCTTCTGTTGAGTCAGTTGTAAAACGAGTTAAGCTTTGTATTCTGATTGAATATCTCAGATATACACTGAAAATTTGCTCCACCATATCGTCTTCATTGCGGTTTTCGTTTACCTCTGAAATCACTGTTCCTTTTTCTGAAAAACACTGAAGATCTGCAGATTCTTGAGGCGTGTTGATTCCTGGAGGCAAACCAACATCGCATTGGTCTAGCTAGTAGTGCAGTGTGGATACTATATTTCTAGATTATTGCATATAGTAAGTAGCAGTGCTAGGTGTTGGATGCATGGCGCAATGAATGATTGTTATCACTTTTTAGAGTCTTTCAGTAGTTAGAAACGATTTTGATCACTTGAAACTAAACCACCTGATCGCTCTATACGACTACTCACCTAATCGTTTTAAACGTTGTTGTAAGATCCACCGCACCTGCAATCACAACTAATCTACGAGCAAAACAAGAAATAGATTAATTCAACACTTATCTTTACTGCAAGATCTCCATAGAATTACAAAGTTTTGCTTTTGCTTTTGGGTACTGCTGTTTATTTCATGGATTGATCATGGATTGTTTTGCTTTTGGGTATTATTGTTTATTTCACGCTTCCGATTTCAGTCTACCTAGTTTTTTTCCTAGGTCCACCACTGCTTTTCGCCCTACCTAGATTTTTTTCCTGGGTCCGCCACTGCGAACGCCAGCACAACGGGCTTTGAGTTGTGCTTGGGCCTGGCCGTAGGCGATGCGGGTTGGCACGATACAGCAAGGTAAAATGACTGGGGTGAGCTGACGTGGTATAAAACGGCACAAAGCTTGATAAGTCTGAGCCGTGCTGACATGGCACTACCCAACACCACCGCTTAACGCATGCTTCTCGTCACTAGCTAATGGTAGCATCGCCATTAATCAAATGCTTAAAGATAAGAGCAGTATTATTGCGTTATCTCAATTAGTCATACATTGCATGGGGTGAAGTGTCCAGAGCAAGAAACCTAGATTTAGGATAAAAGTTGAGAAACGTCGCAACAATTAGTACTAGTACAAAATCTCATTTACCCTAGCTACGACTGTACCATACCAAGATCAACTCTTACTAATAGACAGACCTAAGAGGGGTGCGGCTCTGGTGCTGTGACCCCTGCACGCGCTAAGTGCAGGGGTGCGTCCAGAAGCCGCCACGTGTCCCCAAAAAATCAAAAAACTTCCGAAAAATTCTAAAAAAATACTTACAAAATCCGAAAAATTGTAAAAAGTATTTTCTTACAAAGAAAAAGTATTTTTTTGTAAGTACTTAATTTTTTTTGATTTATACTTTTATTAAAAAGTATTTTTTTAAGTACTTAAAAATACTTTTTAATAAAAGTGTTTTCACAAAAAGTACTTTTTACAATTTTTCAGATTTTGTAAGTATTTTTTTAGAATTTTTCGGAAGTTTTTTGATTTTTTGGGGACACATGGCGGCTTCTGGGCGCACCCCTGTACTTAGCGCGTGCAGGGTCACAGCACCAGAGCCGCACCCGACCTAAGAGTGAGGGTAGATGCATGCGTCCAATTTGTTGGGTGCTGTTTCGTGCTTGCGACTTGCGAGGAGAGTGCCTGTATACCCCCCCCCCCCCATATGACCGTACTTTTTTGTTTTTCAGATGGGGGTGAAGACAGGAGAGGAGAGCAGAACCATCAGTGAATGATTGATGGCTCTGTTTGACGCAACATGTCACCCTGTTTGTCGAGACCCGCCGTCCTTGGATTCATGATCGTGTTCTCTGTTCCTGCAGAAGCAGAATGAGCCACCGCTCGGATCTTTTGAGCGCTGCGAGCGAGAAGCAGCAGACAAGAATGATCAGGATGGCATGAGCTAGCTGCAGACACTAGCTCGCCACGCTTGTCGGTGAAACCGGGCAAAAGCGTAGTTGCAATAGCAGTAGCCGTAGCAGTACTTTTTGTTTTTGGTGTCTCGATCTCCGTTCAGCTTTTAGATGGATCTTTCAACTATTTTGTTACACAGGTGATGCCGGATCGATTGCTTGCCGATGCATGTGCATATAGTGTGAGATATTCTACTGGATTATAGGCCGCTCAAGTTACTAGCTTGTAGCTTTCGGTCTTCAGAAGTCAAAACCCGAGAAGAAAAGTCGGTTTTTCTATTTTTGGCTTTTTCTTTATTTCCTTGTATCGTTTGTGAAAATACAACATTATTTTTCTTATTTTTAATTAAATGACTCAAAAAAACTAATAACCACTATAATATAATTTTAACTAAAAGCTATCAGACAGTAACCTCAACCAGAGCCTAGTTCACACTTGCGTGGCACAATACTGAACGCGAGGTGTTTTCTTTAGCATTGCATCCTTGAAAGTCTGAATCTCTGGATGGTAGGAGAGAAGAAAGACTGAAGTATGATATGGTGCCAAAGAAAAACTATTGCAAACAAAAGCAATCGGAGCTACTATCGCCATGAGCCACGACAACTATGTCATAGGGGTGGTCCCACTCTTATGACTGAATCTTGTAACTGGCCTAATATATAATACGTCAAATAGTATAGAGTAATATACAATATAGCCTCACATTTTTGTAATTACCCCGGGGTAGAAGGAGAATTTCCCATTCTACTCGTATCATGTATATAAACTCTCAAGAGGAGCGCAAGATAGCCAAGGACACTCATTTTACACATGAGCACTCTCTCCTATCGCTGGCTTTCTCTAGTTAGTCCTCTCATATGTTATTTGGTTAGTAGCCATAATAGTTGGCGCCGTCCGTGGAGACTTGCGCAAGAAGTTACACAAAGGAAAGCGCTAGAAGGGCTACCATCGGAGCGCTCATGTTGTGAGCACCCAGATCACCCAGCTTCTGCCGATTTTCAAAAAAAGAGTGATGCTGCCGGTGGCGGTCTACCGTGCTGGATGCTACGGTGGCTGCCCCATCGCACCAACACAGGTGGGGCGGCGTCTCTCGTCGTCGCCGCGGTCTACCATGCAGAATGCTATCGACGGCTTCCCTATCACACCAACACAGGTGAGGCGCCGCCTCTCGTCGTCGCCACGGTCTACCGTGTTGGACGCTATCGGCGACGGACCCATTGCACTAGCACAAGTAGGGCGGCGCCTCTCGTCATCGACGCCGTGTCCGAAGGATGCGAGATGGAGTGTGTGCGCAAGTCTCCATTGTCAACTTAGAGACTTTGTTCGAACACATCGTGTTCATAGACACTTCGTTTGACCGCCTCGTAGTCATAGACACTTCGACTGATTGCCTTGCGGTAGAGACCTTGTCCAACTGCATCACTGTTGAGACTTCATCTGACCACCTCGTGGTCGTAGACGCTTCATCCAAGTCTGAAGTGTGTGGGATGGACCGCACGCGTCAAAGCTTCGTCACACCGCTAACTTCATCGATGTCAAGTCCGAAGGATGGGGACGGACCACACGCACCGTAGCTTTGTTTCGGTGCTGCCTTTTTGTCTACCCTGAGTGCGAAGGGTGGGGGACGGGCTGCACACATCAAAAGATTTGTCTCGCTGTCGACTTCGTCGATACCAAGTTCGAAGGGTGGAGGACGGACCGCGCGCACATGGTTTCGACACGCTACCGACTTAGTCGATGCTAAGTCCGAAGTGTGGGGATAGATCGCATGCGCCACAAGTTCGTCTCGCCATCGCCTTCATCGACCCTGAGTTCGAAGGGTGGGGGACGGACCACGCGCAAGGATTCATCTCGCCGCCGACTTCGTCGACACCAAGTTCGAAGTTTGGGGATGCACCGTGCGCGTCGACTGCATGCGTTAGAGATTCATCTCATCACCGACTTCATTGACGCCAAGTTTGAAGTGTGGAGGATGGAGCACGCTCGCAAACCGTTGACCCACTGCCGACTTCGTAGATGCCAAATCCACAAGGTGTGGGACCGGCCGCACGCGCAATGCTTTGCCCCGCCGCCGACTATACTGTTGGAGCATGTGCGTAAGTCTTTGGCCCGTGTGAGATGGACCATGTGCGTCAGGGCTTAGTCCCACTACCGACTTTGTCCACTTTCGTCCAACCGCCTCGTGGTCATGGACGCGTTGTCCGACCGCCTCACGGTTGTGACTTCATCCGGTGCTTCACGGCTGTGGCTTTCTAACCGTCTTACGATCCAGACTTTGTCTGACCGCATCATGGTTGGTACTTCGTCCGACCACCTTGTAGATATAGACGCTTTGTCTAGCTGCCTCGCGGTCCATGCTTTGTCCGACCGCATCGCAGACCACGTCGTGGTTGTAGACGCTTTGTCCGACTGCCTCGTGGTCACACGAACTTCGTCCAAACCAACTCACGGTCGAGACTCGTCGCCCTCGTAGGCATCTCCTCGAAGAGAGGGCC
This sequence comes from Dendrocalamus latiflorus, assembly GCA_017311315.1. NCBI lineage: Eukaryota > Viridiplantae > Streptophyta > Magnoliopsida > Poales > Poaceae > Dendrocalamus > Dendrocalamus latiflorus. Next base: position 34,241,260 of record CM029637.1, read on the forward strand.
CCACCCACGATTATTCCTCAAAAAATCGGTCTCGACGGACCGCCCTCGGCTGCATCATGGGACTTCGTCTCCCTCCTCGTAGGCATCACCTTGGAGGGGTGGCCTCACCCACAGTTTGTCTCGAAAGCATGATGTTGACGGGCGCTTTCAGCTACATCGTGGGACTTCACAGTCCTTGCAGGCATCGCCTCAGAAGATTGACCTGACCAACGATTCTGCTCGCATGTGCCACCCCATGCCGGGAATACAACCTCGGCGACACGGGCGCAGCCTCGGTATCGGACTTCCTCGCACGCGCCTACGCGCCACCCATGACTGGGCCACACAAAAGAACCCTATGCTGGGGGATTTACAGCATTCACACGGAGCGTCTACGACATCTAGGGGGCTGGAGCTACTAATTGTATCATCTTGCCCATCGGGACCTCCAAGTTTACTGGCGGGGGACGGGGGGCTGGCATAATTGGTCACGTCAGCTTGCCTACCGGTACCTCTGCGCTTGCCGTCGAGGGTATTCTGTTGTAGGGGTAGCCCAACCCCCGTGACTGGGCCTTGCAACCAGTTCAATATGTAATAAATCAAATAGTATAGAGGAATGTACTAATATACTCTCACATTTTGTAATCATCAAGAGGTAGGTGAGGAATTTCTCATCCTACCCTTATATGTATACAAACCCTCAAGAAGGGGTGCAAGATAGCTAAGGCCACTCATTTTATACATAATCATTCTCTTTTTTATTATTGGATCTCTCTAACTAATCCCCTTATATGCTCTTTACTTTAGTAGCCATAATACCCATCGTTAGACGTTGTATTAATAATGAAAGAGAGAGAGGGAGAGTTACATCGAAGAAAAAGAAGAAGAAATACGTCATACAGAAGAAATCATAAACATTCATCTACGGAGACAAGCATGGCGTCTGCACTCTGCATGATCTTGTCATTTTGTCCATCCTTAGCATTTAGCACGTACAACTGTACCACATAATCTGCCTTCAATTGTCTTTGCATCCGTACCCGTGGACTGTTACCGAGCAGCGAAACACTTCCAAGTTTCAGAAGCCAAAGCAGAAGACGCAACCACAAATCTCCAAGGGAAGTTATTAATACCACAGTCTCGCTGTTTGTGCTTGTAGCAGAGGCGAGGCAAGGCAAGCCGAACCCCATGAAAGATCCGCAAAAAATACGGCAGGACGAAGGGCGAGTGCTCCATGCTCCGGTCCACCCTGCACTCCCATGTCGGCCCCCGATCCTAACTCATCCCAGCCAGGCCCACTGGCGTAACTACATGCCATGCCAGCCAAGCGGCAACGCAACTTTAAAAGCTTAAAAGCTGCTTTTATAGTAAATAATTTTTAAAGTATTTAAACGGAGTGTCTTTTAAAATAAATTTACTAATCGATTATAGTATATACTGTAATAACTTTATTTATATCGATTAAAATCGCAAGTGATTGTCTCATTACAAGTGTTACTATTTATAAGCCAAAACTAAAAACTAATATGAACGAAGGTTAGAATGCATCTTATAGTTTTTAATATAATTTATTAATTTAATAAATAGTTATTGTTTTTTTTAAAAAATCAAAGCTCAGCTTATAGTTTTAATATAACAAGGACTACATACCAACTTGTGAATTGTTTATCTACGAATTAAGGATTTATTTCAAAATTGTATGGAAATTAAATTACAAAATTTCCTTCTTTTTCTATTTTAGATTTCAGTTTTTTTGTTGGAATTCATATACAAATCCAATTGCTAATTTTATTTAATTTATTTTGAGTTTTAGTTATTTAAGAATTTTACTTTGAAATTATATAGAAATTAATTGCAACTATTCTATTTTAGATTTTAATTCTTTTTGGTTGGAATTCATATGCAAATCCAATTGCTATTTTTTAAAATTTTTTATCCCAATTGACATTTATTTAGAGATTTTGATTTGGAATTCATATTGAAATCAAATACTAATTTTATTTTATTTTATTTTATTTCAAATTTCAGGTTTTTTTGTTAGAATTCATGTACAAATCCAATTGTTATTTTTATTTAATTTTTATTCTTAATTATTTTATTTAGTGATTTTACTTAGAAATTGGTATGAAAATCAAATTTCTAGTTTATATTTTATTCTAAGTTTTAATTATTATTTGATGTGAACACTTTCGTTTAATTTAAACCGTTATAATCTAGATCCATCACGATCATTGGTGGGGGTCTTGCTCTTTTTACTCGATTAATATTGGAATTTCATCTTTTAAGAGCGAATGTGGTAGCACTTTTTGATTTTACTTTAATAATATAATAGATTTATTAATTTAATAAATAATTTTATTAAAAAATTCAAAGATAAACGTCGTCTGAAATGGGAAAAAAGAACGGGCTAATGCGCACGTACTACACGGTTCTACGCACCGCAGGTGGGCCCACAGGATGACATGTCCCACCAATCAGTGATGCAACGTCGGTGGAAAGGCACTGCGCTCACTGCAGGTGGGATCGCACGTACGCGGACCCACCTGTCGGTGGGGAAGGACGCGTCGATATGGGCGCCGGAGTGGACGGAGCCAGTAAAGGCGGCCGGGCCCACGGCGCCATTTCGAATTTGCGAGTCGGGTCACCTCCTCACCAACTAACTCAAACGTTACGCTCCGAGACGTTTCAAACGAGCCCTCTCCGAAACACGCGCGTTAGCAATTCTGCGGTAACCTCATTGACGGTGACCGGACGCGGGGGGTTAAATTCCAAAACGCCAACGCCTAGTTCTGTGTGCGTGCGTGTGTGCTGTTTCCGCTTTGCTTGGCCTTTTCCGCGGGGAGGCGATTCGAAAAGTTTTTTTCGCACGCCGATCGAGGCAAGGGTGGGCGCGGGACCTCGCCGGAGGAGATGGCGGCGGCGAACATCGGGCTGATGGACGGCGCCTACTTCGTGGGGAGGGGAGAGATCCTCAGCTGGATTAATGCCACCCTCCAGCTCTCCCTCGCCAAGGTCGAGGAGGTCGGGACCCCAAATCTCACCCCCGTTTCGTTCATCGCATTCGATTCGATTCTTCGGGTTGAAGGTTTAGGGTTTTGATCTGTTTGCGCGTTAGGAGTGTGTGTGTGGGCGTATTTGCGGGTGTGGCTTGGTCCCGAATTTTGTGTTGATTTTGAGGCTTTGCTCTTGTTTTCCCCTGCAGGTGGCGTCGGGGGCGGTGCAGTGCCAGTTGATGGATATGGTTCACCCTGGAGTGGTGCCGATGCACAAGGTTAAGAGGCTTTCGCTGCGTTCTTGTTCGTTTGGACTTGGCTGATCTGTTTTGGGGTGCTGCATTAGATTGTTGTGATATTTATTTTTTGGGGTGTCTGCAGGTGAATTTTGATGCGAAGACCGAGTATGACATGATCCAGAACTACAAGATTCTTCAGGATGTGTTCAACAAGCTGCGGATAGGCAAGGTACTGACCATCGTGCGCTTGATCCACGGACTTCTTCATGATTTTGTCTTGCGTTTCTCATGTGTGAAAGGAAGGTCTATGTACAATAGTTGTGTTTCTATGGTATCTTGAGATTCAATGTGGACCAGATTTCTGTAAGTGAGGTTAGCATAGTGGTACAACAAAATGATTTGAGAATGGATTAAGTTTGCTATGCAATATTCTGTCGTAGTGAAGTTATGTTCATTGTTATGCACGACGAGTGGAAATGAAATTCACATTGAAATGTGCGCAAGCCTTTTGTATGTTCTCGAAAAAGAAATGAAATTCAGATTTGTGTTTTTGTGTAAAATTATGGAGTCTATAGCGCAAAGTTTGGTTGTAAGAGAGAGGAGTTCAAAGTAGTTTCATGCTAGTGTATGATGACACTGGTCATTTCTTCGTTTAGGTACATGTGGCGCAAGGCAGTGTTGAGTGTTCTGTGACTGTTTGTGCTTAGGACTTGACACGTGATTAGGCTATGCTAGATAGATGGTTGTGGTTGTTTCCATGGTTAATTTCATATGTCACCATAAATGTACTTTTGAACGTGTACTCTTCTATTTACGTTGTATACTTCCACACAACATATCAAGATCAGAGTTGTGCTATAGGGACCTTAGCTGATTTTTGTGGCTTGTGTTCTAACAGGCTGAGCTAAGATCATCTGTGTCCTACCATTTCTAGGTGATTTGATGCATACAAATTCTTTGTTGTGCTAATCAATCTGTGGATGCTCCTTGCAGAATATTGAGGTCAACAGGCTTGTTAAAGGACGCCCATTGGACAACTTGGAGTTTCTGCAATGGTTGAAAAGATATTGTGATTCTGTGAATGGTGGAATCATGAATGAGTATGTGCCTTGGCTGTGCTAAATGTAAAACTAAAGTGTAGTTTGTCACTAACTATGGAAATGAGAAGGCTATGTTCTTTTTTCAGAAACTACAATCCTGTAGAAAGGAGGTCTAAGGGTTGCAAAGAGCGCAGCCTCAAGGGTTCCAACAAGTCATCCAAATCACGTCAAGCTAATAGATTGTCTAGTGCTGATTCAGCAGATGAAGGTAAACCGAATTCATCTGATATTTGTTTAAGCACTTGCATATAACTAAATAATGAGACTGCAATTGTCTTTATTTTAATTTATTAATCTATACAAGAATAGTTTGCTCCTGTATTATTCTGAATAAAATGGTGATAATCCTCAATGCAGTTATGATTACATCAACACAAGGCCTTAATTGAAGTTGGTGCCTTTAGTTCTTAGTTTATGCTCATTTTTATTTGGAATGGCTTAGAAACATACCCACTTATTTCTTATGACTTCATTTAGTAATTATATGCTAACCCAATTACTCAGGTCCCGGAATTGGAAAAGTCTGTAACACTGTCACCGAAGAGCATTACATAGAACAGATACAACAATTATCTGCGAAGGTATGGACTGTATAATTCAAATGGCTGCTTCATTTTATAATGTATTCCATCTGTTTAGTTTCTTTTACTGTGGAAAAACCCCATTAACTATTCTATAGACTGTTGTGTGACTGTCCAATTTTATTTCAAACATACATTGTTGTAGTTGTTTTTGTTGATAGCTGTAACATTAATCGTATTCTGATCATTCTACCGGTGAAACATGTGAAGTTCATATTTTTGCAGCTATGATGCCGGGCAAGTTGCATACTTGTGGGTTTATGATACGTTCATCTAGTTGTTGATGTTACTATCTCTACTGGATTGTAGATTGCAGATCTGAAGATTTCTGTGGACGGTACTGAGAAAGAAAGAGGCTTCTACTTCTCAAAGTTGCGTGACATTGAGATACTGTGTCAAAGACCTGAGCTGGAGCATCTACCGGTATAACAAATTTCTGTTACAGATCTCCTAGTCCTGCACATGTTTGCTAATTTTAGAGTACTTAGCTGCATTCAACAGCAATAGTTTCTGAATTTGTATTCAGTTGACCAAGAAACTTCTTAGGACCACCAACCTCCCAATTTCATGCGGTGTGGTTAATTCCCAATCAATGCCACCTGCTATTACGTTTCTCTATGAAAACTGGCATGTTCCTTTGGATAGTACCGCTCATTGGTACTTAAATTACAGTAAATTGTTGACCAAAGATTGTGCCCTTTTTAGAATAATGTGTAGTACAGCAGTGACATGTTGTTATCCATATATAGGCGAAAGGGTCTCTAGCTTAGCGGTTAGCGCCTCAGTAGCACCCCCTAGGTCCTGGGTTCGAATCCCTCAGGGCGAATTTCAGGTCTGGGGGTAAAAAAATCCCCTCGCCTGCTACCACACCAAAGCATGGGTCAAGGCCTGGCCCAGTCGTTGGTCGTTCTCACCCAGGCAACGGTGCCTCTGTGTAAGGGTGGAGCAGGGGTTCGGGGGTTTTCTAGATCTGCGTGAGAGGATCTTCTCTTAAGCAAAATGCCCGGGGGCCGTCTAACCCCCCGCAGGTCTAATTTTTTTTTTATCCATATATAGTCTGCTACTACTACAATCATTTAAGTGGTTTTGCAATTTTTTCTGCTGGAGCCACATGATTGTACGTGCATGGCTATTATCTGATATCCTGATTTGCTGCTCACATATGATTCAGAAACTAAATATTTAGGGATGACCAATTGGTTCTTTTGACTTTTGAGTTGTGGAATGATGTGGTATTCTAGTTCATGCTTTTCTTTCTCTTTGGCTTACTACTTACCTGAGCGTTATTTTTTTTAATAGATGACTAAAGCAATTCGGAAGATACTTTACGCAGCTGATGCAAGGGATTCACCCTTACCTGAGGCTAATGAAATAATCACCAGGTCACCAGGCTTGTTCTCGGATGAAGCAGAGCAAGATGCGCCGTTACATTCTTCATACACTCAAAGTTGTAGATGATAATAGTGTGGTCATCCTCTATTATCGACCAGCGTTGTTCTGAATCTGTAAGGCCCTGTTTGGAATGCGGGAATTTTTCCCGATTCCTGCGGGAATTGAACTGTTTCCTGTAAAATTCCTGCAAAATTCCTGTGAAATTCCTCTGTTCCAAACAGGCCCTAAATGAGTTAATAACATTTGACATTTTCCGCTGTTGCATGTCAAAAGACAGTTTCACTCTAATAACATGCGACTTGCGAGTAGTTGTGATGTATTCATGCTTCACGTACCTGTTCACGTATGTTTTTTCTGTAGAAACTTTATTTTGCTGCTTTGCGTGTAAAAGAAATCCACGGGAGGTGAAAAGTGTTAATATGTGAACAGCAAAGGATGGATGAACAGCAAATTGTATTGAGGTCTAAAGGGAAAAATATAAAGTGAATACAATGGATACAACTCTAAGTTCTAGGACAATAGGAAATACCATAAATACCTTTAACACTCTCTTCAAATACAAGGCATATGCAATAGTATTACATTTGGAAGAGTTGACACTAAAATAGAGAAAAATCTAAAGTTCGAGTATTGAAAATATCGTCATAGCGTGTAGCTCTTGAAAATTTATGTCAGGTATCAAATGATCTCATGTTCGGAATCATGCGGTAGCTCATAAAGTACAAAGTGCACGGGCTGAAAAAGCGGGAGCAAAGTTGATCGCAGCAATATGATGAAGAGGATGCGGAAGATGACACAAATAGAGAGAGCTGTCAAATTAAGCCAAAGGGAGATAGATAGAAATATAGCAGTGTAAACCGAAACCCGAGATGGTTGCATTACAGAGAATCGCGGCGGCCTTAGAAACTCGGTGTTGCGGCTCAAAGAGAAATTGTGGCATCATAAAGACTTCTACGATCTATAGCGGCTTAAAGAGAAGAGCACACTTAATCCAAGAGGATGAACCGAGACTAACAAAGCAATCAACTATCTGATAAATAATTTGTGGACTCGTACGACGAACTGAAAGATAGATATTATAGACTTAGATGGACGCAACGGAAGCTTCAAAAGAAAAAAAAGACTTAAAGATAGCGGATACTAGTAGTAGCAACACATGCACAACGCTAGCCCTAAGTCCCCAAATCCCCCTCCCTCTCATCACCTGCCTCTTTCTCCCTTTCTCCGTGTGCGTGCTCCTGCCTTTCTCCCTTTGGTTCTTGCTCCGCAGGCCGCGCATTCACATGTTCGTTGTCGAGATGGCCCCAGCGGCCGACGGCTTCAAGCTCTTTGGCAAGGTCATCATGCAGTGCGTTGACAGCGTCACGGTGGCGGTGGCTCAGTCGTCGCCTGTCTTGGTTGCAAGGGAGAACAGGGCAACAGAAACAACCCGGGAGGGCGGTGGCGACCTGAGAAGGTAGCGGCCCGGTGTGGATGCACGGGCGACAATGCCTGAGAGGTGGCCCGATGCTGGAGCGGCATGGTGGCGTGCGTGTGCAGCAGCCGACGAGGATCCGGAGACAACGGTGGCCAGGAGATGGCCACCCCTGAGAGTGAAGATCACTCCTCTTGTGGGCAACGGCAATGGAAGACGACCAGAGCTTAGGTATTGAACCTAGACTTTGATACCATGTTAATATGTGAACAAAGGATGGATAAATAGCAATTTGCATTGAGGCCCAAAGGGGTAAATATATAGTGAATAAAATAGACACAACGCTAAACCCTACGGCAATAAAAAATATCATAAATACACTTAACAAAAAGATTGGCTACTGGGATCCCGTGGCTAATTCACGCGTGAATCAAAATTACTTGGCCACAATGCCACGAGTATTTTGTTTGCTAGCCCTACTTGACACGGCCGTCTCCAGTGTTGTTCTCACCGCCTATCATTGCCTAGCAAAAATCTATAGTTGAGTCAATATAAATCATGGAGAGATTTCGCTTTAATAAAGTTGGAGCCGGGATTGTTAGCCTTGGGCCTGTTCGGTAGAGTTTAAGAGAATTTTTTGTACGGATAATCCATTTTTTATTCGAAATTACATAAATATACCCGCGGGAAAATTTTTTACAAAAATAGGCTCCAGTCGCCTAATGGTTGGGCGACTGGAGGCGTTCGCCAACCACACGGCGACATTTAATGAATCTACTAACCGTTGGGCGATTAATTGCAGTCGCCCCACGGTTGGGCGACTTCCATCCAGTCGCCCAACCGTTAGGCGACTGCATTTCAGTCGCTCAACGGTTCGGCGACTTGTAGTGAGATATATACCGCGCTCGGCCAGGCCGAGCGCGGTCCTTCGTTCGGCCGCCGTCGCAGAGAAGAGAGGGAGAGGAGGAGAAGAGGAGGGGAAGAGAAGGAGAGGGAGAGGAGGAGAAGAGAAGGAGAGGGAGAGGAGGAGAAGAGGAGGGGGAGTGCGCGATTTTCAGGTAATTTTTCGTGTTATATTTTTTGTTAGTGTAGAAAATTAATTTAGAAAATGTAGTGTAGAAAATTAGTTTAGAAAATTAGTTTAGAAAATGTAGTGTAGAGAATTAGTTTAGAGATTTAGTTTAGAAAATTAGTTTAGAAAATGTAGTGTAGAAAATTAGTTTAGAAATATTGTTTAGAAAATTAGTTTAGAAAATGTAGTGTAGAAAATTAGTTTACAAATTTAGTTTAGAAAATTCGTTTAGAAAATGTAGTGTAGAAAATTAGTTTACAAATTTAGTTTAGAAAATGTAGTTTCAAAATTTAGTTTAGAAATTAAATATAGAAATATAATTTAGACATTTAATTTTCAAATTTTGTGTACTAAATGTAGTTTACAAATAAAGTTTAGAAAATTTAGTTTATAAATTTTGTGTACCATTTATTGTACAAATTTAGATGTAGAAAGTATAATGTACAAGTTTAGATGTAGAAATTTAGATGTACCAAGTTTAATGTACAGTCTTAGATGTATAAAATTTAGTGTTGAAATTATTGTACAAATTTAGATGCAGAAAATTGAATGTTGAAAGTATTGTACAAATTTTGCAGGTATGACTCGTGCTGGACGTGACTCGGAGTGGCGGTTCGCGCTGTTGGACGAGCACGTGGACCGCTCTCATCGCGCTTCCCATCTAGTGCCGCCACCGGGGAGCACGGACGAGCCGCCTCAGTTGGGAGTGGTCCGGACACGGACACCTCGCGTGGCCTGGGGACTCGACCCTCGTTGGACTGCCAGGTGAGCACTATTCCAGCGTTTAGTGCGACCGTTAGTTCGTTCCGTGCTGACCTTCACTTTGTTTGCAGGCTGCGGGATGCCGGGCTACTCCCTCTTGCCCGGATGGTGCAGGCCACAGAGGAGGATGGAGCCGCTGGCGGGGACGAGGGCGGGGACGAGGCGGGCGGGGATCGATCACGACGATTTCCGTTCGACCGTTCCCTACTGACGGCTTTGGTGGACCGTTGGCGGCCCGAGACGCACACTTTCCACCTCCCATTCGGGGAGATGACGCCGACCTTGCAGGATGTGTCCCTGCTTCTTGGGCTTCCGATCGCGGGAGACGCTGCCTTCCTACCGGAGGCCCCGGCCGACTGGCGCGCTGACCTGCTCGGCAGATTCGAGGGTATCGTTCCACCGGCCGCTGACCACCACGTGTTCGGAGAGGCGCAGACCCATGGGCCGACACTGAGGTGGCTCAGACAGTACCGGGTACGTGGTATATAAAATCGATCGTATCTTCGAAGCTCTTTTTTGTGGTATTACGTACTAATAACAACTTTTTTGCATTCAGGTGGAGCGCATGGTTCCGCAGGCAGACGATCAGCAGGTCTCGCGGCACCTGGAGGCGTACGTGCTGTGGCTGTTTGGTTGGGTGCTTTTCACCACCAGCCACGGCAACTCGGTGGATGCGCGCCTTATCGCTTATGCGAGGGCGATCGCTGACGGCGAGCCCCACCAGGTCAGCTGGGGATCGGCCGTACTTGCCGCGACGTACCGCGCGCTGTGCGATGCGTGCACGAGGGTCAAGCCGAACTCGATCCTCACGGGTTGTCCCCTGCTACTACAGTTGTGGTCGTTCGAGCGCTTAAGCGTCGGACGACCTGTGCTAGACGACGTGGGTCCGTACGGGCCCGAGATGTATCCGGGGGGAGAAGTCGACCGGCCGACGATGGGTTCTATGTGGTGCCGTCGCCGAGTAAGTTTTATCACAGTTAACTATTTCTTTCTTATTGACGATCGTCATTGTAAACAACTTGTCTTTCTTGCAGGTACAGTTCGCGCACGTGCAGGTCACGCGGGCGTACCGAGTCTTTGTGGAGCAGCTCGACCGCATCACAGCCGACGACGTGCGCTGGGAGCCGTACGCTGATACGGCAGTGCAGGCCCGTGCTCCTGGCGGTCTGTCTTCACTTTGGTGGCGTGACCGGGCTTTCTGGCTCACCCGCCGGAAGCTCGTGTACCTCATCTACGTGGAGGACTACGCACCCCAGCGGGTGATGCGGCAGTTCGGGCTATGGCAGCCGGTTCCTGTACCAGTCGGACCATCGCTTCCGCGGCACGTGCACGGGTGAGTGTACGTTTGTGCTAAATATGTACATACTTACTACTGCGTTCGCAAGTATCTCACATTATGTAATGGTTTTATACGCAGGCACAGCGGGAAGGGAGTGAAAAGAGGCACGGACTGGTCGGTGAGAATGCAGCCCTGGGTCGAGCAGTGGCAGGATGCGCTCGACGACCGCGTGGACGAGGACCGACCGTACGACAGCAGGGAGTACGCGGAGTACCTGCGCTGGTACCAGCCGCAGACCCGTATCAGGCTCGTATATGTGGTAGACCCGCCTGCCACACACGTCGCCGCTCCGACGGACACGTACCCCGCGCACTTCGCGCACGACGCTCACCTCGCGGTACGTTACATGTCATTTCAAAGATTCCCAAATGGTAATGTCGTTTCCATAATCGACCATTTTATGTCTTTGTGTCCAGGCTGACGTCGGTTCTGACCTATACGCCGAGTCCGGCACAGTACTGGAGAGGCTCGCCAGTGGTGCGCAGCTGACCCATGAGGAGGGCCTCAGCTTTGCGCGTCGGGTGCACGAGGGGTGTAGACGTATCGTTAGCCTACTGTCCTGCACGAGGCTACCGGCGGTCTCCACGCCCCCCGCTACGACTGCTCGTCCACCAGTGCCACCTCCACCTGTGCCACCTCCACCAGCGTGGCACTACTATGGTGCACCTACGTGGACACGTCCTCCACCACCTCACCCGGAGCAGCCAGGGGGTTCAGCCTGGGCAGGGCCTCCTACACCGGTTCACTTCACGCCTCCTACGCAGACCCCTGTCTTCCCCACGCAGGGGGTGTACGCCTCCTCCATGGCGCCAGCTACGGGTACGCATAGGGTCTTATACCGTGTTTATCCGAAGACGACATGCAACGCACTAACGATATTAATATTGCAGGTACTTACCAGCACGGCGTCTCCCCAGGCCAGGAGGATGTGGACCAGTTTTTCGCGCCGTCGCCCGACGTCGCACCGCAGGTTCTTTCTCCCAGTGCCCTCCCCGGTGCACCGGAGATTACACAGCCAGAGGTGCAGCTGACTCCACCAGCGCAGGGGCGGGATAGACACCCTCCTCCTCGTTTTACCTTTTCGGATCGTCCTAATCCGTTGCACCGGAGGAGGGCCAAGCGAGGCCGTATGGGAGGACGCGGGCGCGGTGACGGGGCACAGCAGGGTGACCAGTGAGGCGTGCTGCAGATGCTATATATGTTATGCATGTAATGAAAATACATGCGCCATGTTACTCACAGTTATATTATGAAGTTTATTTATATTTACATAAGTCTATCATCTCTTTCCGCATATAAACTATCTCACTTAACAGTGTATGTATCGATCGTTCTCTACTCAATCTTTCAAAAAAAAAAATTAAAAAACTTTTTACACACCTACAATATACAATGAACATAAACTTTTATTACAACTTCACCGTATTTTTTACCGGTTCAACGTTACAAAATTCACAAATTCTAAAACAATCACGGGGGGCTACCTGAAGTCGCTTAACGGGATGGCGACTGCATGGCAGTCGCCTAACGGGATGGCGACTGCATGGCAGTCGCCTAACGGTATGGCGACTGCATGCCAGTCGCCATACGGAAGAGCGATTTAATGCAATCGCTCTACTGTGCAGCGAGATATATTGTGTCGCCGTGTGGTTGGGCGAACGCCTCCAGTCGCCCAACCATTAGGCGACTGGAGCCTATTTTTGTAAAAAATTTTCCCGCGGGTATATTTATGTAATTTCGAATAAAAAATGGATTATCCGTACAAAAAATTCGAGTTTAAGATTCATATTTTTTAGTTTTTGCTTTTGATTATCTCCGACGGCAGCTAGCTGCTACCTCAAATGGGTACATTCACAAGCACAGAGAGAGAGAGAGAGAGGATAATCCAAGGGAAGAAAAAACAAACACCAGAGCAGATTGTAATTATTGAATAACATAAACACTGACACGGAGGACAAAGTGCTTTGACAGCCAACCCCAGTTCTATTACTTTTATCAAGCCACGAGTACTATGTGAATGCATGTCTAAGCCCAACTAGCCAACACTAGTAGTGTGCCCGTGCTAACGCTACGGTAAAATATAAAACAAGATAAAATTTATAAAAAATAAAACAAACAATCAGAGTAAGAGGTCAGCTCTGAAATACGATATTTACGATTAGAGTAGTGAAGAAACGTGAGCGCAATATCATATTGTACATGCATAATGCGATGGAATACAAGCTACAATGTTGCAAAAGAGGGAAGAAATTGCAGAGAAACTATAGGCCGCCGGCTAAATACCGAATTGAGAACACCAAGGATTTTGCTAAGAATACCAGCATGTAAATTCATCTTATTTATACACAGCAATGCCAGTCTCTCGGTTACAGAAAATATGTGATCCAGAAGCAAAGTGAAACATAAAGATCGAACAGCAAGAAAGCTCACTGCTACTTGAACCACGCATGAACTAACATCACAAGGCACATACAAAATCCCCACTGCTCTCAATGTCAATGTCGTCGATATCATTGATCGATATCAATGTCATCAAGATCCAGGCTCCCCAGGCAGGCTACCTGCCCAGCAAGCTTCAGGGCATCGCCTGGTATCCGTGCCTCCTGAATGATTGCCATGACTTCCTCCAGGTTCTGTGACGGCGTGTTCATGTCTGCCAACTGCATGCTCCTTTGGTACTTATTATCAGTCATCTCACTTGGCAGGTTTTTTAGGAACCATGGGTAGTTCTTGATCTCGGATGGTATGCGCTGCACAAATCAAAAGGTGACTATTAACACTTGCAAAACTGATGCTGCTTAATTCTTAAGAACTGAATTATTTTGGGACAAGAATTCAGGACAGACAAACAGAGATGTTTCATTATGAATGGAAAGAAACAGCTGCGGAAACTGCTAGCAACATTGACAAGGCTCCCATGCTTCTAACCTCCATGCTCAACAGGCAAAGTATATATTCCCAAAAGGAAACAGAAGAATCTAAAGTATCCCTGATCACAACAGCGCATAAGCAAAAAAAAAGGCCAACGTAGGCACAGTCGAATCACGCGATACATACCAATGCCATAGAGATCGGTACATCAAAGATTCCAAAGATGTCAGAGCAGAACTTCCGAAGTTATCACAGCAAAGACATGCCATATATTTAAGTGTCCAGCTTCACCAGACCATGACATGGCAACCAAGGTGTTGCTAAAACATGAAAGGAGTTCCAATGGAAGGTGTTACAAAAGTACAGATAAAACCGCCAGGCTACACCATCTGGCTGTTTGACTCGGTTCAAAACAATCGAACCTAAACATGACTATTCGTCGTCCTGCTCAACCTTCAGGTCCTGCAACTTCGAGTCCAGCCCACCATCGTCCTCGTCCCCATCCTCTTCCTCATCATTGTCTTCAGTTCAGCATTACTGCAGACATTACTGAAGCTAACTTCAGTTCAGCATTACTGAAGACATTAGGCCTTCCAACCAGGTTGTACAGTTCTGCATTTTTTTCAGGACACATGAGAAAGAATTATAATAAATCATTTGAATGATGTATGAATGACTATGCGAATATATCCAATACCTTCTTTCTGTTGCGCTACTCTTCTTCTCTTCTTTATCAACATAAAGATTCCAAGTAGGCTGCTAATCCTAAAAGTGAAGCACCAATGACTATTCCAGCAATCGCACCTGCTTTACTTTTCTGTTTTGGAACACCGTTTCGCACGGTAGGGGTAAAATCTGAAAAAAGGTTTTATTATAATCCTTTCTTGAGGTTAATTAATTTGCTCAATGTTGGGCTTACATGGGGTGACGCTTAATGCTGAGATCATCGGTCCGTAGTAACCTTGAGTAGGAATGCAACAAGTGCCCTTGCCAGCCCAGAACAGATGGATCTCAAGGAAGTTTTTGGACACAGTTGTAGTGTAATTCTTATTAACTGCAATAAAAGATTTTCCACCAGCCGTCTTCCTTACATCGAAGTTCTTTTCTTTCAGATGACCCTATACAAATGTCAGTTAGATAAAATAATTCTTTTGGATAAAGAACAAAACAATTCAGTAAACAAATAACTATACAATGCATTCAATATATACCTGGACATATATGTCAAAAACTCTCCTTCCTGTGCTTAGCCAAGTCTGCGTATCTGGGTAAGCAAACTCTGCAAACTGAAGCATAACAGTGTAATTTCCATTCTCAAGGCCAAGGCCATAGTATCTCAGCGACGATGGTGACATCCTTGCAGTCTGGAACAGTTCTGAATCCAGTGCATTCTGAAACTGCTGGGAGCTATATATTTCATAAGTTACATTTGGAGCCTCATTGAATTTCCCTACACTGCTAACACCCCATCTTGTCTGGTCGCTAACATAATATGACGCAGCTCTCATGTTTGTAGCATCAGCTTCGTACAAAGTATTATCTGAGCCCCTCGTAGATCTATTACTGCCACAGTCTACCGCGAAGGAATGATCTGCAGTTAAGATGTACAAAATTGTAACCTTTACTGAAATTTCCGAGATGTTGTCAACTGCTAGATTTGGTGAAGAGTGAAAGATAAACATTCCGGAGAACCAAGGAAACAAGGGGTGTCTCGTTGGAGACAGTTTAGTCCTGAAGGTAAAATGCTGGGCACATAATTGAGTTGAAAATTAAAAGTTATGAGAAAATCTTTATTGAAAAATAACTCTTGGAAGGTAAAATTAGTGTGATAAGTACCTGTTGTTGGTGCTATCAAGTACGAAGTTGTTTGCAACCAAGTTCCTTATACCCAAAAAAAAATTTAGCTTGTTAGGGAACAGATTGATACAATCTTGACTATGTCTAATTTTTCCTCTGCACAACAAATTTCAGAAAATTTAACTTACAATTGCAAATTGTTCTGGGTAACCCAAGAAGGAAAGCTTCCAGAGAGCTGGTTGTATGAAAAATCTCTGCAAACAAAACAAAAATCAAATGAATACATTGTTTTAATACTAACAAATAATTTGCGCTATACTGCTATGTTGGATTTCCAGTCATACAAATTGTTTAGTGAAGAGCTTTTTACATCTGGCAGGCTTCCTGAAAGGCTATTATTCCCAAGAAACCTGAGTTGGGTACAGTTCAAGGTGATGAAACATATGAATATCAGATTAAGAAGTCCTTGTATGTTGGAAACAAATCTCCAGAAAGAATTCCTTACAAGAAGCCAAGCCTGTCCAGATTCAGGAGGGATTGAGGAACTTGGCCTATGATATTGTTAAAACTCAAGTCCCTGAGCCAATAAGATATAGCAACATTACTCAAATAAATGCTAGGCATTAAAAAACAACCGATAACAACAGAAACTGGTAGTATGATATATAATAAAATACTTACAGTAAGGATAATCCTGCAAGCTTAGAGAAATTTACCGTAGCTAGATTATCATATATCCTGCAGTTCCTCAATATTCTGTAAGAAAGATATTCAACCTTATTATGTGTCGTGTTGTTATGTTATCATCGAGGGTCTATATTATATGGCTTAACCGGCTTATGCTAGTATACAACCAGAAGTGCTATTGAGCATATATTGCTTCAGGCCACAATAAACTGATCTATTTGATCAAAGAAAGCTTACAGCTACTGCAAATTTATAAGCTGTCAGTTCCCAAAGTCATGCGTTCACTTCAGATTCTCTATATAAGGACGGATTAAGATTTAACATTATCAGTTTGGCTCAAACATAACTCAGATTTTTGGTTTTCAGCAAGAATCCAAAGTTTAAGCTAAGGGTCTAACTCCCACCATGAATCAATTCTCAAAAAACTAATCTCAGTTTGCAGGACATGGCACATTACAAGCTTACGAGATTGAAATAAGAAAGCATAGGGAGCTTACCAAAAAACGAATGCGTAATATCACTAAAACTGAGGAAATCAGGAAAAACATTCCGTACGACTAAAGTAACCGAGATGAGCAAATCAGGCATTATAACATGCATTCGAATAGCAATAAGTAATATGGTACCATTAGTTTAGCAATATCACGACAGTAGCTTCACATAGAACACCAAAAGTCCCAAAGTATCTGAGTTTACGGAGGAAATCGACAAATTCAACACAACAGGAGTATCAAGGGAGACATATTCTTCCAATATTTAAGTGAATGAATCGCAGAACAAAGGCATGTAGCTTAGATTCGACAACGTCAGACTACTTCAATCTTTCTAATATTAACCAACACATCCACAAATGCCTGACTGCCCGACTTGAAGCGCTCAAGCCACAGGAGGTGGAGAGCGGCAAAGTGCGGTTCCGACGGCGAGGACCCCGCGCGTCACGGCAAGCAAGCCTAATATAAATGAAGGAACAAAGATGCAACAGAGCAATACCAAGTACAAACACAAATCACACTGCTTTTTTAAATTAAGAAAATGGAAATTGAACAATGACAATGCATTTATGAGAAGACATCATGTAGTTTCAAGATATAAAGATCTTCAAACAAATATATTAGAAGGCTTGGATAAATGGGATTAGTTTTGTTCTTTTCAGAAGTAAGACAAATGGCAGGAGACTATTACCTGAGTTTTGTTGATGAAAGACCCATGTGTGCTTCCAAGATCATAAAGGAAAATCTCCCCTTCATTTCTAAACTGCAGAACTAAAATAACATGAAAGCATCTCAGGAGTGTGCCTCTTAAGCACTTAACAAGAATATATTACAAATTATAATTAGGTAGTACTGATTTGCCTGAATCCTATTATTACCTTCTCTGGTTAATGAACATTAAATCCATTATGACATGTCCAGAAATTGTGGACTCGGAGATTATTTTAAAATCAATGACAGTTGTAAAAAAAGAACAATTGCTCATAAAAACACTTTAAGTAATATATTTTGTAAGGAAAAGTATAGTAGAAGCACCTATTTACATGAGAAAATAAACTGCAGAACTGCAATATATAGTTAATCAAGTCCCTCAAATTCTTGACTTTGTGGTATTAAATTCTTTCTGCTAGTTAAGCATGCTAAATGAGTGCTTGCTCATTGACATAGTATGCATGTGGTACTTCACCTAATGTTAGCACCAAGTCATCAGTGGTAGTAATTTTACATGTGCGCAATGCACTCCAGGTAGAACTTAACAAACTAATGGAAGGATTCCATTCAGTAAAATTAAAATCAAGTGCTATTAGGATCTTGATTCCATGATTTGAATGCTCAGTCTCTTGATTCAACTTGATTTCATTGTCAAGAGGTCATCCATTTAATTTTGGCAATCAATAAACAGTTTTTTTAAAAGTAATATCCTCTCAAGAAAAAACCTTATTCAAAGGGAAGTTTCATGGCTTTCGGATGCAATACCATTACATATATGTTCATGAATATATCAGCATCATCAATAGAAGTTGTGCCCACTGTTATCCCCAAGGTTCAAAATATTGGGGATGGACCATCTACTGGTTTCCAGCCAGCTATCTCAGGAATCGGTAAAAAGGTGACCGAGATTGCTGTTCCAAAAGTATTTCCATTTTTTGTTTGAAAACAGGTACCATCCAGACATCCAGTTAATGGAGTGAAGCAGACAGCTAAAGCCCAGATTCCTTAAGGTTGTAAAGTACTAACAAAGAACAATAAAATGAATGTGACTTCCTTTAGTACAGATGTATTGCCAGATTTCCCAAACCTACACGAGGGGGAAATCGTACCACCACACCCTGAGCTAGGGCTCCCATTTGCCTTTATGTCCTGAAAAAACTAAGAATAGAAAGCTCCACATTATCCAAAACACCTGTGAATTTCACGGAACCTGTTGAGTCACGGTCCTAGCTGGTATGTAGAGTTGTGAAAGAATAATTGTACCTTCTTCCGTGAAGAAAGCAGGATTCCATGCTATGCTTTTCCTCAAGTTGAAACCCCCAGGCTTTTTATTTCTCTTTGTAGAGACAGCCCCCACTTGCCGCAGGGTTGGGCAATCCAAGACACCATCTCGCTCTTGACAGATATTCTGTTTGTCGCCTGTGTCCATGAGGGATGGAGAATCTATTTTATACCAATTGAAAGTGCTATCCTTGAATCCATCACTGAAAATCGCCATAGCCCATTAAAATCAAACTTTTAAGCTGCCAATGAACGAAACTTATCAGGAGTTGGGACCAACATAAGTAAGAGGAACCTTGTTGTTCGCATTAAGAGTGGCGGGGAAGCAGAGAGAAACAAAGCCTAGGTCTAGAATCAAGCCACAGGCATTTTCCCAAACCCAGGCGCAAATCACAGGCTTGGTAGAAATTAAGCGGGCGCCGATCACGCATGGAAACAACAACCGAATCTCGAAAGGATCGGCCAATCAGATGAGATCCAGCTAGAGAAGCCGAACCCCAGGTAGCAAATCAGGGGCATGGGGGCAGAGATGCACAGGAAGGGAGGGGGGACTCACCGGATCCGGCGGCGGGGGTGTGGCGCGGCGAGGCCATGCGTGGATCTCAGACTCGGAGGAGGAAATGCAGTCGGAGAAGGAGACGGAGATGGGGGAGCGGCGGCGCGGTGGAGGATGGGGGAGCGGAGGGGAGGCGCGGGGGAGAGTCGGAGATGGGGGAGCGGCGGCGCAGGGTGGGGAGGAGGAGGCGAGGGCGTAGCGGCGGAGGAGGGAGGGGAGGAGGCGAGGGCGGATCGGCGGAGAACGGCGGAGCGGGGGGAGGAGGAGGCGGGGAGACGCGCGGAGCGGCGGAGGAGGGAGGGGAGGAGGCGAGGGCGGATCGGTGGAGAACGGCGGAGCGGGGGCAGGAGGCGGCGGGGAGACGCAGAGAGCCAGAGAACGGGGAGACGGGGGAGAAAGATTCGGCGGAGGAGCGGGGTGGAGGCAGCGTCGGGCGTGTGCGCGTGGCGCGGGGTGGGTACCGGTTCAATGATGTGCATGATCCAAATAATTTTGACCTTAGGATCTTCAATGAGTAAGAGAATAAGGTTTGAGGAGAAATCCAAGCCATTCATTTGTATAGAGTTGGATTACTTTGGTACACAAATCTGGGTGGACTTAGATTAGGCATGACTGTGGGGGTGGTTGAGGGGGTGGATTTAGTAAAGATAATTTTTGGTGTATTATAGAGTAGGGTAGATGTGACTCAGAGATCAGTAAATAATTTCACTTACTTTTTTTTCTTTGCTTACACGACAAATGCACGCATGTAGTCGAACTCAGTCCATTATTACAGGACATAATTGAAGAAACAATGTAAACATACGAATAAATGCAAATTCCAATCGAATGGCAATGCAGTTGACAAGGAATTAAATCCAAAGCTCAAAACTTCTTGTTTAGTTCTCTCAACCTACTTTTTTTCTAGTAGCAAGCGATGAATCAGCACTAACAGTAAACCTCAATAATTTCTCGTCGTCACTGGCATCTCAAGATGACATCATGTACACTAAAAACCTAAAAGAAAAGGTTATTCTTAACTATTAAAACCTAACAGAAATTCTTTCATCCTACCACCATTTTCTTTGTTATTCTTTTTGCTTGCCATGCAAGAACATGTCTATGCAAAATCTATCAGCAATGCTCTTAACTATTAAGAAAATCTATCAGCAATGCTAATGGGGGTGCTTGCAAGTGAGGCAATTGATTTATCTCCCTCACAAAAAAGGCAAGGCAAGTCAGAGCTAAGGAGGCTCAGAGCTAGGGTTTGGAGCGGTGGAGGCAATCCAAGAGAGGAGACCAGCAAACCGCGAGAGGAGGTTAGTGGATGACGAGATCTAGGGTTAGGAGTGAGGACGAATATTAGGATTAGGAGGGTGAAAGGTCAACTTGCCAGGAGCAACGGACGAAGGGGAGGTCGTTGTGGTAGTCGTCGATGCTGCTGGTGCCTGCTCTCACCGAGGTTGCTGAGTTCACCCGCTCTCGTTGAGGTCGCCTACTCTTGTCGAGGTTGCCCGCTCCACCTCTCCTCGCTCGGACGTGCAAGAGATCTCTCCGCCCGAGTGGGAAACAGACAGGAGGGGGAGGCGAAGTGATACGCAGTGGCAAAAAGCGGTTAATTTCTGCATACTTCCAGGGTAATTTCACATTGGGTTTGCTGGTTCCCCACGAGAATCCAACTCAAGACAGCTTCTCCTGGCTAGCTTATTTTGGACTCTGCTTCTCGCGAGAAGCAGAATCAAGGTGTTTTGAGAAGTTGATTGTTTGGTACAGCTTCACTAGATCCAAAAGAGAAGTTAAGAGCAGAAACTGTATCAAACAAACTCTTAGAGAGAGGGGTCTGCATATATCCTGGAGCTGATCAATGTCAGAAGGACACATAAATATACACTGGTTGTATATCAAATCAAAAGAAAAACTAAACCTAGTTTATGCAGTGGCCTTCAATAAAAATCGGGCACCATGCTTATTGTCTAAAAATCAAAAGAAAGAGCATTTTTCCTTAAGAATCAAGGAGCATTCACTTTATCAATTCAGAGCAGGATTAGAGTTGGCATGCAGACATGTCTGTAGAAATATTGGTGCATTGTTAAACCACACACATCTCATATTACTGGGCCTATTCTTTTTGGCTTTATCTTATGGTTTTTGGTTACGGCTTATGATTTTTGGGCTATTCGTGACAGAGAATACAGAGTAATAGAAACTCGCATGCGGTTTGGGCTAATATAAATGAAGTCATTATAGTACGCCTTGAAAATGCACTTCGTTTAAAAGTCAGTTACTGTAGAAAAGTCGAAAAGCAGATTTTAGAAACTGAAAAGAATATGCCCACTAACAGACACATATGTCGTTCTACTCACAAAAAAAAAAAGAAATAGAACACCTGCTTATCTTGTAGACATCCAGAAAGATCGGTAAGATACTACACATGTCAGTGGGCGGCGAGACTCCCACATGTTCGCAATGGTTTGAGAGTCGGCCTCAAGTAGATGTCCATGTGTTCTTGTAGCCTAACAGTTTTGGGACTTGAAGCCCAGCAGCCCACGCAGGCTCTGATAGCACAAATGGCTTCTAAAAGCTGCTTTTCTACAGTAAATGATTTTTTACAATATCTAACATTCAAATAGATTGTCTTTTTTATGGCGGGGTTTACTAGTCGATTATAATATATATTGTAGTGACTTTATTTATATCGGTTAAATCGCACGCAAGTGTCTCCCTCTTTACAAACTGTTATTATTTATAAATCAAAGCCAAAAGTTGAAATGAAGAGCCAGTATAAACGGGCCTAATTCTTCAAAGGAAAAGAAACATACACTCCTGGCTGTTAGTACACATGAACTGGAACAAGGTGAATTTGACACAAAAGCTTGTTGGCACTTGGCAGTACTGCCCTAGTGGGTGGCAGTGTTAAAGTTTGGAAACATCACACACTCCCATTGGAAACATCACACACTCCCAAGTCCCAACCGCCAAATTAATTCCAAATGAGCAAATCTTACTATAAATCTGTCAAATTAAGTGTATAAATGCCTTTTCTTTCAAGATGGCTCAAGATGAATGAGTTGTTGAAGAATATGATATTTAAGCAAGAATTAAATAAATTTTAGAATTATAATGAGCAATAAAGCATGTTTCCAGCAGTATTTAAATGACAAGAGGAATATTAAAATAATTGAAAGAACATAATTCAATATGAAGTCATTTAAATATGAAATCATGCTTAATAGGGCTACTCAAACTAAATGAACAATTAGTGTGATACTTAAATTGTTATATAGATGTTTTTCACTTAGATGTTAGACTGCTCTTCTCACCACAATTAGTCTATGTCTAATCAATGTTAAAATATCAATCTCTAGATATTCTAGCTAGTCTTGAGTTAAATTTCTTACCACAATAATCAATTGTAATTCAAGATAATTAAGAGGTAATAACAAGAACCAAAGAAAACTCATGAGGAGACAACACTTGAAGCCATTCAAAAAGCAGCAACACAAGGCTAGGCACGTCAATGTGGATGCTGTCCAAGAAAACCTATCGCCGTTGTTTGCACCACAACATAGTTCTCGGAGATACAAAACCACCCATATGAACTGGTAAGCACCATGTTCGTGAGGTTGGGGGTCGGAGAATACCGTACAAGACCAAAAACCTAGAACAGGCCAAGTGCTAGGCTAGCAAGAATACCGCACAAAAACACAATTGAAACCTCTACTGTCACGCCTGAGCCACGACACCACAGCACCAACAAGGATCACAGTGACACACCCCCGGCACTGCCACAACCCACCCGCGCAAAGCCGACGCAACACTGAGATGCCATGTGAAACCAGCACTGCCGTCACCTTGACCTACACAAGGTCGAGGTCACTGCTGCCGCTGAGACCCGGCCCCTTGGCTCCGCCTTCATCGAAGCATGGCACACCGACGATAAAGTCGCTAGTGTGGCTCCGGGTTGCTGGAGATGCGAAACCAAGCCAGCCACTGTCTTAGATCAAAACCCTAGGGCTAGAGCTCGGTTGAGGTGGAAGGAAAAGAGAATTAGGGTAGATACAGCAGCACTAACCGCAAAGATCATAAAATTCAGCAGCATACAGCGAAGGAAAAAGAACATGAACCATCGATGGAGAGACGGAGTGAAGTTTCTTCTGTCGAAGCTTGCTACTCTGCAAAGCAACAGGTCAGTCCGAAGCTGAACATGCGATTGCAACGTTTGATGGGGAAAAGGAGGATTTCATTTCATTCATTATGTCATTGCTGATTTCTGCGGGCTTTTTCTGGTTGCTTATGATTTATTATTCACTGTTGGCACTGTAGCTGAGTTATTTTGCACTGTAACTGTTGGTAGCTTTTTTTAGCGTAGTTAAATTTTAAAAATAAAAAAATAAAAAACAGGTTAGCCCATCACAGACAATACAAAAAAATACGGGAAAAAAGACTAGATAAAAACCAAAAAAAAAGCTAGAAAAAAGACAAAAAATATAAAATTAGAAGTTAGAAATTAGAAGTCAAAAGATGAAATCCAAACTAGGGAGTAATAAAACTTATGCAACCATGGAGTTAGAGACGTCACAATGTCGCTTTCCAGCTTGGAGTGCGTATTCCAACATCAACGGTCTTTCTGAGTGGTGCCCTGCAGTTTTTTATGCAGTTATGTTTGATCACACATATGCTTTACTTGTATCATGGTGCAAGTTCCTTGCTTTCGTCCTACTCTCTCCCAATCTTAAAGAGCTGAAAAGTAGAGAAATTAACGCAGAGTGTTTGGTCTACCTACGATATGAGTGACCAGAAAACGGGTTGAGACTTGAGAAGTTGAGAGTACATGATCTTTTTACGTCACAAACCCACAATTGTTCACCATATGTTATGTTCTGATTCTTGTGAATATCTGCGTGTGCATAGTGATTTGGGATGTAAATAATACAGAATTCTACTTCCATCCAAAAACAATCAGCACAAGGATTAGACGAATGCCATCATCAAATAAAAAGTAAACCTGATCTACACATGTAACACATTCATCGTTTTACGCTACATCGTCTGTTTGGAATGGGAAAATATTATACACACTTTGGATTTTCCTTAGCACAAACTCCTTTGTATGATCCGCTCTGGTTAAGGTGGTGATCAGTTGGGTTTTTTTTGGTGACTTATGGCTGAAAGCGCTGTAGCTAGGACTGTAAAAAAAGCTCGAGGCTCGCGAGCTGCTCGAGCTTGGCTCGCTCTAGACTCGATTCGAGCTTGATTCGAATTCCAAACGAGCCGAATTCGAGCTTCTTCTTAAGCTCGCGAGTTTTAACGAGCCGAGCTCGAATAGCTCGCGAGCTTAAGATTTTTTACTTCCCCATATTCCATTTCCCCCGTCGGCCCGTCCGCCCAGACGCCCAGTCCCCACCCCAACCCTCCCGCCGCGTCCCGCCCCCACCCTCTCAAATCCCGCCCCCACCCCCCACCCTCGGCCAATCCGCCTGCCGGCCCTGCCCCCGCCCCCGCCCCTCCTGGCCCCCCCTCCCGCCCCTCCTCGCCGCCCACCACCGCACCTCGTCGCCCCCGCCGCCGGCCGCTCCTCCACCCCCGTCCCCCTCGTCGCCCCCCTCGTCGCCCCCGCCGCCGCCCCTCCTTGCCCCCCCGTCGCCGACCCCCTCTTCCGCCCCCCGTCCGGCCGTCCCCTTCCTCTCCCCCCCCCCCGCCGCCGCCTCCCCGTCCCCCTCCTCGCCCCTGAGCCCCTCCCCCCGTCCCACTCCCTCCTCTCCCCCGCCGCCGCGGCGCCGCCCCCCCGTCCCCCCTCCTCCGCCGCCTCCCCGTCCCCCTCCTCGCCCCTGAGCCCCTCCCCCCGTCCCCCTCCCTCCTCTCCCCCGCCGCCGCGGCGCCGCCCCCCGTCCCCCCTCCTTGCCCCCACCCCCGCCGCCCCTCCTCGCCCCCCGCCGCCGCCCCTCCTCACCCCCCCGCCGGCGCCCCCCTCCCGCCCCCGTCCCCTTCCTCTCCCCCGCCGCCGCCCCCGGTCCCCTTCCTCGCCCCCCGCCGCCGCCCTTCCTCAACCCGGCCCGCCGCCGCCCCTCCTCGTCCCCCCCCCCCCCGCCGCCCCTCCTCCCCCCGGCGCCCCTCCTCTCCCCAGCCGGCGCAGTCCCTGCAGCTCGGCCACCGCGTGGTGAAGGTGCAGTCCGGCCGTCCTGACTTTCTCCGGCCGTCCCCCGGCGCCACCGCTGCCACCTCCTGCAGGCACTCCCTCACCGAGCCTACACATGCGAAGCTCGAGCTCGGCTCGAGTTTTGTCCGAGCCGAGCTCGAGCCTAGCTTAAAGCTCGATGTTAATCTCAGGCTCGCTCGAACTCGGCTTGAGTTTCTACCGAGCTCGAGCTTGCTAGGTCAAGCTCGCTCGAGCTCGGCTCGTTTACAGCCCTAGCTGTAGCTGGCTGAAAAAAACACTGTAGCTGACAGAGGCTTATTTAGCATAATTAAATTAAAAAAAATCAAAAAATATAAAAAATATGTTAGCCTATTACATCTAATACAAACAAATACGGGAAAAAAGAACCGGCAAAAAAGTACAAAAAAGCCAAAAATTCAGAAAAAGACGCATTAGCACAAGTTTTAACATTTATAATGCATCCATCTCTTGTGAAGTCTAAGGATAAAAGATTTTTTAAACAAGCTAAATATAAAAGTTAAACAATACAAACCCTAAGGCAAAACTCCCCGAAGAAAAAAATGAAAATAAAACATAACCCGAACTGGAAGAGCCAAATATAGAGCAGGCCCGGATATCCATCGAAACCCAAACCCAAAAAAGAAGACGCACACATATACCGACGCGACGCGACGCGACCCCTCTCTTCCTCTCCTCCTCCTCGCTTTCGCACCCTCGCCGCCTCGCGTCCACCACCTCGCCGGAACCCTAGGGGATTGCCGGGGCACGGCGGCGTCGTACGGGGGCCGGCGGAGATGAGCCAGCAGAAGAAGCGCGTCCCCAGGATCGAGCCCTTCAAGCACCGGGTGGAGGTGGACCCCAAGTTCTTCGACAAGTCGTGGAAGAAGCTCGATGACGCCATCCGCGAGATTTACAACCACAACGCGAGCGGCCTCTCCTTCGAGGAGCTCTACAGGTTGACAGCTCTACGCCGCATCCCCTACTTACTTTTGGGGGGGGGGGGGGGGGGGGTTATATTTAGGGTTAATTTTGGTGTAGCATGTCGTGTGTGTGTGTGTGGATTGAGTTCGTTACGGATCGGGCTCTATTGCTAGATTTGGCTTTGTCATACTATCCTTCAAGGGAGTGTCGATAATTTTTCTGTTTTTCTTAGGTTTTGTTGTGTGATCGTGAATTGGATGCGGGGATATCAGAAAATTGTAAACGTTCTTTTATTGCTCGAGGATATGCATGTCTATTAGGTTAATTCTATGTGTAGATATTTAAGATTTTTAGTATGTTCTTCGGAAATTTGGGTTGTATTGCTCTGATTGTAGTTTTGGAGTTGTGGACGTAGCGCTTCATTTTGGTAGAAATTAGTTGCATTGATTTCCCGCGCTGTTGTGGTTGTGTGAGGATTAAAATTGGTTTTAATTATGCTGTAATTAATCTATGCTTGTAGAATTACATGGGTTTTACCATTAAGCTGTTCTAAATTTTGTCCCATTGATGTGTGGTGTGATTGCATGGTTGGATGTAAATTGGAACATATTTAAGATGCTGGTGTTGTTGCATGGGTGATAGTTTGCGGCGCATCTAGTCTTACAAGTTAAGCTTTGATCAAAATATGTGGTTTGTGATGTACTTATCACCATAGTTTCATGAGTTTGTACCCAATGTTGCACAGTAAAAATAATTGGAATTCACTTGTCCATGAACGATCATATTAGTCCTCTTGGAATTGTGGGGGCCCAGGGGCATGAAAACTGTGAGGTGATATTGTCCAACATATGCATATGGCTTTTATTTCAAAGGCCACATCTATATTTTACCCTCTGTGGTAGTATTTTGCACCTCCTGCACTTCCCTAGTGAGCCTTTTTTCCCCAGATGTTGCGTAAGATTTTTTTAATCTGGAAATGTCACATATTTTGATTTGGTGGACCCTTTTGACAGTCAATTTTCAGCGTTAGCGCATGATTCGGGTGAGCAAATCTTTATGTTGTATAATGGATCCTAATTCCATGGATCCAGGGAAGCCATAGCCACGTTGTTCTTATAAAAGTCTTGCTTGCGATACATGCCACTGCCACTGCCTGGCCATTGATCATGCCACTAGTATACAGAGATCGAGAGCCTCATGTAGAAAAGCTAAGGACCCTTACTACTCCCAGAAACTTTACACAGGAAATAGGGAAGATTAAATCTTTGTTAAAACTTACACGGAATAAAAGAAAAAGGAACAAAGCTATACGGATTATGAATTTATATATTAGAGCAATAGAAACAAGATAACAGTCATTTGCGTTGTAGTTTAGTGGTTTACTACTGTTGAATGCTCACATTTTGTGTTCCATGCATGCTCATGCACTCCTCAAGTTGCTTGAGATTTTCACCAAGCGGGAATAAACCCTGGCCCTTGAAGTCTGCCGGTATCCTTTGCATTTCCAGTGTAGTCATGCTAGTTGTGGACGTCTATACTCTACAGTCATCTTCTGCTCTTCATCCAATTCAGTGTCTAGTTTGCTGATGCTCTTCCAACATGTGCCTCCGTACCCATGCAGCAATCTCATTATCTTACTACATTGTTCTTATCTTAACTAACACAATCTTGTCTGGCTTTAATAAACACAATATTTTCATAACCGGCTGTGGTGTAAATAAGTAGCAAGTAGGAATAGTGGTAGCCACTCTAAAAAGAAATGTTGGATGCACTTCATTTGGTGTGTTAGATTCTAATCCAATCTCTGTGATTGGCCCCACTAAAAATATTATTAGATCGTTTGATATTATAAATTCAATTAATTTTGGTTTAGGGACATAAGACATATGCCAACGGTCTTCTTTTGGGAATTACTGAAGAGCGCATTTGAAATTTAAAATTTACCTCTTTATAAAGTAGTACTAGCTGTATGCCCATGCGTTGCAATGGAAAATAAGTACCATACAGATATCACATCTTTAATAACCATAATCTAATCATTGGTGTCACAAGGGAAAGTAAAATCAGTTTCAGTCATGTTGCTTTCAGCATGCTTGGCTAATGCACCAAATTTCCTTGATTGATGAGAACTTTGCTTTGGGCTTATATCAAACTTGCTTTTCCAATTATCAAATGGTTCATAGGATTATAGCTCTGGAATTGACAGGAGTGGAATGCGAACATGAGGACATAAGGTAGTTGATTCACAATGTGAATTTTGAAATGCGCAGAATAACTCGTCGTAGAAGCTTAAATGAAATGCTTAGAAAAGTCAACAGTTGAAACAAAATTTTTACAGATCCAACTGCCGAGTATTCATCTTTGTCAGCAAACTCACACATGTGATACATACTATTAAATGTGATCTCAAACTGAACATTGAACATCAATTTTATCTTACACCATCATGTATCAAGCAAAGTATACAGATTCACACTCGTAAATAAATCAAATTAGAACATACAATGGAACATTAAATTTTACATAAATAACAATATTTCCCTTTAACACATATAGCAAATCAACCAATTAAAAGATGGTGATACACACACACAAGCATCACATTAGTGAAGCATGATAGAACAAGCACCACATACGACAACTATGTATAAAAATGGTAGTAAATAATATTTTTCCGTAGTATACTTAATTTATAAATAACCGTCAGACCATCTTGGAGAATAACAAATGACAACTATGTACAAAAATTGTAGTACGTCAGAATACATCAACCATCGCTCGTGATCGTAAGTCGAAAGCTCTCGACCACACCTTGTGGTCGTAAGTTGGAATACATCAATTATCGCTCGTGGTCGTAAG
The DNA here is from genome assembly GCA_017311315.1 of Dendrocalamus latiflorus. Classification (NCBI taxonomy): domain Eukaryota; kingdom Viridiplantae; phylum Streptophyta; class Magnoliopsida; order Poales; family Poaceae; genus Dendrocalamus; species Dendrocalamus latiflorus. The sequence goes on from CM029637.1 coordinate 34,270,441, forward strand.
TTGGAAGACATCCACCACACCTCGTGGTCGTAAGTCAGAAACCGTCAATCACACCTCGTGGTTGTAAGTTGGAAGCCGTCAATCACACCTTGTGGTCGTAAGTCGGAAGGCGTCGACTATTGCGCGTGATCGTAGGTCAGGAGTGGGCGACCATCGCTAGTCATCGTAAGTATTCAGCGGTCAACTATCGATTGTGGTTGTACGTCAGCAGACATTGACCACACCTCATGGTCGTAGGTCGAGAGCCCTTGAGCACACCTTGTCCTCGTACATCGGAAGCCATCGATGACACCTCGTGGTCGTACATCGGAAGCCATCGATGACACCTCGTGGTCGTACGTCAGAAGCCATCGAGGACACCTCGTGGTCGTATGTCGGAATACATTGACCATCGCTCGTGGCCATCACTCGTGATCGTAAGTTGGAAGCCCTCGACCACACCTCGTGGTCATAAATCGGAAGTCGTGGACAATCGCGCATGATCATAGGTCGGGAGCGGGTGATAATCCCTGGTGGTTGTAAGTAGGCAACGGTCGACCATCGATCGTTGTCGTAAGTCGGAAGACCTCGACCACACCTCAGGGTCGTAGGTCGGGAGACATCGACCACACCTCGTCGACATACGTCAGAAGCTATCGAGGACACCTCGTGGTCGTACGTCGGCAGACATTGACCGCACCTCATGGTCATAAGTTGGAATCCATCGACTACACATCATGGTCGTAAGTCGGAAGCCTTCGACCACACCTCATGGTCGTACGTCGGCAGACATCGACTACACCTCATGGTCGTAAGTCGGAAGTCCTTGACCACACCTCATGGTTGTAAGTTGGAAACCGTTGACCATCGTGCGTGATCGTAGATCGGGAGCGGTCAACCATCGCTTGTGGTCGTACGTTGGCAGTGGTCGACCATCGATCATGGTCCTAAATCAGGAGCCTTCGACCAGGGCTTGTGGTCGTAAGTTGAAAGACATCGAGGACCTCATGGTCGTAAGTCAGAAGACGTCGACCATCGCGCGTGATCGTAGGTCGAGAGCCATCGACCATAACCGCTACGACCACGACCATGGGCGCTACGACTATGACCATAACCGCTATGACCATGACCACAGGTGCTACGACTAAGACCATGACCGCTACGACCATGACCACGTATCAAGGGACACCTATATTGACTCTTACATACATATGCTTACAAACTCTTACACACTTTGGCTTGTAAGATTGAGTCTTTATTTAGGATACATAGATAATTATACACACATATGCTTATAGACTTATATACTCTGACTCGTAAGATCGAGTATTTATTTTGGATACATAGATATATACATAATTATACAAGACACATATACTTACTGACTCTTACATATTCTGACTTGTAAGAGTCAGATAATACTTATGTACACTACATCATGGAGTGATATTGAAAGGACTTTGATGGAACTACGACTATGGCCACAGGTGCTACTACTACGACCATGACTTCTACGACCACGGCTACTCCTAGTCATAACGACCACACACAAACTGCGGTCAATCCGACAACACACACCGGTCGTAACGACTTAACACACATTGGTTGTAGTGACCACACACACAAACTGGTCGTAACGACCACGGCGCATCAACTCGAAGCTTCGACCACAGCGCATCTAATCAACTTGAAGTTTCGAGCACGGCTCATCATCTCGATGCTTCGACCACGGCTTCTCACTTACTCGGAGTGTTCGACTGCGACTACCGCAGCTTTGACTGCTGCTACGACCATGGCCTCGAGGACTGCTTCGACCATGCCTTCGAGTGTGGCTTCGACTACTTACAAATCATCAAGATTAACAAAAACCTCACCCTGCAAACACACAGAGCACAAAGAAATCATTGGCACCATCGCAGCAAAGTTGCAAGGCATATGCACTGAGTAGCTAGCTGATCGAGGGGAAAAATCTGCGGATCTCCAAGCAGAGCGATGACTAGCTTGGGAGACCAAAATCGCCAGACAGCGTGACGAGCTCCGAGTGAAGAGCAGGAGGAGGTAGAGAAGCTCACCGGGTGAGCGACCGTTGGGCGGCGGCGGCAAGGGGAGAGCCACGTGGGCGGGCGCAGGAAGAGGAAGCCACCGCCGTCGCGTGACACTGAGCAACGGTAGCAGCAGGGGTGGGTGTGGCAAGGGGAGGAGAACCGTGGCGACGCAGCCGCGGGGGGTGGGGGGCGAGTAGGGAGCAGGGGGCGGCCACCGGAATACCGGATCCAATGGTCATCGTCTATGAGCACCCGTCTCTCGGATCCACCAGCCGCCATCGATCACTGCCTTCTAGATTCTCTGGCTGCTGTCGCCGAGCATGCCTCTCGGATCCACTGGCCGCCATCGCCGAGCGTCCTTCTCTCTGATCCACCGGCCATTGTCACCGAGCGTCGTGCGCCGAATCGCTTCGCCGCACTGTTCGTGTAGCGAAAAATCTTGGTTGGAGGGGCGATGGGAGATGAGGTGGCGGCGGTGGGGGAGAGGCCCGGTGGCTAGAGAGGAGGGAGAGGGGAGATGGGGTGGTGGCGGTGGGGAGATGCCCGATGGGTGGCAAGGAGGGAGAGGGGAGATGAGGTGACAGGTCTGCGAGGAAGAGCGTGGGAGAGACATCTGTAGAGAATGAGAGAACAGAATAACCGAAGGTGGAAGTGGAGAAGAGGGACAGTTAGCGAAAGAGAGAGGGGATATAGATGGTCCAGATTCCTATGTTTAAATTGGATGGCTAAGAAGAAAGGAGGGAGAATGCACCGACGATCACCAACTCCTTTTTATATAATAGTAGAGATAGTTAAGGAAGTTGGTTCTACCGGACAATGCAATGTAGAATTCTCTTTACCAAATTGAGGAAGTTATCACTGATATAAATATCTCTTTTTTTTAGACACCAAATGTTAGAGAAATTAGCTGAAACACCTGTCATGTCTCCATGCCCTTGCTTTTGCTTTTTATAAGCTCTGTCATGTCTCCATGCCCTTGCTTTTGCTTTTTATAAGCTTAGGAGCTTAGAACGTGATTGCTCAAGTGACATTACCTATTTATTAGTTGGGTGTCTCCATATGGATCATAACTATAATTTATTAGATGGATATCACAAAAAAGGCCTGTAAAAAATTTATCCATTATAGTTTAGTTCTGGTTACACCTTGTATGTGACTTTGGTTATGTTACAATATCATACTTTTTCATTTTTATTTTTGCTAAGGTCTGTCGTTAGTCGTTTAATTTGTGATGGAGAGAGATACATGGTTGGAAACATTCTATTGCTGAGTATGAAGGACCTGTTTGAAAATTTAATCATTTGAAAGCATGGCTAGTTCTGGAACATAAATCATATAAAGGACTTATCTGAAACTTTGAATTCAATGGAGAACTATTTCGAAGAAGTACTAAAGACACTTTTCAATAGAAAAAAATTGTACATATGACTAGTCTGAAAATTCAATTTTTGTAAACTGTTTCAGAAATTGTGCCAGATATGTGTCGAATGTATTTCATCGTCACTATAGGAGGATTATGTCATGGCTAGCTTTATATTTTTTTGGGTCATAGTATTGTTGTTGCTCTTTTTCTTTTGGGAGGTGGGTTGGGGTTTGTAGTGGAGCACAATATAATGCAGAGTAGTCTATGTTAGTGTGTTGTATGAATTATGTGTGATGCTATGATGTGGTAGACTCAGAAGAGCATTACCCACTACAATTCTGGCTACAGTTCAGAAAAACAGCATGGTACTTCAATCCTGTGTTCTTGTGTGTTGTTCTTGTCTATTGAATGACTTGCTTTATTAGCTGAATATTCTTTTTAGGTCATATATTGCTGATTGGTCATGTTGCTTTTGGCTCTTAATTCAGATACATGCTTTCTTTTTTATGTTCCAAAACATAATGTTTCCCTTGGTTCTTAGTTCAAATGCATATTTTTTCTTCTAATTCCATGACGTAATGCCCCCTTTGTGTTGACCAGAACTGCTTATAACTTGGTTCTTCACAAGCATGGTCCGAAGCTCTACGATAATCTGACAGAGAACTTGAAAGGACACCTGAGAGAAATGTGCAGATCAGTGGAGGCTGCCCAAGGTGGTTTGTTCTTGGAGGAGCTGCAGAGAAGATGGGCTGATCATAACAAGGCATTACAAATGATTAGAGATATACTCATGTATATGGATAGGACATTTATTCCAACTCAAAAAAAGACAGCTGTCTTTGACCTTGGTCTAGAATTATGGAGAGATATCATTGTCCACTCTCCCAAAATTCATGGGAGATTGCTTGACACACTTCTTGAACTCATTCATAGAGAGAGGATGGGTGAAGTGATAAACAGAGGTTTGATGAGGAGTACAACAATAATGTTGATGGATCTAGGGTCTTCTGTCTATCAGGACGACTTTGAGAAGCCGTTCCTTGAGGTATCTGCTAGTTTCTATAGCGGTGAGTCACAACAGTTCATCGAGTGCTGCGATTGTGGTGAGTATCTCAAGAAGGCTGAGAGGCGGCTTGCTGAGGAAGTGGAACGTGTTACACAGTATATGGATGCAAAAACTGCAGACAAAATAATTAGTGTTGTGGATAAAGAGATGCTCTCAAATCACATGCAGAGGTTGATTCTTATGGAGAACTCTGGTCTTGTGAATATGCTCATTGATGACAAACACGATGATCTGACCAGGATGTACGACTTGTTTAAACGTATTCCTGATGGTCATTCAACAATTAGATCCGTGATGACTTCTCATGTTAAGGAGACTGGAAAGACTTTGGTGACTGACCCAGAGAGATTAAAGGACCCTGTTGATTTCGTCCAGCGTCTTCTAAATGAGAAGGACAAGTATGATGAGATTATCAGTGTTTCATTCAGCAATGACAAGGCTTTCCAAAATGCTTTGAATTCCTCCTTTGAGAATTTCATCAACTTAAACAACCGATCCCCTGAATTCATATCACTGTATGTTGATGACAAGCTTCGGAAAGGAGTGAAAGGGGCCAATGAAGAGGATGTTGAGACTGTACTGGACAAGGTGATGATGCTCTTCAGGTACTTGCAGGAGAAAGATGTTTTCGAGAAGTATTACAAGCAACACTTGGCAAAACGTCTTCTATCTGGGAAAACTACTTCTGATGAAGCTGAGAGGAGTATGCTTGTGAAGCTGAAGACGGAATGTGGCTACCAGTTTACTTCGAAATTGGAAGGCATGTTCACCGATTTGAAGACGTCCCAGGATACTATGCAAAGTTTCTATGCTAACCTCTCTGCTGATATTGATGGCCCAACATTATCTGTCCAGATACTCACCACTGGTTCTTGGCCAACACAACCATGTGCCACCTGCAACCTTCCACCTGAGATCCTTGGTATATGTGAGAGGTTCCGGGCATACTACCTTGGCACTCACAACGGCAGGAGATTAACATGGCAAACAAATATGGGGAATGCAGACATTAAAGCAACATTTGGAGGCCGCAGACATGAGCTGAATGTCTCAACTTACCAGATGTGTGTCTTAATGCTATTTAACTCAGCAGATGGTTTGACTTACAGTGAAATCGAGCAGGCCACAGCTATACCACATGTTGACCTGAAGCGCTGCCTCCAGTCTCTTGCTTGTGTGAAGGGTAAGAATGTGCTGCGGAAGGAACCCATGAGCAAGGATATATCTGAGGGCGACACTTTCTACTATAATGATAAGTTCACTAGCAAGTTGGTCAAGGTGAAGATTGGCACTGTGGTTGCACAGAAGGAGACAGAACCAGAAAAGCTGGAGACCCGCCAGAGAGTTGAAGAAGACAGAAAACCGCAGATTGAGGCCGCCATTGTCAGAATCATGAAATCCAGAAGAGTCCTGGATCACAATAGCATAGTCACGGAGGTGACAAAGCAGCTCCAATCACGCTTCTTGCCGAATCCTGTTGTCATAAAGAAAAGGATTGAGTCCCTGATCGAGCGTGAGTTCTTGGAGAGGGACAAGGTAGATAGGAAGCTTTATCGTTATCTTGCATAGATGCGCCCTCGTTGCCGAAACATTAGATTGTCCATGATCGGATCGCAACTTATGTACCTATGTTTGAATGGGTTGGGAGTTCCTTCCATCCATTTTCGCTGTAGTTCTGCTGCGGAGTCCAGGTGGCTTACTAACTTTAGAGAACCATCTTATACCGTGGTTTGGTACACATACAGAGAACCGTCTTATACCGTTGTGTTAATGCATAGAATGTTGCTGCTCATTATTCGTGGTTTTGATGCTTCATCGTGGTCATAGTTTTTCTGATCTGATGGATTAATCACTGTTCATAGAGGTGATGCTTCCAGTTACGTCTTCTGCTTGATGTTCGATCTTAGCATTTCTTAGGCTTGTCCTTTGTTCTGAGAGGTGACACTTCCAGTCAAGTGTTATCTGTGCCGTCTTCTTTTTGCATGCCGAACTGCTAAACTGAACTCTGTTTTATGTGTGCAGGAGATTGTTTACGGTAGTCATAGGGTTCTTCGAATTGTCATTTTGACTTGTTGATCTGGATGTAGAAGTTTTATGGTCTTCAGCACCGTGCGTGCCAAACACGACCAACTTGTGAATTTTTTTTATGAATAATCTAATTTTTATTCGAAATAATAGGAATATACCCTACCGATTTTTTTTTTACAAAAATAGGCTCTAGTCGACTAACTATCGAACGATTGGAGCTTATCGTCCAACGGCCAAGCGACACGCAAGTAATCTGTTAGCCGTTGGGCGAATTATTGTAGTCGCTGAACGATCGAACGACTGCAATTGCTGTTGCCCAACGGTTAGGTGAATGCGCTTCTAGTTGCTGAAGGGTTGGGCGACTGGAGGCGCAGATAAAAGGGTCGCGCGGCCAAGTGGTCTAGGCTGCTTAACCGCACGGTGAACACAAGTGACAGCGACAGAAGAGAAGGCAGAAGAGAAAAGGAGACGGCGGAGGAGAGGAGAGGAAAGAAAAGAGAGGAGAAAAAAGGAGAGGGAGGAGAAGAGGAGAGGGAGGAGGGGAGAAGAGGAGAGGAAGGAAGAGAGGGAGGAGACGAGAGGAAGAAGCGATCGTTGTGAGGTAATTTTTTTGTATTTGAAATTTTGTATATGCAGTAAATATTTTATTTAGTGTTAGTCTACAATAACAACAGCAGCAACAAAGCCTTTTGTCCCAAATAAGTTAGGGTAAACTTGGAATGAAACCTTCTCAAGATCAAAGAAATAAGAGCTTTGAAATAAAACTTACAATGCTAAAACCCTAAGTTGTACAACCTGATATCCAAGCTGAGAGCCTAAAAATACTGCCCCTAACTTTTTTATGGTTCCGGTACGTGGATCGCTAACTTTCATGCGCTCCTATCCAAAGCTAATTCTTTACATACATTTCAATCTCTCAAGTCTCTTTTAACTGCTTTCCCCTATGTCAGTCTTGGTCGACCTCTGCTTCTTCTTACATTTTCAGTATATCTTAAAATTTCACTACCGGTGCCTCAGGAGGCTTTCGTTGGAGATGTCTAAACTATCTTAAGTGATGTTAGACAAGATTCTCTTCAATTGATGCTACCCCCACCCTATCACGTATATCATCATTGCGGATGCGATCCCGCCTTGTGTGACCACAGATCCACCGCATCATCCTCATCTCAGCTACACTCATTTTCTGTATGTGTTGTCTTCTAGTTGCCCAACATTTTGCTTCATATACATCGCGGGTCTGATCGCCGTCCTATAGAACTTACCTTTTAACTTTTGAGGGATTTTTTGTCACATAAGACACTAGGGCCCTGTTTGGCACAGCTTCACCAACAGCTTCATGAGCTGTTTTTTGCCAAACACCCTTTTTGCAAATAGCTTCACCCATGAAGCTCCTTTTTTTGTGCTCTCACAAAGGAATAGGGAGAGGTGAAGCTGAAAAAAGTAGCTTTTCACAGCTCTCTCCCTCAGACCTATATTCCAAGGAAGCGAATGCCCCTCTAGTTCACAAAAATTTACACGTATTTGCCATTCTCTCCCTCAGGCGTACGCACCGCTCAGTTCACAAAAATCCCGTTCACTTTTTTCTTTCGCGTACGCACCGCTCTCTCCTGTTCACGTATTTTAATTTTTTTATTTTTTTATTATTTTAATTTTTTAATTCATACTCATTCAAATATATTATTTTTTAATTCATATGACCATATACAAATATACAACTCCAAATGTTAGAACAAGTCAGGTAGACAGGGGCATCTTGGACAATTGACCTCTCTCAGTCATGCATGAAGCTGTTGGTGAAGCTGTTTTGCCAAACAGTTTTCTAAAACAGCTTTAGCTTCACCGGTGAAGCTGCTCGTGAAGCTGAATCTAAAAAAACAGCTTCACTAGTGAAGCTGAGCTGTGCCAAACGGGGCCTAGATGCTTGGCGTCATTTCACCCACTCCACTCCTATCCTGTGGCTCACGTCTTCATCAATCTCACCGTCTCACTGTAGCATTGATCCCAAATAATGAAACGTGTCCTTCTTAGGCACTTAACATCTTTATCATCTGCCCTAATACCACTGAAATCACACCTCATATACTCAGTTCTAGTTCTACTAAGTCTAAAACTCTTCAATTCTAAGATCTTTCTTCACAACTCAAGCTTCTTATTAACATCTATTCTACTCTCATACTCCCGTGAGAATCGAATCTTTTCCTACAGTTTTTTAAAAAAAGTTCTGCGTTGTAAATGGGCTATATGCTTTAACATTTATATACAATAACTGTATAGTCCGATACGAACTAATGCAATAAGTGTCCGATCCATGGCACATGAAATGCCTAGCTAGTTGGTTGCCTTTTTTTTTTCTAGTGTCCCTCGATTATTTCAAGGAGTATGTAAAGAGATCTCGTATATAAATGGTTTATTATTTTAAAGGTAGATGAGAGCTAATTCTAATTAGACAACTAAGAAGGTAAGAATGTAGATGTGTTTATCTAAGCTAAGGTCTAAATTTATTTATAGGCCTGAATTAGATTTAGATTTACATAATTTAGATGAGACTTTGATCAAATCCTTTTTAGTTTTATTTAGATTTAGGCCGGATTTCAGTATATTAGAAACCCTTCTTATGCTACTGCAGTTGCTCGTGAAGTCGTGATGACGCCCCCGGCACGGTGACGTGTCCCGACCCAACTCACGAATTAGGAATTGGGGGACAAATTCCGATCCAACTCGCATCGAACCTACCCCACCTCGCCCGCGACGCGATCCCCTTCCTCCTCCCCGTCCCCCCTCTCAGATCTCCGGCCACACCGACTCGTCGGCGAATCGGCGGCGGCGCGATGTCGGGGCAGAACCAGCGCCTGACCGTGGTGCCGACGGTGACGATGCTGGGCGTCATGAAGGCGCGGCTCGTCGGCGCCACCCGCGGCCACGCGCTCCTCAAGAAGAAGTCGGACGCGCTCACCGTCCAGTTCCGCGCCATCCTCAAGAAGATCGTCGCCGCCAAGGAGTCCATGGGAGAGGCCATGCGCGCCTCCTCCTTCTCCCTCGCCGAGGCCAAGTACGTCGCCGGCGACGGCGTCCGCCACGTCGTCCTCCAGTCCGTCCGCTCCGCCTCCCTCCGCGTCCGCTCCCACCAGGAGAACGTCGCCGGGGTCAAGCTCCCCAAGTTCACCCACTTCGTGGACCCCGCCGCCGCCTCCACGGGCCCCTCCAACGCGTCCCCGAGCCTCACCGGCCTCGCTCGCGGAGGCCAGCAGGTCGCCGCCTGCCGCACTGCGCACGTCAAGGCCATCGAGGTGCTCGTCGAGCTCGCCTCGCTCCAGACCTCCTTCCTCACTCTCGACGAGGCCATCAAGACCACCAACCGCCGCGTCAACGCGCTGGAGAACGTCGTCAAGCCGAGGCTGGAGAACACCATCAGCTACATCAAGGGGGAGCTGGACGAGCTCGAGCGCGAGGACTTCTTCAGGCTCAAGAAGATCCAGGGGTACAAGAAGAGGGAGATTGAGCGGCAGATGGCCGCGGCCAAGCAATTCGCGGTGGAGCAGCTTGTGGAAGAGGTCGCGCTCAAAAGGGGCATCTCGGTGGGCGCCGCGACCAACCTACTGGTTGCCGGCGGTGAGAAGGACGACGACATCATCTTTTGATCATCTTTGGTGATCCAGTCATTCAATCGGTGCGTGCGTTGATGCCTTGCGCTGTTATTATCGATCTGAGATTACAGACTTTCGGTATATGTGTTCGCGTTCGTTGAGATGGTTTCTTCAATATAGACTGCTGCTTTAGTTCAACTTGTTGCAGTATTTGTGGTTTTTGTGAACACTTAGGTGGATGCACATTAGGTCGCATGTAAAGGATGTTGAAAAACATTCCGATAATTGATATGTTATAGACATGGGCCTTAGGCCAGTTGGGTTATTATTAGGAATAAGAGATTGGTTTCTATTTGAGTTAGAGATTGGTTTCCTTGTATTAGAGATAGGGTTAGAGATATGATTGGAGTTAGATTCATCTGTTAGGGGGAGCCATCTATATAAAGAGGTTACCGCATGCTATTGTCATTAAGCAGAGTAATAATAAAGTCTTCCTAGTCTAAAGTCTCTCCTCCCTCCCTACGCCGACGCCATCCGGCCATCTTCTTGGTGGTGTTTACCCGTTATGAACTGAGGTTCATAACAGATTGGTATCAGAGCAGTCGATCCCTTCCCACGACTTCTGCTACCATGGTTTCTGTGATTCGCCCTACTGCCGAGTCGTTAGCCATGATAAAAGCTAGCGTCAACGAGATGGCCAGAATCAACAAGAAGATGACGGACAGCTTTCTCAACATACAGGCCATCCTTGAGAGGATGGAGAATCGAATGAAGGAGCAACAAGAAACAAAGAGCAAGACACATGATCATCCAACATCAGATCTTCAACAACAACAACAAGAACCGCCACAGCCACCACCGGCTCGTCCTCACAAGCTGCATCAGGCGTCCATCATCAGGCGAATACCGCGGGCTTCTTCCGCAGTGTATCCGGCCGCGTCAGCACGATCTTGGAGCCAACGTCGCTGCGCCATCCCCGTCCTCGGCGGCCGACGTCGTCTGTCGCCGCCGCCCTCCATGGCCGTCGCTCGGCTGCTCCGTCGCCGCCGCAGGGACCGTCGGCGCTCGAGCCGTATCGCCGCAGCGTCGGCGCCTCCAGTCAGCAACTCACCCGCCATCGCCTGGCGTCTGCTGCCGCCGCCGCGACGTCGTCTGTCGCCGCCGTCCTCCATGGCCGTCGCTCGGCTGCTCCGCCGCCACCGCATGGACCGTCGGCGCCCGAGCCGTTCCGCTGCTCCGTCGACGGCGCTCGGGCCAACCCCGCCAGTGCAGCCGCCGCCATCGCCGGGGCCACCTCACCAGATCCGCCGTCGTCCGGGTCGTGGTCGCCCAAGCCGTGGCCAGATCCGCCGCCATCCCGGCCGCCGTCGGCTGATCCGCCGCCACCGCTGTCGGAGTCGTCGACCCTGATCGCGGTTAGCCTCCGCCGCCTGGTCCGCCTCCGCTTCGTCAGTCGCCGCCGCTCTTCGCCGCCGCCGGGACCGTCTCCGGCCGTATCGCCGCCGCCGCCGTCGGGCCCTCCGGCCGTGTCGCAGTCTCCGCCCGAGCCGTCGCAGCAGCTGCTCCGCCGGCCGGCCGCTCCGTTAGCTGCCGCAGCCGCTCCTCCGCAGGCCGCTGCTCCGGCCGTCGCCGTCCCTCTGGCCGCCGCTACGCCGGCCTGCCGCCGCTCCGCTGGGCGCCCCGGGTTTCGCTCCTGGCCGATGCGTTCGGTCCGCGTGGGTGTCGGTCGGGTTTAAACCGACCGGTTAGGGTTAGGTCAGCCAAAAAAAAAGTATTTTGCAGGCATTCTATTTCCGAAGGCGCTACACTTCGTCTAGCTTTGTTCCGCGTGGATCTGGCCATCCGTCTCCATCCGCTGCAGCACTACGCCACCGTTCGTCTTCTACATCAGCATCAAAGGTCTTCCATTGACCGCCGTTTAGCAGCTCGAGGACAAGCTGCTTGTCCGGGAGGGGTGTAATGTTATAGACATGGGCCTTGGGCCAGTTGGGTTATTATTAGGAATAAGAGATTGGTTTCTATTTGAGTTAGAGATTAGTTTCCTTGTATTAGAGATAGGGTTAGAGATATGATTGGAGTTAGATTCATCTGTTAGGGGGAGCCATCTATATAAAGGGGCTACCGCATGCTATTGTCATTAAGCAGAGTAATAATAAAGTCTTTCTAGTCTAAAGTCTCTCCTCCCTCCCTACGCCGACGCCATCCGGCCATCTTCTTGGTGGTGTTTACCCGTTATGAACTGAGGTTCATAACATGGTATGAACTATAAAGTAGCTGTTGATTCGCTTAAACAAAACATGGGAATCACAAGTGCACGATTGAATATTTTTTTCTTGATACATGATTAACATTCACCTTCAAATTATTTACATAGAAAGTTTCCAAAGTGCAAATTTATGCTCAGGAGCTTACTCAAACAATTCTTTACTCCAAGGTTGTAATGTCAGTGGCCAACAAGATTTGATGAGTGTTATGTTTTTTTTTGGTTCACTGGCAAATAAATCACACAGCGCCGAGTTCGGTGACTCACATCCGGTCTTTTAGGATTTGAAAAGATATGCTATAAAAAGTTATAGATGAATCATAGGGAATTTATAGTATGCACTCGTCCTTGCGGTGCCCTCATCGTGCGCTTAAACTAAAAAATGTTGTGAAAAAATGTTAGAATTTTCTCGTTTTTAGCACTCTTAATATAGAATGAATTTAAACTTGAAATTTTGTACATAGTGGGAGTAAACCATGAAGTACATATGGAAATTTTTTTAGATTTTTTCGTGATTTTTTAGTTTTAGTGCACGCTAAATACATACCATGTGTTCCCTAAATCATAATAGAATTAGAATTCCTACTTTCTTTTGGAGTAGGATTCCTACTCTACTTTGTACGAGGTCTAGGGGGGACTATATAAAATCATGAGGGGTGATCATAGAGAATGATCCAAGCAATAAAACAAAGAAACCACTCATCAAAAGTAGAGGGGCACAAGAGGATTAGAGGCTAGTTAATTGTTTAGCATTAGATTCTTGTATAGAGCAAGAATCCGAGGGTCCTAAAAGATTTGAGAGGGTTGTGAGAGAGCGACAATCCTCTGTACTCTTTTGAGGTTATGCTTAAGGAATTTGCGGTCAGTTTCGCCAAATCTTTTATCAGTCATTGTGGTTGCTTCACCGTCGTTAATATTGTTCTCTCTACAATATTCATCTCCTTCGTTCTTAATACCGTGCACGTGTGTCGTATCTCACAAACTCTGATCTGAGGGTTGCACATAAGAAGGGGTATCAGAGTGTAACACAGGAAAGTTTTCCTCAGAAAACGAGGACATAGAAAGGGTTTGAATCAATGTGTGATAAGATGTTAGAAACAAATTATAGCATAAGTACTTATTGGCTGACTTACTTGGATATGGACATAAGCATTGGACGCCAACACAGACCCAAAGTGCTCATCGCATGTTAGAAAAGAAAAGAGACGCAATGCTTATGTACACTTCAGTATTAGATAAAATACAGAGATTTAAGGATAGATTGTGCTTTACTGCTTATACTCCATTAGTATGATATACGCAAGTATGATTCTGCAGTTTCTTATTGAAGAATGTTATGTTTCTTGGCGGGAATAGCTTAATTTGTTCTTAGTTGTTAGACACTATTGATGTTCTCCATTATACATGCAGAATTACAGATTTAGGGTAACCACTGGCCACTGCCATAGCTTAGGGATAGGAATGGCAACGGGTTGGATATCTCCGGGTTCTGCTCTTTCCCCCCCGAATCCAAAACCCGAAAGTACTATCCAAACCCGAACCCGAAATAACTTTCGGGGCGAATAGGAGCCTCGAACCCGAAACCCGCGGATACCCGATATCCAATGGATATCCAAAAAACAGGACAAAAAACCCGAACCCGAAATCCGGCAGGGGGTGGCCGGCAGTGGGGATGGCGTGGGCGGCGGCGGCGAAGGGGGACGGCGTGGGCGGCGGCGGCGCAGGGTGACGGCGTGGGTGGCGGCGGCGAAGGGGGACGGCGTGGGCGGCGGCGGCGCAGGGGGACGGCGTGGGCGGCGGGCCGGCGGCGGCGCAGGGCCTGGGTGGGCGGCTGGCGCAACGCAAGGGGCAGTCGCCAGGGAATGAGGGGATTGGCCGATTGGGTGGGTTGTGGCGGCTGGGCTGGGTGGGTGGGATTGGGTGGGTTAGGGTTAGGGTTTCACTCATCCACATTTTTACTTATATACTAGGTGGAAGGGTCCACATGTCATACACACTTCGGGTATCCATGGATATCCATGGGTAGGATTTGCCCTCTAAATCCAACCCGAACTCTTATCGGGTACCCGCCCCGAACTATCCATGGATAGAAAATGCCATCCAAACCCACTATTTTCGGGTTGGATACCCGCGGATACCCGGCTCCACGGATAATTTTGCCATCCCTACTTAGGGAAGGCTACCTTCTAAGAGATAGATAGGGAGGGAGGGTGGGCGGGCTGGGAAGGGACAGTATCACCAGCATCACTTGTTAGTTACTAATAGTTTTACTTTGCATAGCAATCCTAACTGGGCGTCAAATGAGGGGGTTCAGGGTACATATTCGATGTGGTAATACATGAGTTTCTGGGTAACAGTGCAACATGGTCCTTGACCTTTGAAGGCTAGCTGAATTTAGCTCTCTGAAATTCAATTTACCCCGTCTGTTGAGTTTACTGGACATGGGGTTTTTCGTTACACGAAGCTGCAGTTGGATTTTTGCAAAGCAAACTGATGGATTTAATCTCGAAGTCTGTTGCTTTAATTGGTCATCCAAAAGAGAGATCCATAATTTAATATAAACAATTGGAATGTATCGCAATAAAGACCATTTGCATACAAACAGGTAAAGAATAAGAGCAATTCCAGTATAGTTGAGAATATTGTGATTTCCATTGCTTTATCCATGACCTGCTACTAGGCACTAGTATGTTTGGCATAGGTGCAGTCTTGATTTTTCTCCTGATTCTGAGCAAGAGATACATGCTATCGAATGCACACAACTGTAGTCTTCACATGTAGATTTAGTCTTGCATTTCCAAAATTTTACACTGTTGCTTCTCCTTGCAGTGATGGAAACAAATAAGTTCTGATGCTGGAGCTCCAGAATTGCATCTGTTTATAGAGTGCGGAGGTTTTGTTTCAGGCAGTAGTCTGGAGTGTTAGTCATCCAAGACCCGAATAATCTGTAGTTGGGAACCAAACATTGCCAAGGAACTTTAGCACGGAGTGCTTATGTGCAGCTGTCATAGTAAATTCATTCAATTGGACCATGTTTCCCAGCATGTTCGTCTTAGTAATATTTATTCAGAAAGGTGTGTGCGGATCGGCATACTACACTCTGAAGTTGCATACTCGATGTATTTCTTTCTGGACGTGTATTTCTTAGCAGCTCGCTTACCTTTCTCAAATTTTCGTGGATAAATAGTTGGTATTACCTGTTATTGTTAGGGAGCTAATGGAAAAATGAGCCCGCAGATCTGCCTGTTTCTGTTTTAGCTTAGACACCGAAAAGAATGCCTCTAATCGGGATGTCATTTGTGTAAGTCTATGCCCTGTTGTATTGAAGAGCTGAAGCCTCTTACCACCGCTTATTAGCTAATCTCCTCGAAACAAGACATACGGTTTAGAGTTTTGACACCTAAAGCGACTGATGATGGCTAAGCAGCAGAACTGAAGAACTGTGCACGCTGGTACCTGAAATCTAACACAATGTTCCTCGCAAATGAGCAGATATAAGATCAGCCATCAGTAGACGATGTGATCACACGAAGTCATGAGCAGCTTGTGCCATCATTTATTGATCAATAGAAAGGATAAAAAATTGTGATGAAGTTAATTTTGGCCGTGTGCAGTGCAATATGCTGTTTGCAGGCAGATGTGCAATCACATGGTGTCGCGATTCTCAACAACTCCACAAGGAAAACTTTACGACCATTATACATGCATATACCCAATTCCCTCGGTATACAACATGAAACATACCTCAAAACTTCATGAATGAATAGAGGCACCTCCGAAGTACAAACCACATCTCTCTAGTAACTGCTTTGCAGAGTATCTCCGAATAAGGGCCTGTTTGGCAGAGCTCCACCAGCTCCAGATCCACCAGATCCACCGTAGAGCAGCTCCACCGTGAATCCGGGATCCCACCATGGAGCTGGACAAACTGTTTGGCTTCCACAGCAGCTCCAGATCCACGAAACTGAGTTTTTGGTGGGAATGGCCTGTTTTGCCCTTGAGGTTGTATGATATATATATTTTTTCATATAGCACACATGTTTTGTTCATATTTATTCACAAAAAATGGCGTATTTTTTTTGTGTGAACACAAATGCAATTCATGAGCATTCAACATTGACGCACAAGATAGATAATTAATTAACTCATGTCCATGACAACGTCTTAACACTATTGCGATTGTCCATACATAAAAATAACTAAAGAGTAGACTAGTCTTCTATTACATGCTAGTTCCAAGCAAGAGCAATAGCCGTGGTCAAATCATCACGAAATACATCCATAGTGCATGAAACTCAATATTTATGTCTTCTTAACAGTTGAAATGTGCGATCTGCTAACGCTATGAAATTTGATTGCAACATCTGTCAGTTAGACTGAAGCGAGCTGAAGTATGCTCAATTGTTGAGATGCCCATTGCTGCACTGACAAGCGACCGATTTCCCATTCTCTGCACATATGAATAACTTGTTCAATCATAAGGCATCCAACTGATCCAGATAAACGTTGAAATGAACTGAGTTACTGCACTTGTTTTAGGGTACAATAAGATAAGTATGATAGTTCAAGCATTCAGTTTCCCTGTTATGATACTTGCTATCAATACATGTCTCACAACAATTTTCCAAGTTTTAGATCTTCAGCAGAAATAAATAAACACAGCAGCTGATGTTCAAATACATAAAATGGTACAAGGAGATTGCGCACACAGATGGTACAGCTGAGGTAGTTAGCTCATATCAATTTGTTCCTTGAAACTTTCGACTTTCGAGACAAGGGCAGTCTTCCTCGCTGAAAAATCGTCAGCTGCAAGCCTGAAACCAGAGACACGATATCAGGTCTAATAACAAATCAACAATGATGTCAATGCTGGTTAACTCTGCATCGACCAAAATTCTGGAGCTTTGTTTTACCCGATTATAATGGAGAAGGGTGATTTTTTGTGTGTAAGTGCTAATGTAATCTGAATACTAATTCTCACATATACCTTAAACCTTTCCACTCATGTCACATAAGGGTTGTGGCCTTGGTAAAATGCACTATGAAGCTGAGCACTCATCAGATTTCCCTCACTAATAAGCGTTCAGTGTTCAAAAATCAAAGCAACCTAACATACCGAACAAAGCAACAGGTAGACAGAGCAAAACAATCACCTACCATCAAAAGAGTTCTCAAATCCAGTCCTGCTGCTGCAGCTTGAGAGGTAGATAGACCTCGGTGAGGTACTGGAACCCGAACGAGCTCAGAGCCTGTATCTCAGCCTTCTGCCTCGTTCGCAGCATTGTCTCCAGCTCCTTCACCCAACCCTCATTCTGCTTCACAAAGTCCTCCTCTAGCAGTTCCTTCCCCACCTTGATATCGTGATCGGTCATGGCAAGCCGGCACTGCTCGGGCACCCTGTACTTTTCCAGGTCGCTGGGTCGCACGCCGAGCCACTTGATATCCGGCGTTGTCAGGTTGGCACTATCATACGACATGTCCTTGGAACCGCACATGTACACTGATAAAATCTTCAGCCCATATGGGTCAGAATCCACCAATGCGAGCACCGGCAACTTCAGTTCCACCTTAAGCCGCCGCAAGAACAACCGAGTTGCAACATCCGGCTGCCCCTTCGCCGTCAGTATGATGCACGGGAAGCGGTTGTAGAACCGGTCCTCGGCGAGGCGCATGAATGCGGCGTCCTTCTCCACCAGCAAGATGAACAGGGCGTCGCTCTCGATGCCCGAGACCCTGTCGATGTTGGGCGGGATGGCCTTCCCGCCGACGCCCATGCGCGTGCAGTCGATCCGGTCGCCGTCGTCGGCGAAGGTGAGGCGGCCAACGACGACGCCCTTCTCGGAGGCGACGACGTGGAGGGAGGAGCGGGTGCATCCGAGCATGCAGGAGACGTCGTCGAGGACGGCGTCGGACTGTGCCTGGTCGCCGAAGAGCTTGACGTCGGTGTAGAAGCGGTCCCGCTTGGTGACGTGGATGCCCCTGCGTAGGACGGCGTGGACGAGCGAGAGGACGCGCGCGGTGACGGTGGCCTTGCGCGCGGTGGCGACGCTGGCGAAGGGCCTCGCGGACTCGCGGCGGAGGAGCACGATGCGGTCGAGGTCCGGGAGGTAGACCTGGTTGGAGGCGGCGCGGGAGGGCACGGCGAAGGAGAAGCCCTCGGTCCCGCGGTCGAGTGGAGAAGCGCCGAATAGAAAAAAACCGTTCGGGATGGGGTGTGTAACCAGTGGCAAAAGGTGGGTAATTACCATCCAACTCTATGAGTAGGTACGAAACAAGGTTTCGTGGAGCACCCTTTGAGGTGCTCCATGGATTTCTTGAATCTGGAGCTAGATCCATTATTTTGGTGAATCTAGATTTCGTGGAGCGGGAGCGTTTGGGTAAAAATTCGTAGAGTGGAGCTGTTTTTGGTGGATCTGAAGCTGGTGGAGCTCTGCCAAACAGGCCCTAAGACAGAAAGGAAGGCAACATTGCAGCTACCTCTCTGCCAACAATGGTGGAACAAAACTAAAATTCTGGAGTGTTAGTTCGAAAATGTGGCCTATTCTCAGCAAATTCCCCTAGAGATGCGTGACCAAAATAAACAATTAGTTGATTCTATAATGGTATAAGACAATCGGATAAACTGAACATATTACAAGACCTACAACAACAGTGTGTCTCCAACATTCAAGATCGGTAGCGGCATTATATTACCTCGCTGAAGGGGGGGGGGGGGGGGGGGTCCAATCATCTGAAGTCCAACTCGGAGCCCTGCAGATCCACCTTCATCAAATCCACAAGGCAAAACCAAGGCGGGAATACCAGCCAAATTAACATTCACCTACATTAGTCATGAGATCTGCATTCTTTAGACTCACTACCGTGGAAAGTTTGACATAGCAAAATGACCACAAGATTAAACAGAATTCTACTTCACCCAGTGGTTTTACCAATATGTGACACTAACTTTGCAAGAATCAGAAAGTTGTACAGTGAAGCAGGCAATGGATTACTTTGGAAGGAACCCCAAAGTAGAGTTAAGTCTACATCAACAATGAAAAACAAATGTGTTCAACAATTAATACCGTCATGATGTCTCCTGCTTACATAGCTAATGGATCATTTATCTTTTCACCTGCCAAAAGGACTTATCAATCCTAAAGGAAAGACGGAAAGGGACCGTACATGTGAGAAGATAATAGCGTACCTGTCTTGTAGGCTGCTGATGGCGCAGCAGGTGAAACAAGAATATCATATCTTTATCTGCATGACCCTCTTTTGAGGTGATAATTGGCTGCATGGCAAGTTCTTAATGGATCTTGCCCCTCTTCTTTGTGCGCATGTGCCGAACAGAATTGTCAATCAAAGGACGGTCCAAGAAGCCCTAACAGATAATACTTGGGTTCTTGATATTAGAGGCAGTCTCTCCACTCCAATCTTGGAGGAGTTTCTTGGTCTTTGGGATGTCCTCGGCCGAGTGAGGCTCACCCCTGGTGTGGTTGATCAGCATGTGTGGAAGCCATCCTCCTCGGGTAAGTTCTCAACTAAATCAGTGTACCGCCGTTTTTTTGTGGGAGCGGTGGAGTATGAACCATGGAAGGAGATCTGGCGAACCTGGGCTCCTCCTCGTTGCAAGTTCTTTATGTGGATAGCTTCGCTTAATCGCTGCTGGACCGCTGATCGTTTGGCCCGTCGTGGTCTTGTTCATCCTGAGTGCTGCCCTCTGTGTGATCAAGTGGATGAAACTATTCAGCACCTTCTCACTTCTTGTGTGTTCACTCGAAGTGTTTGGTTCTCCGTGCTTACTCTGGTGGGATTGCAGCGGCTAACCCCAAGCCCAGATGATTTGGTATTCACCTTGTGGTGGCGGCAAGCCTTGCATCAAGTTCCTAAACAGCAACACAAGGGATTTAACTCTTTGGTCGTGTTGGTGGCTTGGCAGGTTTGAAAGCATAGGAATAGTTGTATTTTTGAAGGTGCCTCACCCAATGTCAGCATTGTTTTGCAAGATATTAGAGATGAGGCCAAGATGTGGTGTATGACGGGGGCCAAAGGCCTTTGTACCATTTGGCCTTAGGTGTTGTGTCTTTTGACCTTTTGGCTTTAGCCTCGTCTTTTTGGTGAGGTTTGTACGAGTTTTCTTAGACTCCTTTATTCTTCTTCTTAATATATTGATGCGCAGTTTTCTTGGGCGTTCGAGAAAAAAAAAGAATATCATATCTTTCCAAAGCTTCTTTGAAGCTCTTCTTAACCAGTGTCCTCACCTACTACAGCGCAGTTAATTTATTATTCTTTTGGTGGCATAAATCTGTCTATTAAGAGGTAAAAATAATCAAAATGCAAATTTTGCATTTGATGCAACTGTTCTACCGGTACCTGCTGCGCCCGTTTGTAGTATGCATCGTAGTATCCAGCAGATAAAGCATAAGTTCCCATCAAAATTCTCATTTTGGCCTGAAAAGAACAATCAAATTTGTTCTCATGCAATTACCACCAGAGCATGATTGTGGTCCATTTGAAATACAAAAGCTTCAAGCACTACCCAATGTTGCATACAGAACCATCCCCTTTTTTTTTTCCTTTCTTAGGTACCACAGTTCCAATTGGCATGTCATGCGTAATAATATTAATACGGTTAGCATTCCAACTGGTATGCTGTCACCAACATGACAAGTCCAGAATTGGTTGTGCTACATGGCTTAACAACTTAACAGGTTAACATGGCCATGGCCATTGGCCATACAACAGAAGTTTACATGTGCAAGTGTGTATTTACCGGTGCTAAATATGTATTCCGAATTTGAAAGCTCTGCTTGATGAGGGGCCAAATCTGTTTTCTAAATTTAAAAGTCAAGCTCTGCTTGCTGTTTGCAGGTATAGTTGTAGCGCCCTGATTTTTTTTTCATAAGGGGCCACTTAAGCAAATCTTATTAGCCCTAATCTGGGTTAAGGGCACATTAAAAGGGGTAAACCCTTTCCCCAAACAAGCCACAACCGCCATCGTTTTGTCTCAGGTCTCTCTTCTATCTCTCTCTTTTTCGGGGAAATTGCACATATACCCCATAGTTAGTAGTCACTTGTAAATTTACCCCACACTTAAGTGGCTTTGTAATTTTGCCCCATACTTGACATGCCCCCTTATTATTTTGCCCCATTGCCCATTTAGCTCCTATTTTAATTTCGTTTTTCATTTTTTGGGGCAGGAAAAATGCAGTAAAAAAATGAAAAACGAAATTAAAATATTTTAGGCATTTAATGGACAACTTTGTAAATATTTTTTACTGCATTTTTCCTGCCCAAAAAATGAAAAATGAAATTAAAATAGGAGCTAAATGCAGTAAAAAATGAAAAACGAAATAAGAATGTTTTAGGCATTTAATGGACAACTTTGTAAATATTTTTTACTGCATTTTTCCTGCCCCAAAAAATGAAAAACGAAATTAAAATAAGAGCTAAATGGGCAATGGGGCAAAATAATAAGGGGGCATATCAAGTATGGGGCAAAATTACAAGGCCACTTAAGTGTAGGGTAAACTTACAAATGCCTACTAACTATAGGGTATATGTGCAATTTCTCCCTCTTTTTCTCACACGGGAGGCGGCAAGGCGGCTGGAGTGCGGGGAGGCCGAAGACCGGCGTGGTGGCCTGAGCTCAGCGTGGTCGGGCGCAATGCGGGTGGAGCGGCGCATGGTCAATGCGGCTAGCGCTGGCTGGAGGTGGGCGCAGTGGTCTGGGCGTAGGGCACGGCAAGGCTGGAGGTCGGCGGCGGCGTGGCAACAACGTACTTACTGAGATTTCCAAATCTCACGTTTGCTCTTTCCAATCTCAAGTAAAAGACCAGTGGAGTGATAGCAACATGCATAGATGGAAGCACTCGAGTTTTCAATACCGTGGTTTGCCATTATTTTTGTCATTTTATTTATTCTTCATTTGGTTAGAAGTGAACCGGTTTCATATTTCAAACATTTATTTCAGCTTCCGTTTGTTCTCTATTAAAGTTTTAATTTTTTTGGGATTTCCAATGTTGTTCTTATTTATTCCTTGCTTTGGCGATGATGCTCCGTAGTAGTATCTCATTATTGGTATGTGGGGTGTTACAATAGTGCAACGTATACTTGCAATTTTTTTTAAAGATACAATGCATTACTCTAGATTTAATGCATATCCAATATTGTAAACACATAATAAAACTGCATTCAGCCAAAATTTATGGATGGACAATGTGACAAGCCCCTTCGCTGTTGTGATCCTTAGTTCATCCTTCATACAACACCGTGACAGTTCTACTCCTAAGAAGCCTGGTCACTTTGGTAAGGTACTTCCAGAGTTAACATCACACATAAATCTTGAAAAGGCAACCGACAGGTATGATAAGTTGATAACTGGATATGTTTTGCAGCAGACAATTTCCGAATGGAAATAGTTCAATAACTTACAAAAAGGACAGAAGAAGAGATGGGGTCTTGTTGTGGGGGATGGGTGGGACTGTACCTCATGACCCAGACCATTAGCCCGGGAGTCTCCATAAAGTCCATTCAATTCATCAGCTGAAACCTGCCTTCCATACCTGAAAATGACAGTCTACAACATAAATTTTTCGAAACTTCGAAAATACAGGCAAAAGAATGAGGTTCAATTCCAGCAAGATCACCTGATACCATCATAGCGTGACAGATTAGAGGAGGCTTCAGATGAGGCCAGTATGTAATATGCTGGTAAGCCAAGAGAAAATGAAGGCAGAGAAACCTGAAATCCATTAAAAATAAAGCTTCACTAAATATTTTTTTGAAAATTCATTGTAAAACTAGAAGGAATATACTTCTTTATTTATTTTTCTCCGTTTTTTCAGCAAGAGGGAGGTAACAAACCTCTTCCACCACAGACCCCAACTGTTCCAGGTGTGAAACAGCAGCCTTGATTGATGATATGACTCCATTATCCACACCGGCACACCCTCTCCAAGAGTTTCTTGACTAATCCCAATTCTCACACCATTTAATGGTTTTGATTCAAGTAAATCCAGAGAGACCAACTCTGATGTATAGTCTGGAATGTCCTGAGAAAGTGACACGAGATCAGATTAAGCATCAATGAGCCAAGCTCTAATACTCCGCCTTCTTGCTTCAAGATGTTACTGGCTCCAGATCCAATTACATAGATGTAGATCTCAAGATGAATAAAATAAAGAAAGGATGATGCGTTGCTAACAAAACTGCAATCCTGGCATATACTGTATCTTACATAATGAATTAAATCAGCACTTTATAAGATTGAGATGGAACAGTATACAGTCCCTTCGGCCAAAAAAAGGGGGGATGTTATCTGCAAATTTACAGGGTTGCCAACAGTATTGAACAATATGTATATCAAATAAACAATACATTAAAGTTAGAATTTACGCGAATGAAATAGACAACAAGAGAAGTAATACCAGAAAGAATGCTAGTTGTCAACGTAAGATAGGCTCTTGCTCAGGCAAGTTTTGGTCATATGGATTCCTCTTATTTCGAACATCTATCTGTGCTTTAGAGGCTGAGCTAAATGTTTCTTACTCAATAGTTATTGAACTGGATGACTGAATTGAAAGACAAGGAAAATGCAAGTTAGGGTGAAGTTTTAGTTTCCTCACATGAGAGCTACTGGTTGAATCCATTTTGTCATGGCCAGCGATGACTGACAAGATCGTTGCAGTGTCAACAACTGATGTGCCAAAGCATCCCACAACATCCATGATGAAGCATAAGCCATCAGGCCGAAACGAGATACCCGGCCATAAGTTTGGCTTTAACCCTACTACACCACAAAACGATGCTGGCTGCCTCACACTTCCGCCTGTATCGCTCCCTAAGGACACCAGACATTGTCTAGCAGAAACTGCTTCACACATGCGTCATCCAAAAGGGTTTGATGTCACCTGCATACCAGTATACCACCATCAATATCTGCTATATCACCGCGTAACTATACTTTGCGGCAAGAGTGATGTATTATGCAACAGAGGAAACCATAGGTTAGGTTCTCTCTAAGAGGATTCAAAGCTGCAAGAAGTTCCACTTCAAATCAATAAACACTTGCAAGCACACGTATTTACAATTTTAACATGATACAAAGCTGAGTTTAATTTCGTTGACCTCTACTGACCAACATAAACACTATTTTACCATTCTTAGTACTTATTTCAACCTAAGATATATCCGAACAGAAATATGCAAACTTTAACAGACTCGGACTAAACAATATAAGAATCTGATCATTGTGCCTCCAAACCTGAAACCCAGAGCCCTCGGTGGTGCTCCCCATGCCGAACTCATCAAGATTTGTCTTCCCCACGACAATGGCGCCCGCTTCGCGCATGTGTTAAACCAAACAGGCCCTGCCGCCCAAAGTTTAGTAAGCAACCAAATACTTGCCAAATTTAATCTATATTACCAAATTTTGATAAGGCAAATATTAACGATAATTATAAGCAAACCAAGCAACCCATACACTACTTAAAGAGGTGCTTCCGTATTTTTAAAAAAGTGAATTATATAATTTTTAAAGTATGATGAATAGATATTACTTATCTCTTCATTTGTTTTAAGATTAGTAATATTCTTGATAGAGAGGAAAACATTAAAGCACTGCCCACTTATCAATCGTAAGAGTTACAATTATCATAAATCATCTGCGAAATAAGTTCAGTGTATGTGTTGACAGGATCGCATAATCTACGCTTCTTGGAAAACTCGTACTAATTTCAACGCGATGTCCATGTACAATAAAGATCAACCCTTGCCAGAACTTCTAAACATGTGCTTACTTATCTCAATTTTTCATTTGAGATGAAATTAAATAACATTATGGTGGTGATCGGTTCGGCTGAAAAGCTCGTGGTTTATGGCTGAAAACACTGTAGCTGGCTGAAAAAAGCACTGTAGCTGACAGAGGCTTATTTAGCATAATTAAATTTTAAAAAATTTAAAAATAAAAAATATGTTAGCCCATTACGTATAATACAAACAAATACGGGAAAAAAGAACCAGCAAAAAAGCTCAACGAAAAGCCAAAAGTTCAGAAAAAACGAAACTTATGAATAGTGAAAAATAAGCCAGAAACCAAAGCCGAGTTGATCAGGGCATATGTTAGACGTTAGTTGGTTATATTTGTTTGAGATACGGTAGCAACACATGTTTTGGTCAACTAAAGTCTGCCGTACTAGTTATTGCTTTTGCATTCAGTTAGAAGTGAGGTAAGACTAAGGCTATATTTAAAAGTGTTGTGGTTTTTGTATGATTATAAGAGATATTAAGAGAGTAAGTAATATTCATGTTGAGAAGCCACTCTATTTAAAACGGATTTTGCAGTGACTCCAATAAATAATTTATAAAAATTATCTTGAGAAACTATTTCATTCAAAAACCGTCTTCTAAAAACTAAAAAATAGAAGTTGTAACAGGGCCCTAGTAGGCTACATAGATATATTTGAGAAAAAAAGTAGCTGCAAAGATATATGTTTCTTTGGGAAAGGCAAATGCATGAGGTTTTTAATTACTATATCTACATCTATCTACCTAGAGGGATTGCATAATATCACACCATATTCAACTATTATCCCTCAAACAAAATAATTAAAATTAGATATTGATTAATATTTTCTTGTCACGTATATAACTACTATATAAAAAATATAGGAATTTAGATCTCTGCACATGTCATTCATTAGATTAACAATACGATCGCATGCTACGGCACACGGAAATGCTTTTCTAGGATCTAACAAATAAAATGTTTTTTCACGCTCTCCCACGAAACTAAATTTTACCTATGACAAATCTTGTTGGCACCACTCCATCCATTTCTGACGGAATTTTCTTCACTTTTACAAGCAGAACTATATTCTTTTCAGTTTATGACTTATAATTTTTATCGAATAAACAAACAAGACAATTTTTTCATCGTCGTTTTGAAGCGATTTATTAAGATAATATTTTAGAATCGACTTATCGACTTTTGGTTCATCCGCACTAAGGCCAAAAGCCTTAGAGGCGCTCGTATTTGTTTTTACTGATGGTTTTTGGCTGAAAATATATAGTAGTGATTGAAAAAGTGGCTTTTTGAAGAATGGGGCAAGCGATGCAGAAAGTGAGAGAGAAATACGTGCGCGTGACAGCAGCGAGAGAAGTAGGGTGGATGATGTACTCGTGATTCTCTGTCTTATCTCTGGAACGAGATGATAGCGAGAGAAGAAGGAAAACCATTTTAAAAAACCAAATATCCGTATTAATTTTTCTAAGCAAAAACAAAAAAATAAAAATAATACAAATAGGACCACAAGACACGACCAGAAATCAAAAACATGCGAAGAAGGCAACCGGAGCACGCAGCCAGGGTAACCACGCGACCTAAGCCTGACGCGACGTCCCCCACCCCCCATAGCGTGTCGTCGCATCGGCCCCTCCCTCACAAAAACCTCCCTCTCTCCTCCGGGCGGAGCTTTCGATGCTCCCTCCCACGGCCCCGCCCTCGCAATCATCACCACCGCCCACCGTTCCCATCGCCGCCGCCGCCGCCCCGCCCCGCCTCTATAACTTTCCCCCTCGCATTTCCCGCTCGCCGCCACTGCCTCCTCCTCCTCGTCCCCATCCCTAAGTGATTCTCTCGTCGCTGTTCCTCCATAAGGCCGCCGCGGTGAGATCTCCGCCTGCTCGCGCCATGGTCGCCGCCTCCGGCCTCGCGCCGCCACGGGCAGTTGCCCCCTTCCCGTGGATGAGCGGCGGCCACCGGCTCAGCTTCCTCCGATCCGCCGCGCCGCCGGTGGCGGCTGCGCAGCTCCGGTGCTGCGCCTCCACCGTCGACGACAGCGTGGTCTCCGCAGCCGCCCCCAAGCCCCGCCTTCCCAGGTAACGCCCGTACCTCGTACTTGCAATGATTAGGCGGCGAGATGCTATTGTTTGTGCGAGAGGTGAGGATCCTCTAGGCTGTCCTCGCGCAGAAGGTGGGGTTTTTGTGTCGTTCGTTCGCGAAGGGTGTTCCATTGCGGTGGTCGTTGTGTGATTTTCGCCGGTTTTTGCGTTAGTGGTGGGATTTTCAGGTGAGATGCCGTTGATTTAACTTGGGTTTTGGTTTAAATCAGGCGTTTTTTTATGTGATTTGGTTATTCAGTGAAGGGCTCTTGGTAAGAAAAATTACCTTTGCCTGTGGTGATTTCGCATTTATTAGGTGAGTCGGATGGTTGGCTCGCACTGCAAAAGGTGGCTCTGGGACTTGCTTTTTTGTACCAGGGGTTGATGTGGGCTTTTTATGATCGAAATGATGTAGTTCGATGTAGTTCGATTGTTTTGACTGCCGAGAAGCTTCGATCCTTTGATGCTCCAATGATGATTGTGAAGATGCTTCAAATCTCTAGTGTTACTGTGTCACCGGAATAGGCCATCCTTGTGTGTAGTGTCACTAGCTCGTGGCTTCTTTGATCATAGATGGGGGATCTACCCAGCATGCTCATAATTCATAAATGTAGTGGCAAATGATGCCATTTTTGTACCGGTCACTGTATGGCAATGCTGTTTCTTGTGTTACAACTCACAACCGTAGCCTGGGATTGATTCATTGATCTACATTTTTTGTTAAGGGGTTTAAACTATTCACCTGTGGGATGACTCTCTTAATATTAATAAAATTGCAGGGTGGTTGGTATGGGTGGTTCAAAGCTCATTGGATGCGGATCGGCCATTCCAGCACTTAGCATTTCAAATGATGACCTTTCAAAAATAGTTGAAACGTCAGATGAATGGATTGCAGCGCGGACTGGGATTCGGAATAGGCGAATTCTTTCAGGTACTTTTGATTCACATTTTTTCCTCCTCTTTCACTAAAGAGTAATTTGATTAGGGCCAATTATGCCCCCTCTGGCTAGATGTATAGCAATTGTGTTTGTGGGTGTTACTTTTCTTTTGGAGTAAATTGCACCGTGGGTCTTTAGGTGAATAGATGGTTCATTTAGGTCATCGATCTCCTAATTTGCACATCTAGGTCACTGAATCCGGTTAAGTGGGTCATCAACACCACTACTGAGGGCATCTTGGAAACAATCATGACATGGACCGATCACAGCACTAGTGTGGCCTCACACAAGGTCGTGACAGCGGATTTTTGCACCGAACCCCCAAGGATTGTCTCTTATCATCCCAACACCTCCACCCCTAGTCCCATCTCCTCACAAGATTGGTGTACTCACGCATTCGTAGTGGCATACGAGCCTGGTGGATCAAGGATAGGAACACCAACCAGGCCAAGGTAGTTGGCGTTGATCACGCGGATGCCCACATCAGTGGAGTGTTTCCACGCCAGCCCCGACCGCTGCGCTACAACCACACCAAGAACCGACTACCGAGCCAAGCATTTCATCAAACACATAAAGGGCAGAGATCAAGTAGTACATGTGGGCAACGAGAATTCAATAGGTTCGTTTCTTCCCACGCATAGGTGCCCACGTCGCTGTGAATGGCAAGACCATCGCAAGGGCATGCAGTGGCAGCAATGTTGGGGAGCGTAGTGGCCGCCCAATTGCTGGTCGCATCGGCTGTTGCCATTTCATCAGGAGGAGATGGGATTAGGGATGGTGTTGGGATGAGAATAGAGACAATCTTTTTGGGGGGGGGGGGCCTCAGTGCAAAAAAAAACCCCACTATTACGCCCTTGTGGAAGGCCACGTAGGCGCTGCGATCGGTCCACATCACAATTGTTTTCGAGGTGGCATCAGCGGTGGTGTTGATGACCCACTTAACCCGGTTCAGTGACCTACATGTGCAAGTTATGAGATTGGTGACCTAAATGAACCGCTCAAATAAGTTTAGTGACCCATGGTGCAATTTATCCTTGGAATAAGTCCATAAAACACTCTAAACTTTGCTTGAAAGTTCATCCAGCACCTCGAATTATGAAACCAGATATTTGACCCCCAAACTTTGCAAAACGGTTCAAATAACACTCTAACTCGGTTTCGCATGGTGGTATTACTCGCATGGCGCAATGAGTGCGGTTTTGCCATGTAGGATGACACGTTGGCCAAGTTAGGTCAATGACATATGAGGCCCATCTATGTAGCATGGACACGGATACGTCGACACGACACCGACACGGGAATTCGCCGTTTTCCCAAAAAGACTGATACGGCGACACGGCTATATATATTTAAATAATAAATAAATTATATATATATATATATATATATATATATATATATATATATATATATATATATATATATATATATATTATTTTCTATATTTCCACATGCTTATTTAAACTGCAATAATGTAAATTGTAAAATTGTAATATGTAAAGTGTATACTCGGAATATGTACCTAATGAATTGTTTTGTTAATCCTGACGACAATTGTTACCATTTCCAGAAATAAGAATTCCATTAACCTGGGAAAAAGTAACATGATCAGATCGGCAAGACTACAAAGATAACATATTAACATGTATATTTGATTCTTAAACAATTAAAGCAATGGACTAATAGAGCAACAAGCCAACAACAATTGATACTTGATAAGGATAAGCGATAAATATTAAGAAATAGCCAAGTTTGAACATAGAAACTAAAATGTAGAATACTAGAGTTCAAACAAAAGCAAATATCCACTATCCAACATAGGATAGGAGTGGTTCAACTTAAGATACATCACAAACTCAAATTCTAATAGTAAGGCTAGTTTAAAGACAGCATGAGACTCTTAGACTTCAACTTCGTCCTCATTTTCTTCTTGGATCATTGCAATAGGCTCATCTTCAAACAGCACACACTGCAACTCTGGTTCTTCAAGAGAGAGCTGAGCAACCTTTAGAATGCCAACACCAGTTAGAAATTCAAAGCTATTTCCTCCTACATCCCACATTCTAGTTGTCCCTGTTTTATATGATTCTGTAGTGCATAACCCTAAATGCATATATTGTTGGGTGCTGGCTTACTGTAGTGCATCTCAATTCTCAACCCTAAAT
Organism: Dendrocalamus latiflorus; assembly: GCA_017311315.1. NCBI lineage: Eukaryota > Viridiplantae > Streptophyta > Magnoliopsida > Poales > Poaceae > Dendrocalamus > Dendrocalamus latiflorus. The sequence continues at coordinate 34,300,737 of CM029637.1, forward strand.
GTTGAAGTACTGAACAGAGAAGGGGGAGATGATACCTCGGTGGCGCGCGGGGACGAAGCCGGCGACGCTTGGGGAGGAAGCCGACGGGCGGCGTTTGGGGAAGAAGCCGGCGACGCTTGGCGAGGAATCCGGCAGCGCGCGGGGACGAATTCGGCGGCGCGCGGGGAAGAAGCCGACGGCGCTTGGGGAGGAAGCCGACGGGCGGCGCTTGGCGAGGAAGCCGGCGGCGCGCGGGGACGAATCCGGCGTCGCGCGGGGACGAATCCGGCGTCGCGCGGGGACGAATCCGGCGTCGCGCGGGGACGAAGCCTACGACGCTTAGGGAGGAAGCTGACGGGCGGCGGCGAGGTGCGAGGCCGATGGGAATAATGCGATGTGTGCGTTAGGGTTAGGGCACGCCATGCGTGCGTTATGGGCCGGCCTGGGCGGGCCGTGTACTGGGCGGGCCGGCTGTGTCTAGGCCGTGTCCGATTCATGTATTTAGTGTGTCCGACATGTGTCAAGAATTTTACTAATTAAAATTAATTCTAAAATCGGCCGATACGTCTCCGAGACGTGTCCGTGTCGTATCCGTGTCCGACACAGATACGACTGTTTTACCAAGTGTCCGTGCTACATAGGGGCCCATAAAGGCTTCTCCTCCACCGAACTCCCAACTGTGCTTTCATGGCCACCGCCCCTTGTAGCTCCCTCTGTTTCGATTTGGTTGAGGAGGCCTTGTGGGTCCTACCTGTCATTCACCTAAATTTGACCAGCGTATCATCCTACGTGGTAAAATCGCTCACTTATCGCGCCATGCGGGCAATACCACCCTCCAAAACCGAGTCAGGGTGTTATTTGAACTGGATTGCAAAGTTCAAGGGTCAAATGTCCGATTTCACAGTTCGAGGTGTTGGACGGACTCTCGAGCAAAGTTCGGGGGTATTGTATGGACTTTTCGTTTACCCTTTCTTTTGGTTAGTTGGCGCGTCACGTAACCATTGATGGATGAAGTAATGTTAGGTCATAGACTTATTGATTCTATAAACAATCATAATATATGAGAACATGTTTCATTACAAAACACTTTGCTCAGTTCAAGGTTAAGGATGAACATCGTCATGTGGACGTTGTGGTTGATCGGCTATATATAAACAAAAGTACTATTTTAGATAAGTAAATACGAATGCCAGTAAACCTGTGTCTTGCTACTTCACCTGGTTGGCCTAGAATCTATATAAACAAATGCATCATTTTTCATGTGGTTGTTCTAAGTTGATGCACATCTCTAATAGTATGAATATGAATAATACCATCAAAAGCTGGCCCCTTTGTGTTTAGTAGGGTAGGCGGTCAGATTTTGCTGTCACAATTTTAGGAGCAACATCTGTTCAGGTTTGCAGGCACATTTCATTTCTTCATTTTTCAGGAGTAATTTGTATTTTTCAAATGTGTTAGGAGATGAAACATTGCGGGGACTTTCAGTACAGGCGGCACAAAGGGCTCTTGACATGGCTCAAGTAAAAGCTGATGATGTTAACCTTGTTCTCCTTTGTACATCTACTCCTGATGATATGTTTGGAGGTGCTGCTCGGGTATGGCTATATAACACCTCCCATTAAAGAATTATAGTAGTTGTCACCCCCTCCTTTTTTTTAGAATGCAGTAGTTGTGATCCTATTGTAGGAATGTATATCTTTTAAAAACAACATTGTTTTACCTTCCCAAACTAAAAATAAGCATATCGAAATTCTTAATGTTAACTTAAATGAAAACTATGTGCTGTTATTTAAACATTGATGTTGGCCCCGACCATGGTCTACTGCTTCTTTACTCTAATACCAGCTTTACATGTCATACCGGTGTTATGTGAACTACTGCTTATTCCTGCTTTCAATGCGAGGCATCTCATCCTTGAGAATCTATTTCTGTTCTTATTTTACTGTATACTATAAGCTGGGTGGAATTGGATTTTTTTAGTGTTAGTTTATTCGGGGAGTTGTTATTTAATTCTCCCTCTGTCACTAAATATATTTCATTTTGGATACTAATATGGTCTCTGCAGTACTACTTTGACCGCAAATTCCTATTATACTATGTTGTTACACATCACAAAAATATATATTATGAAACTAAGTTTCATAATGAATCTAGCAATACAAAATTCATGTCGCCAATCTTGATACTTTTAGACATATTGATGGTCAAAACAAATTTTTTTATTGCATGCCTTCCGAGACAACCTATATCTATTGATGGACGGAGTAATTATAAAATAATATATGCACTATGTAACTGCTCTTTTCATTTTTCTTATTTTCCTTTATATTTTTGCTTTTCTGTTCAGTACTATTAGCGATTGAAACTACCAGTAAACTATCAATGCTGATCATGGATGCATATTAGCTTGACTATGTTTTTTTAATTTGGATATGCTCAATCTTACATTAAAAAACGTCTGGATAAAATGTAAACAGCTGCTGACAGAGGTGGGGTGCACAAATGCATTTGGCTTTGATATTACTGCTGCCTGCAGTGGGTTCATTGTTGGTTTAATCACGGCTACTCAGTTTATCAATGGTAATTCTTTTTTGCAAGGATTGTCAATGGTAATTAAGTTATTAAATATTCACAGGAGGTTGTTATTGGCACCGTGTTGGATTAATATATGCTAATATTGTAGGTGGACGCTGTAAGAATGTCCTAGTAGTTGGTGCAGATGCTCTTTCACAATATGTGGATTGGACAGACAGAGGTACATGCATCCTCTTTGGTGATGCTGCTGGTGCTGTTTTAGTTCAGGTATCTGTTATTTCCTGCTGAATTGTAGATCTGCTTGCCATTACCTACTAAGCTAATTAACATCCCATGTTTAAATCTGGTTGAAATATTATTGTATAGGCCATAGCTGGGTAAGGCTTTATGGTATTGCAGGCATGTCTTGTTGGGTGGTGTGGCATTGTAATTTAGTAATATACAAAATATTTCTGCAAGTTGTTTTGTCTACTTTTTAATTCACAATATTGCAGGCATGCAGTGCTGATGAAGATGGCTTGCTAGGTTACTGCATGGACAGCGACGGCAACGGGCAAAAGTGTGACTTCTTTTTAAAAATGTATCGAATCACATTTCTAGCATGTTGCTAAGTTCTCTGTTTATTTATATAGGCATCTAAATTGCGTGGCATCCAATATGGAGTCGATCTTGTCCAAAACCAATGGTGTCCCTGGCTTTCCACCAAAGAAGGGGACCTTCTCATGCATTGAAATGAATGGAAAAGAGGTTTTCCGCTTTGCTGTGCGTTGTGTGCCACGGTCTATTGAGATGGCACTAGAAGATGCTGGTCTACCTGCTTCCAGTATTGATTGGCTGCTGCTGCATCAAGTGAGTATCCTATTGATGAGATACTTTGACATGAAGCATTGATCTAATTGACCCTTCATGTTACAGGCTAATCAGCGGATAATTGATGCTGCAGCTAGTCGATTAGCTATCCCATCTGAGAAAGTTATTTCAAATCTTGCTAATTATGGCAACACCAGTGCGGCATCGATTCCATTAGCATTAGATGAGGCCGTACGCGGTGGCAAGGTGAAGACTGGTGATATTATTGCAGCATCTGGTTTTGGAGCTGGACTTACGTGGGGTTCAGCTATTGTCAAATGGGGCTAATTATTCTGCGCGGTGAACAAGGCGACAAATCAAAAACCGGTTCCAATGCTTTCGTCTGCATGGCCTAGGTTTAAGCCAGGGGTCATTTACCCTTTTCTTGTCCAACATTGTTCCTTTAAATCTGTCGTTTTTTCTTGCACATGAAACAGTGGCATTCATCTATTCCTTTGGCTCGTTACACAGCTCAGTTGTCAAATGTGGTTAGCAGCAAGTTTGTATTGTACTAGTTTTTCTGTAGTTTGAGTGGTGTGCGGAAATATTTGCATCCGGGATGCAAGTTAGCTGGCTTTGAGAGGAGATTACACTGTGAAGTTTTGTCTGGAAATTTCGTTGAAATACCGTATGTTCTGTCCTCAATCAATAAGCATGTACAAGGACTGATATGTTGTAGGCCAAGCCTGAGGACAATGCTTAGTGGAATTTGCCGCTTTATTTGCCATATTTAACAATTCTATTGGAGATTTGCAGTGTGTGTGGTTGGATATATCCCATCTTTATGATGTTTATAGCGGGTACGCCGGGGTTAGTTCGATCACCGTTTTTTTAATGATCGGCATTTGAACCCAAACATCTTGTTGTACTGTAAGTACAGTAAAAACAATGAACTGCTCCGTCTCGAAAAAAAAACGAGGAATGGTTTATGGCTTAAATATTTGAATTCTGGCTGTTCGCGAGAGGTAGTACGTATAGAAAAATAGTCGTATGTGATTTTGACCAATATAATTGAATTTAGTATACTTTTTATTATAATTTTTCTATTGATCTGTTCTTAAAAAAACGTACAGCTTAAAAGCTACTTACTGTAGATAGTAAGTCAGCTATAAATTGGTTCAAACGCAGCCCAGAATGCCACAGAATCCTACGTTGAGCAAGACAAAAAAAAAAGGGTAAAAAAAAAGGTGCTAAGCCTGTTCCTGTTACTTGCAATTGCAAAGTTGGAGCAAGTGATCAAAACAAGTGAAGCAGAAAAAAAAAATGAAGAGTGTAAAAAATAATTCTAATACCGGGATTTGAATCCTGGTCACCTAGGTGAAATCAGGTATCCTAACCGGGCTAGACCACAATGGACCTATGCGTGTCACGAGGGTGAAAATTCTCTTACCGAAAGATTGTCTGACTGGCTTATTACATTTTAATCATGTGTTACGTTATAATAGAAAATAAATATCACACAGATAACATAAAGTAATAATACAATATTATAAATTATGGTGAATATATGCAAAATCAAAAGATTGGAGAATGGAAGCGTGAAGTCATGGCCCATATATCGGCGATTTTTTTAGAGGGGGAGAGAGATGGACGAATGTACCATTCACTAATTCCCTCTTTTAAACAGTGGTAGAAGGTTACAGAGAGAACGGACCACCACTAACTTGTATTTTAAATAGCAGAGATTACAATACGCTAATCCTACCATTGTCTATAATTAGACCCTATCTTGAAAATTGCCTAAGGTCATTCCAAGTTTAGCAGTGTTACGTGTTCGGCTTGATCTCATTCATAGGATACAGCACATTAGCACTAAAATTTGCATGTGTTTTGCTTTCACCACAAATAGTAAAGCTTTTGACATTTGAGGCTGACACTTAAGCAAAGTATGTCTCAAATGAAAACGTCTCTCAGTCTATGCCTGTGGTCAACCTTACCTCTCTGACAAGCAAAATAGAACAAGTATTCCGAAAAGTGGAAAATATAGGATAGATCTCCGATCGTACATCAAGTGAGTTGGTATGCAAATTTGCAATGGCCAATAAGATGAGAAAAAGCAATTAGAAGGCATAGGCCAACTGTACTCTTTTTCTGAGATGCTAATAAAGAGTGTGATCTTCCATACATTGCACAGTGCGTTCATTCATTTGGTACATTTTTCATGTGTCTATCGACAACTTACTACCCATCATGGCAATGAGTAGGAAAAACATAGCTTATTGTCTTCCCTCAAGTTATGGTTGAAAAATATTGAGTCTATACACATAAAATGGTGGCCACGAAAAGAAAACAAAAAATTAAGCTGGAAATGAGAAAAAAGAAAAATAAATACGCCAATACATAATTTACAAATCGGATCCGGACGTCGTGACTTCACCTTCCCTTTCAAAATCAAGGCACTATTTAGTCACATTGTAAAGATCAACCGAAGGATGAGCTTGTGATCACCAATCTAATTTTATTTCTTCTAACCGTTCTTCTCACGCCAACCGAGAGAAAATGGGGGCAAGCAAACTTATTCTTCTAGTCTGGAACTCTTGTGATGAATCATTGTTCACTTGGCCAGGTGATGCATCTCATGTTGGTGTCCTAGAAGAAAAATAGGTAAGGCAAATATCGAGTAAGCACTGGAGTACTACGACAAAAAATGACTATAAATTTTCATAGAACCCTTTTCCAGGAAAGGTAATTCATTTTGTTACTGTAATTATGTAATAGCATACTACCAGTAAAGCATAAAGAGAAATGAAGATGTTCAATAAATTAGAAATTTTGTATTGTTTCCCTGCCAGTGTGAGTAGCAATCCGAAATTAATACCATTAAACAAGACCATGATACCTCGGAGAAGGGGAAGGGGATTGCAGTTGTGCAATCACATTTTACCGCCATTGATACATGGTTGCGATGGTCTCCTCCCTGCAATTTATAGTTGGATGGTCTCCAAAACAGTATGTATGTGTTCATCGGTAATAAGAAATGAAAATTCCCTCTCAATGAGCAAATCCTTCAATAAACAGATAACGGTAGTCATTTCCCAGATGTAGATCTGTTAAAGGACTGACATGATATTGGGGAGATCAAATGACTAAAGAATTTATTTTCGCTGTATCCACTAACGAATAAGAATGTTTTAGGAATGTTCCTACGTTACAACAGTAAAATCCAATTATACATGTTTCAAAGAGAAAAAAATAATATAATTGATGGACCGTCTAGCTTAGTACCGAACATCTCACACCAGATTCGACTGCTAAAAGCATGACTTTGCTGCAGTGCTGCAGGCTTCTCAGAAAGATACGTTCCATCACTCAGCTAATTGGCTATAATTTGCTACCTTATTTGAAGATGCAACCTTATAGAACTGCTATCTTTAGACTTAAGCAAGCACTGAAATTGGCTAGCAAATTCTATGGACCTTTCAGAATTTTGCATAAGGTAGGGAAAGTAGCATACAAGTTACAACTTCATGAAGATGTTAATATTCACCCTATGTTTCATGTGAGTCAGCTTAAGAAGCACTGTGGACCGAATGCTGTTCCCAGTCCAGATTTACCTCTTGTAGGAAAGGATGGGAAAATCAAAACCGAGCCAACTGAGGTGTTGGAAACACGAGCTTTGCCCAAGAACCAGACCTTGGTTACTCAATGGTTGATTAGATGGTTTGACTTGGCTCCTGAAGATGCATCATGGGAAGACGCCAACTTCATTAAGAGAATTTTTCCTGAGTTCTATTCTAATACCATCAGATCTTGATTTCCTAATTCTAACACTTGAGGGCAAGTGTTTTGTTACAAGGGGGAAATGTCAAGTCTGAAGAAAGCTCCTAGCTGAATTCTGAACTCTATTTCCTGAAGAAGCTAAAGGATGAAGAGGTAAGTGATGGTGGACGATCCAGATTGGTCTATAACCTCAGGTGAAGATCTACGGTCCAGGTTAAACTGGTAAGCACTATTGGAAGGCCTACAATTAGCTGACTGTGAACAGTAAACATGCATAGCTTAAAAACTAGATTAATGATGTAATCTTCCTTTTATTAAGACTTAATTGTAATCATACATATATATTTCTGGGTAATGGAGGAGAAGGCATCGAAAGCCATTATACACTAATTCTTAGTCGTAGCTTCTAGGGTTTCTTTTTCTCGTTCCCTTGTTTTTCTTCTTCCAGCTGTTTTCCCCAAATTTTCCGATCCAATTCACAGGGATTTGACAGCGGGGTCAATGGGGCCTTGTTGGCATCTTTTGTGCTCCAAGTAGCATTTGGAGTGCTGCTTCCGTCCGATTATTGTGTGTTGATAAGCGATCGGGTTTTAATGGTGATGATCTCATTCTCTGCTCGTAACCTTACGGAACCTGGCCATGTTTCCTGGGCGGCCCAGGCCCATCGGAAAAATCGCTCTGCGGTCCAAACCGTGACGTGCATGTGGTGCAAATGGAGTACATAATTTCTATGTGTCCGACAAATTGAAGAATTAAGGATTAAATACGAAATAGTTAAATGTGTATCTAGTACTAACCGTGTCTGACTCTGACTCTGAGGAAAAATATAGAATAAGATACGAGATAAATGATATCTATCTGTATATTTCCATATGTCAAGTGATATGAGGAAGTTTGTTGTGACTTTACTTAGAAACAAGATATCACATAGGCTTATTACCATATCTAAACAGGCGAGAAATACTATGTGATTTTTCTTAGACATTTTAGTGATTAGTCTCTCCATATTCGCTATAATTGTACCGTACCATCTAACGTTTTGTAAGGATACAAAAGAAACGGATAATTACTGTTTGACCGATCGTCTAAAGGTTTATAAAATAAATATGAAATGAAAAATAGATATTCAGTATTATCAATGAGATCATATCTAGCTCTAACATTAAAAAAATACAAAATAGATATAGGATTGGGAAAATTTGTTCAGTAGCACTGAAAGATCACCTCTTTCGGAAAATACCACTAAAAAAACGGGATTCCGGAAATTACCACCGAAAGATTCATTTTTCTTCGGGATTTAGCATTCTGGACAAAAATGCCCTTACCCCTCAGCTCCTCCTCCTCCGCAGCCGGCTGGCCGAACAGAGGAGGTGTGGGGCGCATGGCGGTGGCGGCGGCTCCGGCGAGGGGGGCCAGAGGGGCAGGGTGAGCTGGAAAAATGCGTCCCCGGGGAGGTGTGGAAGCCGGTGGGGGAGGCGGCACGGCCTGGGACGACACTGGTCGGCAAGGACAGCTGTTTGAGCGGGCGGCGTTGAGGTTGGAAGGGGGCGGCGGCGCCGGCGGGGGAGGGGAGAAATTGGAGACGAGCAGGAGTATGAGCAGGTCAAGGGGAGCGCACCGAAGCAGTTGGAGAAGGCGGGGAGACCCAGAGAGAGCCGGCGGCGAGAGCTCAGGGCGGCGCGGCCATGCGCACGGCGCCAGCGACGCACGGGCAGCGGGAGCTTCGGCCGGCGGTCGGGATGGTGTCGCCGTGTCACGGTGAGGCTTCGGCCGAGGCTCTTCTTCGTCGTCGCAGCTCCTCCGGCCGCCGTCCTCCGCCCGTCGCGGATCTTCATCGTCAGGCGCCCGTGGCCGCCCAGATCTCCACTCCTCCGCTCGGATCTCCACCGTCCGCCCGGGGTCAGCGCCGGATCCGCCTCGCCTCGTCCGTCCGAGGTCGCCGGAGAGGAAGGGGAGCGGGGAGAAGAGGGAGAGGAGCGGGGAGGCGGGGGCGAGGAGGAGGCGGGGGCGAGGAGGAGGGAGAGGAAGGGGAGCGGGGAGAGGAGGGAGAGGAGCGGGGAGGCGGGGGCGAGGAGGAGGCGGAGGCGAACGGGGCGGCGCAGGAGGAGAGAAGGTGAGGGAGGGGGGAGAGAGGTATTTTTATCCAGAATGCTAAATCCCGAAGAAAAATAAATCTTTCGGTGGTAATTTTTAGAACTCTGTTTTTTTAATGGTATTTTCTGAAAAAGGTGATCTTTCAATGGCACTGAACAAATTTTATAGGATGAAGAATGAACATATTCGTCGTCTCTACTACAATTGCACCCTAGTTTCATCTCGGGCCAACCGGCCGCGGTCAATCTGCGCGGCGCCCCTTGTCCATCTCGTCGACACTCCCAAACGTAACAGCCGGAGCAACCCACGGAGGGGGAGCGGCGAAGCCTAGTTGACTGCCTGCCTCTCGTCTTCCCCGTGCGTGCTGCTGCTTCCCCATTTTCCTGCCCCCCAAACTTCCCCTCTCTCCCCTTCGAGAGCTCGCCGCCGGTTCCTCTCCTCGCCGCGCCGCCTCCGCGGCTCGCAGGTGATCCACCAGCCAGCCACAGACGTCTCCTCCCATCTCAATTTCTCGTATTTTTGCTGCTGTATCGAATTGACATGTGCCGTTCGTTCGATTTGCTCGCGGTCGTTCTGGGAGCCGTGATCTGTGCCCTTTCTGTGAGAGGAATAGATATGAATAAGCTTGGGAGGGAGGGAGGCAAGTACAGAGCTTCGGTTACTTCTATTTTTGCTATTATAGGGAAACGAAGGCGAAATTTTTATTGGTACGGTGCCTAGTTTGGAACAGTGGAGAATCCTGCTGAGCTTTGGCATGTTCTTTTTTTGGTGTGGCCTATAACTACGGTTTATAATTTTTGGTCTTAGTGCGAGTGCTTATGCGAATGAATTAAAAGCCGATAAGCCGATAAGCTATTTCTAAAAGACTATTTCGATAAACCACTTGAAAGCAGTGGCGGAGAAGCCGTTCCGTTTGTTTGTTGAGGAAAGTCATAAACCATAAGCTAGAAATAAACGGAAAAGAATAGGCATTTAGCCAACTCTAGCTTATAGCAGCCTGATTCAGTTTACTATATTTAGGAATCTAGCCGTGAATATTTGGTTTCCTAATTTGATTACTTCGACTTTTGCTACTACAACGGTTGCACTAAATGATGCTTACGTTACAACCCGTATGCTTTCGTTTGTATTGATTCTGTGTATTTGGTCAACTGGATCAGAACGACTTGCGTGCGTACGGAGGGTGGCTTTTGCCAGCATGAGCTGAAGTGGACATGAATGTAGATCCCCGAAATGGTAGCTTGTTTGGCAGTTTTTGGAGCTGTGGAGGATTATTTGTGGCCAGTTTCACTACAGTTGCTCCTCCTTTGAGATAGCGGTATGCTGTTTTCACCTATGGCTTGCTTAATTTTCTTCATACAATACGCGGTTCATGTAATATGTAGTTTTGAATGCTTGACTTTTGTGTCTGAGTCTTTCATGCTGGTTAGATAAGGAGGGAAAGACACATATTTGTTGTATTGTTCCTTTTTTGCTTGTGTTGTAAGAAGTAAGAACAAGAACATTGACATATGGACAACGAAAAAGAAATTTCGCATCATGGGATTTGGAAGATAATACTAGTGATGGAAGGACAAGACCACTCATGGGCAAAACGCTAGGAATTTCCTTCTGTTCTGAGCATGGTTGTGCTTCAAGTTTACTGAATCTTGCATCTGGCTCTTTACTGGCCTGTGGTTACTGTACCTTTGCTCATTGAGGTCAGGTATGACTTGTAAATTTCGAAATCTACTCATTAAGTGGAAGCATCCTGCTTATAGTACCTAGTACACTGTTATATGGGATGCCCTTGAGAATCCATGGATTCAGCTATCTTGAAAGTAGCGCTGGAATCATATCTTCCTGAATCGTCTGTCCTGACTCAAAAATTAAGTAGATGCATAAACGTGTTGTAGTTTTAACTTATGCAAGGCAGTCTATATAGTTCAACATATCACTTCTTGCAATTTAAATGGTATCACTTCTTGCAATTTAAATCAAACTATCAAGTATGGCCATATCCAGAAGTTTATATCCACCTTTTGTACGGTCAACTTCAAGCACCATTATTTCTACTTTACCCTTCCATTATGTTACATTCTATGAGTTACTGTCCAATTTCCTTTAAGATGCTTTTTCTGATAGTTCTGTGTTTGTAATCCCATTTGCATAGCAGTCACAACACAACTAAACTGTTTTTATTGATGGTGTTTGGTATATTTTTCAGTATTTGCTTTGTGCTACCTGCCCACGTAAAAAATGTTTGATTGTGCTCAGAAAGCTCAATACATGGACGGACACAGAGAAGTTTACGAGTTTGGTTCATTTAGCTTAAGATCATCTACTATGCTTGCACATCTTTACTAACGTTCTCTGGACACTTTCTATGTATATTGCTGAAACAGCTAACTTTGCTGTACGATTCATTTGTGCAACAAATATTCATGAGCTGTTCCTCCTATGGTTTCCTCTCTATTCTGTAAATGAAACAGTAAGAGTGAAACTTACTGTTCTTCAACTTCGAGGAGGACAGAATTGTCCACTGTTAGTTTTATGGCACCGCTGACATCTGGCATCTCTTGTAGCTGTCTTTCTTGGTTTGAACAGGTCTCTGGCTGCTAATTGTTTTGGTTTTACCTGTAAGAGCTTCCACATGTTGATTTTCTAGAAGAAGCAGACAAACTTTGTCCTGACACTATCCTGTATTTTTACATTTTCCTCCCTGCTGGAATAATAAAGTAAAAAATATATATAGAGAGAATTAATGTTTCTATCGAATTTATTATATGTGTGAAATTTCATGCCGTGCATACACATCTTTATGTTCTTTCGTTTTTAACTGTTGTGAGTATTTTTAAATCATATATCAATATTTTCTGTAGGTTGGACGAGTCAAGGCCTAGATCATCTGTACCTTCTGAAATGGGAGGGAGGAGCAGCCTGTGGTTCAGCGTATCTGGTTTTGGTTTGCTTAATGCAATAAGATCTTTCATGTTGGGGGTGAGAAAGGGTTCTGGAAGACTCAAATCACTTAGACAATCGCTTACATCTGGTGCTCCTAAGACAGCTTTTGCAGAAGATCTGAAATCTTTTAAGAAGAATATATTCGATCCCCAGGAAAAACTTCTTTTGCGGATGAATAGGTTTTTCTTCTTGTCATGTATTTTTGCTGTTGCAGTGGATCCTCTGTTCTTCTTCATACCCATCATCAACAATTCAAACTGCATTGGTATAGATGAAAAATTGGCAGTGGGATCAACATTGGTACGGACAATTATTGATTTTGTCTATCTTATTCGTATATTTCTTCAATTCCGCACTGCTTATGTTGCTCCATCTTCTCGAGTGTTTGGAACTGGTGAGCTTGTGATTGATCCAATGCTAATTGCGGTGCGGTACCTCAAAAGTTACTTTCCAATGGACTTTTTTGCATTGCTGCCACTTCCACAGGTGCATCCCTTCATTGTTTGATTCAATGTTATTGTTTTACCAGTGCATGCATGTTTATTAGTATGTACGCATCTGCCAGAAACCCTTAATCCCTGTAATCCAATTATTCTAATGTGGACACCAAATGCATTACTCACTAAAACCTAAGATATTAAGTTGTGATTCAATTTCTCTCGAACTCTTGCTCTTCAACAATAAAGGAGGTTACTTTACTGCCCCTTAATCTTTATCTGATTTTTTTAATGTACGAGTAGTGCAACTATTTTAGCGCTTATATGTTAGATATGTTGATTATTTTGCACCCTTGCCTCTGTACACATTGTTGAATGATTGAGCATTGGTATCTTGTATAAAGCCATACAGATTAGCTGCTCCACAAAAATTCCTGTTGATATTCTGAACTGCGTTTTTCCAGTTTTCCTTGAACTATCTTGATGGCATCCACAGGTTGTTGTTTGGAGATATCTCCACAGTTCAGATGGCCCAGATGTACTGACTACAAAAAATGCTTTGGTTTGGGTTGTCTTGATTCAATATATTCCAAGGTTGCTGCGGATATTCCCTGTGATCACAGATTTGAAAAGGACAGCTGGTGTGTTTATTGAAACTGCTTGGGCTGGTGCTGCTTACTATCTTGTGTGGTTTATGCTGGCTGGCCATGTAAGTGCTTCCCCATACTACGTATGCATATTTAGCTAGGAGTATCTTCATCCGGCACTATTTACATTCTATAAACTGTTCAAAATTTGCTATCTTTGTTTGACGAAAAGCATGCTACATGGTCCAGTAGTGCCTATTTGAGCCCTTCAGCTACCAGTTATGGTAAATTTTAGGAATAAGTCCATTTGACCACCCCAAACCGGGTATTTAACACCCCCTAAACTTATAAAACCAAGTCAATTTACACTCCCAAGGCGGTTTGGGACGCTGCCATGGTGGTTTCGCTGATAAATGAAATCTTGTGAGCACTTGACATTGAATATTGTGCACAGTACATGTAGCCATCGCCAATTTCTTCGTCTAATTGATTAGAAATTGCAGTTAAATGATTTGTCATTGTTAACTTGTGACGCTATTCTCTTAGTGGCTTTCCACCTGTCATTGTTGTCAACATTGTGTTTAAAAAATGTTGTGACCATAGTTCATTAAGATTGCCCTGTGTAGTTTGCTGTAAGACGATCATGTTTCCCAGGACCTGATGTACTTGTCATATACATTATTTGATGCAGAATGTTGGTACTTTGTGGTACTTTTTAACCGTACAGCGTGAAGATAATTGCTGGAATTTGAACTGCAATACCAAGGATGGATGTGATACCAGCTATTTGTATTGCAGTGCTAATCACAGTGGCAGCTATAGCAGTTGGCTTAACACCAATGGTACCCAACAAGTATTTTACACATGCAATGGTACTGGTGATTTCAATTTTGGCATCTATCAACAAGCACTGGTGTCTGGAATACTTGGTCCAGGAAATTTTATCTCTAAAATCTGTTACTGCTTCTGGTGGGGGCTACAAAATCTAAGGTAAGGAAAAAATGTGTTCCCTGGTCATTGTTGTGTAATAAATCTCTCGTGATGCAGCAGCAGAGTTTGAATGTGTTTGGATAACTCCGAAGTTAAACACTGTCCACAAAATTAGTATGTTTTGATGAGATCACGGCCGTGCTTGGGAAGCATATTCTACCTTTTGCGTGCAGCCCTCAGGTACAGCGGTGGGAAAAGGATACGAAAGTAGGTAGGGAGGTTGGCTTGGGGGCTTCCTTGGTGGCCATGGCTGCTGGGCTATGTTGGTGGAGGAAATGGATGGGGAATTGGCATAAGAAGAATTGGGGACTTGGATCTAGGGGAGAATAGATGGGAATTGTGGGAGAAGGTTCAGGATGGGCGGTGTCCATGCCGCTTGCGCTCTCATTCTCAGCATCTGGAGTTGGATTCTCTGTTCCCCAGTGTCCTGGTCGATTTGTAAACCCCAAATTAGTTTCCCTATTTTCTGATTTCTATTTTTTTCATTTCTTGATAATAAAAAATGGGTGGTTATATGCTGCATCTTAAATAGGATGGTAATTCATGCTTATGCAAGAGAAAGGGAACACGAGAACTTAAGAAAAAATGAGCCGCAAACCAACCACTCTACAGCTCTCGGATTAGGTTCAGGAAATTTGGCAAAAGTGATTTTATGAACCCTGGTCCTGGTTGGGAATTGGGATCTTGTGCTTGGATGTCAAAATATGCTGTCTAGTTGTTGCAGTATGAACTGATGTCTTTTATCTTTGGTATTATATGTCTATATCTTAAATTTACGGTGTATTCTGCCTCTATGTTTCTTAAATTTACGGTGTATTCTGCCTTATGTTTAACTTCCGTTTCCGTGTAACAGTACCCTTGGCCAAGGGCTCATAACAAGCACATATCCTGGAGAGGTACTCTTCTCTACTGCAATATGTGTCCTTGGGCTAAACCTTTTTGCTCTCCTCATTGGTAACATGCAGGTGAAGTATATTGTAGTGGAATACCTTGCCTCTTATTCTTTTTCAGCCTTTTTTCTTCGCTTGATTCTCAGTATAATTTTTCAGACCTACCTTCAATCAGTCGCTATACGCCTTGAAGAGATGAGAGTTAAGAAACGTGATGCTGAGCAGTGGATGCATCACCGCTCGCTGCCACCACAAATCAAAGAACGAGTAAGGCGGTATGAACGGTATAGGTGGTTGGAGACCAGGGGAGTAGATGAAGAAAATTTGGTTCAAACCCTTCCAAAAGACCTTAGGAGGGACATCAAGCGCCATCTCTGTTTGGGTTTAGTGAAAAGGGTAAGATAGGTGGACCTCAGATATGTCTGGTCAAATATCTTTAAGCTTCTTTTAGCGATTTCCACTGATTTCCGCTGTCTTTTCGTTTTGCTGCTTGTAGGTACCTTTGTTTGAGAATATGGATGAAAGATTACTGGATGCAATATGCGAGCGATTAAGACCTGCACTCTACACTGAAAATGAATACATTTTGAGAGAAGGTGATCCAGTGGATGAGATGCATTTTATTCTCCACGGTTGCTTGGAGAGTGTGACCACTGATGGGGGGCGAAGTGGATTCTTTAACAAGGTCCAGCTAAAGGAGGGTGATTTCTGTGGCGATGAGTTGCTCACTTGGGCATTGGATCCTAAGTCTGCTGCTAATTTCCCAGCTTCGTCCAGGACAGTGAAAGCTCTTACTGAGGTTGAGGCATTTGCCTTAAGCGCCGAGGAGCTGAGATTTGTGGCCAGTCAGTTCAGGAGGCTGCACAGTAGGCAAGTTCAGCACACATTCCGGTTCTATTCCCAGAAGTGGAGAACTTGGGGGGCCTGCTTACTTCAAGCGGCATGGCGCCGCTATTACAAGAGGAAGATAGCTGAGCAGCGTCGCATGGAAGAAGAGGCTGCAAGTCGCCAAAATAGTAGCAGCCACCCTAGCCTGGGAGCAACCATCTATGCATCTCGCTTTGCAGCCAACGCACTCCGAGGAGTTCACAGGCTTAGAAGCAAGGGTGGCCCCACTATTGTGAGATTGCCAAAGCCTCCAGAACCGGATTTTAGTGTCAACGAAGCCGACTAACAAGGCCTGTTCTTTTCGACTGTGGCTTATGGTTTTTGGCTGAAATTTTTGAATTTTGGCTGTTTACGGTATAGATTACGGAGAGATAGATACTCACTTGTAATTTTAACTGGTACAGATGTTGGGTTTTTAACGCGTAGATCGTTTAACTTGTAGACCCCATATTTAGAAAATATTCCGTTTGAAAGTTAGGTACTGTAGCAAAAGCCAAAAGCCGTCAGCTTTTGACTTAAAAGAATAGGCCCGCGGGCATGAACACTTATATCAACTTATCAACATTCGATTCGTTCACATAAACACTTAGAGCAGCTCCAAAAGATGGGCTAAATTTGATCCCCTATAATCTCATTTTAGGGGACATGCCAAAAAGTTGGGGATAAATATAACTCCTTTGCTCCAACAGTCATCCCCAAAATTGGTCCCCTAAATATTTTAAATATGCTACATGGGCTTATGGGCTATATTAGTTATAAATCAGCCCAGCTGCCGAGCCTGTTCACCACCAAGCGCCGCCCCTGTTCATGCCCTTGCAGCGCCGCCCTGTTCATTCCTTCTAGTGCCGCCCCTGTTCGTTCTTCGTAGCGTCGCCCATTTCAACCAACCTGCTCCTCCATTTATTTTATCACGGTAATCTCAACGAACGCCACTGCTCTTACTATAATCTCCACGTGCATGTGAACTAGCTAGCTAGTTGGAGCCTAAAATTTATTTTATCTGCTAGTGTTTTGTACAATAGATTTTCTGCTAGTTTTAAATTTTGTACAGTATGGTTGTGCATACGCTCAATGATATCATGAATGCTTGTGTCATCATGCATAATATGATAGTAGAAGACGAGCGAGATGAACAAAATGATTTGAACTTTGATTGGACGGGTGAACCCGTCGCAGTTTCACATGAGCATAGTGCTGATATTCATGAGTTTATTCAAGCCCACATGAAAATTAGAGACAAGGAAATCCAATCCCAGCCTCAGGTAGGTCTCACGCAACGCGAAGGAAAAAAATTGGGCGCGGAATCGCCTACTCGCGCGCGGCAACGGTGATTGGGGACGCGTGGGGTGAGGCCAAATTTGGCTCCGGTGGGGTGAGATATTGGGGGTGTTAAAATTTTTAGTGGTGATTTTGGGGATCTTTTGAAGGGGTATTTTTTTCACTAATCACCAAAATTTAATTTAGATGATATTTTAACGCATCTCTTGGAGTTGCTCTTATATTAAGATTAAAAAAAAGACGTAGTGCATCATGCATGCCCCGCGGGCATGAGGCCCTCTCTCACGTCCAATCCGGCGCGGCGCGCATGAAAAAGCGCGAGGGCGAGCGGCGCGCGTCGTGGCCGGGCGATTGACCCGCTGGCGTCGCACGTGTCTCGGCGCCTTGAGCCAAGTGGCACAGTGCAAAGCCATCCTCACCGCAACCATTGAAAAGAGGCTTTCTTTCCTCGTGCTACTAGCTGCGTTGCACCGTCGTCCGGGTCATTCAGTATGGAAGCTAACTAAACCTGTCGGGCGTCGGCGTCGCACGAGCCCGGCCCGCTGTGCCTGTACTAGAACGAGATCAGTAGGTGCAACAATAGTAGAACGTATATTTGGATGGCTTCTGAGCTAGGAGTAGTACTAGTACTAATTTGTAATGATTCTCTCTTTGTATCGATTTTTTGGTAACTTAAAAACTTTGTTTTATAGTTTTTTATAGTTTATTTTACACTGTAGCAACTGAAAATATACTACAACTACTGGTAGCTTTTCAGCATAATTAATTTTAAACAAATAAAAAAAGCTATATTATCACGAATAATTAAAAAATAAAAAAATAAAAAGCTAAAAAAATCATAATCAGAAAAAGATAAAAGTAGTTAGAAACAAAAAAAACAAAAGCTCTAATCAGCAGGGGCTTGCCTACCTGCCTCCGACCTGTTGATGCACCATGCTTGCATAAACGATGGACAGTAACAAAAAGATCATACTGATGTGCACATTTACCGCCGATAATTTCAATCAACTCTTGGTCCCTTGTCCCTTCCTGTTGTCACACGTACGTTCCGACAGAATAGCGACCTAGCCAACGTGCCGACGAACAGTGTTATACCATTACGTATTTACCGTGTTTAAAATAAAATTTCCTTCCGTTCTTTTCAAGTGGCGTTTTTTTTATTTTCATGGACTCGAAGTTGTGATTTTGATCATTACTTTTTAACTTTATTTTATTATATACTGGTAAAATTATAATATTATAAGAATAATTTTAACTATAAATCTAATGATATAGTTTGTATGTAGCTAATATAGATAGTTTAAAATATACCACTAGTCAAATTATACCTCACAAAGTCCTCAAAAAGAAAGGAGGTAGTAAATAATGTTGGAAAATAGGTGGTTTTGGTAACATTTTCAGTTTAATTTCATATTTAAGAATTAACAATAAAGCATATATCCAGCAGTATATAAATAGATAAAACATTCATATCATTAACATAAGATATTTGGTTGAACTGTATATTAAAGTGGGCATTAACAAACTGCATATTGCACATATTAATGTTGTGATTTGCTCTCAGTTGAGGAGTTGCTTAAGACTAAATCTTGGTCTTCTTCAACTCTTGTCAATATCTCACTAATCAAAGTGACTATCTCTTTACTATTTTGCTAATCTGACAATATAAATATTACCTCAGGTAAGAGACAAAATCAATTGACCTCTTTAAGCATAAGCATGAACCGAAAACTTGTAATCAATAGTCCTACGGTAATAGCAGAAATAAGTAAAGGATATGTGCTACTGCAGAGCCAACTGAATTTGACAATATTTAGTGCAGAACCGTGGTAAAGAACACTGAGCCAAAGAATAAAATTAGCCATTGACAAAACAAACTAGCAAAATACTTCTAGACAGTTATTGTGATGTCAAATTTGACAAGTTTCCTCATCGAGCAATCTCAAAAGCCCACAATCTATTATGCAAAAGTCCTCCTAGTGCTAGTACTACTCATAGATTTTCAAAGATAATGAACAGAATCACTAGCATGGCAAATTTTGTGTAAGATAGAAATTTCAGAATGTAAAAGCTCACTACATATTTCAGAATGTAAAAGCTCACTAGTAGTGGCAATCCAAGCCACTGAGAAGGTAGTAGGGGCAAGGCTCATTACAAAAACGATATTGTAGAAAACCAACCACCAACGTATGCCAGGATATCGCCGGAAAGGTTAACGGAGATACAGCGCCCAACTTCACAAATCAGTACTTACCAAATCGTGAAGTCGAGATGCAAGTTGATGCCGCACAGGACCAACAGGAACCGTATGAACTCGTCACACGCCACACGACATATACCGCGCCTAGAAATCAGAGAACAACCACACGAAGCTCCAATCCAGAGCCTGGATCCTCAAGGGGCAGAATTAAGAACACAACAGCCCCGCAAGCTTGCAATCGCAAGACCACCGAACCCTCCCTATTGATACCGAAAACCAAATCCCCACTGGAAACTTTGGATTGTGTGGTGAACTCTTTCCCTTCTGCCTTGGATCCCTAGCTCTCCCATCTTGATTTAAAGGCAACGAAGGTAAGACTCACATATGAGAAATCGACGGCGTAGGCAAACGGAATCGTCGAGCTTATCACCCCAATATCAGGGAGACAAGGGAATGGGGAGAGAGTGCGGCCATATCTGAGACGGCAAGCCTCCCTCTTACAAGTGGGTTCCACGAGGAATTTTCTTTTCCTTTTATTTTCTTAATCCGAAAATAAGAAAAATTACCAAAATAGCCTAACAATTAACAATCTTATCGTCGTGCATGCCCCGATCGGTTGGGCTTCAGCTTCTGGCTCCGGCTTATTTTTCACTATTCATAAATTTCGTCTTTTTCTGAACTTTTGACTTTTTGTTGAGCTTTTTTGCCGGTTCTTTTTTCTCGTATGTGTTTGTATTATACGTAATGGGCTAACATACTTTTTATATTTTTAAATTTTTTTAAAATTAATTATACTAAATAAACTTATGTCAGCTACAATATTTTTTTCAGCCAGCTACAATGTTTTCTGCCATAAGGCAAAAAAAAGCCCAACAGATCACTACTATACTTTGTAAGTTACTGACAGTGCTGTGAGGGGACAGGTTTCTTGTTCATGTCAAAAGCGTGCAGGTGCTAGTACGGGCTGGTACAGTTCAGCACTAACATATTCTCCATGCATGTGTGTCGTGAATTTTGTTAGGAAACTTGGACTCTATCCAAGAGTCCTGATCTAATTGGGCACCCCACCGTAGACTATAAATAGAGAGCCATACCCCCCTCATTATGTACGCATGAAAGAAAAGCAATAAAGAAAGACCGGGAGTTCTCTCTACCTCTCTGTGTGTTCAATC
Organism: Dendrocalamus latiflorus; assembly: GCA_017311315.1. NCBI lineage: Eukaryota > Viridiplantae > Streptophyta > Magnoliopsida > Poales > Poaceae > Dendrocalamus > Dendrocalamus latiflorus. Next base: position 34,321,299 of record CM029637.1, read on the forward strand.
TATTATTCTGTGATTCCGTGATTGATTCGTTCTTGTTCTAAGCAGAGGAATCGCTCGGACTGGTCTCCAGCGTCGGTTTCTCAACACGTTATCAGCACGACTTCGCTCTGGTGAACGAGGTAATCATCGAAGCACAGATTGAATTTCTAGATCGCTTTTGAATTCGCATTTTCTTTCGCGTTCTAGATTGAATTTCTACGGTGCAAATCCGCCCTAATCTACCGTGAGCAGACCTGAAGTCGCCGGCACAATGCCGATCGGTAGATTGTGAAACAGGGTAGATGTTGATTGCACTGTAGAACGATGCAAATCCGCCCTAAATCTACTGCGAGCAGATCTGAAATCGCCGGCACAATGTCGATCGGTGGATTACGAAATGGGGTAGATGTTGATTGCATCGTAGATTGGAAAACGAAAAATACTCGCATGAGTTTTGTTAGATTTTGCATGATTGCTATACGAAAAAAATGGCATCGCTTTTGCCCTGCACGGCATCACACAGAAAAGGTACTACCGCTGCATGCGGCCGCCGGCCAGAAGCCGGCTGTAGAGCCCGAACCATCGCATGCCAGCAACCAGAGCTGCCCCCCGCATGGGGCGCCGTCGTCGGAGCTGCCCCCCGCATGGGGCGCCGTCACTCGTGCACCGCGCCCGCAAGCGCGCTGCCGCCGTTGGCCTGAAAACCGGCCGCCGCCTCGGGTGTCGCTACCGCCGCTGCTGTCGCGCCTGCACGCGCACGCTGCGCCTGAGGACTGCATCGCCCGAAGTGATGTTGGCTTCGTCGCCCGAGGAAACTGCGCCCGTAGCCGCAGTTCGCGCCTCACTGCTCGGCCGCCTCCGCGCAACCGGCTCGAAGCCACCGATGAGCCGCCCGTGGACCGCGTCTGCCTGGCCTCCGGCCCGCACGCCGGCCAGCGCGTCGCACCCCCGCACGGGCTCACCCGAAACTCCGGCCACCGGCTTGAAGCCGCCCTCCCCGAAGCGCGCCGCCGCCCTCGGGCTTCCGCCGCGCGCTGCCCCGGCCGTGGCCCCACCGACGCCCGCATGCGCCCGCGCGCCGCCTCCCCGCCGCCTTGGTTTCCCCGACGCGCCCGCACGCGCGCCGCCTCGGCTTCCCCGACGCGCCCGCACGCGCGCCGCCTCCCCGCCGCCTTGGCTTCCCCGACGCGCCCGCACGCGCGCCGCCTCCCCGCCGCGTCGGCTTCCCCGCGCTCGCACGCACGCCGGCCGCCGCACGGCCCTCCGGTCGCTCGCCGCCCCGCAAGGCGCCGACCGCCCTCCGCCCCGCACGGCGCCTCCTAGGCTCCTCCGTCCGCGTGCCGCAGCCCGCAGCTGCGCCACCTCCGGTCACCGCCGCCTTGCGCCGCCGCCTACCGACGGCCCCGCCAGAGCCGCCGGCCCCTCCGCCTCGCATGGACCGCCGCCTTGAGCCGCCGGCGCTCATGGCGTCACCTGCACGCGCCTCGCCCGGATCGCCGCCACCCACTCCCGAGTGGTGCCGCCGCCCGGCCGTGCGCGCCGACCGACCATGCGGGCCGGCCTCTGCCGCCGCCGCCCTTGAAAACTGAGGTGGGCAACCCTAAAGTCCCCAAGAAAATTAGGAGGGGCAGGCCGGCGGGGTTCATGGGCCGGACGGCCCAATCGGTTAGAAGGGAACGGGCCGAAATATGGCCCGACCGGATGAGGCACCGGTAAATTTGCATAAAAAAACCCTTCGGCTTCCAGAAAATTACCTATGGGCCCCTAAATATTAAATATAAACCCCGAATTTTTGCATATAAGGCTTCGTAATTCCGAAAATTACATATAAGCCCTCAACTTTACGAGTGGGTCCAGAATTTTGCAGGAAACCCCTCGGTAAATCAGAAAATTGCGCGAATTTTTCTCTGAACTGAAAATTTGCGTAAAAACCCTAGAAAGTGCAGAATTTGCTGAAATTTCATATTTTAGCATAAAAGGGCCTCGGGAATCCGAATTTTGCATTATTTTTAGCATTTGAAGCTTATTTATTTATGCCATTATTATTCTCTGTATTTTCTGTATTTATTTACTGTTTTGGTTAATTGTAATTGCTGAAAATTGCTTTTAATCACTGAAATTAGCAGTAAAATTATAGAAAATGCACAGAAAATTATGAAACATTGCGAGAACCTTTTGTACCATTTATTTACCCGCAGTGAATTATTCCGTGCATGTCTACCAGCAGTAGACTTACACACATTTAGATGACTGGAATCACGAACCGGGAGTTCGAGGAGCTGGCCTAGAATGGCCAAAACTATCTGACATGGGCATCTGATGTCGAGATTGTACTTGGGGGCTGGAAGCTCCGCGCAGCTATTGGATTAAGCGGACTGAATGACGCCCAACCCAAACCTGAGGAGAATGATCAGACATTTCATTTTCTCAGGCACCACCTTTGCCTCACTCTCAAGAATGAGTATATGGCGGAAAAGAGCGCGCTAGCACTCTGGACCGCACTCTAGAAGCGGTTTGAGAGGCTAAAAGTACACCATTCTTCCTCAAGCAGAGTAGGAGTGGATCAGACTGAAGTTTGCCGACTTTAAGACGGTCAGGGAATACAATTCTGCCTTGCACAGGATTTGTACCCCAATACAAAAATTGAGAAAATCCTTCCACCCCAATGTAGCTCAATCCGCGCGCAACTATCGTCAAGATGGCTATAAGAAATACGCCGAATTGACTGATATGATGCAAGTTGTGGAGGCTCAGGACAAAGTTCTCCGTAAGAACTACGTCACTCAGCCACCTGGGAGTTCCGCTGGCCGTGAAGCCAACGCCGGGAGCTACAAGGTGCGAAAAGCTCTTAATGAAAAGAAGGGGAAGGAAGGGTAAGGCCGCAGCCCAGAAAGGCAAATCAGATGCTCCACGTGAGAATAAGGCTAGCAAGCCAAAATGGGATGGCAAAGGGCACTATGAAGCCCACTCTGCATCGGTTGAGGGGGAGCGCTCTGAGCAGCTACCCGCGCTGATGGTGTTTGAGACCATTACAACAGCAGCACCTCTCTCGACCTAGAAGCAGTCAACGCCATGATTTCTCTTGAAGAGAATGTCACCCCTGAAAGAATAGCAGAAGAAGTCTAGTGCACAGAATGCATTTAGACTTTAATTGTCGTTTATTTTGTGTGGTAGAATATGTTAGAATTTGCATGGATGGTACTTAAGAATTGTTATTTTCTCGTGATGGTTGGATGATATTTGAAGAATTCATTCATTTATTCAGTTTATGATGGCATAATATGTTCTGATATTGGAGTATTTTATCTATGTGCTGATTGTCTTCTCATGCATGTTAATAAATACTCTATATTAGAACACGTGTAGCGCCCTATAAAGGAAGTGTGCTTAGCCAGCAGCGGCACAATGCATACCATCTTAAGAGAGACTAAGAAGTTTTAAGTCGATTCGTAAGAGCACTGGCAGCCTTACGACAATCGCCGGAAGCGATGCATGAATAATTGGTTCCGGAAGAGCCACATGGGCACAACTTTGGTCATTGAAGAAGCCTCATTGTACCCAGAATCGACTAGAACTCTCTAAAGTTTTGAGAATATCCGCGCAAATTGTCTCCACGTTGAGACTGAAGAAGAGCACGGTAAGGAATACCTGCTCATTATGAAGCGCGAAGAGAATGAAAAGAAAGGTGTATTAGAAAAACTTCCTTCACTTGAAACTGGGCTATATTATACCAACATTAAGGCGCCTGCAGCGTACACTGTCCTGAAGGCAGTATTTAGAAGCTCTGAACTCTTCTGTCTCTGGCATGACAGATTAGGCCACCCAGGTCTTAGGATGATGAGAAATATAATAAATAACTCGCATGGGCACAATATTAATGTAAAAAATTTCCCGAATCATGAAGATTTTGTGTGCCCTGCATGTGCCACCGGGAAACTAATTACTAGACCCTCCACTCTGAAAGTGAAGGATGAAGTCCCTGCATTCCTGGAACGCATCCAGGAAGACATTGCGGTCCCATTAAGCCCATCTCAGGGTCATTTAAGTATTTTATGATGCTCATTGACGCTTCCTCGAAGTTGTCATATGTGGGTTTTATTGTCCACAAGAAACCACGCCTTTGCAAAATTGATCTCGCAGATCATTCGCATCAGAAATGTGTTTCCAGATCATCATATCAAGTCCATCAGAATGGACAACGCCAGAGAATTTACTTCGAAGGCATTTGATGATTATTGCATGGCGATGGGAATTACAGTTGAGCATTCGGTATCGCATGTCCAAACCCAGAATGGTTTGGCAGAGGCTTTATTTAAAAGAATTAAAATTATTGCCCGACCCCACTTGCATAATTGTAATTTGCCAGCTACATGTCGGGGACCCGCAGTCCTTCATGCAGCGAACCTCATCAACCTTAGACCTTCGGCCTACAACATCCATTCAACTATGCAACTAGCGCAAGAGTCAGCACTGAAAATTTCCCAACATTAGGGGGAGGAAATCAACCCCTTGATGAAGAATGTCGGGAAATTATGTGGCAAGGCTGGGGAATCCATGCAGATGACCCACGCACTAGAGAAGTCCAGAAGACATTACATGGCAAGCCACAAGAATTCATGCAGATGACCTGCGCACTAGTGAAGCGAATAGAGAAGTCTAGAAGACAAGAGAAGTCCAGAAGACAACAGAAGTCTAAAAGACAATAGATTTGCAAGCATTAGCAAATCAACTGCCTGATCACTTTAGTGATTTGAAGAGCGTGACTAAGTCGCATGTGCCTGAACGCACTGCACCAGAGAGGGTTGAAATACCAAAGAAAATTGAAGGTATCCCTAATCTCGTCCAGAGGCCTCAGAAAATAAAAAAGAGGACGAGAACTCCGGTTCCTCGAATCCTTAGTAACCGGGGACGCCTGGTGAAGAAGGATAAGAGGGATTTACCACAGCCGATCATTGAAGTCCCCCAGAATGAGAAGGGGAGCCAGTTGAGACCTGGCACGAGTATGACACCTTCAAAAAAGGGCATACCGGATCTGAATACCCCCATCGGCATGGATGTGTGCGCACACATCGGAGCCGAAAAACTAAAGGGACTTGCCACCGCAATTGAAAGAAGCGGTGCGCAAGGTGAAGCTCCAGTAGAAGCAACTCATGAAGAAATAGCTATAAATTATGTGCACACGGGAGAGTCCCTGAATAGGACAATAGCTAATATCGATATCTACTTCGCAAAGAAAATTGCCACCATCATCGATCTTGATCCCGAGCCTGCATCGCTCGCTGAATGTAAGAAAAGATCAGATTGGAAAGATTGGAAGAAGGCAATAGCAACTGAATTGCTATCTCTGAATAAAAGAGAGGTGTTTGGGCCCGTATGCCGCACACCTCCCCACATACACCCCGTTGGGCACAAGTGGGTATTTGTTCGAAAGAGAAATGAAAGAAATGAAGTAGTGAGATACAAAGCAAGGCTGGTAGCCCAAGGTTTCACTCAACGTCCTGGAGTTGATTATGAAGAAACCTACTCCCCAGTCATGAGTGGAATCACCTTTAGATATTTGATCTCAATGGCAGTGAACTTGAATTTGGAAATGAAATTGATGGATGTTGTGACTGCATACCTTTACGGTAACTTGGATTCGGAGATTTATATGAAAGTCCCTGAAGGAATACCTCTCCCGAACCAAGACAGAGCAAATAGAAATCTGTACAGTGTGAAACTCAGAAAGTCACTGTATGGACTGAAACAATCTGGAAGAATGTGGTATAATCGCTTGAGCGACTTTCTCTGCAAGAAAGGCTACACGAACAATGAAGACTGTCCTTGTATATTTATACGGCGATCCCAGAATGGATTCTGTATAATCTCTGTGTATGTAGATGATCTGAATATCATCGGGACAGCCGAAGACATCAAAGAAGCAAGCTCCTACTTGGAGTTAGAATTTGAAATGAAAGATTTGGGCAAGACCAAGTTTTGCTTAGGCTTGCAGCTTGAGCATGTCCCTGAAGGAGTCTTGGTACATCAGTCGACCTACACCCAGAAGGTGCTTGAAAGGTTTGGCTTCGAGAAGGCATTTCCCTCGAAAGTACCGATGATCGGTAGGTCTTTACAGCAAGAAAAAGATCCTTTCCGACCTAGGGAAGAGGGGGAGGAAGTCCTGGGACCGGAATTCCCATACTTGAGTGCAGTGGGAGCACTCATGTATTTAGCAAACTGCACTAGACCGGACATTGCATTTGCCGTGAACCTGTTAGCAAGGTACAGTGCAGAGCCCACCAAAAAGGCATTGGCAGGGCATAAAGGACATTTTCCGATACCTCCGAGGTAGCAAGGACCTCGGATTATTTTACAGAAAGAATCAAGATCTGAACTTGATTGGCTATGCAGATGCTGGGTATCTGTCAGACCCGCATACCGCTAAGTCACAAACAGGCTATGTATTCCTGTGTGGTGGAACTGCAATTTCATGAAAATCGTCTAAGCAAAGCCTGGTAGCTACTTCGACGAACCACTCAGAAATTATAGCACTGTATGAAGCCGCACGCGAGTGCGCTTGGCTCCGCCGAATGGTTCACCACATCCAGCAGTCATGTGGGATGAACATTGTGCAAACCCCCACAATTATCCATGAAGATAATGCAGTTTGCGTTGCACAAGTGCAGACGGGCTATGTAAGCATTTCAACCCCAAGTTCTTCTATGCTCATGAATTGCAAAGATGGACAAGATTAGAGTACTGCACACTAAGACTTGTTCACTAAGTCACTCCTCGCATCTAGCTTTGAAAGGTGCGTGTGAGGGATTGAAATGATGAGACTTAGAAAAATGCAGAATTCAGGGGGAGAATTCTCTCAAGCCCGTTATTAAATCTTGATCATGAAGATTAAGTACCCAAAAATAAAGTCTTGCTGACCAAATGAATTTGGGTGAATTGTACTCTTTTTCCCTTGACGAGTTTTCCATGAAGTTTCTCGACCAAGGTTTTTAATGAGGCAATTCGTGCATCGCAACATCACATGTATCATGTACTCTTTCTCCAAATTTTTCCCACTGGGTTTTTATGGAGTTTTGACGAGGCATGAGCATGTTGGGTGAGTGCCCAAGGGGGAGTGTTAGGAAACTTGGACTCTATCCAAGAGTCCTGATCTAATTGGGCACCCCACCGTAGACTATAAATAGAGAGCCATACCCCCCTCATTATGTACGCATGAAAGAAAAGCAATAAAGAAAGACCGGGAGTTCTCTCTACCTCTCTGTGTGTTCAATCTATTATTCTGTGATTCCGTGATTGATTCGTTCTTGTTCTAAGCAGAGGAATCGCTCGGACTGGTCTCCAGCGTCGGTTTCTCAACAAATTTGACCTCAAGAGAATAATATTTGAGATCCCCTCCAGCCACAGGAGGATTTAATGTGCACATTATTCAATTGCTTTCCATGTACGTAGGTAGGGTTTATTTAGGGTGCATTATTTTTTGTTGTGCTTAATAATTTATGACTGTATTTGATGTTATTTATTTCTATTACGAGTGTTTATACAAACAAAACAAATACTGATAAATCGTTTATAAAAAAACTAACTTTATAAATTATTTTTAAATGATGATAGAGAAATCATTTTATTTGTTAGCATTGAAAAAAGTTGTGCTAGTTTGATAGATAACCACAAAATAAGGTGGTACATGGCAGGTTTGGTTGTTTGCTGTATCAACGGCATTGACCCGGTTGGAACTTGGAACTCGGGGGGCTTTGCCTTGGGAACGAATTCGTTCAAACTTACGTACATTTGTTCACATATTTTTGTTAGTCCTCTGAGTACGATACCGTACCACAACAACAATGCTGTTGCAGTTTATGTAGACACATGTACACCATTGTCGATCATGGGGACAGGGCATAGAGAACTGTACGACATAGTAGTACTCAGCCTTAGAAGGCAGAAACTGGCGTGTCTAAGTTAATTATCTGATTCAATTAAGTATAAAGTTAGTTTTGTTGTAGTAATAGCATGTGATAAGCTAGCTCTAGTGCTTCAATTTCGATCAAGAATATAGTTGTTGTTGCTACCGATCAAACAATATATAAGGGGACTAGCTAGAGAGAGTTGATGAGTAAGAATGAGTGGATCTGGGTATCCACGCCTCTCTTAGAGGTTTGTATATATAAGTGATGTAAGATGAAAAATTTCTATCCTACCTCTTAATAATTACAAAAAAAAGAATACATTGACCACCCCCACAACAGTAGTCAACTACTATTAAGTTTCATATGTTAGAGGACTATATATATTATAGAACTACATGATACCTGTTAGGATTTATCAAAAGGGAAATTAACCGATCTAGTAATAGCGTAGATTTCAACGGCCAATGATCTCTGGCTGTTAGTGCTACTTAATGGTGCCATTTTTTAATCATAGGAAGAATATTTTGAATTTATGCAGTCGATTGATAAAATCAATTAATCTTAGCTGTTACCCTGGCTCGGGGAAGCCACAAATTTTTTGAAGAGAAAAGACAAAAGTTAAAAGATAATTAAATTGAGCAGTGGCACTTGACTGCTTCTGAATCCAATTATTAACAGATCATAACCCAACCATACTCGCAAGCAAGTAGGGACCGTGCTGCCACTCCTGGTAAAGCTCAGCAGCTACAGGGGAGTTTGGAACAGTAACAAGGGCAATCCTGGTATACAACTGAGTCTCAGGTCAGGACATGCACAAGGTAAATTAAACAGGGTACCTAGTTTTGGGGAAACATCCTCCTTAAAAAGTGACAACCCAACCAAAACTCAAGATACAGAGCTGGATTAAAGAACTACCACCAAGCTGGCATTCCTAATTGTTTTCTAAGCTGTCCTTAATTTGGTAGCTTGACATGTCAGTATGGTGGGGCAATGGATCAGGGAGGCCACTGCCTGTGTATAAATACAAGCCCCTGAGGCCTGTTCGTCTTAGGCTTGCTTCCATTCTCTAGTTTAGTAGTAGTGTCCTTGTTCTCTACTTGTCATATATAGAGTACACCATTGCATCTGCTTCCCGGACCCAGTTCGTTTGGTTAAGCACACAGATGAGGACTTCTTTGCTGCTTTCGGCCTCTCTTCTCCTACTTCTGGCTACAAAGGCACATGGTACGCTTCACACGTGGCTACTTATCTCTCCTGCATTAGTGGTTCTTTGGAGTATATCCTGGAGTGATCATTAAAAATCTCCTTTCTTCTGAATGCAGGGATTAGGCTGGACAGGCAGTTGCATGAAGCAATAAACAACAAGGTCAGTATATGATCGAGTGACCCAGGTAGTTCTTCCTGTCTGAAGCAAAATGTGCAAAGTTATCTCATTTCTTTGAGTTCTTTGTGTATCCAGAAGGAGATGGGCGACTCGAAGGCATGGCAGCCATCCAGTACTGCTAATTCGATGAACAAGCACTGCATATCCAATGGGCATTGCTCACGTACAATGGAGCAGACGATTCCTACTACTGTTGTTGTGAAGGATATAGAAGTGGCCAGTGCGTATGAGCGGCCCGTACCGAGGTTCCATGAAGATTACTACAGGCCAAGGGCCCGTAAACCTAATCACCACTAGGCACAGCTGCATCTTAGCATCTACCTTCTTTTCCCTATCAGGCTAGCTGCAGCAGCTTACTGTGTCTTAAAAGTAGTTCTTCACTTCTCTCTTTACGATGCATGCGTCTTGGTTTGGACAATGTAAAAGGAGAAGTATTATGCAGTTCTGCGCCCGGTTTTCACCTCCTGCTCTCAGCTCTCTTGCTGTTTCCTCTATTGGAACGCATGCTTTGATTTACGTGCCTCCCCCATAGTTCCATTCTGGCAGTAACGATACTACTACCACAGATGTGAGGAGATAGCAAACTCGGCACTCCAGTCTCCGGGCATGCACTAACATCTGGGATCTTGTTCATGGCTGTAAATCGTAGTAACAAGTTAAATGTACACGTTGCAGCGTTTCCCGTCTTCTACCTTCCTCTACCAGCTTTGATCCAACAGGTTCCGTTGCAAGCTTTGATGCGGGAAAGGCGAAAACGCCACCGGCGCACGCTGAATCGGGCGCAGCGAAGCAGCAGGTCAGTGCATGTATTTTCAGGCTTTAAGGTTCCGTCACCAACTGAACGTTCTCATCATGCATGATATTTACCGCGAGACGAATATTGGTTTACGGAGCCCGAAGAGGGACGATGGCACGACAACGGGAAAAGTTTACTGTTTTGGCTAGATTCATGAAGAAATTGCTACGAAGGCTAGAACTGAAAAAATGGCTCAAGAGGACCAAAATAGCAAAGAATTCTAAAGGTAGACGTGGTCACGACGTCGATCGTCGATAGGCCGGCACGAAGCGGACGTGACCAGCCATGGCGGTGGATAGGAGGAGGCGGCGGCCATCGTCCGCGGCGCTAACCCGCGCGTGCCGTGGCAACCGCAGACTACATACCCCGACATCCTGGACATCGCTGGAATGGACTACTTGCCCGCCACGAGAAAGCCTCCCATTCACAATTGAATGCACACATGGAGGCCATAGATTAGTACGCGCGTACGTGAGTGCACGCACGGAGTACTAGTACTAGTACTAGTAGTTTAGCTAGCTATATAGCTGTTAGCTAGTACTCCGACCTTGAGACCAGCTCAGACATGCGAGTTGGGCTGTGCTTGTGCCAGTACAGGCTGGCGGGCTTTAGTCTAGGACATACGTGGTTAGGCCGTTGGCAAATTTCACAAGTCATCCAGATGTCGATAAACATCAAGAGTAAAAGATCATAAACTTCGTTTGACGACAATCAAGTGCTACGGATCAACCTAAAGATGCAATACACTTGTTTGACTCAACCACCTCAAATAAATGCACAATGAGAAAGAGAGGTGTGGAGTGAATACTTAAAGATGTTCAATAGGGTCTATTCTTACTGTCCTTGAACAAGTGAATAGGTATTTATACTCTCACCAATCAAAACTAGCCATTACAAGAGAATTCCAGAAAAATTTAGAGCGAGGGGAAGTACCGCAAGCCAATGGCCGGTACTTCTGCACATGTTCTAAGCGACAGTAACGGCTATGTCAGAGCTTCTGAACTAGCCGTTGAAAATCGGCGCGGAACTACCGCTGTTGAAAATCCGATAATTCCGTTAACCAGAAGTTTCGGGAAGTCGGCGCGGTACTTCCGTTTGATTAGACGTCAAGAGCTGGTGATCTCTGGAAAAAAAGGTTCCGCCCGGCTTATTCAGAACTTTCGTGCTCCGGAAGTACCGTTTAAGGCTGCGGTACAACCGCTCTACGGTAGTTCCGCCGTTGAAACTCCAGTACTTCCGTTTGCCGCAGACTTAGAATCATCCCGAGGATGCTTTCTGGAAAAAAAAACTCTGCTCGGTTTTTCGGAGCTTCTAAGCGCCGAAAATATCGTTCCGTTGAATCTCTGGTACTTCCGTTTTTCTAGACAGAGCACATATTTGACTATCAATTTTAATTTTCAATGGATGCATGATTCTAAATTGATCCAAATGGCACAAGAGTATTCTATCAAGTTACTTGTCATGATCCCTCTTTATGGTACGACATTTAGGCTATAATCCGATCTTTCATCTTTTCTCGTAAGACCGATAAAAATAAAAAGAGAATCCTAGTCTACATATACCTTTGCCTTAAGCCACTTTGATCTTCATGTTAATTCTTAGCATGCATCTTATCATTATTTTAGGGACTAAGCCTTTTAAACACTTAATAAACAAGTTAGTCTCATATTCACATAAATTCATTTATTACCAAAACTATTTTTACAAGTCTAGATGCTTTTAGGGTGAAGGAAAAGCGCTAAGGCATGGACCGTGCGACGCGTAGGTGGATGGGCAGATCTAGCCAGCGGAACGATCGATTAAAAGGGCCCCAAATCTCGCTGGTGGTCGTGTGAAGCGATTCTAGTAGTCGTGAGAAGCGGTCTCATGCGGATCATGGAGCGATTTTAGGAGGCATGAGAGTAAGCCCAAGTTAGTGGAGTTAGTGGGTGCATGGATGTATTGTGTGTGCGTATGAGGTTTATTTAAGCCGTATAATTTTTGTTAAGTGGTAAGAGTTGGAGAAAAAAAGAAGATTGTGTGATTCAATCCCAACATGTTCTAAAAGTTTGGTAAAAATTTCGGTATGTTACGAATCCTAGAAGAGTAGTTATCCTACTGTTGCTTATCATTATTGTTCCAGAGGATCAGTGAATTTTGATATGTTACGAATTCTAGAAGAATAGTTTTCCTACTGTTACTTATCATTATTGTTATTACTAGCTGAATACCCATGTGTTGCTATATTTTTTAAAATTTATCATATTATATGTTCTAAAACTCATGAATGATAAAAAAATTTAGAATATATATATAAATATATTCTAAAAAGTTTTAAATCTATAATAATACATGGACATTCAGGCCCTGATCAACTCGGCTTCTGGCTTATTTTTCACTATTCATAAGTTTCGTCTTTTTCTGAACTTTTGGCTTTTTGTTGAGCTTTTTTGCCGGTTCTTATTTTTCCCGTATTTGTTTGTATTATATGTAATGGGCTAACATATTTTTTTTATTTTAAAATTTTTTAAATTTAATTATGCTAGATAAGCCTCTGTCAGCTACAGTGCTTTTTTCAGCCAGCTACAGTGTTTTCAGCTATAAGCCATGAGCTTTTCAGCCGAACCGATCACCGCCTCAGTTAATATAGTACTAGTTATCTCTATTCAGTTCTGACAGGACCTTTTATGTTTAGTGTTTTCTGTGCTTGCGTTTCTGTATGGTTCCATGCAGACAATTGCCTGACACTTTGATGATTGCAGGCGTGCCGTTTTGATAATTGGTGGGTTCTTTTTTTTCGGCTTATGGTTCATAGCTGTAGTTTATAGTTTTTAGTTTTATCATAAAATCTTATGTGAACGAATTGAATATTGATAATATGTTTAAAAAGTTTATCCCAATAAATCGATGCAAAATGGTAAAAGAGAAATTATTTTATTTAGTTAAAAAAAGACATAAACCATAAACTTGTAGGCCGAAAAGAAGTCGGCCATGACAAGTCACATGAAACAGGACAGTTGTATGTTTTCAGTGCACGCCCATTTTATCCTGAGTATAGAGTACTCACGGCAAACTGGAATCCAAAATGTTTTCCTAAATATATTGAACTAGATTTCAGCGGCGGATGCACATGTTGACTTGTGCGGTCTATACCCCCTCTCTTTTTTTCTTATGAGGTTTTCTCAGATAAATCAGAGAAAATTAATAAGCTTCATTAAGATTTGACTCATATATTTTTCAGTTTATTTATAACTAGACCTCACAGGGTCAGACCAAAGACCGCCCTTGATCAGATCAGTGCGCTTCCAGCCTAGCCATCGGCCCATGAGCCGAAGTTACTTAACCAGGCCATCATGGGCCTGGACTCCGGTGGGTCACTCCGGCCCATAAGCATCCATGAATGAAGGGCTGAACTACAGACAGGCTGATTGGGCCGAGTGACATGTATGTGTGACCAGGAATAGAAAAGCCAGCCAGCTCGGTGTTGCTATTTATGGGGCATGGCGGTTTTGGAGGGTGGAAACAGCAGGCCAGGAGCCTCCGTCTCCGCCCTTTGCCATTACCAAACTCCCAAAATGAAGCAGTAATGGAGGCAAACACAGAAAAAGGCAAAGGGGAGAAAGGAAGGATGCCCAAGGGGGAGGAGATCAATACGATGTGAATTCCGAGGAAGAAGGGAAAAAAAGGGAGCAACGCATTACGACTTCGGTTGATCCGGTTGGTTTCATGCAATGGTTTTGTCCCGTTCAGTTGGATTCCTGAGTTGATATAGGACAAGAAGAGGAGGAGAGCTATACACATTGTTCTTGGAAAAGCATGGCGCCGCTGGCCTCCTCTTCGTCTGTCGGCGTCGCCTGTGTTGTTCTGCTCTTGTTCCTCGCCGATGTCTCCGTTGCGCTTGCTAATTTGGAGGGCAGGCGTGTCTTATCAGGTGCGTGTCGCATCCATGGCTTTGTTTTGCAGGTCTCTCGATTAATTTGATGTGATTATTGTTTTCCCTTCGATCTCAATGTACTGGCATTTTGGAAAGAGTGGCATAGTCGATCGTCTGTCCAATTGAATCCCTTTAATTGTTCAGTGTCCCATGCACGGTTGTCACCTGTCAAGTCTAATTAGGATCATTGATCTGAATTTGCTTCTAGTACCTAGCATGCGTCCATACATTTACCTCGCCTCATAATGCCACATCTTGAATCTTTTGGTTTGTGACTCAAAAAATGGTTGCCACATTCACCCTCAATTTTCTCTGCAGAACTGTAAAATGGAATTTCGCACTGAATTCCCTATCAGTTTTCTGTGACCTGTATACTTGTACAATTTAACTTGCACTGTGGATTCAAGCAGATGAACATGGAAGGGGTATAGTGGCTTCATGGAGGAGATCGATTGTCGAGTCACCGTTGCCCGGTAGTGCTCCTTCAGGAAACAACTCCCTTGTCTTGGCTGCAGCGAGAACTCGCCGGAGTGACCCCATCGCCAACCTCAGCGTGTACAGCGGCGGCTGGAACATTAGTGATCAGCATTACTGGGCTGTACGGCAATAGTATCCAATTCCTTTATATAAATTTCTCCATTTCATGCGGCCATTCTTTTCATGTTCTGCTATATACATGATCTCCTTCTGCAGTCCGTGGCATACACCGCGGTTCCCCTCTTTCTCGTTGCCGTGCTGTGGTTCATCGGTTTCGGGATCGTGCTGCTCGTCGTCTCCTGCTGCTGCTGCTTCTGCCGAAACAAGAGTAACACATACTCGCCGGCGTCATACTTCAGCTCATTGGTCCTTCTCATAATATTCACCTGTGTGACAATGTAATTGCTTCAACCATGTTTCAGTTCTCATCAGCACTTGAATTATTTTACCAAGAGATTATGTGCTAATGGTGTAGATCTTTTCGTTTCCCATATGGCGATTTCAGTGCAGGGTGTGTCATACTACACTGTGGCCAGGAGTTGTTTCACAGTAGCACGATCAACACCGTGGACTACGTTGTGGGGCAGGGAAACCTGACAGTTGACAACCTGAGGAACTTCTCAGGCAGCTTGGCTGCAGCTAAGAACATTGGAGTGGACCAAATCTTCCTGCCAGTTGATGTCCAGCAGAGGATCGATATCATCGAGGAAAAGCTGAACTCTTCGGCAAATGAGTTCTCCACTCGCTCACTAGATAACTCCAAGAAGATCAAGAACGTGGTGAACAACATGTGCGTATGGCTGCTTAACTCAATTCGCACTGCATTTTTACCTGAAATTTTTCTAGGCCGTTAAAGATTGTCTCTATATATGGGCGTTCTGAATGTAGTAATGTGATTTCATTTTCCTGCTTTTAGGCAGTTCTATCTGATGGTTGCTGGAGCAGTAATGCTTGGCCTTGCAGTACTCGGATTCCGTAAGCATTAAACTTTGACCTGATTCTTTTTGTGCTACATACTGGAGCCCTCTCTCAATCACTTGTCTGATGTACTGATCTTGACGCCCTTTTGCAGTATTCTCCATTCTGGGGTTGCAGTTTCTTGTCTCCCTGTAAGTACAGATGTTCTACTTATAGCTATACTTAGTGTAACGTTCAATTCATAACTCTGTTCATGTTGTGTCACCCATCTTGAAAAGTCAATCGCATACCTTTGCAGACTGGTGATCGCTGGATGGATCGTTCTCTCCGTCACAATCATGATGTCAGCCGGTTTCCTCCTCTTGCACAAGTAAGCGCCGGCCAAAGCTCGAACACATACGTTTCTGAACATGCAGCCAGTAAGCATTGTTCAGGCACTGACAGAATTGCACCGTGACAGCGTCGTCGCCGACACGTGCATGGCCATGGACGACTGGGTGACCCACCCTCAGGCGCACACGGCGCTCGACGACATTCTCCCCTGCGTCGACGTCGCGACGGCCAACGAGTCCATGTACCGGAGCCAGGAGGTCACCGCGCAGCTGGTGGCGCTCGTCAACAACGTCATCGTCAACATCTCGAACAAGGAGTTCCCGCCCAGTCTCAAGCCCTTGTACTTCAACCAGTCCGGCCCCTTGATGCCCATGCTCTGCACCCCGTTCAATCCCGACATGAGCATCCGCACTTGCGCCCCCGGCGAGGTCAACTTCGACAACGCACCACAGGCGAGTTGTACTACCATGTTTCTCGCAGCTGACAATGCGACTGGATCGGCGGCTCAGATCACGAGTTGGCAATGTCTGAATTGTGTTTTCGTGAATTCAGGAATGGAAGAAATTCGAGTGCCAGACGACAGGCGCGCCCGGGTCGGAGGTGTGCACGACGGAGGGTCGGGTGACCCCGGCGGCGTACAACCAGATGACGGCGGCGACGAGCATCAGCCAGGGGCTGTACCAGTACGGCCCGTTCCTGATGCAGCTCCAGGACTGCACCTTCGTGCGCGAGACGTTCACGGCGATCAGCGACAACAACTGCCCCGGCCTCGAGCTGTACAGCAGGCACGTCTACATCGGCCTGCTCATCATCTCCGCCGCCGTGATGCTGTCCATCGTCTTCTGGATGGTGCACACGCGGCAGCGCCGGCGGCGCACGCGCAGCAAGCAGCTGTGAACGATGGCTTGACACGATGGAAAGATCGAGCAGTGGGCGACAATTTTCGCCTGGCAACCACGGCTACGTGCGTGAGGCCTCATCCATCTGATTATCTGATTGAGTTGTATATGAACACTAGTTATGTACCCGTACGTTGCAACAAAACTCATTGAATATATAGAGAACATTCTATAGAAGAGAGTTGCTTTAATCAGTTAGAAAGTGGAGAATGGTGAGAAGTTAAGTGAATAGAGTGGTTGAAGGAGAATGGATCAACTACCAACTCCTTTTATAATACTAATAGATAATAGATATGTTAAGGACCCGTTTAGAGCGCAGGAATTTCACATAAATTTCGCTGGATTTTCACAGAAAACGATTCAATTCCCGTGGAATTCGGGAAAAATTCCCACGTTCCAAAGTAGGCCTTACATCGTGTACCTGAAAGTGCAAACTAACGTGTGGTTGCTCTCACGGGTGGTTCTGCTTGGTGGCATCTAGCTCCTCTATCCTGTTCGTCTTTGGTTCTTCCTGTGCAGCTTCTCCAATCAGGCTATGTCAATATGTTTGTGGGCGTAACAGAAAGAGAACTAACTAGTAAACAGGTTTGCATCATTGCACAGGGAAAGAACAGGTCATGGAGTGTTCGGAGTTCGGACGCTTGCTTACCCGTGAGCTTGGTAGCACAGGCGTCGTCAAAGCCTAATCTGAGTAAGGACAATACATCAATTATACATGGGCCCCTGTGTTCTGATTATTATCGGAGGCCTCTATGCGATAACAACT
This sequence comes from Dendrocalamus latiflorus, assembly GCA_017311315.1. Taxonomy (NCBI): domain Eukaryota; kingdom Viridiplantae; phylum Streptophyta; class Magnoliopsida; order Poales; family Poaceae; genus Dendrocalamus; species Dendrocalamus latiflorus. The sequence continues at coordinate 34,338,668 of CM029637.1, forward strand.
GCAATATTTTTCCTGCCAAGGCTTCTTCATTCTACGCATACTGTAGCACCTCACATACTAATCTGAGATACTACTATAGAACGTCATAACCAAAATAAAAGAAATAATAGAAACCACAAGGAAATTAAAACTTTATTCGTACTTTATTAGAGAACCAGCGGAAGTTGAAATAAATGTTTGAAATATGGAGCCGGTCCACTTCCAACAAAATGAAGAACAAAAGAAATAATAAAATAATGGCAAACCACGGTGTTGAAAACTTGAGTGCTCCTACCCATGCATGATGCTATCACTCCACTGGCCTTTTACCTGAAAGAGAAAAGAGCAAGTGTGAAATTTAAAATTTTCAGCAAGTACCCAACAACGGTCGCAACATAGTGAGTAAAAGATAAATAATGCAAGCAAGCAATTGACATAGGTTAATTGCAATGGAACTAAGTTACTGGGAACACTGCTAGAAGTCAGAGATTGAGGTAACAGGAACAGTGAAATTAAGGATAATCATTATTTAGTAAGTTATGGCAATGACACTAGCGATGACTTCCCACACACCTGATTATACGAGAGTAGTCAGGCACAACACTTTCCTCGACTGTATAACCGCGAACAGGGTGTAATATTCTAAGTGATGAGACAACAGGAACAGTGGAATCAAAGATAATTATTATTTAGCAAGTTATGACAATAGCACCATTGATTATTTTCACATACCCGATTATACGAGAGTAGCTAGGCACAACACTGTCCTCGACTGTATAACCGCAGACGGGGTGTAATATCCTGAGTAATGAAAGTGCACGGGCCCCCATACTTTATCAGGTGGGTGAAAATCTCCCTTATATGTGGATAACTCCGAGCTAGGTAACTGTTACATTGTTATATAGTATGAATTTAAGAGAACTAAGAAAAGGCTAAGATAAAGTTATGATAAGTGAAAAAGTTTCTTAAGGTTGGAAATGAATAAATATAATTCCTAATATGAGAGTGATGTGGAATGATAATATTATGATAGTGGTTTAAGAATTATTCTTAGAGAGATGTTATAACATAGCTTAACAAGGTTTGACAACCATCCAAATTTTATTATGTGGTGAGTGATTATTAGTCTTATTAACAGATATTGTATAAATATTATTCATGACTCACATATGAAATCATACAAATAAAAAGTCATGATATCGGGAAAAAATAAACATAGCAACCCTAATGTTAAAAGATTATTATTGGTTTAAATCTAAATTTGAAACATGTTCATATGCCACCCCCATTAATGATTTAAGAATAAATTCTAAAATACTAATTAAAAGCATGAATTATAAAACATTATTAACTAAATATTCTAGTAAACCTAAAAGCATGTAAAACAAGATAACGTAGCACATTATGGTATGAATACAATATTACAAGTCTATAACCAGACAAATATTGGTATTGGTAGTATGATAATAACTAAGCATGGATTAGTAATATGATAATAACTAGGCAAGCATTAGTAATATGATAGCAACCATATAAGTTTTAGTGATTTGATAGAACAAGTGATATGCGAAACGGAGAGGTTACGGCTACGAGGTGCTTGCCTTGAGTACGCTCGGTGGACTCGCTACACGAAGGATCTGAAATACGCAACTGCCTGAATGATCCCTCAACAGCTGCGTGAGAATCTACACGATGGAATAGAAGTGAATTAGATGAGGGTTAAGATAAATTATGGGGGATAGAAAAGATTGTTCAGCTGGTATGAAACACACTCGCTGGATTTTGCCATGCGAATTGCCGTTCGGTCAGGCAAACCACGTTTAGCTAAGCGAACGGCATCCCGTTGCACGAATCGACAAAAATCTCGTGCGAATCTAAATTCGGCCGTGCACTGGCTAGTCTGGCCGTGTGGCTACTGTGCCACGGCCTCACGGTCGCCTTCGCCACCACCGGCTGGCCGCTGCCTTCACCCGTGCCGTGTTGCACCGCCGCCTGCCACGGCCACCACCTCCATGCTGCCGCCTGTGCACTGTCGCTCCAAGCTGCCACTAGCCGTTGCACCTCCACCTGGCTGTCACCGGCCAAGCACTGCCACTAGGCGCCTTACCGCCACCGTGCCTGCCTACGCGCCTCCCCTGGTCGATGCGTCGCCGCTGCTCGCAAGGCACCGCCGCCGCTTGCTACAGCGTCGCCCTGCGGTGCCCGTGCACTGCCACGCCGCTCGACATCATGCTACTGCGCGGTCGCCGGCCGACACCGCCTGCCTAGCTGGCCACCCTCGCACGCCACAACCTCACGAGGAAGAAGGGAGAGAGAGATCGGGAGATTGAAGAGAGAGAAGACCTGAGGAGGAGGAAGGGAGATGGTGGCTCCATGTAAAGAAAAGGCTTTAGGTGCCCCCTTCTAAAGAAATCTGTGGGTGCTACACATACGTACGTAGCAATTGCAGATAAGGGCTAGTGTGCAAGAATGATGGCCATAGATGCTGAAATGATTGGGAGCGTAGGAACTACTAGCCTCCACATGCTTGACAATGAATTAGGTGATTGTGACGACATTAGTTGATTTTTTTTCTATTAAACAGAGTGCAGAGCGCATATATGTTTGCTTGTGTTGTAATACTTCGTTAACAAAATGTTCTATCTGGGATTTAGACGGGCACTTTGGTAACTCTTTAACAGCTCACTTGTTGCCTCGAAAATTGACAAGGGACAAATGTAGAGATCTAGTAGCAGTAGTCAGTAGGTATAGCAGTTACTACTCAGCGCAGCTTGTCGCGCAAGAGGGAAAGCTCTGTTTCTGCTAGCCATTACTGCATTAGTTTATGTGTTGATAAGCGAGTACGTGATAAAAAGTGAAGAGTCCCAACGTAACTGTGCTATGGCGAAGTGCCGTTTAACCACGTTACCACTCACAGTAGCTTCCCTATAAACTGCCAACTTATCACACCTCCGATCGATCGATCGCCGGAGCTTGGCCAAAGAAACCACCAAAACAAACAACGTATTCGGCCGCGGCGCTCGCGAACACACACGATGGGCGGCATAGACTGGCACGCGTGGCTCTCGGCGGCGCGGCTGGAGCCGGCGCTGGTGTACGAGTACGCGCTGGTGTTCGCGCGCAACGAGCTGGAGGCCGACGACGTCGCCTACTTCGACCACGAGTTCCTCCAGAGCATGGGCATCTCCGTCGCCAAGCACCGCCTCGAGATACTCAAGCTCGCGCGCCTCGGCCGCAGACGCAGCCGCGGCCGTTCCTCCGCTTCGACCCCCGCCTCGCTCTCCCGGCTCCTCGCCGCCGTCGACCGCGTCACCAGGTACGTGCTCTCGCTCGTCCACCGCGAGGAGTCCTCGGCGCTCGTGCTCGTCCCGACCCAGCAGCAGCCCAACGTCCCGAGCTCCAAGCGCGGCGGCAACAAGTCGCTGAAGGGGACCAAGTCGAAGCCCAAGGGCGCCGCAGCCTCCACACTGAAGGCCACGCGGCCGGCCGTCCTGGCCATCGGATTCGGTGGCACGGGCGCCGCGACGGTGCACGCCATAAAGGACGTCGAGAAAGGCGGCCGCGACGACGGCGAGGAGATGGTCAGGTGGGACCGTTTGTTCCAGGATCTCAGGCCCAACTGATCGATGCCGTGATCGAGCGGTGGACGCGCGCGGCGGTGTTACCGTTAATGTTTTGTTCTTTTGCTTGATAATAGTGGAGTACTCTGCTCCACTCCCAATTGTATTCTACTCATTGCTCACCAGAGGTTTGGCTTGCTTGTGTTGTATGGTACTGGTAGACTTGCGGTGAGGTTGTTTGCTGCACAACAAATGCTCTCCAGTTAATTTGCGATGAATCGTGCCAATCAAAATCATGCCTTGTAAGCACGGTAATTTCTTAATTTGTGATGAATCGTGCCAACCAAAATCATGCCTTGTAAGCACGGTAATTTCTGCCCGTGTGCTCTGTAATTCCAATCGTAATGGACGTGAGTGCAATTTTTGCTTAGTTCATGTTACTTCTTTTGTGGTTCTGGCGATATATATTTCTGTGCATCTGTTAGAAACTTGGTTTAATTGCAGTTTTAGCTGATCGTATGTGTTGTTTTTAAAGCATAAGTTGACGGTTTTTGTCGAATAATTAAGTGGAGGTTGCTCACTAGCTCTCGTGTAGTGGTTGCTCACTGATGGGAAATCTAGGCTTGGATCTGAAGCCTTGGTTATGGTGAACATCTCATCATGTAGTTTATATATAAGGAGTTTCAATCATTATTATTGTACTTAGAAGATAAAAGGTAATAAAGAAATATAAGAGTTATTCCCATATCTCTTTGTGTATTTAATCTATTATTTGCATTACATGTGTTTGCTCATCTCTTTTGCATAGGAGAAATCGATCGGACTAGACTCACCAGTAATGATCCCTCAACACGTTATCAACATGGGGACCGATTTACAAGGCATGCCTCATGATTTACCGGCCATTCTAACTACCTTCCCTCTAGAATATTTGGGGCTACCCCTTGCAATCCGAAGACTTCATCGCCTGCATTTCCAAAGGTTACAAGACAAAGTGTCCAATCACCTGTCAAGTTGGTGAGGTAGATTGCTGACACTCGTGGGGAGAAAATTTTTGGCAAAGTCAGCCCTAAACGCCCAAGCGACATACCTCCTCACGGTTATCAAACCGTGCAGCTGGAGTGCTCTAGTTCTTAAACAAACAGACAAGACAATTTCTTTGGGTCGGTACTGATCAACTAACGAGGGAAAATGCAGGATTAGTTGGGACAAGGTGTGCAAACCCACACTTCTTGGTGGGTTGGGCCTCTTGGACCTCCAACGCTTTGCGCGAGACCTGCAAATTAGACGGCTATGGTATGAGTGGGCAGCTGCAAATAAGCCATGGAAAGGAATGCAAACCCCTTGTGACGATCACGATAATCAATTATTTGCAGCAGCCACTTCCATTACAATCGGTGATGGTAAAATAGCAAGCTTCTGGAACTCAGCTTGGGCTCATGGGAGATGTCCGTGCGATATTGCCCCATGTCTCTTTGCTGCTTTAACCAATAATAAATGGCTACAAGATCTCAACTGAACAACACATTCAAGAACTCATCGCCCTCTGGGGCCACATATCCTCCTTGAATCTCCAAGAAGGGGCGGAGGACTGCATAACTTGGAAGCTCACTCCGCACGGAAACTACACCACAACCTCAGCTTACAAAGTGCAGTTCTTTGGCATAATAAACGCCTCCATGACCCCCCTAGTGTGGAAGGCTTGGGCCCTCAAAAATGTAAAATTTTCACATGGTTAGCATTGCAGAGCAGACTCTGGACTGTTGACCACCTCTCTTAGAGAGGATGGCCAAACCAATCAGTTTGCCTCCTTTGGAGGATCTTGCCCGAAACAGCCATTCACCTCTTCGCTGAATGCCGCTACACAAAAAGAATTTGGACTCTCATCGGCCAATAGATTACTTCGAACTCCATAGACACAGCTTCTTGGCAGACTACCGCCTCCATCTGGCACTGGTGGGAGTCCGCCATTCTCAAGCTAGATGCGCCTCGCAAACCTCTGGCTTCTTTAATGATGCTCGTTACTTGGGAGATAAGGAAAGAGCAAAATTCTCGTATTTTTCATGCTGTACAGGCATCCCCAACATCCCTTCTTGCAAACCTGGGTTTTGGCTAGGGCTAATAGGCTAGCAGAGCTCTTACCAAACTCTGTAACGCCTTAAGGCTAGCGGAGTCCCATCCTAACGTTGTAACGCCTTAATTCCTTTCTTTCGGGTGTGGCCTTTTCGGCCTTTACCGTTAACCTGTATATATTTTCTACTCTCGGGTTTTAATTTAAGGCAGTGCTCCTGCCCTTCAAAAAAAAACAACTTATATTCTAACAAGTATGACAATAGCAGCTAAAAGATCCAAATAGAAACCCTTCTCCCCTGCTCATGTAGTGTAATCTAAACCAAAGCATGTTCCGGACAGCTATCGCGGATGATCTAATAATACCTCGAGTGTCCATCAGCTGATCTGCACTAAATGTACAGTGCTGAGGAGGGGAAATGCAACTTTCTCATTATCCCTAAAACATGTATTCATGCTTCGTGTAATTCAAGAGCATTGTAGATTAGTTAGATACTCAGATTAATCTTTTAAATGAAGAGGCAAACATATACAGATGTTAACAGTTTCTAAGTAATTCTCTGGGCTCTAACTTTCTCTTCAGATTTTTCGGTCAGCCAGTTTAGTTGGATACGACCTTGCCCACATGAATTTGGTAAGAAACCATGTGCAATTTTAACTCATCCAAAGTAAAATCAAGAAAAAAAGGACCTATAGCTTCTCAAAGATGAGACTATACTATCACCACTGTTTTCATTGGAAGCTTAGCGGGAAAGAGAGATGATGTGATAAATTACCAAGAACTAGCCAGTGCACAAGACTAATTTGCTTGGAGAGTGTCATGGACCCTTCGGTGTGTGACTATCACTACCAAGAAGGCGCAGCGCCAACGGATGGAGTGATCGAACAGATGAGATTCAAGAAGACAGTTTCCTGGCACCCCCTAGGTCCCTCTCTTCCTCCCTCCCGGCTTCGCCTCTCCTTCCCCAAACCAAACTCCAAATCGATTCCTTATCTTCTCAATAACAAGTGGTAGTAACAGAGAGTATATGTGTTGAATTGAAGAAAAACAGATACTTTGACCTCATAATCTTTAAATCAAAGCTTTAATATTACAGAAAGTTTCAGCATGATGATAAACAAGGAATGAAGGGTATCAAGATGACTTGCGACAAAGTCAGCAAAAACGAACGTAAGATTAGAGATCAAGGGCCCCTTGTTTTTGGAAATGCTCCTGGAGCTTTAACCTCAGTCCAAGTTATTGTTATTCAGGACATGCTACAACAAACATGCAGTTGAACATATAATGAATATTGAATAACATGAAGAAATAGGCAGAACCGTAGTCCTAAAGATGTCATGCGAGACTACTAACAGCAGGCATGGCATTTGTTATGCTACACTAAAAGTTAGAGATTGGCTAGTGAAATAAATTGACAAGAGTAGAGCATTAGAAAGCAGCAGCTCCGGTAGAAGCTTAGCATTAGTTACATAAGCACCCCACATGATGCTGGGGGAATACAGAGTACAGACTACTATATACATTAGGCAAAACTGTGGAGCGCAGTGCGCACACAAATTGCTCACTGGTTACGGCTTACCAAGCTTAAGTGTGCAGCAAGAACATCCCGGATCCTCTCCCCTTCCTTGTCCTTCTCTCCCTTAAAGTCGACAAACAGATCCGCATTAGCGTCCCCCTGAACGTCCTCAGCCTCCGGCACGGGCTCGCCGCACTTGATGAGAAAATTGTGGAGCAGACAACCAGCAACCACGACGTACGGCAGGGCCTCTTGGCACTCGCCCTTCCAGCATTCCCCTAGAAGCTGCCACCGTGCCCGCACATGACCGAAGGCCTTCTTGGCCAGCTGCATTCCGTGCGAGTGCACATGATTAAAGATGCTCTCTTTGGACAGGTCACCCCTGGCATCCATAACCTTGTACGGTGTCACAAGCCAGGGGAGCAGCGGGCAGCATGCAGGCCCCAAGAAGTAGCGCGGCACCGAGCCACCGATGAGCTCGCCTTGAGGAGCATTGGCGAGCACAAGCGATTGCGTGCTGTACAGCTTCGTCCGTGGGAGGATCTCCGCCGGCGCCATCGACGGGGCCCACCCGACGGAGACATCAAGAAAGCGGCCGTCGGCATCCACCAGCGCCTGCGCGGTAACGGCGTCCCCGAACCGCGCGTAGCCGAGCGCGCCGCAGCAGTTGGGAAGGGAGAGCGCGCAGAATCCCGGGACAGCACGGGCGATGCGGTCGGGCGCGGCGAGGTCGAGCAGTACGGCAAGGCGGTCGGCGATCGCGCGGCAGACCTCGTAGAAGGCGCGAGCGGCAACGGCGGGGGCCGGGAAGCCGAACCGGCGCGCCACGGCGCGGGCGGGCGCGGCGTGGGCTAGGCGGAAGAGCGCGGCGCCGAGCTTGTGATCCGGCGGCAACGCGAGGGAGGAGGATGCTGCGGCGGGGTCGGAGAGCGCGAGGGAGTGGAGGAGCTGGAAGAAGGCGGGCTTGGACATGCGGAAGGCGTCGCGCCAGGCGGAGTCCGGGAGGGAGGGGGAGGGGGAGAGTAGGCGGAGGAACCAGGAGGATGGGAGCGGCGGCGACGGGGTGGGCGGGGAGAGCGAGAGGGAGGTGAGGGTGAGGGTCTGCAGGTGGAGCGGGAGGAGCGCGAGGAGGCGGGAGACGGCGCGCGCGGCGGAGAGGAGGAGCGGGTCGAGCGCGAGCGTCTGGGACGGGAGCAGGAGGAGGTCCCGGTCGGACGCGAAGCGGAGCGCGAGGGAGACGGAGGAGGCGAGCAGCGCCAGCAGCGACGTCAGCTGCGGCGGCGACCGGGGCGGCGGCGACGGAGGAGTCGGCGCGGGCGCGGGCGCGAGCGCGGGGCGGGAGCGCTTGCTTCCGGCGGTGACCATCTTCGGCAAGCGCGCGGAGTGGGGGTGGTCGCGTTTCTCTGCGGGTTTTGAGGGTGCGGCCGAAGTGATGGTGATGGCGACGGGAGCTGGGACGGAGTGGGACTGTGGGAGCAGTGGACTGGTGTGTGTGTGTGTGTGTGAGTGCGTGAGTCTGTTGGGTCGAGATGGGCTCCCCTTCTCCTCGGGCTTGACGAAGACATGGGCTTTTTTGCAGTTTTGGTGGTGCCTGCTTGCTTGGGGCAGTGGGAGGTGGGGCCGACTCTTTCCCTCGAGAGACGGCATTGTTGCTGACATGCTGTCGTGTAGTATGACACGTGGCTAAATCGGAGTAAATTTCGGTCAGATTGGGTCGGTTCAGTCGGGCTGTTAAAAAGTCTAATCCACTTCAAATTGGGCCGCGTTTTTGTAGCGCGGTTCGGCCTAAATTGAAAACAGCCTCCGGTGCTAAACTCAAAAACTTAAGGGCCTGTTTGGAACAGAGGAATTTTACAGGAATTTCACAGGAATTTTGCAGGAAACAGTTCAATTCCCGCAGGAATCGGGAAAAATTCCCGTATTCCAAACAGGGCCTAAATATTGAGGAGCAGCTCGTAGTTAAATGGGAAAGTCCGAGTACTACTTGGTAAGATACTAGCAACTTTTATTTAAATCCTAACGTATGTTTCAGTATGACACACGTGTGTGTATATATATATGATATATAGTGTGAGTGTAGCGTGCGTCCGCTGTTATAATCTCGGAAAAAATATTGGACCAAGGCCTTTGTCTTAAAATTAAAAGTACCATACTAGGTCAAGGACTGACCGTTGCAAGGCATAGCTAGCTGAACTGGTCATATTTTTATTGGCTTTTGAGCGGTTTTTGGTTGCTCTCGGTAATTACTATTTATTAGACCAATAAATTATAGCTAAAAGCTATAAACTGCAGTCTAAAAGAACAAGCTCGTAAAAACAATAATGACTTTCCAAAAAAGGAAGTAAAAGCAGTAGTGCTTCTAAAAAAAAGTACAAGCAATAGTGTAGTAGTGCACTGTGCGATGAGAGCGTCTGCATGCATGAGATGAAACTGTATGTTGCTTGACAAGTTAGAGCACTGATTATAGCAACACATTTTTGGAAATAGGACAGTCGTACTTTTTACAACAGTTTAGAGGCTCAATTGCCAAAAAAAAAAAGAGTATCATGCCTGCTCTGAATATTTAAAATATAATATGAAGGTCAACTTTAGGCCTGTTTTTTTCAGTTTCTAAAAGTTACTTTACGGCTTTTCTACAGTAACTAGCTTTTAAACGGGATATCTTTTTCAAGATAGAGCCTCAAGTTAACTGTAGTACATACTGTACTGACTTCATTTATATCAGCAAAAAACGCACATGAATTTCTGTTACTTTGTAATCTTTCACACGAACAGCCCAAAAGTCACAAGCCGAAGCCAAAAGCCAAAAGCTTCAGCCAAAAAGAATAGGCTCTTTAGCAACTTTGCGAGCGCCTAAACCCAAAACTTAACTTATATTCAGAAAAACCGAAAAAAATCCACATAGAAATGTTTGAGTGCAATTGTAACCCTAACACGGAAACTGAAGCATCCTTTCTTATTATAGTATATGTTCAGATGAAAGTAAAGCAAGATTAGATACTCTTGGTACTCAGCAAGTCACATGGAGAGGCTATATAATTAATATGCAAGGAGTTTAAATAGGTAGTCACAAATTGTAAAGTATTATTAGTGGATGCAAGTTTGCTGGTAAAGAACTTTGCATTTTAAAACAATATTTAATTAACAGAATGAGTTTGTTATCCACAATTTTCATATCAAAATCCTTCTAATTCTATTTATGCCTTGTTATTGGAATCACCTATGAATGCCTTGTTATTGGAATCACCTATGAAACATAACTTCATTAACTAGGAGCATGATGTAATCGAATACCATTTATTATACTCTGCTGAGTTGTCCAGTTTTATCCACAAGAGTTCTCAAACTCTCAATATCCAGACATGTAACGGGTAGCGTGCGACTGAGTTGAGAAAACAAGGTCTTTCATTGCTCTCCTCTTTCTAGACTCTATCTGGTAAGTTACGTGCCACACATTGTCGGGTATCCATGGGCCAATGCAGAACGCTACTGCCCGACTCTGAATGGACCTACTGTTGTCAGGTATGATTTTATTGTTTCCATGGCACCCCATTTGTCTGTGGGCTGTTCCCACTCTAGGAACACTAACATCCTGTAGATATTCAATTGATTTGAGCAGCTACTAAATCAGGTTTGACAAGTCAAAACTTGTGGTTAGACGATTTCTATGTCATTTACTTAGCATAAGATTCTAATCCTGGCTTTTCACAAGTGAGGCAACTAATCACAAACCAACAACCCAGTGTGTTAAGGCACTTCCACGAAATCAACCAAAACCTCAAACCTAGGGTAAGATCGTAGATTCCAACCATCTAGTGGCATTCCATGATTTATCCTTAACCCAAATATCATTTTGTAACTCTATCGGCAAAACATTGAGTCACTTAGTAGTGTAAAACATTTAAGTTTCTAATCTACTCATGGTAAATTTCATAATAATTTAATATTACTAAGACTTGTTAAGGTGAATATGGCTATCAAATAAAACATGGCCTTTTCCAGTGTTAGGATATAGTTAAATTATCATGTCATTTTAAATAATTATTCAAAATATAAAACAGTGAATAAATAAAGAATAATAAAAAATATTGATAATTAAATTAACTAAATGATGTGGGTTCAACATGATCAAAAACATGTGACTTGCCTCTTTGACCAGAGTCTTTGATTACTTCTCTAGAGGTTTCAGGTTTTTACCATTCACCTTAATTGATTTAACTCTTCATAGGCCAACCAATCGGATCTGGGCACCAGCGTAAAAGAACTAATGCAAATAAGTTTTTACTTTGCATAATGCAAGCTGAAAACAAAATATAATAAAAAATAACTAGAAAAGATATAAATAAAATAGGTTTGGGTGGTTGGGGTTTAAGCGGTGCTTGATTTGGCTTAATGGAGTTGAAAATGGGTTAGAGGGGCTCGAGATGATCAAAATGGGTATAAAATTGTCTAATTGGTTTATGTGAATAGTAACATATTTGAACCATATTGGATATGTCTTCAAAATAGTATTTGGGTTGGCTAAGGTTTTATCGGAGTCTATTTAGGCTAAACAGAGTTGAGAATAGGCTTCACGGGGTCAAAAATGTCAAAATGGGTGTATATTTGTCTAACAGTTTTTAGATGAACAATATCGGGTCAATACTATTCATGGCGGGTCTGGTTAAGAACAATAATGGTTTTGGAACAGTGTTTGGGTTCAGGTTTGAATAGTATTGGGCCGGGTTAGGAGCAGTATCTGGTATAACAGTAGTGGATCGGGTTTAGTGTAAATAGTGTTGGGTCGAGTATATGAACATTGCTACAGTGTTGGGCTCACCCCGAGTTGATTCTTGGCCACTAGGTTGAACTGGCCTAGCCCAAAGTGCACAATGATCGTCTTCTTCTTTTAGGCATCACTATACACTAAGTAGGGTAGAACGATGGGTTGGCGAGGCTTTATAGCCACGGTAAGGCGGTGGAAATAGTGGGTTGTGCATGGAAATGGTGGCGCGTGGCCAGGGGAGGTGGTGCTCGGAGCTTCTCAGCAGTCATGGTGGCAAAGTCTGCATTTACGGTGGCGCATTGGGCTCAGCACATTCCTTGGCTAGTGAGCTTGTGAGTGGCGGTGGTCAAGAAGTGTGGGCGCATGCATCGACCGAGCGCGATATTTAGCGGTGGCGATGAGGTAGGATGGAACGGCCGTGGCACATGGCCGAGGTGAAGTGATAGGCTTTTTATGGTGGGTGTCAGAGATGGCAACATCATGGTACGGTTGTTGATGAAGATGGCAGCGGTGGTTGCAAATGACAACACGGTGAATTGGGTTCGGCCACTTGGCAAGAAAAACAGGGGAGGAAGCGGGAAAAGGAATGGCGCCAATGGTTAGGGAAGACAGGAATCCAAGGAGGGAAAGCGGGTTTGGTTGAAAATCTTCTGAATTGGGCAAATTTTCAAACTCGGTCAAAATTTCAAGAAAAATCAAACTTTTGCAGATTTTTGGTTTGTTTCATTGATCAAGAACAAATACTAACCGCATACTACTACTTTTCACATGACACGACCATATGGATATAGTAAAGCTTGTTAATGAAGAAACAAATAATTCCTACCACTTTATTGAAAAGAGAAAGCATCCACAGAAAATTAGTGCTGGTCTAAAAGAGAAACCTTTTCCTATCTCCTTTCAAAGCACTCGTTCATGGCTATACAACTAAATGAACTTTTGTAGAAAACAACTTCGAACAGAAACCAGAAAGTTCTTAGCTGACATTAGACACCATCAAAGTCTTCTCTTCATGTAACGCCCCCGTTTCCAGGGGCGCGTACGGACACGGCATTCCGCAACTATTCACGCGTGAACAGTTATGGAGTGTCGCGCAAGAGTATACCATTGCATGCTTACGACAAAGATCCAGCATATATTTTACATATGGATTAACATCCATTTTCAACAGCGGGGCGTGCAAACCCAAAGTATAATTACATTACAGAAGCTCCAAGATCCACTTGAGCGCGGCCAAGACCTAAAGCCACGGGTCCTCGTCGAAGAAGAGACCTTCCGGGACTTCCTCAACGGGGAGACAAACACCTTCGTCTTGATCCTCTAAAGAAGGGCAAAAGCAAGCCGTGAGCCAATCAACCGGCTCAGCAAGTCCCAAAGGGACCCTAACTTATTACATGCACGGAACATCAAAGGAAGGGGGATATACTTGGTTTATTACTTTGAGTGGATGCAGTTTTATTTGCAAACATTTTGATAAGACGGACTCAAAACTACTTCTTAAGATCTCAGAGATTTTTCATGAAGAGTTAATTAACCAACCTAAACAAGTTAAAACATGTACAAAACTACTTAAGCTTCGCTGCTGGAATCACCCAAGTGACACAGCTCCAATAACCGGGAGCACGGCGTATTCAAATACCATTTATTTGACTCTGCAGAGTTTGCTCAGCTTTACCCACACGATCCCTTAACTCCCGCGACAGAGTTAAGGAAGCCAGGTCGTTTCACTGCTCGACTCTTTATATAGGCTCTACCCGGTAGAATTCACTCGGGTCTGGCACAATAAACTCCCGTCCGCTTTGAGTGAACTCTACCGTTGTTAGGCACCCGCAGCACGGCGTACCTAACCTCGCTTTCTCAACACCAAGCCTACACCTGTAGAGTTTCAATTGAGTTGAGCAGCTACTAGACCAGTGTTGACAAGTCAACTCCTGTGGTTGAGCGATCACTATGTCATTTGCTCAGCGTAAGGGTCTAGTTCTATATTCTCACATGGTCCGTAACCTTGCCAGGCCCGTGACCCAACCTAGGGTAGGCGGTGGGCGAATGATCCGTCTTGCGGCGCACCACCACCCTTACCCTAACTTCAGTCCTAGGGTAAGAGTTGGGCGAAGACTAACTCGCCAGCTCTATCCGCAACCCTTACCCTACCTTGTGCACGCAGGCACTCTCCGCTCTAGGGCACGGTGTCCCATACCACCCTACCCTAGAGTCGGGTTTGCAAATTCTATTGGCCCGCAGCCACAACCTTATCAGTATAAGACTTTGCATGATAATAGTAACCTACAGTTATCTAGATTAACAGATAATTAATTCTAGGGTTTCAATGGCATGGCTACAAGTTTAACATGTCATTTGTCGGTGGTAGGTTTAACTACATAACATGTCATTCTAAACATTTTATTTTATTTTTGAACTAATATTTCAGAACTAGCTCAATGCAAATAGCATAATAACATAATTAAATAACATGGGTTGCAACATGATCAAAGTATTTGGGACTTGCCGGCAATTTGGACGAGCTCGGCTAGCTTGAACGTAGAAGCTCCTGGATCGTGCGACTGCACTTGAACTTCCGGGATCTTCGAAACTAACGCAAACACATAAAATAAATAAGTCCAGCTTGAGACTAATCAAGCGAGGGAAAATAAACTAATTAAAAAGGAGTAAAAAACATAAACCCTACTAATGGAATTTTAGGAATTTATCTGGGATGAATATGTGGGAGTGGAGGCCAAAAATGGGTCTATGATATTATTTGGAGCAAGGTGGTGAAATTTGGGAATTTTGGGATTTTCTGTGATTTTCTAGGAATTATTTGGATTTTCTGGGATTTTAGAAAAGATTAAATCACTGGAAAATTCGGTGAACAGTGCTAGGCCGGCCCAAAGCCACAGCGCAGCCCAGCACCGTGCGGCCCGCGCGGCCGGGCGACCGGCGCAGCCCACGCGCGCGGTGTGCTCTCCGGGTCGGGATGCCGGACGCGTGGCGCTGGTGGACGACCCAGATGGGGGCGGGGCGAACGGATGCGATAAGGTGAGGGGAGATCGGACGACAGAGGGGAGGGGAGGCGAGCGAAGCAGTACGGGGCGGATCGGACGGAGGGGAGGCAGGGTGTTTAAGGAGATCGAATGGTCGATGAGGGCGGCCATCCGACGGTTCAAACGAGACGGCAAGGGTTGGGGCGGAGGGCCGGGATGGAGCCACGTCCCCCGTCTTCTTCCTCCCACCGCACACACAGAGCAGAGAAGCGGAGGTAGAGGCGCTCCTGTTCCCCGGCGACGGCGAGGTCCTCAGCGGCCTGGAAGAGCACCGTGAGGTAGGTCTTCGTGAAAGGAACCCGTTTTGGGGATTGGGGAGGCGAGGAGGTCAAGGAAATAGGCGGAAATTGAAAGGGGGAGGTTCGGTCCTTTGTCGGCGAGGAGGGTCGCCGGCGGTGATTCGGCTCGATCGGCGGAGACTACACGGTCAGGGGAGGGTGAGGCTCACGTTGGCGGTGGAAATGGGAGCTGGGGAGCGTCGAGGGTGGCTGGCCACGGGCGCACGGCTGGGGCGGCGGTGAGCTTCGGTGGTGGAGCTCCACAGGCGATGACCTGGCCGGGCAAGGGTATGCGCGGGGTTAGGGAGTAGTGGAGGAGCTCCGGGCGAAAGAAATCGAAGAATGGGGCGGGGAGAGGAAGATTAGCTCACGGGTGCCGCCAGCGCAGGGGAGAGGAATGGCGGCGCTCCGGGCGATGCGACGTCGATTGGCGGCTCAGGGAGAAGCTCGGGGGCAGTGGGAGGCGAATGGGAGAGGTGGGGGAGTCGGGGAAGCAAAGGAGCTTGCGGGAGAAGGAGTTGGGGTTTTATACCCGGGCGGATGGGGAGGGATCCGTAGGGGAGAAGCCAATGGGCGCACGCCGGGGTCAACAGGGGCAGGCGGGGTGTCGCCTCGGAGTGGAGGGGGCGGTGACGGGGCGCTGCAGGGGTGTAATGGTGAGGCGACGGGAGAGGGGAGCAGGTGAGCGGCAGCAGGGCGGGGGCGCGTCCGCGCGCGGAGGAAGGAGGAGGCGGGGACTGCCAGGTGGGGTCGGGCGTAGGAGGGCCGCGACGCGTGGCGCGGAAACTCTGCTGGCTTCAGACCGGGGAAACGGCGGGGCGAGGCGGTGTTGTCCGCTTTGGACCCGGTGACGTCAGCACGGCAGGGGCGGCGGCGAAACTGTGGGCGGGGAAAGGAAACCGCGGGCGCGAGGCTAGCGCAGAGGCGGTGCGGGAGTGGCGCGGGCGAGCAGCGCGAGCGCGAGGGAGAAGGCGGGGAGCAGAGGGAGACGCCAGCGGGGAGAGGGAGCGGAGCGGGCGCTGAGGAGCAGAGAGAAACGGGGAGGGGAGCGGCGCCAACGGAGAGGAGGGAGCGGGGCGCCAGCGGAGGAAGAAACGGGCGCGGGCGCCGGAAGGAGGAGAAAGCGGAAAAGTGGCCGGGCGCCAACGGAAGAGGAAGACGCATGGCCGAAAAGGGAAAGCGGCAGCGAGGGGAACTTTCCCAAAAAGGAAAGTTTCCGAAATTCACCCAAAAATGCAGCAAAAAGCACAAAAATTTTTGGGGTTGAAATTTTGGGGGTTTTCACTTCACAAAGCAACCTCAGCAGTTCATCTGTAGAATACAGTACAACCAGAGTTCCAAATCATGCACTATTGCTGAAGGTAACCTATAAATGAAACCCAACTATCTAAAGCATGTAAATGTACATTGTATATATGGTTGAAATAGCAGAGGACAATATAGGAAATATTGGATGCCAAGGAATCTAATGTCAATATACAATATACAAAAAAAAATTTCTTACAAAAAAATTTCCCAGCTATAGCCAAATAAACAGCCATAGGAATTTGCTAAATGATCCTTATCATGGTCAAAATAGCAAAGATGGCCTGGAAATGAATTCAAGAATTGATCCTTATCCCATTAAAATCTTCCTAAAGGAAAAAATCTTAAAATTTCTTCATACATGCTGGAAAATATTTATGGTAGTTATATATTCCACCCCAAATCCAATGGCTGAAATCGCAGATAGCCTTGAGATGAATTCGGTAGCCCATTGAAAATCTTGTAACAAATAAACAAAAAATAACTGAAAGAAAAATATCTGCAGCCTATCGCGAAAGTCGTATATTCTGTCCCAAATGCAATAGCCAATCACGTAGGCAGCCTGGAGACGAATTCGGTAATCGACCCTTATCTATTACACCCAAAGCAAATCTAATATTACCATCTACAAACTGGAAATATTTACAATCTCTATGACCAAATTCGATGACTAAAATTGCCAACGATAGCTCAGACATGAATCTACAACTAACCCTGACGCAATTAAAACCTACCCAAATAAAAAATAATCCAAAGAATATCCATATCAAACTATACGTTAAATACGATATATATAATATATCTATTTACCAAATCAAACACCACATATGAATAAACCATAACTCTCACTAGTAATACAACTCAATCTTCCTAATACAACTCAATCTCAAACTGTTCGTATAAATAGCACTCTAGCCGCTTTTTTTTTTTCAAATTTAGCCCTCAAGTATCTATTTTTGTAAATATAATCCCACTCCTTGGACCTACCAAGCTTGGCAGGTACTTACTGAACTAAGAAAGCTCGGTAGGTGCCTGCCGAGCTATAGTAGCTCGGTAGTTCGCCGATGGGATTAGTACGTGTGCTTAATCAATGCTAATTATATTTAATTAGCGCTAATCATGAGTTTTAATTAGAGCTAATGAGCTCAGCATTACTTCTTGCCGGGGGGGCTTGAGCTCGGTAGGTCCAAGAGGAAAATAGATTTGTAAAAACGGAAGTTTGGAGATCAAATCTAAAAAAGTAGTTATAGTGCTATTTCCACCCTAGCCCGTTAGGTGCCTGCCAAAATCGGTAGGTCTAAAGAGAGAGAGCTAGATTTGTAAAAATTGGGCATTTGAAAATTAAATCTAAAAAATAGCTTGCAAATCCGACGTCTGAAAATTAAATCTATAAAAATAGCTACAGTGCTACTCCCTCCATTCTTTTTTTATTTTTTACGATCTCCGAGATACGACTTTGACCGCTATTTTTTATAACTTTACACTATGCGACTTTGACCGCTATTTTTTTATAACTTTATACTAAAATATACTAGTAAAATTATAATAATATAAAAGTATTTTTAATGATAAATAATGATGTAATTTTTTGTATAATCAATCTAGATAGTTTTAAATCTATTAACAATTAAACTTTAAAAGATTTAATGGCACGGATTATGTGAAGTTAAGTAAAAAGGAAAGTACGAAGTACTTTCGTAAATAGTTCCTCTATCTCAAGAGTCCAGTCTCTCGTCTAGTCTCAAAGTCTCCTCCTGCATAAGATGCCGCTTGGTTAGGCTGAAAAATAGTGATTTATGGCTGAAATTGTACTATAGCTAGCTAAAATACACTATAGCTGAAGGTGGCTTATTGACGTAATTAAATTTCAAAAATTTAAAAATAAAAAATATGTTAACTCATCATGGATAACGCAAATGAATATAGAAAAAACAACCGGCAAAAAAGCTCAAAAAACCAAAAATTCAGAAAAAAAAAACAAAATTTATAAATAATAAAAAATAAATCAGAAGTTAGGAACTAAGACCGAAATAAAGCCTCTCGTGGTAAATAGTTCCTCTATCCTATCTCAAAAGTCAAAGTCTCTCGTCCAGTCTTACCTGCTGCTCAAGTAGCCCCTTGTTGCCATCTGAGACGAGTCTTACCTGCTGCTCAAGTAGCCCCTGCCCCTTGTTGCCATCTGCCTGCCACTCCACTGCAGAGCCACACCAAAACCATCAAACCACCCAACTCGAGCCAACACCCCAACCTCGATCATCCGATGGCGTCCGACGAGGTCTCCCCGCCGGCAGATCGAATTCGCGTGGTCGGGGCGTGGGCCGGCGCCCTGGAGGTTGAATTGGGCGCCTGGACCGTGCCGATGCTGCGGGCGGAGGTGGCGAGGCGGGCCGGGGACTTGGAGCCCGACCGCGTCGGCCTCATCTTCGGCGGCCGCGTGCTCAAGGACGATCCTCCGGTCTCGCTGCAGCAGGCCGGCCTCAAGACCAACGCCAAGGTGCTCTCCACACTCACCTCCCCCGATCGCGGCAAGGCCATCGCCGCCGAGGCCGCGGCGGCGGCTGTCGAGGAGGAGCATGCCAGTAGGCTCGTCAGGCTTTGGTAAGGATCCCTTCGCTCCTTTTCATCAAATCCTGAGTGGTTCTGTAGATTTCGAGGTTTCCGCTTCCTTGTTTCCAGCCAAAATCGCAGTACTCGCGAACAGGATTTCACTTGTCATCTGAAAGTAGAAACCGCGATGCATTTATAGTCTTTGCAAAAGGATATACTCCCTAGTCCATAAGATGTGTTAGTGTGT
This sequence comes from Dendrocalamus latiflorus, assembly GCA_017311315.1. Classification (NCBI taxonomy): domain Eukaryota; kingdom Viridiplantae; phylum Streptophyta; class Magnoliopsida; order Poales; family Poaceae; genus Dendrocalamus; species Dendrocalamus latiflorus. The sequence continues at coordinate 34,357,977 of CM029637.1, forward strand.
TGCCATAACAAAAAGGCACAAATTGCTAATTCGATCATGATTTATGCACCCATAATTAGATGTATGTTTCGTGATATAGAAAATAGGAAGAAACACAAAATTGGTAGGACGCCCATGCTTGTTTATCAGTGATAGACCATAATATATAATTCGTAATGTGGAAAAATCAGAAATTCAATAAATGACGCACATAAGGTGCAGGGTAGAGCTCCTATGTCCTAGCCTCCTACTGAACCTGAAGGAAGGCTGAGACCTTGTTTACAAATATTGTGTGCCTTGATTCAATATTGGAATTATGTATATCCTGAACCAGGATTAGTCCCTAAGTTATGTCGAAATCTCTAGGAGCTCACAAACTCTTTAATTAGATGATCAATATAATGGTCTTGTAGGGATGCTGCAAAGGCATTGTCTCAAAGGCATTCGGATGGCTCCTTTCCTGAAGAAGACTACAACTTGGATCTCGAGGATCAGAGTGGCCAGAAAGTGATGTTTGGATCTGTGGATGATATCAAGTAATATATTAAATCTGCTATTCAGGGTTTTTCTCATCTGGTTTATACTATTTGACGTCATCATCTGTGTTATCTCTAGGGCTTTGAAGATGGCTTTAATGCTTCATCAAAAAGCCAAAACTCTTATTAAGAAGGACATGTATAAGGAGGCATTGGATGTGTTAATAATGGCCGAGGTATGCTGGCTTCTACTGTCCTACCATGCTTCCCTGCACTCCTGGTTTATGTGATAATTTTCTTCCTACTGTAAGAAGCATGCACCACTTTTGAATTGCTATGCATTGGCATGCTTTGTATGCAACTAAATAGCTCTATATTGACCGATCCTTTTGTTGTGTTAACAGGAGGCTTTCTCTCTCTGTAACCCTAAACTCATTGAGGTAACTTGAATTGTGATAAGAATATTTTTTACCTGTATCAAAGAGAGTGCTGCAAGCATTTTACTTACACTCCATACATATTCTGCAGAGGGTTGATAATGTGCCAATGCTTCAACTAGATATAGTCTGGTGCTATTTTATGCTTCGTGATGTATCACGCTTAGAAGTCGCAGGGACTCGCCTAGAAAAGGCCCGGTTAGGATTTGAACATTCCCATGGTAAAGATTCCACTCGCTTCAGATTACTCCAGGCTGGCCGTCATGCAGATCTTGCTATGTGAGACTCTTACACTATTGTTTTCCCCTTTTCTTTATTATATGGTTGTTATGGAGAGTTGGTATTTTCATTGAGAAGTGAGAACTGATGGAAACATTCAGAAAGATAGTTTCTAAAAGTAGAGGAGGTGTGGATGAATGGAAGACCCCAATATGTACCCCTTTTTTTAAAAAAAAAAAGGAAGAGAGAACAGAGGGGAGAGAGAACTGTTGAAATCATTCTTCAAATAACCGGTGATACTTAAAATGTGGTCATCTGGATATTTCATGCACATCTCTAGTTTATTCTTTAAAAAAAACGTGTGAGGATTGTATTCAACTTGTTTTAGTGGCGGTTCTCTGAGGGTGATGTCCTGCAAAGCATTCTAGCTTTGACTTTTGTTGCTTCCTAATGTATCATAAATTTGGCCTGTGTAATAGCTACGTAAGGCTGGAGCTTTTGGAAGGAGTGGTAGCATATCATAATGGTCATACGGAAAAGGCACGTGGATCTCTCAGTTCTGCACAAGCTAAATATCTGCAGGTATATTCTGTTGGCTATCATTTTCTCTCTCTGTGGCTTATTTTTCTTATTATTCTGCACCTTAGCACTTTAGTACCATAGTGTGTTCTGTTAATCAATGCCAGCTTTATGTTTTGCTAAATGCATGTCAAATTTAGCTTCAAGTGCCAGATGAAGCTATATCAATGTTAATGGATATGGGCTATGGAGCACGAGATGCAAAAAGAGCTTTAAAGATGACTGGCTATGATATTCAATCATCTGTTGATCTCTTATGTGAGGAGCGTGACAAGAAAACTCGTAGAATAGAGCAGGACCGGGAGACACAAAGAGAGATCATGTAAGCTTCTCATAGAGTCTTCCTTTCCTTTTTATTTGTTTATTTATTTATTTGGCTGAGTAGTGAGATTTTTTCTTGGTGTTATTCTAGGGAACAAAAGAAATATGGTAAAACTCCAATGAACAAGGCAGTTGATATGCAGAAGTTGAAAGGCTTGACTAGTGTTGGGTAAGAATTTTTTGGTCGTACTATATTAATCACAAGTCTTGTAGTTTTAGATGTTGATTTTATCGTGAATTGCCATTAGGCCTATATTTGCAGAACCAGATTTCTAACGGCCAGTTTGGCATTGTTGTACCATGCTTTGGAATCAAAGTTAGCTATATAGACTCTTTACCGATTCTAGTAAAGTATGTCTGTCATGGGCCCAAACAAGAGGCTCCCAGTCAGTTAGTACATGTAAAAATAATAAAATAAAAGTGTTTTTAATAGGGCACCACAATGACAAAACACACCCTAAAACAGCCTCAGCCTCTTTACCAGATTGTGGATAAGTCAGCTTAATTTAATTGAATATCCGCTTGTCATTTGCAAACTATATCAGTTCGATTCGAATACACATTTATTACATAAAGAACATTATTGAGCAAATGTTAGCAATAAAAAGGTAGTAAAATTCATTTTGTTTGCACATAACTACTGTTGGTCAAATCTCAATGTCATTTTACAACAGCTACCATCACTTTTTTTCTCGCAAAAGGTTTTCCTTTTTGCAATGTTATTTGTAACACACGTTAGTTTTGCCATGTAGTTCTTGTTTTATTTGACCTAATGTAACATTTTTTATGAACCAACCTTAGAAGACTAGATTTGTTTAGATAGTTTTAGGACACTTACTCCTGGCAGCCCACACATAATCTTCTAGAGATGTTCTTCAGTGTGATAATGTATTATTGGAATCCTTATATCATGATTCGTGAGGAAAAGCCTGGTCTTATGACACTTAATAGTGCTCTATAGTGAATAGCAGGCATACCATCTAGAAATGCTCAAAAGTTATTCCTTTTGCCTTTTTGGGCATAATGTTTTTGTGATCTGCGTGAATCAAAAAAATAAAAGGACAAAATGTATATTGACTTCCTAGTTGCACTTTGGAGCATATATGTCCAATATAAGCCAAAATAAATTGCAGTCACTTGTGCATGGTAACACTGATTTTACATTACTTATTTGTAACCGACCAAATGTTTTATTTTTTAAGGTTTAAGAAGTATCTCGCTGCAGAAGCACTCCGCATAAATGAAAATGATGTTCACAAAGCATTAGACCTTCTGACAAATCCTGAGCAAAACCGTATCCTGCAAGTATGCCTTCTTTTCCCTTTTTTTTCGTACTCCTACCAAGATGCTCTGCAGTTGTTAACACTTCTTTTTAATCCTTTTTACTCAAGAGTAAAATTCAGTCAAGGAGGAGTCGCTCGTCTCGAGGTATGTATGGGTTTAACACATTCATCATTGCCCTTTGAAATTAAATGAAATGGACCTACACCCCTTTTGTTCTCTCCTGAAAGGCTCGGTTGCAGGATCATCGAGCTCCAGGGCAGCTGCTGCCACGACTGCTCCAGGGATCAACAATCCACAGGCTTCGGTTCACATTCCACCACATGTTCCTGATGGAAACGCTATGGAGGGAAGTCATGAGCAGCCTGTGAACAATGGAGAAGCTATGAACAATGAAGATGCTGTGAACGATGATGAAGTTATGAGCGATGAAGTAGCTATGAGTGATGAAGAAGCAGATCATCATCAACCTCCAGTCAGAGACGTGCTGATGGAAAATGAGCTTGCGAATGAACTGACGGGGGATGCCTTAGATGACTATGATATTGATGTTAGCAACGAAGGGCAGGCTATAGCAGAGTACTTGAGCTTACTGGAGTCTGCTGCTAGGTCTTGATGTCCAAAGGCATATTCTCCTAGATAGGTATCTCAAGCTTCAGAAGGAAAAATACAGCTAGCGTCAACTTGAGAGTTTACTTGGTAGGGTCGATTTGTACATAATGCTACCTTTATGACACCTGGAAACCTATTACTGTTGTGCCGAATAATTTCTCTCATGGATTGCAATATATACATTACGAGTTGCCCTCTGTATTTGACAGAATATTTTATGTTTTATTTGAATCGTAGGAATTTTTCTTAAATCCTGCTAAAATTATGTGAAAATTCACTGTCACACAGGTTTGCGACACGTATCAACGTAACCTCACAGCCGAAGGCATTTGTCCAAACCACAATCATCTGTAGTTGTATTTTATTGTAGATGACACAGATTAAGGATTATTTTTGCCGTGCACACTAAACTAGGAACTAGTCTTGAAATATGTAGGACAATGAGGGGAGCATCTATTTAGTGAACGTTCTCTAGTTAACTAGCTAGTTAATGTCATCTAAGAGCTGCATCCCTAGGTTTTAAGGTAATGCTATAGGAGAGAAATTTCTTAGTACTTGTCGATGTTTTAGTATCGATCTTAGGAACCTTCAAAGATCTGGCTATGATCACACAGAGGAAAGACATAGAGATTTTATACAGGTTTGAGTCTTCTCATGAGAGAATAATAACCCTATTCTTGTGTGGCTATTGTTCAATGAACTAATTATAACCGAGAAAGTAATACGGAATGTCTTGCTCTACTCCTATTCTCCCTCGGGTCATCCTCTTCTCCCTAGCGCTAATCCTTATATAGCTTGTGAAGCGGCAGCAGTTTTTTTGTGCCAAGAGACATCTTAACGTTTCGTATGATAACCATCTGATAGGAGTTATTATCATAGAGACGTGGTACCTCAATCGTCATGTGGAAGTTACTGTCAAAAAGAAGTTATGCATAGTTATTCTAAAGAATAAGTGCACGTGCTAACCACCTCGTTAGACAGACCCACCATGTAATGGGTTATCCTAGACAAGTCAGTTGAAATTTGGCTTAATCGTAGGAGGTTCTACGACCGCAAGGTGGTCGTAGGATAACCTACAACTACAAAAAAAGCTTACGATCATGAGGTGGTCGTAGAGGGACTTACAATCATGAAGCGATCGTGGAAAGACTTACAACCAAAAAGTGATCGTAGAAGGGCTTACGACCACTTGGCTAAGTTTCTCCCTTATGCATAAGGGGTATACCCAAGAAATATTATGGCATAATAATATCATTTATAGATAAATAATAATTTGAGAATTGTTATATCCCCGTCAGTACCGATGCCAACTAATGGGAGAGAGGATGCTTGTAACGCCCTAAGGTCCAAACCGACTCAAACCTAACCACATTCTGGATAGGCCATACACACGTAGCAACCCGCTTGCACTTTCGTCCTCACTTCGCACAAAACGGTTAACCGGGGGTGCTACCATTGGAACTCCTAAGTTTATATGTAAGTGCTTCTCAAGGTAAGCTAGCAAGGTGGGACTAACTCAGAAATTCATGTGCATACACACATGGGCCAACATGGGTCGGGGTGTCACATTCACCCCCCCTCAAAGGACCCGACGTCCTCATCGGACTAACATACCCACACCGGGGCAAATGATAAGGATCTCCCCTCTTGGCACATGTCTGTGCGTTCAGTGCTAGCATATATGCCATATCGTGTGTCCACTCCGGGCCCACACGCGCCATGCGCCATATGCCCACGCTCCTGACCTGCATGCGCCCATGTAACCGCGCGAGTCAGCTCTGATACCATTTGTAATGCCCTAGGGTCCAAACCGGCTCAGACCTAACCACATTCTGGATAGGCCACGCACACGTAGCAAACCGCTTGCACTTTCGTCCTCGCTTCACGCAAAACGGTTAACCGGAGGTGCTAACATTGGAACTCGTAGGCTTATATGTAAGTGGTTCTCAAGGTTAGCTAGCAAGGTGGAACTAACCCAGAAATTCATGTGCACACACATGGGTCAACATGGGCCGGGGTGTCACAGTGCTAAACCAGGATTAGATGGCCCTAAAGCAAACTTTGAAAGCTGATGCTAAATTAGGAAAAGTTGAATCGTTTAGTGGTTATCGGTGGTGCTAAGAGTTAAAGAAAAAGTAGCTAATAATTATACTATCAAGAGAGGTGATATGTCCACCTTAATTTCACACCTACTTTAGATATTAAAGGATGTACATGCTCTAACTAGTGAAACTTTCCATCTAAGGGTAGGTGCTACCAAATATACTCGGGTTCAGGGGATACACCATAACAAGCATTGCAACAAAAGAATTACGTTTGGAAAGTAGTTTACACAACGTACAATGACAATTTCAGCAGGCACTACTCCATATACAAGCATGCAACAAGAATAGCAAACCGAATTATTAATGTACTAATTGAACAAGCCGGAAGCGACTGGCTTCATCACCTGATCGATCGAACAACCTTTCAAACTTTTGTACTCGAAAGGGAGTGAAAGGCCTTGTGGCTTACGCATCTAATCGAATTAATCCATTAAGCGCAGGTGTAGCCCGGCGGGACGGCGCAGCCGCAGTTGACGAGCAACTTGAGCGCGATCGGCACGTAGACGGTGAGGTCGAGCAACTTGGCCTTGATGGTGGTGCACAGGCACGCGGCCGCGGACAAGCCGGCGATGCCCTTCACGAGCGGGCAGCACTGCACGTTGGCGTCGCCGATGTGCACCTCGTTGCCGAGGAGGTCCACGCACGCGCCGAGCTTGAGCGCGTCGATGGGGCACGTGTCCGAGGACGGTGAGGGCGGCGAGGGCGTGGGCGTCGGGGGCGACGGCGGAGGCGGGCACGCCTTCCTGCCGCCGTGGCGCACCGGCGGGGTGGAGTACGGCGGGCTCCCGCCGCCGATAACAGGTGCGACGCTGATCGGCGGGAGGGTGACCGGTGGGACGGTCACCGGGCTGCCGCCTCCGAGGACCGGCGGGAGGCTGACGGGCGGGTTGGAGACGATCGGCGGCAAGGTGACCTTTGGCTCCTTGACCTTGGGCACCTTGACGTGAGGCACGGTGACCACGGGCGTGCCGGTCGAGGGGGTGCTGGGACTGCGCGAGTTGCACTCGCACGCAAGGGCGAGAGGAGAGGAGGAGAGCGCGAGCATGGCGAGGACGAGCAGCGCGGAGAGCTTGGTGGACTCCATTGCCGCGAGCTAGCTAGTGCCTAGTGAGCTACGTGAAGCTAGCTAGTACGTACTGTAGCGAGAGGAGCTCGAGCTTGTTTTTATAGCCGGGCTGGGGTGGCGAGGAGACATGGCTGGGAATTTATGCGCGCCATTGGTGCGGTGGCATGCAGAACCGGTCACGTGAAACCAGTGGGATTGCCAGTGCTGGGTGCCTTGGCTCGTTGCCAAGCCGCCAAAAGAGGCCCAGCGGCGTGTGACTCGCGCTTGTTTGCGTCCATGCGCATGATCTTATCGCACTGCTTCCTCCCTTCGCTCACTCCTCTTGCTTAGAGCTAAGGCCGCGTAATGGACATGCATGTGTTGCATCTTTGTCGCTGGGTTCAACCTACCCTTTCTGGACGAACAATGCCGATGGTTGGTTCAGAAAACAAGGGTGAAAGTTTCTGGTTCCATTCCAATGGAATGTAAGTTATGAATGGAATGTTTATGTATTCATCCTTCTGATCCTTTTTTTTTTTTGGTGTAGTCTATATGCACTCTGTTCGGAGTTATCGGTGTTCGGTTGGTCAGCTGGGGGGCGTCAATGTCAGGTTCAGAAATAATGTATGCGTTCAATATTATGTTTAGAGCTGTCCAATCATCTCCCAAACTGATGCAATTGAGGACCTCCCAAGGCTGCCCTCAATTGCTTCCTACCTTATTTATTTGTTCTGATTTCCTACATTAAACGAAGGCTACTTGTCTTTGTACTAATCTAGGCCGGTAGAGGGTGAGAAGAGCCACCCACTGCACTCTGCACACAGGGAAACTGGCAGATATGCGTACTAAGTATTGTTGGACGCTGTAAATCAGGAGTAGTGTGGCGAGTTATCAAATTAAGGATTGGTTTATGACCACCGTCGATGGTTTTTACCTTAAAGCCAGTGTTTGTACTAACGAACTGAATACCGATAAACTGTTTTGAAAAGACAACAAAGAAACCATCTCATTTATTTATTTAAAAAATCATAAATCATTAGCTGAAAAGAACTAGATATATACAATACGTACCACAAGTCCACAGCCTTAACGCTGAACTCAACCATACACCCTGCAGCTCATTGGGCTTAGCCCAGCCTTGCTAGCATGCATTGCATGTGAGTGACTGAGCTAGCCAGATCTGGTTGGGGTCGACCTAAAGCAATCACGTTACACCTTTTATCGATCTGGCTCGGCGAAATGTTCCGTGATGACTAGTCATACCCTCATCCTAACGAGCGAAACCAGCACATAGTAGCCCCTCCTGAGTCCTGACAAGTTAGACGAAAGTAATCTGCAGCTCATCATGTGACGAGGACGTGCCAGTTAGGCGCGATGGGACGTCGCAAGCCTTGTGATTCCATCTGAGTACGTGGTGCCAGAATCAGATGCCTTCAGATCTGTGTTGCAACTAAACGCGCCACTCTGGTCTCGCTATCCTCATAACTTTTACAAATTGTTATCCAGATTGTAAGTGTAGTTTACAGCAAGGGATGATCTCTTCGTATCAACTATCAAGCAAAACAGCTGAATTAACGTCGATTCATGGTTCATGAGAACACTTGCCAAAAGCAAACGACAACGAGGCGATGTTCAGAGAGCAAAGCAAATAAGAGTTCAATTGGACAACTAGCCACAGCACGCGCTTGCAACCTTCGATCACACACACTTGAACCCGTCCGGGAGCTCCTTCTTGCAGGTGCTAGCGAGGAGGCCGACGCCGACGGTCCACTCCGTGGGGATGCCGAGCACGCTGTCCTTGATGGTGGTGCAGAAGCACGCGGCCGCCTCGGCATCGGTGAGCCCGCCCACGAGCTGGCAGCACTTGCTCCCGAGCTGCGCGCCGGCCTGCGCGCTCACGGCGCCGAGCACGCCCACGCACGCGCCGAACTTGACGGCGTCCCACGGGCAGAACGGGTTGGCCGGCAAGTCCTTCCACAGCCCCTTGCGCGGCGCGGTGGCCAGCCCGGGCGCCGCGGTGGATAGGGTGGCGGCCGTGAGGAGGAGTGCGAGGGTAAGGGCCGTGGTGGCTTCGCAGCGCGTGGCCATTCTTGATCAAGCGGTGTGCTAATGAGTGGTGCCGCGGCAGTTTTTGCCTTTGCCACTAGCGTTACACACTCTTTTATACCGCCTCTTTGGCGCCTAGAGAGACAAAGCTAGATTTAATGTGTTACGTATTGTATTTACAAAATTAATCATATACGCACTGTATGTACAAAAATGACACTTCTACCGTCCGGTGGGTGAGCGGCAGCGCCGGCAAGGCGACACGTGGCAAGGACACTGGACACCGACGGCAGGCGCGTACCGCCCCGCCAGCAGACAGCAGGCAGCCTGCTGCCCGGTGGGGGGACGGCAGGCAGGCCTGCCATCCGGTGAGGGTGATAGGTGATTAAACCGGATGATTAGTCGGCTTAATTACCTGCCTTATTTTTTTACATGTAGTATTTGTTTGAATTTTTAGATATAACCGGATGATGTAGTATTACCTGCCTTATAACCGGTGAGGGTAATTTGCTTGTTGCCCTTTGTGAGGCTGGTCTCTACCGGACACGAGTTCACCATCGATGGCAACCTACTCGTGGCACTTGTGGACAGGTGAAAGCCTGAGATGCACACATTCTACTTTTGGTGGGGTGAGATGACGGTCACTCTGAAGGACGTCGTGTTTTTGGCCGGTCTCCCTCTTAGGGGAGATGCACTTGTTCCAACCACTACACCAACCGATTGGAATGAGAGGCTAATGGACTAGTTCGGCCGGCCTATCCCAGAGAGTGCACGTGGTGTCCCCACTTGGCTGAACAATTTCAGTGTGTACCCACAGGATGCATCGCTGGAGGTCGTCAAGACGCACGTCATCACGTGCCTTATTCAACTCTTTGGTTGGAGCATGTTTCCAACCACCCACGGCAATATTTGCAATGCTGAATTCATCGGCCTCGCTGAGTCTTTAGTGGACGCAGAGTTTGAGTGATGCCTCGGTACAGCTGGGGATCAGCGGCTCTAACGGGGGTTATGTGACGCTTGCCAGCGTATCACTGCTGGTACCCCCAATCTGGCTATCTGCTATGTGCTCTTATAGTTGTAGAGCTGAGAGCACTTCCCTATCAGACGTCCGACCATCGTGATGCCAGTGCACCTATTCAGCGAGTTCATCGACCTGACAGACAAGCCCACTGACAGCGAGTTCAGCGAGTTTATCGACCTCACCATGTGTTGCCTTGCTGGCGTTGCCGTCGTCCACCGGACGATAGAAGTGCTATTTTTGTAAATACAGTAATGCACAATCAAATCTGGCTCTGTCTCGCGCCTAGACACGTGTATCGCGCGGTGTACGTTACGTATGCTGTAAATCCGTGCTGTGAATAAGATATTTTGAGATGGACATATATTTTACTTTTACATAGTTGTGGTGGTGGTCTGTGCTTCTAGAGAATCGATCTAGTAGAATATGATGTGTGTTGGCCAGTACATTTCGCTGCGATTCCGTTCCGGTGGTCCATGGTCCCGTCGCAATACTACGTGAAGCAGCGTCTATGGCGAATGGCGTTCTCCGCAATGAATGTGTTCTGAGCTCATGTGACGAGGGAGTGGCTTCATCGATGGAACAAATAATGGGCAGGCAGCCGATGGGGAATGGCGACACAAGGGCCAGATTGTCCTGCTTGTTGTTTCAGCATCCCGTGAGTTTGTCGCCTCCACACAAATTTAACCCTTTCCTTCGAAGGACACTGACCTGTTTTCCCTAAAGTCGAACGGGAAAGAATAATGCTTGGAATACAATGTCCTCATGCCAACGTGGTAGCTGTAGAAGCAACTTGCTGCTAGCACCAGCGCCCTGTCCACTTCCACTTTGCAGACAGCCCGCGCCAACTTAAGGGTCTGTTCTTTTGGGCTTTTGAAATCGGCTTTTGGCTTCCGCTATAGTACCTAACTTTCAAACAAAGTATTTTCTTAAGACGGGGTCTACAAGTTAAACAATCTACACGTTAAAAGCCCAACATCTGTATCAGCCAAAATTGCAAGTGAGTATCTATCTCTCCGTAATCTGTACCGTAAACAGCTAAAATTCAAAAATTTCAGCCAAAAGCCATAAGCCGCAGCCGAAAAGAACAGGCCCTAAGCCTGGAATGCAGCTTTCCTGTTCTCTTTTCCTGTTTATGTCCTTGTTTTTTCATATGTGTCAGCAGACTATTCGTTCTATTTTACTTTTTGTGGGCCTGAAATAACACCCACCCCTCTCAGACTACTGCCACGTGTGAGGAAACACAGAAAAAAAGTACAGGAAAGCTGCATTCAACCTTGAGGCGTTCACAACACCGCACATTCACCTAGCGTGTGCCCTCCGATGCTAAGGTCTTGTTTTTTTTTGTGACTTTAATTGTGCTTTTCAAAACGATAGCAGACAACAGAGACATTGACGCAAACTGTACATATATTTTTAAGCTAAAAATATTTAAAAAATCCGTTTCAAAAAACATCACATTTGTTACACTTAGATAAAACAAAAACCAAAGATTACAATACAAAACCCCAAAAGAGTGGGGCCTAACTTGATTGGCCCTTGGCCTTTACGCAACCGTACATCGCGCGCGTCCTCAGGCTCACCAAATGCCGCGCGCTTTCCCTGCGGCAACGAGCAAAATCGAGCCATGGCTGGTGGCGCGCGCGTGCGGGAGACGTGGGGCAGCCTGCCGCCTCCGGCGCGGAGCAGGCCGTTTTGTTGTGATAATCTTCTTGCATGTTACAATTATTTAGTTAACTAATGTGAATATCTTTACTATTATAAAAGTGTGAGTTAATGATTAGTCCATTCTCACTCTTCTCTTCTCAACCATTGGATTTAATCTAGACCATTCGTCTCTCTCCTCCTTCTCTCTCAGGATATAACCGCCCACTCCCTCCACTTTTTCTATCTCCTCGCGTATTCTAGCCTGCTTTCTCTCTCTGTCGCTTGCTCTCCAATATTTGATATGTGAAATTAGTCAAATAGTAAGTTCCGTCTTATTATTTTTATGATTCCATTGCAGCCCCCGATCTCTAACTAGTAAGCTAAAAAGTAGCAGCCGTTTTCGTCTTCTTGATGTCTAAGAAATGCATCCACGTGAATACTTTACAGCCGTATAAGCCAAAGACACACAAGATTAGATGATTCAAGAGCGGCAGGAATTGCTAGCTTAAGTCGGTTTGGAAGGATAACCATCAGGTGCATGCATTTAGGCTCTGTTTGGATCTTTTGATTAATTTTTAGTCATCTAAAGTTTAGGTCTAGTCCATCCAAACAGGTGAACTAATACCTGGACTAATTTTTAGTTCATCCTCAACTAGCTATTAGTTCATTAGTTGGCAAATGTGGACTAATTGTGGACTAAAATGTGGTACCAAACAGCAAAAGACGAAAATACCTCCGCTACCCTTTCTCCACTACTCCACATGCAACACACTAACAAATATAAGGGTATAAATGTCTTTGCCCATGAAAGTCACCACCTTTTAGTCCATGTATCCAAATAGCACTTGACTAATTTTTAGTCACCTAAAGTTTAGTCACCTAATTTTTAGTCCACCAACTAGTGAACTAATAATTAGTTCTAGACGATCCAAACAGGCCCTTAGTCTTACTAGCAGCACATGCACATGCATGAAATCTCTAGACGCAAAAGCCACCTGGGTATGTGATGTTAAAGTAGTTTCTAGCTATACGTGGCATGTATGAGTTGTGATATTTATGTATCAAAGTCAGTTCAGTGTTTCATAAATAGCACCCGAACCCCTTTCGTAACCTGTTGAGATCTGGTGAAACAAAAGGAATAATGTAAGCACTTCCTTCTTCCACTGCATCTTCTAGCTTCAGCCTTTCTCCACAACAGCTTAAAACCTCTCCTGCCCTCTCCCATGCGTGCGCTACTACTTGATGTGTTAGTCTAGTGCAGCACACCTCTATTTGTGCCGCTCAAACACCTCTCCGTCTTCTAGCTTCCCATTACCAAGTGCCAACACGGCTTGCTTGGGTTGGTGCGGCCGTGCCGGACTGGTTTGGGAGTGGTTTGGATCATATGATTAAGCGTGGACCAACCGTGTGGACGCGTATCCTCTGTACTGGTTTTCTGGTGCCGGCGGTGGTGCGGCTCGGTGCGTCAGGAGGTGGAGCGCCGGCAGGGAGCACTGAGATGTGATCTTGAGTTCATTGCGGGGTGCGGCATCAACGCCAGCTTCCAAGCAATACTGCATACGGCCGGCATACGGGGAACGCAGGCTGCCCTTGCGCCACTGCCCATGCCACTGGTGAATTAATGGCGATCCTACGAGGCCGGTCACCGGCCGAGACGAGGGTCCTTCAGCCTGGAGTAGAGTAGAACTTCACAGCGCCGCCTCGATCAGCAAATGTGACAGAAATGGTGTTACTGTCGAGTAAATAACGACAAAATTGGGGAAAGGAAGATCTAGTTGTTCATGCATATATGACTCGTGGTATCGAAACAGACATCACATTTTTTTTTATCATGAACAGATATCACATATTACATACAAGAGTATACACACACACTATAGATTTATAGTGGAAGTAAAACCTAAACGACCAAATTTTGTGATACACTATAGGAGCAAGAAAGAAAACCTAAGAGAAACTCAACTATGATGACCTCTTTAGCTTCCTGAATCCTTCACTTACATCCACATTTGCGCATGGCATGCTTGCGCAATGTGCAGTAGTGAACACTGAAGAATGTGGCAGACGTGACCAAACTCCAAGCACCTCACGACGTACTGAAATCAGAGAAGGAGACGCTGTAAAGCCTCGGCACTAGTCGGTATGCTATAGAGGCATATATCGAGGAATCAAAGTCACTTTTGACATTGTTTCGTACTGTATTTATAAAAATAGCAGTATGCCTACCATATTGACAAGAATATTATTTTTGCCGTCCAGCGGCCGGGCGGCAGGCTTGCTAATTAGCCGGCCTAATTTTTTATTTAATGTTTGTTTTAATTTTTTAAATATATAAAATGAGCTCAAAAAATTACGAAAATTTATGTACAGTCTCCCGACATAACGTTCATCGCGGTGTAATTTTTGGTGGATTTTATCCATGGCAAATGTTACTCAAAAATCATATAATTTTGATATTTTTATAAGTTTTTACACCACCGGCAATGAGGTATCACATTATATCGTTAAAAGTACTCTTAACAATATATCTTTCGCTAGTACTTTCTATAAATCGCGTATTAGTGCCTCCACCAACCAAAATGTGGTTCCCCCACTCGTCATGGGCCCGTCCTAAATGACGTCACGGGCCAGTACAAGCCCAACCACGCACGCAGGCCTCGACTATGCAAGACCAAGAGTCGCACAGCCATTGTGAACACTCAAAGCTGATGCGAAATGGGAAGAAGAAAGAGAGAAAGGAAACTGGTACATGTTGGATCGACGCAGTACATGGCTTTGTTGAGGAACCGACGCTGGAGACCAGTCCGAACGATTCCTCTGCTTAGAACAAGAACGAATCAATCACAGAATCACAGAATAATAGATTGAACACAGAGAGGTAGAGAGAACTCCTGGTCTTTCTTTATTGCTTTAGATTGCATCAGGGGTACATAATGAGGGGGGTCTAGGTCCCTATTTATAGTCTACGGTGGGGTGCCCAATTAGATCAGGACTCTTGGATAGAGTCCAAGTTTCCTAACACTCCCCCTTGGGCACTCACCCAACATGCTCATGCCTCGTCAAAACTCCATAAAAACCCAGTGGGAAAAATTTGGAGAAAGAGTACATGATACATGTGATGCTGCGATGCACGAATTGCCTCATTAAAAACCTTGGTCGAGAAACTTCATGGAAAACTCGTCAAGGGAAAAAGAGTACAATTCACCCAAATTCATTTGGTCAGCAAGACTTTATTTTTGGGTACTTAATCTTCATGATCAAGATTTAATAACGGGCTTGAGAGAATTCTCCCCCTGAATTCTGCACTTTTCTAAGTCTCATCATTCCAATTCCACGCACGCACCTTTCAAGGCTAGATGCGCGGAGTGACTTAGTGAACAAGTCTACATGACTTAGTGTGCAGTACTTTAATCTTGTCCATCTTTGCAATTCATGAGCATAGAGGAACTTGGGGTTGATATGCTTACATAGCCCGTCTGCACTAGTGCAACGCAAGCTGCATTATCTTCATGGATAATTGTGGGGGTTTGCACAATGTTCATTCCACATGACTGCCGGCTGTGGTGATCCGTTCAGCGGAACCAAGCGCACTCTCGTGCGGCTTCATACAGTGCTATAATTTCTGAATGGTTCGTCGAAGTAGCTACCAGGCTTTGCTTAGACGATTTCCATGAAATTGCAGTTCCACCACACAGGAATACATAGCCTGTTTGTGATTTAGCGGTATGCGGGTCTGACAGATACCCAGCATCTGCATAGCCAATCAAGTTCAGATCTTGATTGTTTCTGTAGAACAATTCGAGGTCTTTGCTACCTTGGAGGTATCGGAAAATGTCCTTTATGCCCTGCCAATGCCTTTTGGTGGGCTCTGCACTATACCTTGCTAAGAGGTTCACGGCAAATGCAATGTCCGGTCTAGTGCAGTTTGCTAAATACATGAGTGCTCCCACTGCACTCAAGTATGGGAATTCCGGTCCCAGGACTTCCTCCCCCTCTTCCCTTGGTCGGAAAGGATCTTTTTCTTGCTGTAAAGACCTACCGATCATCGGTACTTTCGAGGGAAATGCCTTCTCAAAGCCAAACCTTTCAAGCACCTTCTGGGTGTAGGTCGACTGATGTACCAAGACTCCTTCAGGGAAATGCTCAAGCTGCAGGCCTAAGCAAAACTTGGTCTTGCCAAAATCTTTCATTTCAAATTTTGACTCCAAGTAGGAGCTTGCTTCTTTTATGTCTTCGGCTGTCCCGATGATATTCAGATCATCTACATACACAGAGATTATACAGAATCCATTCTGGGATCGCCGTATAAATACACAAGGACAGTCTTCATTGTTCGTGTAGCCTTTCTTGCAGAGAAAGTCGCTCAAGCGATTATACCACATTCTTCCAGATTGTTTCAGTCCATACAGTGACTTTCTGAGTTTCACACTGTACAGATTTCTATTTGCTCTGTCTTGGTTCGGGAGAGATATTCCTTCAGGGACTTTCATATAAATCTCCGAATCCAAGTTACCGTAGAGGTATGCAATCACAACATCCATCAATTTCATTTCTAAATTCAAGTTCACTGCCATTGAGATCAAGTATCTAAAGGTAATTCCACTCATGACTGGGGAGTAGGTTTCTTCATAATCAACTCCAGGACGTTGAGTGAAACCTTGGGCTACCAGCCTTGCTTTGTATCTCACTACTTCATTTCTTTCATTTCTCTTTCGAACAAATACCCACTTGTGCCCAACGGGGTGTACGTGGGGAGGTGTGCGGCATACGGGCCCAAACACCTCTTTTTTATTCAGAGATAGCAATTCAGTTGCTATTGCCTTCTTCCAATCTTCCCAATCTGATCTTTTCTTACATTCAGCGAGCGATGCAGGCTCGGGATCAAGATCGATGATGGTGGCAATTTTCTTTGCGAAGTAGATATCGATATTAGCTGTTGTCCTATTCAGGGACTCTCCCGTGTGCACATAATTTATAGCTATTTCTTCATGAGTTGCTTCTTCTGGAGCTTCACCTTGCGCATCGCTTCTTTCAATTGCGGTGGCAAGTCCCTTTAGGTTTTCGGCTCCGATGTGTGCGCACACATCCATGCCGATGGGGATATTCAGATCCGGTATGCCCTTTTAGGAAGGTGTCATACTTGTGCCAGGTCTCAACTGGCTCCCCTTCTCATTCTGGGGGACTTCAATGATCGGCTGTGATAAATCCCTTTTATCCTTTTTCGCCAGGCGTCCCCGGTTACTAAGGATTCGAGGAACCGGAGTTCTCGTCCTCATTTTTTTTTCTGAGGCCTCTGGACGAGATTAGGGATACCTTCTGTTTCTTTGGTATTTCAACCCTCTCCGGTGCAGTGCGTGCAGGCACATGCGACTTAGTCACGCTCTTCAAATCACTAAAGTGATCAGGCAGCTGATTTGCTAATGCTTGCAAATCTATTTTGTCTTCTGGACTTCTATTGTCTTCTAGACTTCTCTTGTCTTCTGGACTTCTCTAGTGCGCGGGTCATCTGCATGGATTCCCCAGGCTTGCCACGTAATTTCCCGACATTCTTCATCAAAGGGTTGATTTCCTCCCCCTAATGTTGGGAAATTTTCGGTGGTGACACTTGCGCTAGTTGCATAGGTGAGTGGATGTTGTAGGCCGAAGGTCTAAGGATGATGAGATTCGCTGCATGAAGGACTGCGTGTGCCCAACATGTAGCTGACAAATTACTTTTATGCAAGAGGGGCCGGGCAATGAATTTAATTCTTTTAATTAAAGCCTCTGCCAAACCGTTCTGGGTATGGATATGCGGTACCGAGTGCTCAACTGCAATTCCCATCGCCATCCAATAATCATCAAATGCCTTTGAAGTAAATTCTTCGGCATTGTCCATTCGGATGGACTTGATACGATGATCTGGAAACACATTTCAGATGCGAATGATCTGCGAGATCAATTTTGCAAAGGCGTGGTTTCTTGTGGATAACAAACCCACATATGACCACTTCGATGAAGCGTCAATGAGCACCATGAAATACTTAAATGGCCCTGAGATGGGCTGAATGGGACCGCAAATATCTCCCTGGATGCGTTCCAGGAATGCAGGGACTTCATCCTTCACTTTCAGAGTGGAGGGTCTAGTTATTAGTTTCCCGGTGGCACATGCAGGGCACACAAAATCTTCATGATTCGGGAAATTCTTCACATTAATATTATGCCCATGCGAGTTATTTATTATGTTTCTCATCATCCTAAGACTTGGGTGGCCTAATATGTCATGCTAGAGACAGAAGAGTTCAGAGCTTCTAAACACTGTTTTCAGAACAGTGTACGCTGCAGGCGTCTTAATGTTGGTATAATATAGCCCAGTTTATAGTGAAGGAAGTTTTTTTCTAATATTCTTTTGCCATTCTCTTCGCGCTTCATAATGAGCAGGTATTTCTTACCGTACTCTTCTTCAGTCTCAACGTGGAAACCGTTGGCGCACAAATTTTTAAAACTTAGGAGAGTTCTAATCAATTTTGGGTACAATAAGGCTTCTTCAATGACCCAAATTGTGCCCATTATGGCTCTTCCCGAACCAATTATACATGCATCGCTTCTGGCGATTGTCGTAAGGCTGCCAGTGCTCTTACGAATCGACTGAAAATACTCAATCTCTCTTAAGATGATATGTGTTGTGCCGCTGCTGGCTAAGCACACTTCCTTCATAGGGCGCTACACATGTTCTAATATAGGGTATTTATTAACATGTATGAGAAGGCAATCAACACATAAACAAGATACTCCAATATCAGAACATATCATGCCATCATAAACTGAGTAAATGAATGAATTCATCAAATATCATCCAACTATCACGAGAAAGGTAACAATTCTTAAGTACCATCCATGCAAATTCTAACATATTCTTCCACACAAAATAAATGACAGTTAAAGTCTAAATGCATTCAGTGCACAAGACTTCTTCTGCTATTTTCTCGGGGTTGACATTCTCTTCAACAGAAATCAGGACGGTGGCTGCTTCTAGGTCGAGAGGGGTGCTGCTGTCGTAATGGTCTCAAACACCATCAGCGCAGCCAGCTGCTCAGAACGCTCCCCCTCAACCGATGCAGAGTGGGCTTCATGTGCCCTTTGCCATCCGTTTTGGCTTGCTAGCCTTATTCTCACGTGGAGCATCTAATTTGCCTTTCTGGGCTGCGGTCTTACCCTTCTTTCCCCTTTTCTCTATCAAGGGCTTTCGCACCTTGGTGCTCCCAGTGTTGGCTTCACGACCAACGGAGCTCCCAGGTGGCTAAGTGACGTAGTTCTTACAGAGAACTTTGTCCCGAACCTCCGCAACTTGCATCATATCAATCAATTCGGCATATTCCTTATAGCCGTCTTGACGATAATTGCGTGCGGATTATACTGCATTAGGGTGGAAGGATTTTCTCAATTTTCTGTATTGGGGTACAACTCCTATGCAAGGCAGAATTGTATTCCCCGACCGTCTTAAAGTCGGCAAACCTCAGTCTGATCCACTCCTACTCTGCTTGAGGAAGAATGGTGTACTTTAGTCTCTCAAACCTGCTTCTTGGGTGCGGTCCAGAGTGCTAGCGCACTATTCTCTACCATGTACTCATTCTTGAGAGTGAGGCAGAAGTGGTGCCTGAGAAAATGAAATGCCTGATCATTCTCTTTAGGCCTGGGTTGGGCGTCATTCAGTCCACCAATCCCAATAGTCGCGCGGAGCTTTCTGACTCCAAGCACAATCTCGACATCGGATGCCTATGTCAGATAGTTTTGGCCATGTTGGGCCAGCTCCTCGAACTTCTAGTTCGTGATGCTAGTCATCTATATGTGTATACGTCTACTGCTGGTAGACATGCACGGAATAATTCACTGCGGGTAAATAAATGGTACAAAAGGTTCTCGCAATGTTTCATAATTTTTTATGCATTTTCTATAATTTTACTGCTAATTTCAGTGATTAAAAGCAATTTAAACAATTACAATTAACCAAAAACAGTAAATAAATACAGAAAATACAAAGAATAATAATGGCATAAATAAATAAGCTTCAAATGCTAAAAACAATTCAAAATTCGGATTCCCGAGGCCCTTTTATGCTAAAATATGAGATTTCAGCAAATTCTGCACTTTCTGGGGGTTTATGCGCAAAATTTCAGTTCAGAGAAAAATTCGCGCAATTTTCTGATTTACCGAGGGGTTTTCTGCAAAATTTTGGACCCACTCGTAAATTTAAGGACCTACTGGTAATTTTCAGAACTACCTAGGCCTCTTTGCAAATTTCTGGACTCAAATGCAAGTTCTAGGGGCCTTTCGGTGATTCTCAGGGTTTCATGGGCTTTTCTGCAAAATCTGTTGCTCCCCCGGACCGGCCTCTTCTTTCCTTTTATTTTCGGTCTGTTTTAGCCCATTTGCCCCGCTCCCTCAGCCCGCTATACCCGATCGGCCCATAAGGCCTATTCGGCCGGCTGGGCCTTAGGCCCGTTTATCCTTCCGCCGGCCCATTTGGCCTCAATGGCCCACTCGGCCAGGTTAATGCATGGGGGGGTAGGGTTTCCCTACCCCCATTCAATGGTGGCGGCGGCGGCTCAACTCGTGCGGCCGGATGGGCGGCGCGAGTGAGGAGAGCGGCCGAAGCGGCGGTGGAGGGGACGGCGGTCCAGTGCGGGCGGACGCCGAGGCGGGCCGAAGCCGGAGCGACGCCGTGCGGGGCGAGCGGCCGGCGGTGGGCGGCGCCGTGCGGGGCGAAAGGCCGGCGGCGGGGTGACGCCATGCGGGGCGAGCGGGCGGTGAACGGCTAAGGCCATCCGGCCGGAGCGAGGGCGGTGCGGCCTCGGGTCGGGGCAAGGCCGGTTCAGCGGCAGCGCGGGGCGGAGGAGCCCGGGTCGGCGGCGGCAGTGGCGCCATGCGGGGCGCGGCGGAGGAGCCGGAGGCAGAGCCTGCACGACTGCGGCGGCGGCCAAAGGTGGCGGGCTCAAGCGCGGCGGGCGAGGGGCCGGAGTCGGGTGCGGGCGCCGGCACGGCTGCAGACCGGCGAGGCGTGGCGCGAGCGGTTGGTGCGGCGCGGTCGGCCGGTGCTCCATGCGGGGAGGCGGCGCAAGCGGCTGCGAGCCGAGGCGGCGCACGGCCTTGCGGGGGCCGAGGCAAGGCGCCAGTGGGGAGGTGGCGGCGCATACACGCGTGCGGGCGTGGGTGCCGTAGCGCCGTCGGCCTCCTGTTACGCGTGTAGGCGCGGAGCCAAAGCACCGGGGAACACCGGCCTCGAGCGGTCGGTGCTTCATGGAAACCGGTGGTGGTGCCTCCTGCGGGGAAGTGGACCGAGATCGGGCATCCAGAGATGGCTGCGTGCGACGGTGCCCCATGCAGGGGCGGCAATCAGCCGGCGGTCACACCAAGGCAAGCGCGCTTCGAGCGGCGGCCGTGGGTGGTGCTCGTCCATGGTCATGGGA
Organism: Dendrocalamus latiflorus; assembly: GCA_017311315.1. NCBI lineage: Eukaryota > Viridiplantae > Streptophyta > Magnoliopsida > Poales > Poaceae > Dendrocalamus > Dendrocalamus latiflorus. Next base: position 34,379,185 of record CM029637.1, read on the forward strand.
GTGATGGCGGACCGGCTTCAGGCCGGCGGCCGGCTGCATGCCAGCGACCATGCTTCCTCTTTTTTTTCATGCAGTGCCGTGCAAAGTAAAAACATGCAGAGATTCTCATACAACGATCATGCAGGATCAAATTAATCTATGTAAAATTCTTTGTTTTCTAATCTTCGATGCAATCAACATCTACCCCGTTTCGCAATCCACCGATCGACATTGTGCCGGCGATTTCAGATCTGCTCGCGGTAGATTTAGGACGGATTTGCATCGTTCTACAGTGCAATCAACATCTACCCCGTTTCACAATCTACCGATCGGCATTGTGCCGGCGACTTCAAGTCTGCTCGCAGTAGATTAGGGCGGATTTGCACCGTAGAATTTCAATCTAGAACGCGAAAAGAAAATACAGATTCAAAAGCGATCTAGAAAATTCAATCTGTGCTTTGAGAATTACCTCGTTCACCGGAGCGAAGTCGTGCTGATAACGTGTTGAGGAACCGACGCTGGAGACCAGTCCGAACGATTCCTCTGCTTAGAACAAGAACGAATCAATCACAGAATCACAGAATAATAGATTGAACACAGAGAGGTAGAGAGAACTCCTGGTCTTTCTTTATTGCTTTAGATTGCATCAGGGGTACATAATGAGGGGGGTCTAGGTCCCTATTTATAGTCTACGGTGGGGTGCCCAATTAGATCAGGACTCTTGGATAGAGTCCAAGTTTCCTAACAGGCTTGACCATAAAATGTGCGGATTGTCGTTTCAGCCGTGGTTCCGTTCATTCTCGCTTTTCAACAGATTCTGTTTTTCGATTGACAGCGGTTAGTTTTTTTAGTTATTTAATTAAAAATAAAAACATCGTTATATCTTCACGGATAATACAGAGAAAAATAAAAAAAACTAAAAAGAGTAAGAAGAAAAAACCAAAATTAATAATGCAACGCGTTCATGTTGGCTTCTGAAAATTAGAAGGCAGAAGCCGAATCTGAAATACACGGGCCTAAATGTTCATAGCAGCCTATGTTCGCCATGATTGCACAACAGTAGCGCGCGTGAGCCAAACTGGCTTATGGTTTATTGGGACAGCCTACGAGTGCCGAAATTATTGTCTAGTCCTTTGGACTCAACTTTGAGTACTTAAATGGACTCAAATAAAAATAGGACAGCTTCAAAAATACGGAAAGCATAGAACAGCTCAACAATTGCAGACTGAATACACCTTCGGCAAAACTCCTCCCTTACCGTAGGGGCAGACCTACATCAAAGTTTAGCCCGCAGTTATAAAGCCCACCATCAGTGCCTCCAACTCGTCCTGGGGGCAGGGCCAAACCAAGCCGGTGTAAACACTCAAAGCTGACAGCAATCGAGGAGACAAGACCAGTTGATGGAAGCAAAACGGGAAGAAGAGAAGAAATGGGGAAAAGGAAAGGAGCACAGGTGCGCACGGGGTCAGTGGAGTACATCGCTTTGATCGTGAACCTTGAACAACATAGCGCTAGAACAGGTAGATTAACATTTAATAATAGCTAAAATACGACACAGTTCAGTATTACGGCATGATTGTTATTATTCCCGGTATGCATACACGGCGGTGCACGTATACTGAATCTCAATTCTCATGCATGGTGCCATGAGCCCATGACACATGTTACATGGTAATTAAGAAGAGCATGCATGATGCATCTAGCCGGAGTTTGTGGTGATGTTGCCGGCCGACGGCGACGGTGCGAGCGTAGCCCGAACCAACGATGGTGATGGCGGCGGTGCCGGCGGGCATTTGGGGTTGCATGCATCACAGTGCCTCCTGCAGATGGCTTGAGTTTCATAGCAATGGTACGCGTCCCCACAGCAGTAGCACGTTGGCCAAGCTGGCGGGCCCGGGCAAGTCATCTTCACACAAAATATCAGAGTAAGCTTACTGCTATTACTCTCCCTGTGATCGAACCCATCCGCCAAGGTATAATTTGTCAGAGTATGGTTTGCTGTACTCCCATCCTCCTCTAGTAGCCGCCGGCCTCCCTCGCCTACAAGCATTGCATCACAAAATTTTCGTCAGAACACAACAATGCAAGATACTATACATAGCTGAAATGAGAATCGATGTATATGGTGTATTTGTATCTATATCCATGCTGTCATGCACGATAAGTAGATCGAGAAGTAGTATATTGCAGTATTGCTAATACTCCATTGAGCACATACAGCGTGCAGTGACTGCGAAGCATCCAAAGAGCAGAACGAACAAGGCCACCTTCACATTCATCTGGTTGGTGCTCCTCATCTGTTTCACGCCCCGGAGATCGACTGAGGATATATAGCGCCTTGCGATATATATAGAGATTAGCTAGCTCATGCATCATATCACCGTATACATGGAATCAAATTAATGTGCGATTGCACTGCTGGATATGTTTGCGCTCATTAGATAATATAACTTTGATATGTATGCAGTTAATGTAATGTCCATTATTTAGGCCATGTTTGGATCCCATGGTCTAAAGTTTAGTTGTCTAAAGTTTTGGACTAAATTTTAGCCTCTAAACTTTAGTCGAAGGTCCTGTTTGGATCCTATACTAATGGATAGGACTAAAGTTTTAAAAAGACCATACTACCTCTCCTCGTTTCGTGCGTCAGCCATTAAATGGGAGGTGAGAGACCAACATGCATGAGTAAACACGTTTTTGTGCCTAAGAACCCAAAACTTTAGACCACTTTAGTTCACTTTGGTGGACTAATGGTCTAAAGTGTTTTTTAGGGGGTTAGCTAAAGTTTAGATCTAACTTTAGACCACCTGTTTGGAGACTTTAGACCTAAACTTTAGTAACTAAACTTTAGATAGAGGGATCCAAACAGGGCCTTAGATACTACTAATTATATGCAGGATATGATATATACCGTTACCATTAACTTGGATATTTGTATTCAATTATCTCTCTTACAATTAATCAAAATGACTTTATTTTGGTCACTAATTAAAAATATCTTACACTATATATAGCATGTTACAAAATAATACACAATAAATGATATCAATTAATTTATGCCTAATTACGCTGCTGGATATGATATGGAGCAGCTGGCATATCTGTTGTAATCGTATCATTGTCACGGCGCATCTTTTTGGAGATCAATTTTGGATACATGCTAGTGCGTTACCATGCATAGAACAGGCGCATCTTTTTGGAGATCAATTTTGGATACAACTAGCTAAATGCTAGTGTGTTACCATGCATAGAACAAGATATCATATTATATGTTCCGAAACACCCAACCTAAAACAAATCAAAATGGGTTTTTCTCTCTATATATAGACATGATTAACATGTCTTTGTTACCTCCTCCATCTAACTGTTAAAATGGTTCTTTTAATTAGAAAATGAGTATAACTCCTAGAGAGTGCGAAGAAATTGGGAAATTAAAAGAAAGGTGAAAAGGTAATATGGCTTGAACTCTCTGCGACAAAACCTTAGGATCTTTTCTGGTTTAACTTTGTTTCTAGGGGCCAGATCCAAAGAAGTCAGTAGTTGGAAGAAATGTCATGCAATAACGCATAACGTGAGGAGTCCATTAGCAAAAATGTTAGAGAAGGCAATAGGGCCAAAATCGATTTTTTTTTAAAAAAAATAATCTATTTTTTATTCAAAATTACAAAAATATACACATGGCAACATATTTTTTTACACAAATAGGTTTCAATTGCCCAACAGGGAGGTGACTTGAACCAATCGCCCAACGGCCAGGCGACAAGCAGGCAATCCGTTGCTTGTTGGGCGAATAATTGCTATCGCCCGAGCGTTGGGTGACAGGAGCTCCAGTCGCCCAACGGGCGGGCGACTGGGGGGGGTTAAAAGCCTGGGCGCTCGGCCACCGCCGCCGCCCACTCAACACACGCCATTCGGCCGAGTAGAGGAGAATAAGAGAAGAGAAGAGAAAAGGAGAGGAAGGGAGCAGAGGAGAGGAGAGAAAATGAGAGGGAGAGGAGGAGAAGGAGAGAATAGGAAGGAGGGGGAGGAAGGAAGAGTGGGAGGAGAGAAGAGGAAGAATCAAATTCAGGTAATTTTTTTATTTGCAATCTTGTATTTGCAGTATATTTTTTATTTAATGTTAATGTTAGTAAAAATTGTAGATGTAGATATAAATAGTTCAATTTTCAGTATAGAAAATTTAGTTAACGTAGTTATAGGAAATTAGCAGGCGTAGAAGCGGAGAGAAGAGGAAGAAGCAACAGTAGTTTTTTTTTGCATCTGCAATATTGTATATGATTATTAGTGTTAGTAGAAAATTATAGATGTAGATAGAAATAGTTAAATTTTTGGTATACAAAATTTAGTTAAAATGTAGTTTTAAAAAATTAGCAGTCATAGAAGCGTGTAGTTGTGTATAAATTAGGGAACATGGTTTTACAAAATTACTATCGTTAGGAAATTGGCATGCGTACAAAATTGTAGTTGTAGAAAATTCAGTCACCGTAACGTACAAATTAATCGTTCGTAGAAATTTGTACATATCACAAAATTCAGTAAATATTTATGTTAGAATTTAATAATTTGGCATGTAAAAACGTTGGAAAAATGTGGGAAAAACCGATATGAAGTTCATAGTACAAGGTAATTGTAGTGGGTTACGACATGCGAACGATCGGTGAAATGTGAATTGCAGTACTTTGATACTTTGGTATTGTGCTATGCGATTTGACATGTTGCAAAATTAAAACATTTATGCAGGCCGACATTAGCAATGGCAATACCCCACTACATTGAGAGTGCATTACGGTGCTGGAACTGTTCGTGAAGGTCCGAATGGTGTGGATTTGAGCGGTTTTCCGCAAGCCACTCTAGTACATCCGGATGGCGAGAATGCTCAAATCTCAGATGTGATGCATTGGCTGATCCAGAGTTTTTTGTTGGACTCTGAGGTGTGCAACGTCATCGTACAAGGGCTTTGGAGCTGGTCACCCGCAGACATCAGATAGGAGTTGAGAACATTGTTGTGCACTGTTATGTGTAAGGGGTTTATGCAAGGGTACCGGCGCCGTGGATACGAGTGTGTGCTGCTTGTGCAACCGTGCGCATTAGAAGCTATGCAAGGTTGTGCATACGGCCTTACTCCAGGAGGTGTTAGCATCTCGGGTGGCCCGCATATTGGTGAAAAGGAACAAGTTGCTCATGATGAAGCCGATGCGGTACATGGAGGAGAGGTACAATGGCCAAGCCATGGAGAGGGAACAGGACAAGCCGATAAAGAGGAGCATATTTAGTACATCGTGCAGCAGATGAGTGTGATGGCCAGACATTATGGGCTGAAGAGGAAGTTGTACAGGACGACGACGAGGACAGTTCAGATGAGTATGAAGCTCCCGTCCCGTAGGAATGGAACCGGTTTAATGCTGAGAGTGTTTCTGCTCATGATGAGCATGAATCAGCGTGGGAGTATCATGAGACAGATGTTCGGTTGCATTCAATGTTTGCTGACAAGACAGTGCTATAGGATACCATCAAGCTATGGACCCTTTCAATGCAGCGGACTTTTCGGGTCGTGAAATCTAGACAGGAGCAGTACACTGTGAAGTGCGAGCAGGCCGGTTGTCCTCAAAGGATGCACGCATGTAGACTCAAGTATGAGACTCACTGGATTGTGTCGAAGGTGGAGCTGCGCTCTTGCATTCTCAGCAGTGTTTTGGTGAGGCATCATAACTTAACGTCCGCCTTTATAGTCAATTTGATGTACGGAGAGATAGTGGAGAAGAAAGACATGGTGGCCACGCATATCGTGGTAGTTATCAAAAAGAAATTCAAGTATAAGACTAGCTACACGAGGCGTGGCATGCCAAGCAGAAGGTGTTCGAAAAACGTTTCGAGTCTTTCGAGACGGTGTACGACAATCTTCCTCGTATGCTTAAGGTATTCCAGGTCTTTCAAGGCGGCGTACAATAATCTTCCTCGTATGCTTAAGGTATTGCAATACAGGAACCTGGGCACGTATATCTCTGTGCAGGACAAGCCGTCCACAAGGCCATCAGGATATACGATGTTGTAGAGGGCCTTGTTAGCATTTGGTGCTTGCATCGAGGCATTCAGGCACATGTTGCTGGTGATCTTAGTTGACGGGACCTTTTTGACCAGCAAATACAAGGGGTAAATCCTGACGTCCATAGGTGTTGACGGCAACAACCAAATATTACCGCTGGCCATTGCATTCGTAGAAAGTGAGAATTATGAAAGCTGGTTGTGGTTTCTCAGACAAGTCACGGTCATCATAATCATCTCATTAGGACCAAAACTTCGATGTCGTAGTAATCAATAATTTAGTGTCTTCTTATACATGGTTTTAGACAAGTATGCTAGTTATATGTCTTCTACTCTTTTTGCACATGATGTAGCAATACTAGTTTTGAAATTTTGATATTTAAGATTCTAATATTCAGGGTTCAAATGTTGATATTTTAGTTTTGAAATTCATGTTTTGAAAAATATTTTAAATTTGGATTTTGAATTCAGAAAGTTTAAATATTGACTATGAGAAACTAAAGTAAATGATAAAAGTGCAATATCAAATTTTCCTTTTCCTTGTTAATTCAAGATACACCATTTTCTATGGAAAAATGATTCCCGAAAATCATGGTAATCCGGTTCCATGGTGATCTTGGATTCCTAAATTAAATTACTGATTGTTTTACCAAACAATGTAATCTTATATGATTACTGAAGCATTCTTAGGAATACTCGAAGAATTCCATCGACCAAACACACCCTAAGGGAATCCAAGAAAAATTATACACACAACTATTTCGATTCTTTAAAAATGAGACATCTATTTTGAATCTTTATTTGTTGTCAAGTTCACTCAAGACTAAGTAACGTTAACGTGGTCGAATAAACCTGACTAGTCGATCGGTATATACGTGTTCATAATTAATGATCGCTCTGTATGGTTGTAACGACCGGTGTCTGTGGTCGTTACAACTGGTCTCGGTGTGTTTGTTACAACCAGTCTGTGTATGGTCGTTACGACCGGTGTCCATGCGATTGTTATGACTAGTGTCTTTATGGTTGTTTCGATCAGTCTCTATGTGATCGCACACGACCGGCCACTGTAGCAGTCATTGGATTTTGCAGCAGTCAGAGGTTCATCCAGCAGTCGTTAGCAGGGTCTTGTAGAAGTCGGTGGGCGCTGTAGCAGTCGGCGGGCACTGTAGCAGTTATCAGGTTATCAGCGTATTGCACGGTGTTAGCAGGCAACGTGGTAATTGAGGCCGAAGAAAGCAGATCTTGGTCGGTCTAGTGTTTTGTAAAAAGAAAAGTAGTCTGTAATATAGTCGATAATGTGGGATGCAGTTAAAAATTGATAACGAAATTTTTTTCCCAAATACTCTCCCTCTCAAGCTCTGAAACTTATTCGTTTTTCTCTATTCTTTGTTAGATAATAGAGAACTTCTGTTTAATTTGAACATGTTGATCTGTAACAGTATTCTAACAAGTAAAATATTTTACGGTAACACAAAACTCATCTCCCAGTTCTCAGGAGTCAGGACTGACTGCTTCCGCCGGTGCGAGTAAAAGGAGGCGAGATCCGGAAAAGCAAACGGCCAACCCAGCCACCATAAATCGCGACGCGCGTTCGAACGGCTGCCCTTTGCGTAACGTCGCAACGCGCGCACGTACCGACGTAACTACGTGACACCACCCCTAGCCTTGACGAAATCCAAGCCTCCCGCGAGCGCGCGCGCCCGCCCCCGGCCGGACGATCCGACCGCCTGCACGGCCGCCCGCGCGCACCGTCCACCGCAGGCATGGCGTCGCCGGACCACCTCTTCGGCCTGCGCAACAGCTTCTACATCGGCGCGTACCAGGCCGCCATCACCAGCAGCCAGTCCGTCCCCGCGCACCCCCTCTCCCCCGACGAGCTCGTCGAGCGCGACGCACTCCTCTACCGCTCCTACATCGCCATCGGCTCCCACCAGGTGCGCTCATGTCGAAGTTGCCCGCCCGCGCGGCACGCCTAGTGGCCGACACGCGGTACGTACGTGCTGACTCGTTTGCTCGTTGGTTGGTTCCTTGCAGCTGGTGATCGACGAGATCGGGCCAAGCGCGGCCACGCCGCTCCAGGCCGTCAAGCTGCTCGCCGCGTACCTCTCCGGTGGCGCCGGGAACAAGGTCGGTTCCATTTTCGTCGGCACGCGCGTTCTTAGACCTTCTCCACCGCTAGCTAAGCTTCTCCTTTTGTTCCTGAAAATGCACCGCAGATCGATCCCTGTGTATATATGCTGCATGTTCCTCCGTTTGACTCAACTTGTGCTTTTGCAATCGTTGTGCAAGGAATCGGCGATCTCGAAGCTTAACGAGCTCTTGGGGGATGCTGCGGTGGGGAGCAACCCGATCCTCCGGTTGATTGCAGGGACCATCTTCCTGCACGAACGAGACTATGCCGAAGCTCTGAAGCACACGAATTCTGGTGGGACAATGGAGCTGTAAGCATTCGTTCTTCCATGCAACTTTTTTGCTCTTCTGCCATATAATTCAGTCCACTATATATGCTCGATTATTATATTTCTGATAAAAAAGCATGTCTTGTTCCATGATAAGATTGCCTGCTGGCATATGAACTAGTGTAACTGCAGATTTTTCGTACAATCAGGACTACTTTCAAATTCGTGTTATGTTCTAGTATCCGGCCGGGAAGATTAAAACATTAAGGATTCGTCCTTCAATTTGATGCTACAGGCTCGCGCTGAATGTTCAGATCTACATCCAAATGCAGAGGCCAGATCACGCAGAGAAGCAACTCAGGATCATGCAGCAGCTGGATGAAGACCACACACTGACGCAGCTCGCAAACGCGTGGGTAGACCTTGTCATGGTAGGCACGTATCTCCTTGTTACGAGTTGCGACTCTTGAAAGTTCTTTATGGGAAAGAAAGGACATGAAGAAAGTTGAGTGCTATTGCTTGCTATGACTTTCGATTCTGTATATTTCAGGGTGGCTCCAAGATCCAAGAAGCGCATCTCATCTTCCAAGACTTGTCAGAGAAGTACCCAACAACTTGCATGATTCTTAATGGGAAAGCCCTGTGCTTGATGCACATGGGCAACTTTGAAGAAGCAGAGGGATTGTTGCTGGAATCACTGAACAAGGTCAGTTGTTCTTGTGATCCTACCTTGCCCATCTGAGCAATTTCTTGGTCAACACTGTCACAACAATGTAGTGTGTGCTTCTCAAACACAATAAAAGTGCTTAACAAAAATGCTCAAATTGTTCAGGACGCCAAGGATGCAGAAACTCTAGCTAACATCACTGTGTGCAGTCTGAACCTGGGAAAATCTGCATCCCGCTATCTCAAGTATGAGTTCTGCATTGTTGACCATTCAAGAAGCCGTAACATCTTCATCGCAATGGCCTATTTCTAGCTAGAATCTTGTGTTTGTTTCGCAAAATACTTATTAGTTACTTGCACTTAGCACTTCAACATTCAGCATTTTCTGCCTGATAAGTCAAAACTATCAGATTACTGAATGGTAACTTGAGTACTAGTACTTGATTGCTTAGTCTGAATTAATGCATGTCTGGTGGTTTTGCAGCCAATTGAAGCTAGCACATCCTGACCACATGCTGGTCAAGCGAATGTCCTCTGCAGAAGACAGCTTCGAGAGAGCATGCCAAGCCATGGCATGAATTTTGTTTTGCTGTACTTTTACTTAATTTGCTATTGGATTTGGATAAATCAAAGTAACAGTGTGGTAATATCGGAACAAGTCAGCTAATGCTTATGTTCAGTTCGTTCAACAGTCAACGAACATGCTAAGCGATGGCACGAATTTTATTTTGGTGTACTTCTACTTAATTTGCTATTGGATTTGGGTAAATCAAAGTAACAGTGTTGTCTTATCGGAACAAGTCAGCTAATGCTTATGTTCAGTTCGTTCAACAGTCAACGAACATGCTAAGCGATGGCACGAATTTTATTTTGGTGTACTTCTACTTAATTTGCTATTGGATTTGGGTAAATCAAAGTAACAGTGTTGTCTTATCGGAACCAAGTCAGCTAATGCTTATGTTCAGTTCGTTCAACAGTCAACGAACATGCTACGTACGTTTGTCAATAAACTGATACTGGCAGGATCTTGATTGTGAAACAAAGTTATCTTGGCTGTGAGGCGCTGATAGCGCATGTGTTAGCTATTGACGAAGCTTATGACAAACTGTAATGTATATTGAAGAAGATAGCACAAAAGGTTTGCTTAGCTATCTTGGTGTTCTTCCACTTCTAGCAATGACTTTTGACGAAAGTGCAGGTTCAGGTTTAGAATCTAGACCTACCACATGATTGAAACAAAACCGAAAATTTCAAAAGAATTTGATTTCTTGATTGAATTTGATTCTTAGTGAATCTTAGCCAAATCCTACACTCAAATCTCACCATCCAAGCCCTAGAACCCTCGCTTCATTGCCCCAATGACAAAGCTTCACGCAAGCACTATTCACTATCTGAAATTGTCGTCGCCGCCGATATTTTTGCCACCACTCGATCTTTCCCTTCGTTCCTATGCCTTCTCGCGCTTTCCCACCGTTGCCACCCTGCTGCAGGTTGTCAAACACCGTACCATTCCGTACCCCTCCCCTGACACACCTCTGCCGCGCGTCAAGCGCCGCCAACCTCCCTGCCACCGCCTCTGCCCCTTTCTCTCTCTCGGCCGACAGCCCCGATTCAAACCGCCTTTGACCGCTGTAATATCATGCACATGTCAGCCGGTACATCCCCCTTAGGCACCGCGCCACACCTTCCCTCGTCCTCTCGATTGTGCCACGCGCTGTTGCCGCCATTACCTACCTCCTGTGCCAAACCGCCTCCCCGCTCTATTTAAAGCCCCGAGCTCCCCTTGAGAGGTGCATTAGTGCCCGGTGAGCCACCCAACACACCCAATCACCTTCGCCCATAGCCTCTTTAAACCCCCAGAAACCTCCCTGAGCCATCACCCTAGCTCCCCAAGCCTCCTTCCCTATCCCCGAAGCTCGCCGCTCGGCCATGGCGCCACACCGTGGACAACTCACTAGAGGTCTCCCCAACCTAAACCACCACCACTCAAGCCAACCTGACCACCCCTAGATGGGTAAATGTCCACCAATTTTAAGGATGATCCCCCATGTAGCTTCTGTGCCGTCAAAAACTATTCCGAGCTTTTGACCTCGTCGCTGGTGAACGCAGCCTTCCCTGCCACCGCCGACCTCAAAAATGGAACCCCAATAGTGCTAGGAACCCAATCATGGTCTCCAATTCCGTCGCAAACCCCTGAAGCGCCGTCGGTTGCCGCCGCTCTTTTGCTTTGTTTCCTGTCACCGCGCCTGTTCAGTGGAGGAAGATGAATAGTAACTGCCTATTACTGTTCACCCGACCCGACCATCTCTTAACCAAACCGCAATGAATAGTGTCCAACCCGGTAAGCATTGTAAACCTGACCCGTTACTGTTCACTCAAACCCGAAAATGCATATGTATACCCATTTCGACCCCGCTGATCCATCCCTCAGCTCCGTTTTCCCATATTAGACACTTATAAAGATCAAGTACAAGAATCAAAAGAATACAAAATTGTAGAATACATTAATCCGCAAGGCAAATCACATGTTTTTGATCATATTGAACATATATTCTTTTAATTATTTATTTATCAATATTTTCATTGTATTATTTACACACTGTTAATTCTTGTATAATACATGTTTAGAATGATATGATATTAGCTAATATCCTACCACCCAAAAAAGCATTGTTTGATTTGATGGCCAAATTCACCTTAAAAGTTTGATAAGTTAGTTAGGATAACACCTGAGAGACGTACGAAAATCAGTGACCAGATACTTGAAAGTTTGATAAGTTAGTCAGGATAACACCTAAGGCCCTGTTTGGATCAGTTTCAGATTCTTAAAAACCAGCTATTACTTTTAGTTTTTAAAAGCTGGTTTCTAAGCAAAAACTGATGGGGTGTTTGGATCCCCTAGTTTTTAAAAGCTGATTTCATTTATGATTGGTGCTAATAGACTATTATACCCTTACATTTATGATTGGAAGCGTCTGCGCGTGGTCTTTAATGAGGGTAAATGGGTATTTGTGCAAAAAAACTGGCAAAAGCTGGGTATCAACAGCTTCTTGGTTTTTAAGAATCTGGGTAGATAGATTTTAAAAACTGCCCCAAAAACTGGTCTGTTTGGATCCCACCCAGTTTCCAAAAGCCAGATTCTTAAAATCTGGGTGGATCCAAACAAGCCCTAAGACGTACGAAAACTAGTGATCGGATACTTGAAAGGAGAATTAAAATGGAGTATTAGGGCATGTCCAACGCCAGCGTTATACATGAATACTTAAAGAGAGAATATAATCATATCATTCCTTCAATACAAACATCTCTTATGCGGGTGCTTGGATGTTATATTATCTATTAATTAGATATAGTTATACATATAAGTATCTGTTAAGCACTGATGCTTCAAAATAAGTAATTTACCTATCTTATGTGTAAGAAAAATCAGTTTTCATTGCGAAACCCCTCTCTGGAGAGCTGTATTATACATGCTCTCAAAGACAAAGAGTGCGTTCTTGAATTCTGGTTGTTCGCTAAAGAGAGTACGAAGAGAGACAGTCACGTGTGATTTTGATTGGTATAGTTGAAATCGATACAATGTTAATTTAATCGACTAGTAGATATCGTTTTAAAAAAATATTCTATTTAAAAACTAGTTATTATAACAGAAAAGTCATAAAGAACTGGGCAAAGACTCACGAGAGAAGGACAGAAAGAATCAAACAGAATAAGACACAAGACTCATATACTGCGTCGCCACAGGGATCAGATCCAAACTGGTTTGGCAACAAAGTTCTTGTCGAGGAGCGTCTCAGTTCCGCTGCTCACAGCCGCGTGCTGCCACCACATCCATGTGGGACCCAGTTCCAGCTGGACCCACTACCAGTGTCCCGCTGATAAAAATCTCGCTACGCCGGGGAATTTTGTGTCGTTAAACCTACCGAGCTCATGTGTGGCGGCAGCGGCACAGTGGAGGTAGAGCAGACCGGCGGAGGCGATGGCTCCAAGGGATCAGAAGGGCGGCGGCGGGGTGGATCAGGAGGGATTTTCTTATACACAAACCGTGAATAGTAGTAGAAAAAGTAAATTTTATGGTAACGGGTAACAAGAGGATCATTGGGTGGGGTGTTGGTTTCCCCAACCTTACGAATTCCCGCTAACTGTACTACGTTCGCAATATTTTCTCATAGCATTTTGTTGTATCACATGGCATGAGAGATGCCATTCAAAACGCGCGCACGAGTGATGTCTGACTGAGAGTTTCCATCGCAAGCAACGCTGAAGAAACTTACTGATGGCTCTTCACCGATCCGATCCCCTAATATGTAACACGCTTACGCACATATATTGTGATCGGACGACATTTCTCGGCACCATCGTCTAGATCACCGAGTTACAAAATGACATCTTTGTGTCACTCACCAACAAGTTAAAAATCCCATCCTTTGTGTTACTAACGTGTGGCCTTGAGTCCTACATATCATCCTCTCCAATTATACCTATCCCTAATATATAGCTCACATATTTCAATCGAACGATATTGCTTGGTATGATTGCAAAGATCATCAAGTTGAAAAATACTATCTATTATCATTGTCGTGTGGGCCACCGAGATTTTTTTTAACAAGAGGGTAGTCAGATAATTTTCTCCATTATGGTCGCTGGACTTGTACATAATTTATATATAAAGAATTCTTCATCACAAAGCAGTACTCTGCTACTAAAAAGAGAGAGTTGGTAGTAGTGGTTTATCTGTCCCTCCCAACTCTTCCTTCATCTTTATAAAAAATCTCGAACAAAAAAGAAAAAGCAACATACTAAAAAAATATATAAATTTCACCATCCTAAAAATTCTCTAACAAGAAAAAAAACAAAACTCTACCAATTCGTGGTAGAGCAAGGGTACGGAGGCACGATGCAGCTGAGCAGGACGATCCTGACAATGTCGACTCAACATGCTAAAATAATATGAGTTTTTTATCAATAGCAAAGCTTAGACATTCGGCTAGTAAAACTAAATGAAGATCAATTTGATTTTTTTTTTAAATTGAAGACCAAAATTACACCGTGGGGCCTCATAAGGGCCGCAACGCCACCAATCTCGCACGCCTTTTTGTTTGTGTGTTTTAAAAACATGTACCTTTTTAATGAAATATCTGTTTCACAATCTATTTGAACCATCACATTCCTTACAGCAACATCTACAAAATGAGATCTCTATTTTATATTTGCACATATTTTGGTTTTGTGAGGATAACATATGTCACGAAATAAATAACAAATATTAGTGGAACAAACCAAAAGCAGTGGCAGGACACCCACGGCATGTGCACATTGATAGAACAGATCAAAAGTGCTACTTGGGCAAAAAGAACTTGGACAATATTAGTAGAACAAAATCAGAATGTGATAGAGGAATACATAAAACATATGGGGAGTGGAAAAAACGAAAAGATTAGTAGAATAAAATCAAAACTATTAGTGGAACAAAAGGAGAAGTAATTAGTGTGCCATTAATATTTATTTCAAATTTAATTATTAAAAGATAACTTTGTGTAAATGTCCAAATATCATAGAGGTCCTAATTAAAATGACAGCTTTTGCAAGATCTGTGGGCACTATCTATTAATTTAGGGAATAATGTGGTGGAATCACAAAAAATTCCGAATGATAAAATTCTAGTCTAACAGCTACGAATGAAACTCCAAACGGTAGGGATAGGGACACAAGTTTGGGCGCCATAGCCTGAGATGGGAGTAGGGTGGCGACAGCCTTGGATCGAAATCACAGCGAGTAAAGAGGGAACACCGAGAGAGATAAAACGGGAAAACCCCGTAGAAAAGTAGTAGATGGATTGTACCATTATGATGGCTGACCACCAGCTGGTGATCGCCAGCGAGGCCGCCCTCTTCAATCTGCATTGCTCCATGGAGATTTTGGGGGCTGGGGTTTAAGATATTTCATGCGGCGAGGTGAGTAGAACACAAAGATGCTATACCCCTCTCCACCGCGCCCATCTCTCCCTCCTCATGCCAATGTGAGACTGTGGTTTGGGTGCGGGTTAAGGTAGAGTCCGTACTACAAATATTTGTCATAAAACGTAAACCCTATTTGAAATAGAGGACATTTTTCTCATTCGTGTATGAATTGAACTGTTTTATATGAAATTTCTGTGTTCCTAACATACCCTAATATGATGAGAATTTATAGGAATTTTGTAAGAAAGAAATAAAGTGAAGTGCTCAAAAAAAATTCTGTGTGCATGTTATATTCTAAATGGGCCTGCAATTCCTGAAATATCCTGTTGCGACAATGTTCCAGTCACGTGAATGTCTTAAGAAGATATCCAGTGGTTTTCTAGTACTACCTTTGTTTTCTAAGTGACGCCTTAGAATATATGCATAGAATATATGCAGTTAAAGTTTATAAAGTTTGCCCATTAATATATTTAAATCTATCTAGATTGGCTACATAAAAACTATATTATTAGATTTATCATTAAAAAAGCTTTTATAATATTATAATTTTATTAGTATATAATAAGATAAAGTTATATAAAATAACAGTGAAAGTCATATAACCGTAAAAGTAGTAGAAAACATCGTGTAAAAAAACAGAGGAGTGCATCCGTATCGATAAATCTTACATGCAATTTAAAAGAAATGAAAGTCCTTCAGGCTGATTGAGATTTTCGCTTAATCTCCACCCATTTAAAAATCAGGCCCAGTTGATTTTGCTTGCGAAAAACATCTACATCAATTTTGCGTGGAGCCGACAGTCTCGTGGTCACGGACAGCTGGGCTCGTACAGCGTGGGGGTTTGCCGACTGCAGTTTGGACTTCGGACGATGTGTCTCCCCTGCCTGCATCTAATCCACTCAGCAAGTTGAGGCAGAATGCCAACTGGGAAAGGTTCCAATGCTTTGCAACACTGCTATGCACACACCGCAAATAACACATTGTCATCACAATTTCATCATATTCTGTTTTAGCTTTTGTACTTACTTTGTGTTCTATAAAATGCCACTAGATGTCATGTGGACATTGAGGCAAGAATTCTTGATAGGACACATCTTACTAAATTATAGATATTGGAGTGATGTTCATCAGAATTTCTTTTTTACTATCAAGTGTAAGATATGTTCCCTTGTATGTTTTTTTCTTCATCATAGGTGGCATTGTTACATAAGAGTGTATGCTAGAGGCAACCTAAATTCTCATTGGTGACTAGTTTAAAAATGGCCCTGTCTAGTTTAAAAAGGATATCATATTTCAAGGTAAACTAAACTAGTCTCTTTAATTTTTAAAGAACGAAATTTCCATGCTTGTATGTTTTCAATCCATAAGTTTATCAGGGGATTAAAAGGCACAATTTTGTCCACTATTTTCTGATGTTACATATTGAAATAAATACCAGTGTTATGAAAATATTTGATGTTTACAAATTAATCAATGGTTAAAATTGAAAAGCAAATAATATTATCTTTGAACATGAGAGAGTAGAGTTTCTTTAGTGCAAAAATAGGAGTTGTTGCAGTTAAAAAGTGCATAAATATCGGAGTTATCCTCTCATCGTCATATGATTATACACACGTGAATGGATCAGCTACATAAAAAACTACGTCTAATTTTTTGTCGTACTGTCCTAAGAGAGATAGTTCCTCATGATACACTAACAAGTGTCGGAAGCACAGAAAACACCTTCCATGATAATAATATTTCCGTATCAGCAAAAATAGAGTTTCTTCAATATAAAATTGGAAGTTATCGTGGTTGAAGTGTGCGGAAAAAATTGAAGTTATTCTCTTTATCTCTATCTATCACAAGGTTGTATATATATATATATATATATATATATATATATATATATATATATATATATATATATATATATATATATATATATATATATATATATATATATATATATATATATATATATATATATATATATATATATATATATATATATATATATATATATATATATATATATATATATAACAGGGGCACCTAGGTGTCTGGACACCTAGTCTCCCTACCTTTGGATTGCTTTTAGATGCGTGCTAGTGTGATTGAGACTTTCCATCCATGATTAAGACTTTCCTTCCATGATTAATTTAGCATGCCTAATATATTACATACCATACATACCATTGCTCTAGCACGTATCTAAAAGCAATCTAACGGCAGGGAGCCTAGGTGTCCCATTTCAGCGTCCTATATATATATATAGGAAAATTACATAAGGCACCTTGGTGCCTAGGCACCAACATCAAGAACCGTCCGATACACGTGTATGATTGATAATTTTTTTGAGTTTGGGTATGGAAATGTTTTATACCCTTGATATATTTATGGTAAGTAAGTTTTGAACTCAGTTCAAATTAGTTTGAACTACTTTTGAGTTCAATGCGACTACAGTGAGTATATACCATAAAAATAGTTCAAACTAATTAAACTGAAGTTGAATTTAATTTTTTTCGGAGTTTGACATCTCAAATATACTTTTTTATGGGTATATGAAGATACACACATCAAACGTTGCGAATCTCAAAGCAAATCAACGGGTATTGATATTGGTGCCTAGTCACCAAGGTGCATGAAACACTCGTCCTATATATATATATATATATATATATATATATATATATATATATATATATATATATATATATATATATATATATATATATATATATATATGCATTCCATGGCATGGCACCACCCTGTGGTACCGCCGCAGGAGAGATCATTCCTAGTGGTACACTAGACAGGTGCACGCAGCACCATACGCGCCTCGAATCGGAACCGGTATCCATTTCTCCTTTTCCAACTTCCTGCCCTTACACGTCCCAACAGATGTACCACGCCTACCGTCAAAACGCCCACCTCCTTAGGGACCCCACGACACGAACGCCCCACCTGTCAGCGGCATCTCCCCAACGCTCGCCCGCTCCTCTCCCGAGGCCTGCCCCACGTCCCCACCTGACGAAAAGCCAAACAAAACACCACCTCTCTCCCGTAGATCTCCCCCGTTCGCTTTCTTCTCTCCTCACGATTTCCGCTCCCTTGTCTCCACATTTCCCCGTTGTTTTCAAACTCTCACAGCAGCAGCGAAAGCACCACTTGTAATCCATTCCATCCCGTGCTCTCCGGTCGCGCGCCGGCATTGGCCGAGCCTCCTCCCCCGGACGGAGTCCTCGCCGGCTCAGCCGCCGCCCCGTGGCTCTAACTCTGGCGCTTCGCTGTGCCCAGCCCCAGATGCGCCTGGGCTGTGTGGGGCAGGAGGTGGTGGTGAGCTTTCGGTAGAGGAGGAGGAGGAGGAGAAGAGGAAGCGGAATGGGGTTCTGGGTGGGGCTGGTGCTGGGGATCGCGGCGGGCGTCGCGCTCATCGTCGGCTTTGCCCGCTCCGAGAACTCCCGCGCCGCCCGCCGGCGGCGGCTGGTAAGCGCTGCATCGACGCACTCCCCCCCCCCCCCCCCCCCCACCCTTTCTCGAATCTTCTCGATTTGTGGTGCTTGCGCAGGGGATTGGGAGAATAACGTCGCGTAGGAACCGAAGCGAAGGCGGCGAATCCCTTGCCTTTTCTGCGGGACTGTTGGGCTATCCCCTTTGTTAGGTGGAAGGCGCTGAGCTTCCCTGCCGCCGCGTTACCTTTTCTCTCTCTCTCCATTAGTTTGCAAGAGAAGCTTAAACCTGCTGGTGCGTCCGAAAGGCTCAGGCTCTTTATATTAATGGGCTTGCAAATGACAAAGCAGGCTCTCGCGGCTAGTTAGAACTTAGAACGAGGGATTAAGTTTTCTGTCACACAAGCTTGTAGGCTAGCACTCATTTTGGGGACGGGCTCGATTTTCACCCACAGATAAGCGCGAGCAAGTGCTCGTAAGCAACCCATCTAGTCCATGTAGTGCATTGCTATTGCTAGTCACTCCCTGAGTCCCTGTCACTGTGTAAGACAGTCGGGCTACGCAGTAGTACAAGTTGCTCAGATTCTGTTTGCCATGGGCGTGTGGCCTGTCCTGGTGATTGCTGTTGCATCAATCGCCACTCATGGGATTACTTACATGTCCATCTTAAACTTTCAGAGCTTCACTTTGTGGACGTTTTGTTCGGTTTGCAACCATACCTGAAACTAAGAGGGACTTTTTCGCCCCTTGAAACGAAGGAACTAAGAGGAGTTTCCTGTTTATTTGTGCAGGCTGCTACAGTTGCTAGCTTCTCTAAGATGACGATTGAAGATTCACGAAAGTTACTCCCAGGTGATCTGTGCCCTTCCTGGGTTGTTTTCTCGACGCAGCAAAAGGTATTTGTCTATTTGACAATCTTAAGTTAGCTCTCATGCTTCCACACTATTTGTGAATGATCATATGTTGATGGGGGGAATGTTGCAGTTAAAATGGCTTAATCAAGAGCTGGTAAAAATATGGCCATTTGTGAATGAGGTACGCATTTCTTTCCATGGGACTTGAAAACCTGGACTGGAGTGAGACTTCATTTGATTTGACTTCTTTTGCAAACATTCTTTTCCTGAGCGTCTTCTTCTTTGGTCATTCGTTGTCGCAGGCAGCATCAGAACTCATCAAAACCTCTGTTGAGCCTGTTCTTGAACAGTATAGGCCAATAGTCATAGCTTCCCTCAAGTTCTCAAAACTAACTCTTGGTACTGTTGCACCACAGTTTACTGGTAGGTCTATTCAAACTATTTCACACCGTTACTTCTATCTGACTATATTCTTTACGACATTGAATGCTGCTGTTATTTGTTGCCAACATTTTTTTTGGTAGACGAAATTCATCAACCCAATTTCACATGTTTTAAGCAAGAGTGTAATGCCTGCAAAGCAGACAATGAGACAATATAACTGCTGCAGTCTGCAGCTGCTGGAAATTTGATTGTACACATGGTGTTTGTGAAACCTTTTAAATCAAGAAAAGTAAAACGGTTAATGGTGTACCGGGTGATTGCCTCCTTTAGATGCATTGTACCTTATAAAAAACAGAATTGCATCCTATGAGAATGGAGGTTCTCCTAATGATCTTCATGCTGCTCATTTATGGCGCTTTTCTACAGCCTATCCATTCAGAATGCTAGTTTATGCAAACATTTAGTTATTGGGAAATTTCAGGAAATACCACTCCAAAGATTGGCTTGGATCAAAACGCCACTCCAAAGATTGGTTTGGCTCAAAACGCCACTCTAAAGAATGACATCCATCACATACCACTCTAAAGAAGTTTAGGTTCAGGGTATACAATTACCTCCCATTTCCCCCAAATTAATGATTTTTCCACCTTTTTGCCCATGCGAAAGGACTGCTCTGCCACTCGTGCCCCCGTGTGTCAATTTCAGAATATACCACTCCACAGATTGGCTTGGATCAAAACGCCACTCCAAAGATTGGTTGGGCTCAAAACGCCACTCTAAAGAATGACATCCATCACATACCACTCTAAAGAAGTTTAGGTTCAGGATATACAATTACCTCCCATTTCCCCCAAATTAATGATTTTTCCGCCTTTTTGCCCATGCGAAAGGACTGTTCTGCCACTCGTGCCCCCGTGTGTCAATTTCAGAATATACCACTCCACACTGTGCACACAAACCCCCCAAAAAAAGTAATGCCTTTTTCTATGATAGGATGTGTTTCAGAATTTTTCCTGTTTTGTGCACACTAAGATTTGAGCTTCATATTTGCTTTGTCGCAGGACTTTGCACGGTGGTGTACATAGGATGCTTTCTAGAACTTTTCTTCCATTTTGCTTTTTTTTTCTCTGCAGTCACTCTGTCACTCATTTGTCTATTATTTCCTTCTTTTTTATGTTACATGTTTTTGCTATTTGTTTTTGAGAAAAACAGTCTGTGTTGTCTGTAATTTAGATACTAGTACATAGTTTAGTCTTGACTCTTGAGTATTGATCCAATCTGGAATAATTACTAGAAGACATAAATTAGAAGCAAAGCTAATCATTCTCACACAAGTTCCATTGCTCTATTGTGTTAGTTACCCATCTACGAATTAGGCACAAATACGTGATTTCAGACTGGCCAGCGGCTCCTAGATAAACCTCATCAGTCATGAACAAGAAGTGCATCAATATGAATTTAGTGAGACAGAATTTACAGCAGCAGTGGGGAGTGGTATTTCCTGAAATTGACATGCGGAGGGACGAGGGGTAGAACAGTCCTTTCACATGGACAAAAAGGTGGAAAAATCACTAATTTGGGGGAAATGAGAGGTAATGGTATATTCTGAATTTAAACTTAGAAGTGGTATGTGATGAAAGTCAATCTTTGAAGTTGCGTTTCAAGCCAAGCCAGTCTTTGGAATGGTATTTCCTGAATTTTCCCTTTATTTATTTTATGATGAGTTTGAGGCAGTGCCCTCATTATGTGGTGTTTGATTTTAATTTTACTTTTCATCTAGCTTCATCAAATATCTGGTGTAAGTTTGTAATTGTATGTGGATGCTAACCTATTAAGTTTTTTCTGCTCATTTTGCTTCAGGTGTTTCGATCATTGAGAATAACGAATCAGGTATTGTCATGGAGCTCGAGATGAATTGGGATGCCAATCCAAGTATCATACTTGATATAAAAACTAGACTAGGTGTGGCACTGCCAATACAGGTGATCTATTTCATTCGTATGTCTTTGGTCCTGTAGTGTAATTGTTGGAATATGATGAACGAACTATACCTAGCTCACACAATTTAAAAGTATGTTTAGCTTTTCTATATATGATCCATGCTTGTCACGGTGTCGACGCCTAGGCATCGCGGCGGTGCTGGATGGACGCCATGGACACTCGTCGCACCTTGGGGGGGGGGGAGGCTGTGGAGGTAGGAGGCGGTGGGGAGGGGAGGCAGCAGGGAGGGGGCGAGGCGGTGGGGGAGGAGGCGAGGGGAGGCAGTGAGGGGAGAAGGCGCCAGGGAGGGGAGGAGGCGGTGGACGGGGGAGGCGGCGGCGGGGAGAGGAGGCGGCATGGGAGAGACGGGAGACATGGGGGAGAGAGAGGAGTATGAGGGGAGGGGATCGCGTTGGCTCTTAGACAGGAGAGAGAGAGATGTGAGTATGTGACTGTATGCATGTAGCCATGCACACTACAGGTTATGGCGCTCGCCATGACGTCGCCTAGGCGTCCAGGCGCCCCTTGCTGTGGTCATCAACTCCACCATGACAACCATGATATGATCAATGAATTGGTCTTCTTACGCAACTTATAGGACGTAGCTAAATAGTTGATAGTCGGATTCTCCTCTGGTTTACTCACCACCAGCTTCATACTTCATAGCATTTGGTGTAAGGTCATCAGCCAACTCCATCACTATGGGTTGCAAAATTCTTCTTGCAGTTTGCACATGGCATCATGATTAGCGTGATGGTCCATGTCCTTTGATTAAATAGTGATACTGTAAAGTTTAAATTTTTAACTATTATGATGCTATGTATTTCATACACCTAAATGAATTTTATTACTTTTTCCATAATCTTGTGAGTGTGCTTTCCATATAGGTGAAGGACATTGGCTTCACAGGAGTTTTCCGCTTGATTTTCAGACCGCTGGTCGATGAGCTACCATGCTTTGGAGCTGTTTGTTTTTCTCTAAGACAGAAGGTTCTTTTGTTCTTTGTCATGTTTCTTTTCGTATTATTGAAGTTGTTTTCCTTCATTAGTCTCAACCCCCCCCCCCCCCCCCCCCCTCCCTCAAAACACGGTAGAAAAAGCTGGATTTCAGACTGAGGGTCATTGGTGGCGAAATTTCTGCTATACCTGGAATTTCAGATGCTCTTGAGGTTTGTCCATACACCTGTGTTTATAGCAGAATGTTGGAGTTGCATTTTGTGTAGTTGAGATGGTCGGTGGAACTATCCTTTTACAGGACACTATAAAAAATGCTATTGAAGACTCAATTACATGGCCAGTAAGGAAAGTCATTCCTATAATTCCTGGAGACTACAGGTAGTTATTGATCGATCCCATGGTACATACTGGTATTATTCTTTTGAGTAAATCAGTGCGTCAAATCACATAGGAAGGACCATAACTGATTGTGTGTAACAGTGACTTGGAACTGAAGCCTGTCGGTACATTGGAAGTCAAGCTTGTGCAAGCAAGAGATTTGACAAACAAAGATGTGATAGGAAAATCTGATCCTTTTGCCATTTTGTATGTCCGCCCTTTACCAGACAAAACCAAGAGAAGTAAAACAATTGTAAGTATTAGTAGTTTAGTAGTTTACTACTTCCGTTGCCTGTTTGTGTGGTCTGCTTTTGGGGATTCTTACTAACTGGGGATTCTTACTAACTATTGTCATCAACTTTACAGAACAACGATCTGAACCCTATCTGGAATGAACACTTCGAGTTTATTGTTGAAGATGCTGATACTCAGAGTGTGACAGTGAAGATTTATGATGATGATGGTATTCAGGAATCTGAATTGATTGGCTGTGTTCAAGTTGGGCTGAAGGATCTACAACCAGGCAAAGTGAAGGATGTATGGTTGAAGCTTGTAAAAGATTTAGAGATTCAAAGGGACAGGAAAAATCGGGGTCAGGTGAGCCGAATTTTCCTGGATACATCATTATGCATTGAGTATTTCTGAAAACTACACTACCTATAATAAAACTATCACATAACTACACTTTGAACTTTGAAGCAACAATTTTAGAGAAGCACACTTCTCTTTGTATAACATTTCATAAAACTACACATTCAAACATTACCGTCATATCTAACAGATTGAGCTCACTTGTCTGTCTCACAAGCCTATCTATATTAGTAAACGGAACGGGATAGGCTTGTGAGACCGATGAGTGTGTTATGAATATTGTATGTATTGATATGAGACCCAAAGGGTTATATATATAGGAGAGTACAAGAGGATATGCCACATAGAGATAAGGTATATATGGAATAGAATACAAACTCTATATCCTAATACAACTCTATCTCCTTAACACCCCCCCTCAAATGCAAGGCGTATGCAATAGCATTGCATTTGAAAAAGGGCTAACACTAAAATAAGAAAAATCCGAAGTCCGAGTCTTGATGATGTCATCGTTGCGTGTAGTTTTTGAATAAACTGTCAAATCAAGCCGAAGAGGAATAGATAGATGCATGACGGCGCAGATCGAAGCCCAAGAGGTGGCGGCACAGTGCACAGAGGACGCACGGCGGCCTTTGAAGCTCGGGGCGGCGGCTAGAGAAGCGGCGGCATCATAACGACTTCTACGATCTGCACGCGGCTCAGAGAGTAGAGCGGCGGCTGTTGCCATGCAAAATAAAAAAAATTCCTACACTTCTATGACTGACAATAAATTTATAGACTCACACGACTTAGACGAATTAAAAAAAACTATAGACTATGAACTTGGATGGACGCAAAAAGACTCAAACGAAAGACTCAATGACGACAGAAAACCGATTAAATTGCGACTCACTCCCTTGCCACTCTCTCTTCACTCCTCACGCCTGTCCTTTTCACACCGCTCCTCTCCCGTCGCCTCACTCGCGGCTCCGGAAGAGCGGCGGCGGCACCGAGGCGCGGGCGGGCGAGCGCTCAAGGCTCGGGCACGGCGCCCGGGAGGCGGCGGCGCGAGCACGGAGGCGCACAGGCGGCCCGGAAGACGGCGTCTGAAGGTGGCGGCGCGGGTGCAACGACCTGGAGGCACAAAGACGGCAACGCCGAGGCGGACGGATCTGGTAGAGCCGGTGGCGAAGAGGCGCAGTGATCGGGTGGCCGGATCCACGCGGGGAGGGCCAGATCGAGCTCGGGCGGGCGTGGCGGTCGGGACGTCGCCGGATCTGGGCTGGGGCGGAGCAGTGACGGCAGAATCCGGTGCGGGCTGCCCAGATCCGACGGGGCGACGACGCCATGGGAAGCGGGAAGGTGCTGGCGGCGACCGGATCTGAATGCTTGCGAGGTCGGGGGACCAAAAAGCTAGCCGGCGGCGCCGGACGCGGGCAACATCGCGCCGATCTGGCGTGGATCTGGTATGGAGATGGCCGGATCCAGGAGACGCCACTGTAGCGGCCTGATCCGGAAGAGGCGACTGCAGGGCGCCGTGGCGCGGTCGGTGAGAAGATGGCCACCCCCAGGAGCAGAGATCAATTCTTCCGGGGGCAGCGGCAGCGGAAGACGAACTTAGGCTAGATATGGAACCTAGGCTCTGATACCATGTTATAATATTGTATGTATTGATATGAGACCCAAAAGGTTATATATATAGGAGAGTACAAGAGGATATGCTACATAGAGATAATGCATATATGGAATAGAATACAAACTCTATATCCTAATACAACTCTATATATAACCCTTTGGGTCTCATATCAATACACACAATATTCATAACAGGGTGAACCTAGCCTGTTAGATACTTAAAAGTGTGGTTTTGTGAAATCTTATGCAAAGAAAAGTTTGATCATTTGAAATTATTGCTTAAATGTGTAGTTTTATAATAGTTTTATCAAAGATAGTGTGGTTTTGTGAAATTTACTCTTATTCATTTTTCCTTTCTTTAGCCCAAAAAAATAGCTTTAGCTTGTCATATCACCATTCACTGGGTGTATTGCAAAATTGGGTACATAACATTTTTCTTGTTTGGACGTCATTTTTTTTTCTTGTGACATGACCTCAACAGGTGCACCTTGAGCTACTGTACTGTCCATTTGACATGAAGGATGAGGCTCCAAATCCTTTTAGACAACAGTTTTCGATGACTTCCTTGGAGAGGACAATGACGAGTATGGAAAATGGAACAGGGAGCACTGATTATAGCAGGTTGTCTTCAAGGAAGAAAAAGGAAATTATTATGCGGGGGGTTCTCGCAGTAACTGTGATATCTGCTGAAGATCTGCCAGCAATGGATATGAATGGAAAGTCCGACCCATATGTCATACTTTCTCTCAAGAAAACAAAAACAAAGTACAAGACAAGGGTAATTTCTTTATCAGATATGAACAGACTAGGGATGCATGGATATCTTTTAACAAGCCTAATATCATACTGCCTTTGTCTGAACAGACAGTTAAATTTTCAATGTTTTCAGAAAGTTGACCTGTAGATAGCTATATGATGTGTTTGATTTTTTTTATGATTGGATTAGTAGGAACAAAAATACTTGGTATTACAATCAGAAACTGCTCGGTGGAAGTATGTCTTTACTGTTCCTATCATGTGGCTGACCACAGGTTGTGAATGAAAGCTTAAACCCAGTTTGGAATCAAACTTTTGATTTCGTTGTTGAAGATGGCTTACATGATATGCTTATGCTGGAAGTATATGATCACGACACTTTTCGTAGAGTAAGTTCTATTGAAGTTTGTATCTTATTACTGGCTGAGTAGTTTTTCAGCTGGGAGATGTTTGTGTGGTAACTGTTCACCATGTTTTCTGTAGGATTACATCGGACGGTGCATCCTAACTTTGACGAAGGTTTTGATCGAAGAAGATTACAAGGATAGCTTCAACCTGGAGGGAGCCAAAACTGGCAAGCTGAACTTGCATCTGAAGTGGTCGCCACAACCAATCTTCCGTGATTCGCGGGAAGAGGACAGCTTGAAGTTCAGATAAGTCTGTGAGCACGCATTCGTGCATCTGGTATTTGTGGGTGGAGATGGGGTGACTGTTGCCCATGGATTATTCTGGCTTTCTTTGAAAACCTGCTGGGTTCTGTCATCATTTTTTAGGTGCAAATTGATGCGATACACATATACGTGTAAGAGTTATGGTGTTGATCGGTTTGCTCGAAGTCTGTTATGTATTGGCAATGATACTCTATCTTCTTTGTAATGCCATGCTCAAAGCATATATCTGTAAATCTAGTAGAAATACATTGAGCTGTTGGAGCAACCGTGAATGCATGATCATCAGACTCGAGTTGCTTATCGTCTTAAGTTGACGACATACACAATGGTGTTCCGTATGCAGCATGTTAAAGGCTATCGTTAAGACTGACGTCCGAAAGGGATGAAACATCGTACACAGTTTGTGTAATTGTGTTTCGCGTGCGGCCTGTGAATGCTATTGTTAGACTATGACATCCGAAAGGGAAGAAACAAGAGGTCAGACCAGTCGGTAATGCAATTGCCTCTTCACTCCGATGTACTCCTATATATGACAGATTCTGGGTGAAAAGCTGTGTTAGCTTGATGACGATGTGAGATCATTGCCATGACGGCTGTAATAGACAATTACCGTCCTGAAGGGACTTTGGTCAATGGACTCGTTCCAAACATCTGAAAACCACCGTAAATATTGCAGCCAAAGTGAAGAGATTCTCATGGAGGAGCCTCGTTTTTATCATTCACCCGCCAATAAGACAAGCTCCAAGCGCTCGGGCAGGCACGCTTCTTCCCACTAAAATAAGCGCCATTTCTTTTGTCACTTACGCAAATGATTCCCTTCCACCTTACGGTATTTTGTTATTTGCACGTCACAGTCTATTCAGGCTTTGACAGCAGACACGACACTTTCAACAATGCCCAGTGTCCTCTTGGCGAAAAGAGGAGACAAACTTCTTAGGGAATGACCGGATGCTGAAGGTTCTTGTTCACCTGGTGAGGCTATGATCTAGCATGTCTCGAAGTTGATGCTGTTACTGTGCAAAGAAGAAAAGAAGAAGAAAAAAAGAAACAGAAAACCATAGTTTGTTACTTTAATCTACGGATGGAACGAACTATTAATACGCCTTTTTCATAAAAAGGGTACAACTGGTTATCAACGTACTGTCGTGACGGTTTAACTGGCTATCGCTTGCACTCAGAAAACAAACACACCTTTTCTTTCAATTTCCACAAGCTGCCACACATATCGAACAGATTTCCGGTACAAAGAACAACCTTTTTATTTATGTCCATGTCTTTAACCCATCGATCTACATGCACATACTGTGGGTTTTCGCTGGACGCCTTCCTCGCTGTCATCTACTCCAACTGGAGTGCCAAATTGCAGTACACGAAGTGTACCGGCGAGAGGCCAGCTTAGAGTCCTCGAGATGGTGCTCAAGGGTGTGTTTGGTTGCCTGTATCATCTTAAGCTTGGTCTCTGCCTCCAATCTAAGGTTGAAAAAAAGCTCAAGACTCGTGAGCTACCTCGGCTCGTTGAAGGCTCGGCTCGGAGCCGAGCCAAGTTTTTAGCTCGGTCCGTTAACGAGCCGGCTCGCAAGCCGCTCGCTAGGCTTGATAGGCTCGGTCGGCCCAACTCGATAGCGTCTCCGGCCCATCACGTGTGAACAGCTCAGTATGGCAGTAGTAGTATGTATGTATGCATATCAATTTTCGCATCTCTTTTGTCACTGAGAGGTATTATTAAAGTACACGTTACTCTTTTCTATGTTAATTTCACATATGGAAAAGAAACCATAGAACTTATCATTTAGAAAAACAAATCTAAAACATAAAAAAAATGTTAAAGACATTCAAAAGTCAAAACGAGCCTAATGAGTCGAGCTCGAGCTTTTCAGAAAAGTCAATTTGCATATTCCACCTAACGAGCCTAACGAGCCGAGCTCGAGCTTTTCAGAAAAGTCAATTTGCATATTCCACCTAACGAGCCGAGACGAGCTTTTTAACGAGCCGAGCCGAGCTTCACTTTTAGCTCGTTAGTTTAACGAGCCGAGCCAAACCTCCTCTCTAACGAGCCTTCACGAGCCGAGCCGAGCCGGCTTGATATCCACCCCTACTCCCATCCAGGCAGAGTTGGGTCTGGTTTTGTGGATGCAAGTAGGTTTGGTTGGTTGTCTGTATGGGTTAGGTCTGCATGTACTGAGAAGATGTTTAATCGGTTATATATTGGAGGCTGTATGAGGAGGGTGGATGCAAGAAATTGTGTTTGGTTGCTGCATATGATATGACATGGGTTCGGACACACACTTTCATGGAGTGGTCTCGTGTATGTAGGTATGACTTGGATTGAGATATGCCCAAGTCCCTAGAGATTCATTTTGGATTGAGATGTACCTTCGATCAGTACTTTAGATAGAAAGTATATCCTTTTTATTACTAGGAGATAGTATGCAAGGTTTTTATGAAGATGTAAAACAAATAACTCAGCCGATAGCCTATTGTACACGTAATTATTGTTTGAAAACCTGTAGAATAGAGCTTTTTTGTGCTCAAATTTGCATTTGAGGTGTATTTGCATCTGAGGCCTCTCCAATTCTTCGGAGACTGCTCGAGAGATCCTCGGGCTCAATGGTCTGGTGAGGCATCACAACGGCAAGCTCGAAGAGCATGTCCTACAGGGCTTCCATCAAGCTCCATGCTGTCAGTGAGGCGTCACCTAACGTGCGATCCTTCTCTCCTATCGCGGACATCAGCCGAGCCTTCTCCTCTTCCAGACCCCTCACGTTCTTTGGAGGTGGTACGTTGAGTCCGTTCCCCCAAGGCGTGCGCTTTGGGAATAGCCTTCGTGCCCTCGGCTTCGACAAAGCGGATGTGCTCATCCTTTGACGCGCAGGCCGCAACGGCATCCTCGGCGGATTACCGCGCAGCGATGGCCTCCGCCTCCGTGGCATTGAGTCGCTCCTGCAGACCACTCTGTTCACGGGCCCTAGCTACCTACATGGCACGGGCAAGAGTGAGAGCCTGCACGACGTAGCGCGGTCAGCAGCGTCCCTAGAAACATAATCAGTGCAAGCTGGTACAAGTACCTTCATCCCCCCATGGCCTCGAGAGCGCTTTCTAGGAGTTCCGGTCTGCACAATGATAGGGTCCAGTGATCCAGACCCACATCCACGTAGTCTGCGCCCCCTGGAACATCCATAATGCCTCCGCCTGGGGGACGAAGTCCGCCACGATCAGACGCCGGGTCTCCAAGCCGGTAGCTTTGACAGGGCGGACATCGACGACACGTCCATAACAAGAGCGCCAGTCCCCCTGCGACCAGTTCCATTGCTGGAGCCCTATGCGCACCCCGGAGACCGAGGGTCCGCTGACGCTGATGACAGTGTTATCGAGCAAATTGGGAAAAGTCTCACGAAGTCACAAGGAGAGAAGAAAGTATTTATACCTGCATCACGGCTAGGGGAAGATGGTCGCAAAATAGCTGCGCCCATGTTCGCCGGATGTGTGCTCGCAAGGGCATCACCGATAGCCCTGGCTATGGAGCCCACTTCGATGCCGAAAACATCCACCTCGGAGTTTGATCCCATTGAGAGAGTGGTCACCGCCACTTGGAAATGGTCGCTTGTGCCCGCAGACGGACACACATGAGGACGCTTTGCTACGGGCGCCCCAGGACATGCCTCGTCGAGCTCCACAACGGTCGTCAGTGAGAATCCTTCACATTCACCTCCTGCGTCCGTGTCAGGACCGCGCCCCGCCATCGGCCCCATCGCCTGCGGGCCCCATGCCATCCACGTGGTGGCTTCCACCAATGCTGTGGTCCACCCTGACCTCTAGATCTAAGTTCGTATACTCAGCTAACTCAAAGTTGGTGCCTACGGCAGTCTCCTCAACCTCGGTGGATTCCTCTGGGGGGAGGGGCGCCGAGCGTGACAGTCGCGCTGCGGGAGAATGACCCTTTCGCTGAGTAGGGGAGGCCTCCCCATTACCATTGCCCTCGCGGGTGCGAGGCCGGCCAACGCTAGGTACAACGCGCTCCGGGACGGGGATACCGAGGACTTCACACACTTGGTTCACCAGCCCAATGTTCACCGTAACCGTTCTCGAAGGTTATGCTCCTTGGCCACATACGACCCAAGGAAAATGGTCACCGCGTGCTCCGCATCTTCGAGGGTGAGCTCTGCCATTGAAACAAGGTACACTTAAGATTTGTGACAAAATCAGGTTACGTGCAACGCTTACGGCGGAATACTTACTTGGCTCGGTGGGCCTCACCAAGGACGCCACCGTGGGGCGTATGCCTTTGTCGTGGGTAGGATCGGACTGTACATGCCATGGATGTGCCAGGGGGCCACACCTACATGCAGTACTCCTCCTCGAGGTCCCGCATGTTGAATCAGAGAGCGACGCCCACCAGCCTCCGCGCCTGGTGCTCGTCATCGCGATCAAGGGTCACCGATGGGGACGTGTTGAAGTCCATCATACGCCCCGATCATCTCAAGCTACTGCCACTCTCCACACAGTGGTAGAACCACCGCTGCATCCGGTTTGATTTTCACTTCGTTCGGGTCGCGTTCATCAGAAATAACTTGGTGCGGACCGTAGCACAAAGCTCACACTCCTAAAGTTGGAGTATTCCTGTCCGTCGAGCTTCTTCTGCTGGCACCGCACGTCGTGAAGAAACGCTACGCGCTCGGCTAGGCTGTCTCCGTCCGCAAGGCCCAGCAATACACGCCTAGCCGGACGATGGCGTTGGGAGTCAGTTGTAGTAGCTCCAACCTTAACAGCCTCAACACCTCACTGACAAACATCACCGAAGGAAATCAGAACCTAGCTTCCAAATAGGTGATGAATACCACCACCTCTGACTCCGTCGGATGGGGCTCCATCTCGTCAGTGGAGGGCAGCCGAACCGTGTCATGGTTCGAGATCTTCCCCTCGCGGACCAATGACCGTATCGTGTCCTCAGTTGCTAGACTCTACCCTAGCAGATTCATGCACACGCCATTCAGCTTTCTCGCTGCATTCCACCATTTGTTGGCCGTCGACGGGTCACACCTAATAAGTTCATACTTCGCCTTGGTCGAGGACACCCCCCGGCGGCTGGAAGAGCTGTCGCGGCTCGATGAGGCGCCGCCGCCGCTTGGCCGGCGGGAACGCTCCTCACCACGAGCCATTCCACTACAATGCTCGGTGATATGACCGGTGGTAATGGATGACGCGCTTGCAGTTGGGCTGTGATGAGGACATCACTTCTCCGGATACACACAACACACCTCCACTTGACATTCAAGGACCAATCACTAGAGCTCGCGCCCGACAATTGAATTTACAGGTGAGCTCGTTGCTAAGTACTTCTTTTTGTTCATTTGAGAATCGATTGCTACCTAATGATTTAATAATGATTAGGAACCATGGAGAGGACCTAGAAGTACTTGGCGAAGGACTACAAGGCGCACAAGTCCAGCAAGGGCGGTCGAATCATGTTGGAGGCCCAACTCAAACCGACTTCGAATCCAATTCGGAGTCCAGGACCAGGCCGCATTAAAACGGACGCCCAGATCGCATCCGGACTCTGTTTTGGACGTTCTACATATGTATGGAAAGCTGAGAAGACTACCTTTCCAATGGCTCTGGTCCTATGTCAAAATTCCTTCTGAGTCGACGGGAATCGTCGAAACAAGTGGGCGTTCAGAATCTGTCAGGGTGCTGCGCCACCGTCTTTTGGGCCTTTCGGCTTTGTATCGTGTTGGAGCCCATTAGGGGCGCGTCCAGGGGTTTTGCACGCCCCTCAATCCTTTATATCCAGCCGCCACCCCCACCATTAGGGTTGGGTTTTGCTTAGATTAATTCTGTCTTTGAACAGTTTCGCCGTTCATCGGTTTGTGAGACCCCAACTTTCGAGTGCTAAATCAATACATCTGCAATTCAGTTGTGTTCTTCCTTGTTCTTGCTTGTGTTCTTCGATTCGCAGGCAAGGATTAGCCTTCTTGGCGAGGTCAACCGGCTGCGCACGGTTGATAACCTGAGGAGACGTGGTGCTGCGATTGCGGGGTTCGGAACGTGTCGTTCGGAAGCCGGATCGAATTGTGTCGTGCCTCCACCAAATCGAACATATCCAGAACCTGTTGGAAGATCGGGACCCCGTTCCCATCAGGCTGTTCATGGGACGGCGTACCGATTGGTGTCGGAGCAGAGGGGAGATAGGACAACAATGGACGGTGGCAACGACCGACATATATGGCAAGAGCACGCGGTGGAGCGTCGGCAAAAAGGCAGTGCTGTCATAGTAAGTCGAGCACATGGTGCAGCGACGCGACGGCCACAACGGCTTTAAAGCATGTTGGACTCCTTGGCTGCGCATGGGGAACCCAATCGGCAAAACTGGCAGCGCACGACAAGCCAACCACGCACGACTGCGTGGCCCACTACGCAAGAAATGGCTGTATGACCCTGGTCAAACTTCAACCGGCAGCGCACGACGCGCCAGCCACGCACGGCCGCGTGCCCCACTATGTAAGAAACGGTTGCATGACCCCGGTTAAACTTCAGTACAGTCAGAGACCAAAAAGCCCACGATCAATTGCAACACAGGCCGCGGGGACGGAGAGGACCAAAAGGCTCGGCAACATGGTTTCAGCCTGTGAGAAGCTTTTTACCATAAGAAACTCCTGTAGTAGGGATGATCCTCACCTAAGCCCATCCGGCCTGTTAAGGGCTGCAAGGTCCAATGAGATATGTACAAAGACATGTATGTCTCTCTACAGGATGCTCAACTGTGAGGGTATTATTGTAATCATGCCTTATAGGCCATAGAGGCTGAGCAAGGATAGCTCATTTATCATAACCACTCTATTATTATTTTTTTAATTTACTATTTAATCTGTAGCCACATCATTTCTATTTTTCAGGCTCACGCAGCACAAGTTTCCTTTGGAAGTTACCTTGGGCAGGCAGGTCTTCTGCAACAACTGAGCTCTTTATTTAAGAATCCAAACCATTGCTTTCTCGGATTTGTTGAGGCGGAGAGGACAACTGAGCGCATTTTTACACAAGGAAAAGAAGAAAAAAAGGGGGAAATACCACCACTAAAATTCACAGACTACCAGGCGAGGCTACATCTAGCCTCTCGTGTTTCCCTCCATGTCCCAATCGGGCCTAAATGTCCACCGGAATTCTCCAAGCTGCTAATAATTAACCTCCCCGAATATTGTACTCTACTCTACTAAAGTAGTACTACCAAATTGCATCATTAGAGAAGGTGCTCGGAATTGCGAAAGGACTCGGCAGAAACTTTTGTCGTGCGTGGAATTCAATAATGCTCGGGTTGCCAGGGCAGAGGCCATGGGCAGGAGAAAGAAACTTGGAAGCGTCTCAAGACTGGCGCCTTGGACCGGCCATTGGGACGCCCAATAGAACAGCTCCGGCCTGGCTAGCCTAGCCATTACCATGAGCCATCTGGCCGCCGGACCAGCCTCGCGCCAGGCCTCTCCTACCCACTCACAACCCCTTCTCAGCTGTCCTTAGGACTTATGATTTTTCTAAAATAAATAAATAAAATAATTTCTTCATCATTATTTTAAAACGGTTTATCGAAACAGGGTTTTCAAAGTTACTTATTACTATTTTATTCATTTATATAAATATTTATTTTAAAAACAAAAACTACTAGTTACAGCTATAAAGCATTAGCTGTAGCCGAAAAGAAGCCCTGCCTTGTCCCGTACCCTGGCTGCGCTTCGGGCGCCTAATGACCGTCGAATTGTATGAAACCATGCAGGTACCTGTCTTGCTCGCGTTTGTGTAACTTGTGCGTCCATCAACCTGCTATAGTCCAACTGGTGTGACACCCGGTCGCCTCGAGCCCTCGACGCTGTCCTGCAATGCTTTGCACATTGGGAATCCAATCAAGCTAGGCCGTAGAACGAGCGGACGATGCAAAAGCGCTGCATGTGTGATGTGTCATTAGGAAGGAGGCGTCCTGTACTATGCCCTACCCGGCGTTGGGCCCCGCCGGCCTGTGGCTGGGAGCGTGGGCCCGCGCGTCGGACGCTATCGGTGGGGTGGGGGGCCGAGACGGGAGGCCAGGATCTCCCAGAAATCCGTGGGTTCGATCAGCGCCCACGCAGGCCTCACATCCTATATCCTCTCCTCCTCACGCCCCCCTCCCTCTCCCGTTCGAGCAGCATCCCTTCCTTCCTCTGCTTCCTCCTCCTCCTCCTCTGTCTCTTCCTTTCCTTGCACCTTGAACACCCTCCGCCGCCTAGTGCTCCATTTGCGTTTCTCGGTCTCTGTTGGATCGGAGGGAGCGAGGCAATGGCCCCCAAGGCCGGCGGCCGTGGCAAGGGCAGGGGCGGCAAGGGCGACAAGAAGAAGAAGGAAGAGAAAGGTACGCGTGGGTACCGACGATACCACTTGTCTCTGCACGCCTGTAGTCCGTAGTGCAGAGTTGCGTTGTGAGTTGTTGCC
The DNA here is from genome assembly GCA_017311315.1 of Dendrocalamus latiflorus. Taxonomy (NCBI): domain Eukaryota; kingdom Viridiplantae; phylum Streptophyta; class Magnoliopsida; order Poales; family Poaceae; genus Dendrocalamus; species Dendrocalamus latiflorus. The sequence goes on from CM029637.1 coordinate 34,414,294, forward strand.
GTTGTTGGGTTTGTTCTTACGAACATTGAATTGGTCGCGTTGTCGTAGACCTCGTAGCATAGTTCTAGTTTCGCTTCTTTGCATGTGTAAAGGGTTTTTAAAAAAAGATGGGCTATTATTACTAGTGGTAATCTTTTCTTTATTCGTTCTTCTTTTGCTTTCCCTTCCGTTTCTTGGTCGTGCTTTGTGCTGAATTAGAAGATGTGTCCCTGTTTAACCCTTTTTGCTGGCTTCGTGATGCGCGCCTATGATTGGTTTTTTGCTCCCCTTGTTGTTTCTTTTCCTTTCTCTTTCGCTTCGAATTGCTAACGATTAGCTGGTTGTTTTCTTGGTGTAACGTATGTGCACCGTGCGGTTGAGTCATGCGGTTTGTGGGCGCGAAGTGAATCGCATGCGCAGCCGTGCAAACTCTGTCCACCTTAATATCATCCTCCTCATCTCAAGTAGTTGAAGTGCTGTTGCGATGCATAACAAAATGGGAGTTTCTTGTTTTTGCAGTCGTGCCGAGTGTCATCGCCGTCACGGTTGTCACTCCCTATGAATCCCAGGTTACACTCAAGGTATGTATGCGTGGCTCCATTAGCTGGCTTCTCCCTCACACGAACACAAAGTCCCTGAAAGGACAAGGAACAGGACAAGCAAAAGCTGAATAGTGGCTCATATATCTTTGGGAAAGTGGAGCATATGCTGATAACTGAGTACTAGTTTGTTGCAATTTCCAAGCAAGCTACTCCCATTGTTATCACTTGTCAGTGCTTCCAAGAAACCTTGCAATAAAACAGTGGAGTCGAGAACCTCTGATTTTTTTTGGTGTGTGTATAATTTTTCTTCTCTGTTATTTCACTGATGTGTAGGGGATATCTACTGATCGTGTGCTGGACGTGAGGAAGCTGCTGGGGTCAAATGTGGAGACATGTCACCTGACAAACTATTCACTCTCGCATGTGGTAATGTTCGCCTCTTTTCTGCAAACTGGATGCTCCAGATTCAATTGCAGTACTTGTAGCTACTGCTACTGTGCTAGTACAACATATTCTTGGCTAAACTAATTACCTGCAGCTCCCGGCTAGTAGTTTCTTCCGTTGCATTTACCTGGGGTTAATCCTAATTTGAGTACTGTAGCTTTTTATCTAAGTGATGAATGAATTCACTTGCGGTGTGGTGCATGTGTTGCATGACAGGCGCGCGGGCAGCGGCTCGACGACGGCGTGGAAATCGCGGCGCTGAAACCCTGCGCCCTCAGGATTGTGGAAGGTACGTAGGTGGTGAAAGAATCTGCACGCTGCTGGCCTTTCTTAGTTTCTTGCCTCCTTTTTCTTTTTCCTTTCGCTTTTATTTGGCATCATTGAAGGTTCACATGGATTTGCACTTCACCTTTCGTGTCCAAACATGAGCTGGTAGCTGGCATTAGAACGCCTAGTAAAGTGAATGCTTCGGTAGAAGAAGCAACGTACACGAGGACGAAACTGGTGTACTGTACTTGCTGCCATGTATGTTGTACATGTGCACCCAGGCTTACAGCCCAATTGTCCATCAACGATCAATCAATGGCTGCCTGAGGCTAGGAACGGGAAGCGTACAAGCTTATTTCTTAACATGCTTTTGCTCGCTCGATTGGCGTAGAATCTGAGGCCCGTTTGGAAGGTAGAAAATTCGCAGGAAACACTTTAATTCCCGCAGGAATCAGTTCTAAACGGTCCTGACTTGCCAGTACATCAGACCTAACCTTACATTCCATCAGAAGGTCCATGCACAGCATTGAACAATCCAATAGCATGGACTGCCGGCCTTCTCTGATGAATACAGCGAAAAGGATTGAAGCACAACACAAAAACGACGAGATGCATCATGCAACGTGTCCCCACGACACATTTTTAAATGCAGTCATGCGCCTCCATCACGTTCCAATACTGGCGGCAATGGCATGCAGTCAGTTGATAGATTGGCGATACTTGGTCGGCTCGATCACTAGCTAATTCATTTAGTCAATCTCGTCAATGGACGGTTGCAAGATAGACAGATAGCTTTGCATGGTGCGTCTAGTTACACTAGCTAGTTTCAGTGCCACTTATCCTTGCAGCTGAGCCGCAGATCGTGCCCGTGACGTCTGCCCCTCTCGGCACAGCTCACAACTCCAGACGGGAAGGAGTTGAGCTCATTGCTGTTTTGGCCTGTCAACCTCTGGCTGGGGCGGCTAACATTTTTTCCACGCCAATCCATCCGTTTCCTCATCAATTGTCCCTTTCCGTCGCGCGTCATGGCAAGCAGTGGCAGAACCAGGATTTGGTTACGTCCGAGGCTCAGTGGTGTAATGATCTAGGCTATCTAAACTGGACTATGAAAATGTTACCTAGGCTAAACTGAATTTACCCAGACTATACACTAGATAATTTTTACACCTCAGACTGAAACCTACCCGGGGTGTAGTTGCGGCCCTGATCGCAAAGGGTGTTTGATGTTTTCGGACGTGCGGCGGCCGGCCAGTCAGGTTTCAACGGAAAACGTGGCTGCGGCAGTCGCACCATGTGTGTCTGACTACGTAGTACTTAGCGTTTGATTAGTAGTTTATTACTACGGGGGAGGTGCTTGGTCTGGCACGCCTTGTGCAGATGCGGCTCCTTTGGCAGATAGTTTAGTAGCTTATCGACGCGCGGCCTGTGCTGGCGTCTAAGTGGTAAGTAACATTTGGACGCACTGGAAGGGCATCTCCACTCGCAGCAGCCCGAAGCCAAGTCCAGCTTTTGCACCTCCACTTCACCCTGCGTTTAAATGTTTCCTTAACCAAACTGAACATAGCGCTTTGCTCAGGTGATCTGGCTGCAAAGTGTTGCCCAATGTGATACGTACGCCAGTAGATGGCATTTGCCAACACTAGTATTTGTCCTTCCAACTCCCGAGTTGTTGTCCTACTACGTTGGTGCCGGCCAAAGGGCGTCTTCTCTTGGAATCGGCGGTGATTGTGTTAGACTGGACTGTTAGGTCGAGCGGACACTTGGTTTAATTTTATCATTACGTCAAGTATTTTAGCGCTGCCCCTCGTAGTGCTACTGTGCACTAGTCAAAATCACGTTAGCGATGTGTTTCTAACTTGTTGACTCAACTGGGAACGTGAGTTGCGTGATGTGTGTTGACGGAAAATGACATACACACGCGGTGTGTGCCGGGCAACTACATTGTACAAGTCATCTAGTTCTTCACTGCTCGGCTACTGTTCGTTAGCGTTTGCATCTGTTGATGAACACCAATCCCAAGCCCAACCTATGTATGAACGGTACCATCTTTCATTGCAAATTTGAGTTTCAGGCATTTTATCCTTTTTTTCTGTGAATTTTGTTTTAATCTAATGCAATTAGACGGTAGATATTCTAAGTCCCTTTCTTCCAAAAAGGAAAATAAAAAGGTTATTTTTTCCCCTAAAATGGGCGGGCTCGTCCGCCTATTGTTGGGGTCCAAGTAAAAGCCCAGTAACTCGGCCCAGCCTAATCATACCATTAGGCCTTGATTCATATTAAGCCCAACGGCTTTTGTGCAGAGGATTACGCGACGGAGGCGGCGGCGGTGGGGCACGTCCGCCGGCTGCTGGACATCGTCGCCTGCACCACCGCGTTCGCCAAGCCCCGCGACGGCGCCAAGCACAAGTCGTCCAAGCACGGGCGCCCCGCTACGCCGCCGTCTCCCCCCGCGCTCAACTCCCCCGGGGCTCATGGCGGCGGCGGCGAGGCGCCGGCGATATCGGAGGCGCACGACATGGCGGCCATCCGGCCTCCGCCGAAGCTGGGCGAGTTCTACGACTTCTTCTCCTTCGCCCACCTCACCCCGCCCGTCCACTGTAAGTCTGTAAGATGCATTTCGCTTGTGCTTTCCCACGCGAAGTGTGTGTGGGGGAGTTAACTGACGCGTGCTTCCGGTGTGCAGTTATCAGGAGGAAGGAGAGGAATGGCGCTCTTCAGGAAGGCGACTACTTCGAAATCGAGGTGCGATCTCTCTCCCTCCCTCAAAACACCAGAGCTCGTTTGATTGGCATTGTAGCCTGCAATAGCCAACTCTACTGTGACCATACTCCTCACAGAAATGAGTTGGTATGTGCCCAGGTGAAGGTTTGCAACGGGAAGCTCCTGCACATAGTTGCTTCGGTCAAGGGTTTCTACTCGGTGGGGAAGCCGCACACCGTAAGCCGCTCCCTGGTGGACCTGCTACAACAGCTCAGCAGTGCATTTGCCAATGTTGGTAACCGTGAATGCTGCATGTTCATTATCTATGCCTTGCTCGCTTTGCATTACGCTCTTATCTGTTTTTTGTTGAGCATACAACTGCTCCACTCATCATAAGTTTTATGAGGGAATTGTATCTGATAGTCATAGCTATTGTTCATTTCGTGCAGGCAAATGAGGCACTGATGAAAGCCTTTGTGGATCACAACAAGGTGATGATAGCAAATATTCTTTCCTTTTGCTTTTTTATATTGAAAATTGAATAAAATGCTGAAATTTACCAAACTTTTCATGAGGATACATTTATTACTTCCTCAGTTTGGGAATCTACCATATGGATTTCGTGCAAACACATGGCTTGTTCCTCCTATATATGTCGACTCTGCTACAAAGTGCCCAGCATTGCCAGTTGAGGATGAGAATTGGGGTGGAAATGGAGGTGGCAGCGGAAGAGTTGGAAAATATGACCGGAGACAGTGGGCAAAAGAATTTTCTATTTTGGCTAGAATGCCAAGCACAACTGAGGAAGAGAGGGTGATCAGAGACCGGAAGGCTTTCCTTTTACACAATCTGTTTGTAGATACAGCAATTTTTAGAGCTGCATCAACAATACGACGACTCATTGATTTGTCTATGAACTCTAGTCCACAGACTGGTCCAGAGGGTTCATTAGTACTTGAGGAACGTATCGGAGACTTGCATATAACTGTCAAGAAGGATGAGGCTGATGCCAGTTTGAAGCTGGAGGACAAAGTTGATGGAGTTGCCATCTGCCAAACGGGTGATATGGATATATCACAAAGAAATCTTCTCAAAGGTTTAACTTCTGATGAAAGCGTTGTTGTTAAGGTCTCGCCTGGTACCTTCATCTTTTATCCCATTAATTTTGTGTTCTTAATATTAACTGATAAGTTCTATCAACATGATTCCCATGCAGGACTCTTCCACTCTAGGAGTGGTGATTGTTAAGCATTGTGGATATACGGCAACAGTGAAGGTTTCAGGACACACAACGGACAGTAATGATGGCAAACAAACCAGTGACATCTCTGATCATCTTGATGGAACCCTGAGCATTGATGTAGAAGATCATCTGGATGGAGGTTCTAATGCCTTGAATGTTAACAGGTTTGATATATATTCTCATGTAAATATAGTATATAATCGCTAAGCCATTACTAAGCAATGATGTTCCATTAACCCCTCTCTCTCTCTCTCTCTGCTCAGTCTAAGAATACCACTGCCAAAAATTATCAACCCAGAAATCGCTGCCAGTAACCAGCACCTTTCCCCAAAGTCCCATGTTGATAATCATGCTAGGAAAGTAGCACGTACAGTACTTGAAGACAGCTTGACAAAGCTGGAGATCATGCCCAGCAAAAATCCTAGAACCATCAGATGGGAACTTGGGTCCTCCTGGCTGCAACACTTGCAGAAAAAGGATTCTCCAGTGTCTGAGGATACTAAGAAGAATGCAAAAAATGTTGAAAAAGAGCTAGCTGTCAAAGGTCTTGGCAAGCATTTTGAACAGTTAAGGAAAATTAAAAAGAAAGAATGCAATACTGAAGGTGCTATTTCTGAGAAGGAAGAATCTAACAGTAACTGCTCGCTGATAAATGGTATGGAAGAGTCAGATGATTTAGCATTTAGCGAAACTAATAAGGAGGCTGATATAAGGAAGCTTATGCCAGAGGATGCTTTCTGTCGCTTGAAGAGTTTGGGAGCTGGCCTTCACCAAAAGGTGATTTACCTATACAAGTTCATAGAGTTATTTTAGACTTTCCAAGTGCCATCAATTATATTTTCAGTTGTAAATAATTTAACTTATGTCATGATGAGCATCTCCATGATATTTCACTTGGGATCAACATAGCAAGCAATTAGTTCTACATCTGCCAAATTTTTTACCAGAAGCCGTGTTTTCAGTTGTTTCTGGGATGTAGCCATGTAGGAGCATAAGCACACTCCAGTAATCAGGAATATGTTGGTAAAACTTTGTTGCTTCATCACCTAACTTTGTTATTTCTTGATCCAGTCCCTTGAAGAACTCACAAAGATGGCCCATAAGTTCTATGATGATACTGCGCTTCCAAAGCTGGTAAGCCTTATTAAAAATCCCAACCCATATTTTTATTAACATTTTCTACTCTGAGAACAAGTTGTTTCTTTTGCTCGATGTTGGTATCATCTCTTGTCCTATTAAGTAATTTTAATTATCTCACCAAGAGTTCTTGTTATCGTACTGGAGTTTGAGTTAGTTCATTGATACTTTCAAGGTAGTCAATACATCTGTCCTGCATTAACATTGTGCACCACAAGGTTCGCAAGAACTAGAGTACTTAAAGAAATTATTGCTAATGTAGAGGGCGGAAAACAGTTTTCCAGGATCAAGGTTTTGTTGTCTTGAAACTTACTAAAATATTGTTTGATGCCCATAATTGGATAATTAATCTTCTTTGGGACCAATTTGAACAGGTGGCTGATTTTGCTTCCCTTGAACTTTCTCCAGTGGATGGGAGAACTATGACTGATTTCATGCATACAAGGGGACTCAATATGTGCTCCTTAGGCCGTGTGGTGGGTGTAAATTTTATGCTTAATTGATTTTGCTTACATGCTCGGATGAAATTCCCAGAATAACCGGACCCTTTTTTCTTTAAAAAATCAGGTAGAGCTAGCCGAGAAGCTCCCACACATCCAGTCAATATGCATCCATGAAATGGTCATTAGATCCTTTAAGCACATCATTCGAGCTGTTATTGCAGCTGTCGATGACATGCAAAATATGTCTGCAGCTATAGCTCAGACTTTAAACATTTTACTAGGATCTCCAAGACTAGAAAACGATGCCGACACAGATGTCCATAGTGAACATAATTTGCGATTGAAATGGGTAGAGAGCTTCCTTTCTAAAAGATACTGTTGGAAATTGAAAGACGAATTTGCACACTTGCGGAAGTTTATCATTCTGAGAGGACTTTGCAGCAAGGTATGGGCAGTAAAGTGAGATTTAAAAACATTCAAAGTATCCATTTTCTAAACAGGCATACTGATACGTTTGTTGCTCAGGTTGGACTGGAGTTGGTTGCAAGAGATTATGATATGAATAGTCCAAACCCGTTTGACAAATCTGACATTGTCAGCATTGTTCCTGTATGCAAGGTAGCACATGACTGAAAGTTCTAGCACTGTTTCTTTCACATTGCTTGGATGAATTATTGATTAGGTTTCTTTGGCATTGTGTTATCTTTCAGCATGTGGTCTACTCATCTATTGATGGTCGAAACTTACTAGAATCATCAAAGATGGCTTTGGATAAAGGAAAACTTGATGATGCTATCAACTGTGGAACAAAGGTATGCAGTGGTCAACCTTTTTTGTCTTTTCTGTACATTATTTAAATGATGTGCTAAAATTTTTCCTGCTTTGGTTTAGTGAAGTCATTGATATATCTTCTTTATTTACTAATATATTCTTTTTTTGTTGAAGGCCTTGTCCAAAATTATAGCAGTTTGCGGTTCATACCATCAGCTGACTGCTAATGCCTACAGTCTTCTTGCTGTAGTTCTTTACCATACCGGAGATTTTAATCAGGTACTTCAATGAATTTGGTGTAGGTTTGCTGTATCTATCTGCTGGATGCTCTAGTTTTCGTAAATCTGTTTTGCTCAAAAACCACGATGAAATTGTCATTGCAGTAAGCTGCAAAGTTTGTTGTTGATAGCAGCTATTGCAAGCAAAGGAGATATTGCTTTTCGCAAAACTATGACCTGTCGAGTAGTGAGGTGTGGAAATATTGGAAATTTCATTTTTCACTAGACTTTTGTTCTTTCTATGTAGGCAACTATATATCAGCAGAAGGCACTTGATATCAATGAAAGGGAGCTAGGTCTTGACCATCCGGAAACTATGAAGAGTTATGGGGATTTATCTGTCTTCTACTACCGTCTACAACACATTGAAATGGCTCTGAAGTAAGTGCTGTTATAGGTGTCTTTGTTGAAACATGAAAGCTAGCTCGATGACTTTGTTGGCTCATAACCAGTCTGCTGTGATCCACAATGACATTGTGCTGGTTTATTTCTAGTCATCATCTGCATCAAGAATTTATATTGCAAGTAGAATGGACACTGCAGTACTAGCCAGCAGTGTATGCTGTTTTGTCTAATGGCATGCGACTGGTACATGTGTTTACACATGAAAAACTTGCTATGGGCACCTGTTTGCTAGATTGTCACACTTATCGTCCAACTTTTGTCATTTATATTCTCTATTTTGATTTATTTATATTCCTAATGGTACCTCCCTCTTGAAGGTATGTCAACCGTGCGCTTTATCTACTCCAATTTTCTTGTGGGCTTTCACATCCAAATTCAGCTGCCACCTACATAAATGTGGCTATGATGGAAGAAGGTATGGGAAATGTTCATGTTGCTCTTAGGTACTTGCATGAAGCACTGAAGTGCAACAAGAGATTGCTAGGAGCTGATCACATACAGGTAAAAGAAACTACATTTTTTTCTTACCATGTTTTCAATAGTTCATCGGTAAATTCTCTTAAAACAGTAATATAAGTGGTTTTTTCTGGGAATTGATTGATGTACATTAAGTTACAATCTTTATGAGATTAATCCCATATGTATAGTTATATTTGTCGAACCCAAACTACATCCTTAGAAGCTTTCTGTTGCACCAATATTTCTTTAGAATGGCATAGCAGTACTGGAATGCTTGCCTTATAACAATGAGGATATAAGGCACTTCTGGTATATTAACGAGACATGTCCAAACACTTAGGCTATAACAGTTCATGTCCAAACTGTTAGGAATGATAGCTTCACTATTCCTTGGGCACCTGGGGGGATATATGTATGTACAGATGTACAAGCATGGAGACAGGTAAATAAGCATAAAAGCCCCTCACATCATGCTAATATAAAGAAGGTACAAGGGTACTCTAACCCCCCCCCCCTCCTCCTCAAACTCAGGATGGGTCTGAAATACTGAGTTTGGAGAGGTAAAACAAGTGTTGTGCCCAAGTCTGTGACTTTATGAAGAAGTCGGCAACTTGAAGCTCCGAGGGCACAAACTGAAGAGTTAGTACACCATCCTGCACCTGTGAACGAGTATGGGAGGCATCTATAGTTCTATACCAATATGCTTAGTCAGCTCATGCTTGATTAGATCCCTGGCAATACCGATGGCCCATGTGTTGTCTAACAAAAGAGTAGGAACTAGGACCCAAAACTGGCACACCAAAATCCTCAAATAACCACGAAGTTGTAGAGGCGATGCTTGTCCTGTTGTCACGCTGAGTGACAAGTAGGAGTTGCCAATTCGTCAATCTGGCGCCAGAGGCCAGTGAACTGCCAGTAGAAAACCTCCATCGTGCTACCATCCTGCTGAAGGGACAGGAGTTGATGTAGTAGCGAGAAGTAGAGAGCATGGCTGCTCGGCTGGTAGTGGCTCTACAAGTGCTCCCACATCCACTGAACAAATGACAGATGGACAATGTCTGGCGAGATAGACATGTCAACAGCATGGATAATGAGTGACTTGGCACGAGCCTCATTAGCACACCATCGCTTGTAGTCGGCGAGGGATACTGGTAGGCCTTAGTGGCCTCATCAGCAGCAACTGCAAGGGCAGCCTGATGGTCCTCCGTGGCCCTCACATCTGCTGCAAGATCCGCAGAAAGTGGTGGCAGTTGAGGAACAAGCAGCCTGAGAACCAGTGGAGTCGGGAGCGGAGGACGAGGCCTGGCTCCTATGGCGTGATCCCAAAGACGAAGGCCATCAAGACTGACCTCCATGAGTGATGCCCAGAGCGAGTAGTTCGTCCCATCCAGTATGACCCGCGGAGAGGGGATTGGAACCGGAGGGATGGCGAATGCCACCGGCAAGAAGAGCGGGCTGCTGCGCAAGGATCTCATTGATGCTTGGGTGATAGCACCAGTAGGAAATCGTGGCAGCATCGGCGTCGGAGTAGGCGTTCGGTGGCGGCGAGAGATGCGTCTGTTAGTCGCTGGAGTCTTGCTGTTGGTGATAGCAAGATCCTTACTCTCATCGAGAGGATGACACTTGGGGATGGGGCAATTTTTTCTTGTTTATTTCTCACACAATGCCATGCCAACCTGAGGGGTTGGGGATACATATTTATAGGCTGCTAACCAGCCAAGCATATGCTAAGATGCTGTCCTAAAGCTAGTCTAAGATGCTAGTCAAAAGCTGTCCTAAAGCTAGTCTAAGATGCTAGTCTAAAGCTGTCCTAAAGCTAGTCTAAGATGCTAGTCTAAAGCTGTCCTAAAGCTCAAGGTGCTGTCTAGGGGTGGGCAAAATACCCGCTACCCGTTACCCGTACCCGAATTACCCGGACCCGAACCCGAAATACCCGAACCCGAGGTACCCGATCCCAAATTCGGATAGCGATTCTGATTACCCGAAATTAGTTTGGGTAGTTCGGGTAATATCCCCCGGTACCCGAACTACCCGAATTACCCGAACTACCCCGAAATACACTTGAACTTATCACTTTATTACCCGTACCCGAATTACCCGAACCCGAACCCCGAAATTGCTGCTGAAATTCTATGCAAATTCTGTGCAGTTTGCTAGTTTTTTGTGAATTCGGGTATATCGGGTATACCCGAACCCGAACCCGAATTATCGGGTACCCGAAATTGCGGGTAGTGTTTTTTTGGGGCTAATATCGGGTAGCAGTTTTCATTACCCGAATTTCGAATTACCCGAACTACCCGACCCGAAAAAATCGGGTAACCCGAATGCCCACCCCTAGTGCTGTCCTTGACACAGAGATGCTGTCCTTGACACAGAGACTTATCTTATCCATCATTCTCCCCCTAAGTCTTGTGTGTCTCCTTGTGAGGAATCTGAGCCATCCCGATCCTGGTGCGAAGCTCCTGGAACTTGATCCGCCCGAGAGACTTGGTCAGGAAGTCGGCGAGCTGGTCTTGGGTGTTGATGTAGTTGGCCCGGACACTCCCTTCATCCAGGCAGCTTCTGATGAAGTGATACCTCACCCGGATGTGCTTGCTGCGCTCATGGAAGACAGGGTTCTTCGCCAAGGCCAAGGCGGACTTGCTGTCCACCCTGAGCTCCACTGCCTCCGCGTCTCTGCCAAGGAGATCGCCAAGCAGCCGAGCCAGCCACAGAGCCTGAGTAGAAGCGGTAGTGGCTGCAATGTACTCTGCCTCGCAGCTAGACAAAGCCACCACCTGCTGCTTGACCGACTGCCAGCTGATCGGACACTTGCCGAGGAAGTACAGTATCCCGCTGGTGCTCTTGCTCGTGTCGATGTCGCCGGCGTGGTCGCTGTCGCTGTACCCGATGAAGTGCGCCGTGCCGGGGCACCTTGGGTAGTGCAAGCCGTAGTCGGAGGTGCCCGCGACGTAGCGGAGGATCCTTTTCACGGCCTGCTGGTGCTCCGTCGTCGGTCGCTGCATGAACCGGCTGACGTAGCCGACGGCGAACGCCAAGTCCGGTCGCGTGTGGACAAGGTAGCGAAGGCTGCCCACAATGCACCGGTACTGCGTCGCGTCCACCTCCTCCGCCGTACTCTCACGACTCAGCGTCAGCCTCTCCTCCATAGGAGTGTGGGCTGGGCTGCAGTCGGTGAGGCCGCCCAGCTCCACGATGCGCTTGGCGTAGGCAGTCTGGCGAAGAGAGATGTCGGAGCTGTCCTGGTGGACCTCGATCCCGAGGTAGAAGGAGAGGGGCCCGAGGTCGCTCATCTGGAAGGTGGCCTTCATCTCCGCCTTGAATGCCTCGATCTCCTCCTCCTTGGTACCGGTGATCACAAGGTCGTCGACGTAGACGCCTATCAGCAGGGCATTGCCTCCCTTGCCCCGCCGGTAGACCGCGGCCTCGTGAGCGCTCTGCTGGAATCCCATTTGCTTGAGGGTGGAGTCCAGCTTGGCGTTCCAAGCTCGCGGTGCCTGCCGCAAGCCGTAGAGGGCCTTGCGCAGGCGGAGGACCTTGCTCTCCTTGCCGGGGATGATGAATCCCGGCGGCTGGCGGACGTAGACCTCCTCCTTCAAGTCGCCGTTGAGGAAGGCAGACTTGACGTCCATGTGATGGACGCACCAGCCCTCCTGGGCTGCGAGGGCGAGGAGGAGACGCACGGACTCCATCCGTGCAACAGGCGCGAAGGCATCGTCGAAGTCGACTCCCTCCTGCTGGACGAAGCCACGTGCCACGAGACGCGCCTTGTGCTTGATCACCTCTCCAGCCTCGTCTTTCTTGAGCTTGAAGACCCACTTGAGAGAGATGGCGTGGTGGCCGGCTGGAAGATCGGCCAGCTCCCACGTCTTGTTTCGCTTGACGGCGTCCATCTCCTCCTGCATCGCGGCACGCCATGCCGCGTCTCTCTCCGCCTCGGCGACGGAACGAGGCTCGCCGTCGTCCTGTGTGAGGTGCAGCTCCGCCGCGAAGTCGCGCTGCGCCAGTTCAGGGACCGGCTGCTCGCCGAGGTCGTCCACGGTACGGTAGCGCGGAGGCTCGCCGCCGTGGTAGGCGTCGATGCGATCCTCGTCGTTGGACAGCGGAGTGGCGAACTCCACCGTGCGCTGCTCGTCGTGGGCCGAAACTGTCGGTGCCGAGCCTGAAGGAGTAGGCGCCGGTGTAGGAGAGCGAGGCGTGGCCGGCGGTGCTGGCGGTGGACTCGCCGGAGGTGGTGGCGAACGAGTTGGTGGGGTAGGCGAGCTCGGTGAAGACGAGCTGCTGGCTCCCCCCGCCTCCTCGAAGTGGACGTAGTCGATGACGAAATCGCTGGTCGTCGGAGTCGAGCCGTCATCCACCATCTTGCCCCACGTCCAGCCTCGCCCTTCGTCGAACACGACATCACGCGTGATGCGCACGCGCCGTGTCACAGGGTCGAGGACACGGTAGGCCTTGGCGCCCTCCGCGTAGCCGATGAAGACCCCTGGCGTGCTCCGGTCGTCGAGCTTGCCGACGTGGTTGAGCTCCTTGACGAAGGCCAGGCAACCGAAGACACGGAGGTGGCTCACCGCGGGCTTGCGCCCGTGCCAGGCCTCGTATGGCGTCTTGCCGTCGAGGGCCTTGGTGGGGGAGCGGTTGCGCAAGTGGACGGCAGTCATCACCGCCTCACCCCAGTAGAATGCCGGCATCCCTCTCTGCCTGAGGAGGGCGCGGGCGGTGGCCACCACCGTCTGGTTGCGGCGCTCGACGACGCCGTTCTGCTGCGGGGTGTACGGCGCGGAGAAGTGACGATGGATCCCCTCGTCGGCGCAGTACGCCGCGAATTCGGCCGCCGTGAACTCACCGCCGTTGTCCGTGCGTAGGACCCGAAGCTTGCGGCCGCACTTCGCCTCCGCAGCAGCTTGAAGACGCTTGATGGCGTCCGCCGCGGCTGCCTTGACGTCGAGCAGGACAGCCCACATGTAGCGGGACACGTCGTCGACGAGGAGGAGGAAGTAGCGCCGGCCTCCAGGTGTAGTCGGTGTCAGGGGGCCACAGAGGTCACCATGTACGAGCTCCAGCTTCTCCTTGGCGCGGAAGCTCGCCTGGCGAGGGAAGGGGAGCCGCCGCAGCTTGGTGAGGACGCAAGTGTCGCAGAACTGCTCCACGTGGTCGACGTGCGGCATGCCCCGCACCATCTCCTTGCTGCCAAGCTGCCTAAGGGCCTCAAAGTTGAGGTGCCCAAAGCGCTCGTGCCACCTCCAAGCGTCGTCGTCGCGCCGGGCTGCAAGACACAGAGGTTGCGCCACCTGCGCGTGAAGGACGTAGAGGCGGTTGCTCCTGTTGACCTTGACGAGGAGCCGGCGGCGATGATCCCAGATGCGCAGCACCCCGTGCTCGATCTCCACGCGCGATCCGTTCTCATCCAGCTGTCCCAAGCTGATGATGGAGTTCCTCAACGCGGGGATGTAGTAGACACCGGTGAGCAGCCGGTGCTCGCTAGTCTTGGCGACGAAGACGACAGAGCCGACGCCCTTGATCTCCACGGCGGAGGCGTCGCCGAACTTGACGGTGCCTCGAACGCCTGAGTCAAGCTCGGAGAAGAACTCCCGCCACCCGGTCATGTGGTGGGTGGCGCCGGTGTCGAGGCACCACCCGTCGGTCTTGCTGTTGCCGGAACTGTCGCCGAGGAGGGCGTGTGCTTTTGGCTCGTCAAGGTGGAGGAGAGCCGCTGCGGCGGGCCAGTGCTGCTGGAGGTAGTTTGATGCTCGCATGAGCAATGAACAGGGCCGGCTGCTCCTCCTCTGCCTGCGCGACGTGGGCCTGGCCGCGTCGTGGCTGTCGACAATCCCTGGCCCAATGACCAAGCTTGCCGCAGTTGTGGCAAGAGTCGTCTCGTGCCGGCTTTTGCTTGCCAGCAGCGCCGCCCTGGGCGCCTCCACGGTCATCACCCTTGGCACGTCCTCGCGCCCCTGCCTGGGCGTCTTTGCGCGGCTTGCCGCGCTTGCCACGCTTGTGGCCGCCTGTCGTGGAAGAAGGCTTCCCCTTCTTCCTGTCACCTTGGCCGGCAGCCCACTGCTCCCGAGTGAGGAGGAGCTTCCCGCCAATGGTGACGGGTCCCGAGAGGCGCTGTGGCTCATCGCTGTCAACGACCTTGAGGCGACCCAACGCCTCCTCGATCGTCATCGTGGAGAGGTCCAACAGAGACTCGATCGAGCGAGCCATCTGCTTGTACTTCTCGGGGACGCAGCGGAAGAGCTTCTCCACAGCTCTCTCTTCGCCGTAGGTGTCGTCACCGAACTGCACCAACTTCTGCAACAGAGTGTTGAGACGGAGAGCAAAGTCATCAACGTCCTCACCTGGCTTGAAGGCCAGGTTCTCCCACTCCGTGCGTAGTGCCTGCAATGTAGACTTGCGGGCGCGGTCGCTGCCGATGCGTGCTGCAGCGATGGCGTCCCAAGCCTCTTTGGCAGTCCGCTTGTTGGTAAGCGAGAACTGCATCTCGGGCGGGACTGCAGCGATGAGAGCATCCAGCGCCCGTCGATCCTGGTCGTAGTCGGCGTCGCCGTACCGGACTGCATCCCACATATGCCGCACCTGGAGCTTTACCCTCATCACCGCAGCCCACTCGACGTAGTTGGTCTTGGTGAGGGTAGGCCACCCGCCGCCGGGGCCGACGTCCCTGACGACAGCCTGGTACTCGTGGTGACCACGGTACCGAACCGGGGAGAAAGAGCCGCGTCGCCTGTGAAGGCCGCGCTCTCCGTCGACCCGTACGCCGCCGTCATGCGCGCCTCCTCCAGGAGCGTCACCGGCGCGTCCGCGCCTGTCTGGGCTGCCGCCACGCTCGTGGGCGTGCGCGGCTGCCCATTGCGCCGCTCGCCCTCGCGCTGCCTCCCTCTCCAGCGGCTCAAGGTCCGCGTCGGCGCTGTCATCAGCAGAGATGGAGCTGCTGTTGCTGCCGCGCAGAACCTCGACCTCCGCTGCTGCCGCACGCGCCACATCTGCCGCCGCTGCTGCTTCCACCTCCGCCGCTGCCAGCCTTGACGCCCTTTCCGCCGCCGCAGCGGCCTGTGCCGCCGCTCGCTCGCGTTCCTCTGCCACAGCGAGGTCGGCTTCCTGCCGCCGCCGCGTGCTCGAGGCGACCGAGCGCTGAGACTGTCCTGCGGACATGGCGCGCCACCGGGGGACTGCTGCGTGGAGAGAGAGCTGCCTCTGATGAGCTGCTGCTCGTCTGAACACGGGGGAGAGGTGAGCAGAGGCAGCCGGAGCTGCTGCTGCTGGAAGCGAGGTTGGAGAAGGGATTGAGCAGGAGATGCTCAGGCTACAGGATAGTACGGCTCTGATACCACTTGTTAGTCGCTGGAGTCTTGCTGTTGGTGATAGCAAGATCCTTACTCTCATCGAGAGGATGACACTTGGGGATGGGGCAATTTTTTCTTGTTTATTTCTCACACAATGTCATGCCAACCTGAGGGGTTGGGGATACATATTTATAGGCTGCTAACCAACCAAGCATATGCTAAGATGCTGTCCTAAAGCTAGTCTAAGATGCTAGTCAAAAGCTGTCCTAAAGCTAGTCTAAGATGCTAGTCTAAAGTTGTCCTAAAGCTAGTCTAAGATGCTAGTCTAAAGCTGTCCTAAAGCTCAAGGTGCTGTCCTTGACACAGAGATGCTGTCCTTGACACAGAGACTTATCTTATCCATCAGCGTCGACAGAGCAACCGCGGTGGCGTGCTGTGGTGGTAGCCTTAGGAGATGGGGTGACGACGGCTGAAGAGGGCAATGGTGGCCTCGACGAGCCTAGATCCGTGCGGATCTGAGGGGCGGCGGCGGCCTTGAAGAGCCCAGATCTAGGGGCGACGGTTGTGGGCTATTGACAACCAGATCCGAATCCGGTGACCTCCGATGAGGAAGATGACGGCAACCCTCTTGCTGATGGGGCCTCGACGACGATGGTTGGCGACCAGATCTAGCAAGACGACGGCAATGGCGGAAACCAGATGCAGACAGATCTGGATGATCCCAACCAGATCCGGCCAGATCTTGCCAGGAAGCAGTGACGACGAAGCCCAATTGGAGCAGCGGCGGTCGAACGGGAGGAGAGGGGATCTAGGCAGATCCGGGCTTCCTGAGCTTCTCAAAGAGATAAGTAGGGGAGATGGAGAGAGATGGGGAGAGAGGGGAAGTTAACCCTAAAAATCTGATACCATGTTAGGAATGGTAGCTTCACTATTCCATGGGCCCCTAGGGGCTGTATATATGTACAGATGTACAAGCATGGAGACAAGAAAATAAGCATAAAAGCCCCTATACATCATGCTAATATAAAGAATGTACAAGGTACTCTTTTAACACAAATCAACTTGTGATCTAGCTTTAAGGTTTCCACATATTCTCCATTGCTCTCCCTCAAAGGTCATGCCTAAATGTTCATGTTTGATGTTTCTCTCAATTTTCTCTTCAATATTTGTTTCAAGTTTCAAAAGTACATCTTTTTTATATAGTATCCATATCACCATGTTTTTCTTTGTTTTAAAAAAGGTTTGTATCGATGTATCTCTGTAGTGTTATGTATCGGTGAAATGCTATCTAGGAAAAGGCGCAAACACTTTTTAATAGAAATATAGAAGCGACACAATTTTTATATATATACTTCAATTTGTTTGACATGCATATAAATTTGAATTATTTCAATGAAGTATAAGATATGCACAAGATCCTGTGACTAAATTACGATGAATTAATAAGGCATTTTTTAAACTAATCAGACTGCTGCAAGCTACCATGCCATTGCCATAGCCCTCTCAATGATGGACGCATACTCCCTAAGCGTGCAACATGAACAAACCACCTTGCAGATACTTCAGGAGAAACTAGGACAAGATGACCTTCGAACTCAGGTTCTTTTTCTCTGAATATACAAAAATGAAGGCCAAATATTCCAATGTTCTCTTGGATTGTTAAGTGTTATTTTCTTGCTGCAGGATGCTGCTGCTTGGCTAGAGTATTTCGAGTCAAAAGCATTAGAACAACAAGAGGCTGCTCGAAGAGGCATCCCAAAACCTGATTCGTCTATTGCAAGTAAAGGACATCTTAGGTATGAATCAATTGTGCATTATCAATTGTGAACTGTTGTGATGTGGATTGAAACATCTATCTTTCCAGCGTATCAGATCTACTTGACTACATAAGCCCAGACCAGGAAAGAAAAGAGAGGGATATGCAAAGGAAGTGCAGGCGTGCAAAGGTGATTATAAATTTATAATATATCTTTACTTTTCAAGATTATCATTGTTAAAAAGGATAGTTAGAAGATAACTGTGTTTACTTTCAAGATTATCATTGTTGAAGAATGCTGAGAAAGAGATAGGTGCGCACTGCAGATGGTGCAACCATGATTCATGAAAAGTCTAGTTGAGAACAGTATTGGGACAATAATTTTCATACTGGGTAGTATGTGTGAACTAATGGACATGTGCTACTGCTGGTCAGTAATCATTATCCAGTTTATGAAGCTAGTATAGGTTTTATGAGTTACGACTGACATAATAGCTACGATAGTGATACCGGCCAGTCTTAGAAAGTTGGGTACCAGCCAGAAGTCACTGTTGGGGACGCCAACTCTTTGAAAAATACACCCGCTATATTTTGGTTCAACAATTCTCATGGATATATAGTTATTGGAATTTAGTTACATGATTCGCCTAGTCGATTAGTACATGGCTTCTACTCTGAATGGTTCTCAGTTCCACCAATAAACTTACGAACCAACTATCAGTCCATCTTGTTCAGACATTTAATCCTTTATTGTCTTATATGATTCATGAATTGGGTCTGCCTTTTGTTTCTTGTGTAAACTCCTGCTTAAAGGTGCTGCTGCTCCCTTAAGCATTATCTGAGCCTTTTCTTTTTCCTCTATTACCTCTTACCTTCCTTTTCACCACATATAGTATTAAATGCAGAATAATACCAGAGCCCATCAAGGTGAATCAGTTGAAGAAAAGGAGAATTTCCAGCATGACTCAGGATCTCCTCTTGAAGCGGACAGAAATGTTTTCCAAGAAGCAAAACTGGAAGCGCACCCTCCTGTAGTAGCACAAGAAAATTATGCTGTCCATGATGAGCTGAAGCAAGTAGATGCTTTATCACCTGAAGAATATTCCGATGAAGGTTGGCAAGCAGCTACTTTAAGAGGGAGATCTGCAAATGTACGGAAGAAAAGTAGTCGTCGAAGACCAGCTCTCACTAAATTAATGGTTGATCGCATAGAAGATGGTCACACAGGTTCTGCTTATAGGACTGGTGTACAATCACAAACAAAAGGAGATAAAGAGGAGGCTATAAGCTCCTCTAGCCAACTATCCTTTGGCAGCTTTTTCAAAACTGACAAGTTGAATGGGGATCCCAGCATTATTGAAGTTAAGTTTTGCAATGCTATGTCTAAACCAGAAAGGGGCACAAAGCCTGCAGGAATTAACAGGCCGACTAGCATAGCTTCCAAGTTGGTATCATACAAAGATGTGGCAGTGTCGCCCCCTGGCACAGTGTTGAAACCAACTATGGAGCAGAAGGAAGCAAAGGAGAAGGATAATGGACAAGATACTGATGAAGAGAAGGAAGAAGATAGGAAGCTTACAGATGAAGAGAAGGAAAAGCCAAGTAACGAGAGCAGCAAAGAGGTTCTTTCAAGTCAGCTAGAGGGAGGCAATCATGTAGAGAAAGCTCCTGACAGCAACAGCGATGAAAGCCCATCTACACCTAAGAAAACAACTGGAAGCAAACTTTCAGCTTCAGCGCCTCCATTCAATCCTGGATCACTCTTATCAATGTCTCATCCTTACAGCACGGTGGCAATATATGATGCTAGTGTTGTTCTTCAGCCAATTCCAAGTCAAGCAATGGAGATTCTCCCTCATGCTATTGATACTAGAGTACCTCGTGGTCCTCGGTCCACCTTGTACTATCATACTGGGCATGCTTTCCAAAGGAAACAGGGTTACACACGCAGCCAGAGCACTATTCTGAGGGGTAGCTACCCCCCCACAACCATGAATCCCCATGCTGCTGAGTTTGTGCCTGGAAAAACTTTGCAACAGTCTGATGTGGCTAACAGAGAACCTGCTGATTCTGTAAATGATTCAGCAGATCAGCAGTTGGCACCACAGGCCTCAGATGAAGTGAAGGTTGATGTGCCTGCCGCAGAAAAGGCTGGTCAAGTTGAGAAAACAGCTCCAAGTAAAGGGAAGGAAAACAGAGAGAAAGATGCGATGAAAAATTCATACAAAACAGAGCTGGCAAGGCAGATTTTGCTCAGTTTCATTGTCAAGTCAGTGCATAATAGTTTAGGTTCGACTGGAGCTGAATTGGACAGAAAACCAAGTGGATCAGATGAAGCTAGTAACGAACAGAGCTACAACATAGCCAAGAACGCCTCAGGTCGCAAAGAGTTTGATAAACAACCGAAGGCCATCGAGATACCTAACAGTGAGAAGGATACAGAGGGATTTACGGTCGTTTCAAAACGTAGAAGAAGCAAGCACTTTGTGCATCCCATAAATGGTCTCTATTCTCAGCAGTCAATTTGCACTTCTGCCAGTTAAGGTTACTGCACTTTCTGAGACCTGCAATATTTTGGAAGATTTGCTTAGACGCTTGGTAAAGAGTTTCGCCCTATCCAGATGAGCGAGCATGTAGTCAAACTGTACAAAGTTTTCCGCCGTACTGTTTTGTAACAGAATTTTGTAATTTGGGGTAGCAGTAGTGCTAAATAAAATGTTTTTTCTTGATTGTGTGTGTGTGTGTGTGTGTGTGTGTGTGTGTGTGTGTGTGTGTGTGTGTGTGTGTGACAGAATCATAGGATATAGCAGCATATATTTAGTTCACCCAACATTCCAATGGAGCTCCTCATTATGCTTGGTGATTTGCGCTTGTGAAGCTGTCATAAGGATTCATGACTTGAAACGCTGCTGGAGCGCACCAAACTGGACCTGTTTATTTTCTTCCGGGATCCAGTAATCAAGAGCTCAAAACTGACTCATGTCAGGCATAATTTTCATGACTTTTCTGCTCAAACTAAAATGAGCTCAATGCCCCAATGTGGTCTTTGGATGCCTTATCAGCAACACTAGTTAAGCCGTTGCAGACCAGACCAGACATGAATTGGTTTACAGTTATGCTGTTGCATGATTGCAGGCTTGCAGCTGTAGCAGCAGTAGCACCTGTACTACCTCCATAGATATCCTTAGCATCTACATCTACACTGCGCCCATTCTTTTACTCCTTACGAGGTCAACTCAGCTCGACGGCAGCATGCATTCACCTCCTGGCCAATAGCTATAGCCTTTAACTCTCCTGCTCCAGCTGCTTCTGGACATGCATACTGCCCATGCCGTGCCATGCATGCATGCGACGCATTGATAACCTCCCGTCTTGCTTGCTTCATTCGCCTCAGAATTCTGAATTCTGATCCTTCAAAGAGAAATAAATCCTGAATTCTTAACGAGCTGATCGATACCCCTGCTTCTGCCTGGCTCTTGGTATACATGCATGCGTATGCATGCTGTGCTATGCTATGCTGCTGCACCGTTTGCTTTTTATTTATTACTAGCGATCGAGTCCATATTTATTTGGAGCCAGGTCGATCAGGTTTCAGGTCAGAGACCAGCATGGCATGGCATATGGCAGCATGAATATATCTGAACTCTTAATTAATAGTATTCCAGGGCAGCAGTAATTGTGCTGCGAGCTAGTCACGGGAATCCGGTTGAGAGGCAACGTCCCAACGAGCTACTACTAGCGAGGCCCTGTACTGAAGGATCCGTCAGATTGTGACAAGAAACGTAGTAGTAGTATTGCAGGTTCCTTTGCTTTGCTATGTCATGCCTTGCCTATGCTTTGCCTCCTACAGTATGACCGACCAGTGTGCGAACGCGTGGGCCTCCTATGCCTGCGTACGTGCGAGAGAATGGGATCTCAGTTACGCAGACGGGGGATGCTTCTGTCTATGCTCACCCAAAATAAGTGTGCAAACCTAAAGCGTGTGCTCTTCATGCATGGTTTTGTGCAGGTCGTTTTGCGACACTGCTTGCACTTATTTCTTATCAGTACAGTTTTCTTTAGAAGAATTGTTGGTATGATCTCTACGGATTTTATAGTGAAAGGAAATTGTCGGTCAAGTTGTGCTGACTTTCATCTCTATTGGTGAAACCTGTACTCCAATCTGTTGAAACCATATTCAACTCTGTTTGTCACTACTGAATACTGATGCCCCGTTTGGAATGCAGGGATTTTTTTTCGAGTTCCTACGGGAATTAAATTGTTTTATGTGAAATTCACTTGAATACTCTTCTCCGTGTCTGGCTCTACCAGACATTAGATGTAGACTCGAAAGGCCTGAAACTCAGCACCTCTTGGCTCTGATAACATATTAAATTTCTTTTGTAAAATCAGTTTACCAAAAAGCTTATACTGATGACAAAAGATGAGCGATATAACCCTAATCAACCCATCGCTTATCCGAATCATAACTACATGTATAGTTCATCTGCAGTGCGGCGGCATGGTGTCCGTGACTAACACTAATTTTTGGGCTTTGCATACAAACACTACATATATATCATCCCATGCCCTTGGTATATAATTTGATGGGCCCCCACACGCTAGAGACTACAAGGCACGTACAAATGTTGCTTTGCTCCTCCCACAGGGGAGAATAAATTGGCGTTGGCATCCGATTCCAATCCAATTTTTGTGACCAAACAGGATCGCAAGATCAGTTTGGGGAGATATGTTCGAAACTTACGCAGAACTTGCTTTCGGGCAAATAGTACTACTTTTGCATGGAAAACTAGCAGCTGGGAGCTGGCTACTTGTGCATGCACAAATTAAGACTTGCATGAGTAGATAAAGGTTCACTAGATTGAAATGTAGAGAGAGTTAATTAAGTGACCAAAACCTAATCAAGAACTGCTAACAAGGGTTGCATGGATCATCTGATACAAATAGGCGGTACAGTGGATTAATTAAACGTAGCATGCATCGCCGGAATTAATGGAGGTGGCTCGGTAACGGCTGATTAAGAGGCGAGGGAAGAGCTCCTGGGGGAGTGGACGGGGAACAACGGCAGCAGCTTCGGCCTCTCGCCGTCGCCGCCGCTCCTCGGTGACGAGTGCAGGTAGAACGCCTTGGAGGCAATGGCCTTCTCCTCCCTCTCCTCCTCCTCCTTGCTTATCACCACCCCGCACGACGACGATGAGGGCGGCGACGGCGACAGCGACGACGGCGACGACGAGGAGGAGGCCAGGACGTAGGCGTCCATGGGCGAGACCGGCGAGTGCATGAGGCCGTGGTGGTGGTAGCAATAGAACGACTGCGGCCGCGCGAGCTCCAGCCTGGCCGGCCCCGCCCGCCGCCTCTCCTGCAGCTTCGGCCGCCTCGGCGGCGGCGGCGCCTGCGCGACGGCCACCTGCTTCTCTGCCGCCGGCGCTCTGCCAGTCGCGCCCGTCAGCTTCTGCACGAGCGCGCGGAACGTCGTCGGGTCGGCCTGCACGAACGTCGTGTTCGTTTCCATGCAGCACGTGGCAGAAGAGCTCATGACCCTCGGCGCGTGAGATGCCATGAGCTGCTAGCTAAGGAAGAATCAGCAAAGGAGAGGTGGTGTACATATGATGGTGTGAAGAGCAGAATGGAAGAGCAACCGAGCGAGCTAGCTAGCTTTTGATGGGACAAAAAGGCTATATTTAAGGGGTGTAGGGATCGATCGATCAATCGATCGTAGCAGGAGTGCAGGACAGGAGTCTTTTCTGCTTCAAACCTTTGCCTCTCTTTATTGCTGTGCACAGGGGTGCAATCGCATAGAATTCATATGTATATTGCTTATATTGTATCTTAATTTATATTTTTTTGGATTCGAAGTCGAATACGATAATATCAGATATAGATATGAATTCAGTGTTTTGGATACGGTACCGTTGGGACAAATATATAACGGTTTCGGATCAGAAACGGCTAATATAGGTGGATAGTTCAACAACGGACATGTTGGACAAGAATCCCAGTTCTAAATTTGGGACCCCTCTGCCTATTCCGAACGTTGCTGTGGACTCGGCGGCAACATCTTCTCATGTTGGAACCTCAGTGTGGAGTGAAGACAATGCCCCCGTGTGCGCCTCTTGTAGGCCCACCGTAGGTTTGAGTCCTTTATGTTCCCTTCGTGTGGCTGTCTTCGTTATGCTCCCTCACGCTGTCGTACTCGTCAGCGTCTCTACCTCCAGCAGCGGAAGCATAGGAGTCCGGCACCGAGATTGATTGAGAGGTGGAAGTCGACCCCGGTGCAAATGGCGCCTCACAAAGTGGTACGGCGGAAGTGATGGGCGCGGAGGCACAGTGGCTTTTGATTGGGGACTTCATCCCTCAGTCGAAGGCACTTTCATCCCTCAGTCGAAGGCACTCCGCGTGATAGCGCCACCATGGACTCCATGGACACTGTGCTGGATCATTGGGTAGTTCAGTCGGGCGGCATGGAGCTCCTCTTTAGTGCTCTCAAAGCCAGTGAGGTTAAGGTAAGCTGTGCTTTCATATTATGGCCTTCGATCCTTTTGTCATCTCCCTCTTTTTTGTGTACGCGGACATGGGCCAGTAGAAGTCTTGTCTGAAAGCCTTTCCTACGAGGGCCTGTGGGGCTGTGTGTGAGCCACATAGGCCACTATGAATTTTCGTGAGGAGTTCTCGGCCCTCTCGATGGGAGAGGCATCATAGAAGCGTAGCACAAACACCGCGTTTGTAGAGTATGCCTTCCACCAGTTCGAGGGTTCTCACTTAGTGCGCTAATTTGTAGAGTTCATGTGGGTCATCTAGCTCCTCACTCCCCTGGAAGAAGGCAACGATTAGCTACCTCCAATCATCCTCCTGACGTACATGTAACATGCAGGAAAGCTCTAACTGCTCTTGCAGCATCGTAGCAAAAGTTAGGACTTTGAAGAAGACGCCGGAGCACGGCTCGTGTCACTGGTTGGCCGGCTTTACCGAGGCATCCAACTCCGCATTGTTGATCCATGGTATTGACTTGACGTTGACCCCCAAAAAGTGTCATTCCCTTACCCTAACCACGGTGAAGTATTTGGTAAGGTCGGGGTCCTTGGCCTGATAGGATTTATCGATGTGACCTATGAGCAAGTGGAAATCGGTGTGCACGAGCACCCTCTGAGCACCGAGCGCTTTCAACTTGCAGAGGATGAACATTAGTGCCTCATACTCTGCCATGTTCTTGGTCATTGGGAAATCGAGCCATATTGCATACACTAGGCTTCGACTCTCGGGTGTTGTTATGACGGCTCCCACCCTTGCGCCCTCTGCACTATATGCCCCATCTGTGCGTAGGGCCCATATTGGTTTCGAAGGCGATTGGTAACCTTGTTGGCCGGTAGGGGTCCATTCTGTGATAAAGTCCACCAGCATTTGTGACTTTATCATGATACACGCGATGTAGGTGATGGAAATGGGGCTATCTTGGCTGCCCACTTGCTAATGCACCTGTAGACTCTTTGTTCTGTAGCATGTCCCCTAGGGGGAAAGACGAGGGCATGGTGATCTTGTATGGCAGGAAATAGTGCCACAGCTTACGTAAAGCCATAAGCAGAGCATATTGTGTCTTGGCTCCCTATAGGGCTTCAAAGACGTACTGCTGGGTAGAGCCTTCCTCCAGCATGAGCACCACACTGACAGCATGCGACGTCATTGCCAGGTACAGCAAGAGCATAGCCAATCTTTCTAGACACATAAGCTTGAGGAGCTTGGCGAGGTACCCCCTTCAAGCCGTTTAAGGCCTGCGTGTGCTCGTCGATCTATTGAAAGTTGCATGAGCCATGGAGTGTTTTGAAGAAAGGTAACGCCTACTCTGTTGCCCTTGACAGGAAGTGACTGAGGGCGGCTAGGTAGTCCACAAGCCTCTGGACCTCCCTGACGGTCTTAGGAGCTTCCATGGACAGTATAGCATAGATTTTATCAGGGTTAGCATCGATTTCTTTACTAGACACCGAAAAGTCAAGCAGCTTGCTTGCTGGACCCTGAAGACACATTTTTCTAAATTAAGCTTTATTCTAACCTGTCGAAGGTTGTTGATGGTTTCCTAGGGGTACATGTCATAGGATGCCGCTCACCTACTTTTGATGATCACGTTGTCAATGTAGGCTTTGACATTTTGGCCTAGCTAATATGTGAGGATGAGGGCAATGAGCCTAGTGAAGGTAACCCTAGTGTTCTTTAGCCCAAAGAGCATCATGACAAAATAGTATGTCCCGCCGGGGACTGTGAAGCTTGTCTTGGCTTCGTTTTTCTTGGCCATACATATCTGGTGATACTCGGAGCATGCGTCAAGGAAGCTCATCAACTCGCATCCCACTATAGCATCCACCAGTTGATCAATATGTGACAAATGGTAATTGCCATTGGGACATGCCTTATTAAGATTGGTGAAGTCAACACACATTGCCAGGTACCGTTTGTCTTCTTCACCAGCACCGGGTTGGCGAGTTACTCGGGGTGGACCACCTCCCTGATGATGCTAAAGGCAATCAGTTTGGCCACCTCCACCTTGGTAGCCTCTTGCCTATAAAAGGGCATTCTCCTTATTCGCTGCTTGACTGGCTTTGCATCGGGGCGCAACACCAACTTGTGCTCGATGGTGGAGTGCTCCACTTTAATGATATCAGTGGGTGACCATGTGAAGACGTCTGCGTTCTTGCAAAGCACTTCAGGTAGGCTTTGCTCAGCCTTTAGGGTAAGACCGACTCCCACCGACACTTGCTTCGATGGATCCTTCAGGTTGAGTGGCACCCTCTTTACCCTAGGGCGGAGGGAGGAGGTATCATCGAGGGAGGTGTGAGTCTTTCACTTATGGCGTGCACTTTCCGGTGGGGCTCTGCATTCCTACTTCAATCTACCGTGTGAGGTCCTGGTTGCCGAACATAGTGATGATCTCTCTAGGGCCTAGGAGTTTCATACACAAGTAGTTGTGATGTGGGATTGTGCTAAAGATGTTGAGGACAGCCCTTTCCAAGATAGCGTTATGGGGATATTGGAGGTCTACAATGTTAAAGTTCATGACCTCCCATATGCTTTGTTCTCCTTGCTCGAAGACTATATCAAGTGCTATTTGCCCCCAACATGTTGACCGGCTGTCCGCCAGAGACTCGTAGGGGTATCCTTGGCGGCTCCAACCTTATTCGAGGGATGCCCATCTGGTCAAAGGTGTTGACAAATAGGAGGTATGCGGAGCTACCTCCGTCCACTAGGACTCACCTCGCAATGCTGGACGAGATTCCCAAGGGATCTTAGTGAGGAAAGTCCACCCCCAAGGTATCCTTCCCCTTAAAGGTGATATCTGCTTGGGCTAACTCCAAAACCACATGTGTGGGGTATATGGTGACATGGTGCATTCGGCGTGCGTAGGCCCTCCACTGTCTCTCAGAGGGGAATTCAAGGGATGACCCTCCCATGATGACGTTGATCACACAACAAGGGCCGATCTCGGGGCCTGGATTCGCAACATGTTTGGCGTGGGTTGTAACTTTGGGGATTGTTGTACGTGTGCCACCATCGGTGACCTCGTATCTTGGTTGCACTCCCTGGGCATGCTTTCGCGGAGGGCTATGATAGTGGGGCAATCGCGAGTGATGTGGTCTCCTCGGTCATGCACCTCACACCAGGGTCCTTGTTGGCACATGTCTTCTCAGCCCTGGCCCCTTCCACATCCGTGACCCCTTCAGCCACGATCGTGACCTCTCGGGGCAGTGTTCTCCTTGGTGCCCTCTTCAATGCTGAGGACGTACCTGGCCTAGGGCCCCCTCTGCTGCTTGCAGCTGGAGCCCTCTTTCGGAGCCGTTGGAGCGAGATAAGCTTCGGGGGTGGTGGCTCAACCTCTACCTCACGCCACATCACATCCTCTTTGGCCCTTACGTACTCTTTCATTTTGTTGAAGAGCTTGGTCACTGTTCTTATGAGGCTTCCATGCATTATATTCTGCGAGCGGCCTCTTTTGGAGGACGCGGATGGTGACATTGATGATGGTCATCTCATTGACATCCTTTACTTGGCAGCGTACCTTCATGAAGCATCTAAAATACTCCCCCAACTTCTCCCCCAGCGCCTGCCTTACCATGAAGAGCTGATCGACATCGACCTGCTCAATGTAGTTGCATTAGAAATTATTGTGCATGAGATCTTAGACTTGCTCCCATGCGTTCATCGAGCTAGGTGCGATGGAAAAAAACAAGGACAACATAACCCTTTGAAGTGAGAGCGGCAAATTCCTACGCCTTCGTTGAGTCATCTCCCCCCGCAGCTTCGATGGCCATCTCGTTTAGGAACTCACGGGGTCCGTGTCACCCTTATATGGCTCCATCGTGGCCATCTTGAAGTCTTCCAGTCAGGTGCTCTGCTGCAAGCCTTCACAAGGGGAGACTCGAAGTCCACCCGTCGAGGGGCGCTACACGCTCCCACGTTGGCCTTGTGTTTGCGTCCTCTCTAGACCATCTCCGTTGCTGCCACGATTGGAGTCTACTCACTCTGACTCTTTTTTATCTCATGCATAGCCCTTCGTAGGTCTGCCAAATCCTACTACAGTGTCTCGTAAATCATCTCCAAGGCACCTTCGCTCGCATCCGGTGTAGGGCCAGGACCCCTCCACTCTCTATCTGGTAACGACAATGGTGCCAAGGTCGTCGGAGGCCGTTGTTTGCGTAGTATGGTCCCTAGCATTAGGGGTGGCAAAAAAGCTTGAGGCTCACGAGCTGGCTCAGCTTGGCTCGTGGAATAAATGAGTTGAGCAAGAGTTTCAGTTCGGTCCACTAATGAGCTGAGCCTGAGCCGCTCGCTGGGCTCGGTAGGCTCGTGTTGTCATGCTCACCTAGCCACCTTGCCATGGAAGGTCTCCCAGTGACCCAGTGTGGTAATCTTCTAACTCTATTAGTGGCATTTTTGGATCCACTTGCATGTGGTTAGTTTTGCACTGAGAGATGCTGTGTGGTGGAAACAAGGCAGAATTAAAAGTTCCTTTCATAGTTGTGTCTATAAAAAAGCTGTAAAATTCCAAATAAATTTTACTAGAAGCATTCCCCAGTCCAGAACATAACCTGAATGTTACTAAGCAATGCAGTAGAAATGGTGGAATGTAGCGTACTGTGTTAGTCTAGATGTTTTGGAGTAGTTTGCAGCCGAGTATCTTTTCATAGACAATTCAAGTTCAAGTGGCTCAAATTCGAATCTCTATTGTGTTGTCCCCAGTTCTCCATCCACGAACATGAACCTGGTGTAACACATGTGTTGGTGACGGGTGGCGCTGGCTACATAGGTTCACACACTACTCTTCAGCTGCTGAAAGACTCCTTTAGAGTCACCATAGTGGTACTTTTTCATAACTTTGTGTTGTTGTTTCTTGCTCAAATTCAGCATCACTCAAATGAAAATTTATAGAATGCTTACAAATTTTTCTCGCTTCTAGGATAATCTTTCAAGAGAAAATATTGGGGCTATCAAGGTTCTTCAGAACTTGTTTCCAGAGCCCAGACGATTGCAATTCATATATTCTAATTTAGGCGAGCTTAACGATCCGAGCCGAGAGCTGAGCCACCTTTTTAGCTCGTTAACCTAACAAGTCAAGCAGAGCTGAGTTGCCTCCTTAATGAGCTTTACCGAGCCGAGCTGGCTCGATATCCAACCCTACCTGGCGTTGCTGAAGGGTGCTACGGTCGTATGCTCCGCCTGCAACGTCTCCTGCTCCATTGTTCGTGTGGCTGTCGGAGAGTCGTCTCTGTTACTTGCTTCGTCTCCCCAGCACTATTCATCCCTAGCCAGTCCAGCCAGTGTATATATGTAGATAGATGCATCTGAAGCTGCATACATGATGCATCCTTTCCTTGGTTGGCCCGACCGGTTAACTGTTTCATTGGTCCATAAGGTATATCATAGGTATGTACAAAGAATATGATACAACGAGAGAGTTCATATGGTGTCTCTTCTTCTGTCCGGCCGCAGACTTCATGCTTCGACCTGGTATAGATGCACTTAGTTACCGAGACCGTTTGAGAGAGAGAGATTGATACAGAGCGATGCACTGCAGTGTCTGGCTGATGTATGTGCGCGAGGCAGTACTGCATTGAGCTACATCCTGATGGACTGGTTGCTTAGCTTATAGTTTTTGGTTTAAAATTTTAAATTCTGTCCGTTTGCAAGAGAGAATATGGAGAGAGACACTCACGTGTGATTTTGACCGATATAGATAAATTTGATATAATATCTACCACAATTAACTTATAGATATTGTTTTAAAAAAGATATATTGTTTAAAAGTATAAGTAAAAAAATTATAAGACATAAGTTTAAAAGAAACTAACCAAATGATGTGTTCAGCAGTACTGTACGAAGTGGTACTCGTCAAGGTAGATACTTGGCAGCCTTCACAAGAAAAGGGCAATGCATATATTAATTAATACTATTTGCTACGCTGTCGATGTCAATGAGCAAGCGTATAACATAGGCATGTATAAGTTACAACCATCACAAGAACTGTTCAATTTGAGCAGACATGTACACGCAACGCAATATTTATTTATCTTGGTACCTCCCCCTTAGGCCTTGATGTCTTCTTCTACCCATGTACGTACTGAATTGATAAACGTACGGCCGTTGTTGATGCTGTGGCGGGACGCAGAAGATCCGGACCGGGTCAGTAAAGCGGGCTGTGTTTGCGTGCGGGAAAGAAGAAGGTGTCTGCTTGGGCGCGCGGATCAGCTGCGCCGTATCGAACGCGAGACCCGTTCCTTCAGGAAGCCTGAGGCCACATGGGGACCTCTCGTGTGGGCGGTGCCCCTGTCTCGTGTTCCGCGAGTTTACCTGGACCGTGCATGGGGGCTGACCTGTCAGGATGGACGTTGGTGCTCGCCTCCACGTCCAACAGGGGCCCGCGGTCCGGTTGTCACGTAACGTCCGTTCACGGGGGGCTCTCCACTTACGGGGGGCTCTCTACTTATCAGCTACTTTTCGCATTCATTTATCATAATACATTTTGTATCTTATTGTATCATAATTCTTTGAATCACACGGTGGTCTAAATATTATAATATCTTTTGTTATATCGTCTTTTTTACATAATATATTACCATTCATCAGCCACTATTAGTTATTAATTATAGCTAAAAACTATCAGCGAAAGCTAACGTGAACGGACCTAGTTGCATGTGAGATGCAGCAGCTGTTTAATCGCTCGAGTGGCCTGCAGATCGTTCGCGCCGCGGATCGAGCAACAAGGAACAAGCCCATATTTCCGGCCTAGTATTGCCTAAACAAGAGCATGAGCGGGCGAACAAAGAGGCCGCTGTCTGGCCCATGGACGTTGCCGGCAGCGGCGGGCGCATCCCACAGGCTCGGCGCTGGGCAACGCAGCGTGCGGTCGTGTCATGTCATCCGGGACACGGCATGCTGCCTCCTCCCGTGGGAAACCGCATGCGTCGTTGCTGCCTAGCTGCCAGCCGCCGGCTGCACGAGCGCGGCGCAGTCCACACCTCGACCGCGGCGCGGGGGCAGTGTAGCGTAGTGCTGCTTTCGGGGAGATGGTGTTCGGCCTGCTTCTTTCGGCCGTTTCTGCCTTTCTTCCGTATGCTGCCCTGGCGGCAACTGCCGGGCCGGTAACATGGGGTGCGGCGGTGTGGCTTTCTTGGAGGCCCTGTTTGGGCCCTTTGGGGTAGGCTTAAGGCCAGGTTGGGCTTCCAAAAAGCTCGTAAGCCTCCCTAAATGGGCCAGTTTGCAAGCGGCCTTTGACATAAGCTGAAAACCACACATAACTAGCGAAAGCTAAAAGCTAGGTAGAACCGTAGAAGGTCCGAATTGTAAGTTTACCTTTTAAAGTTGAAGATGATTATCCGTCATATACCATTAATAAACCTCCAGCTCCGCCGACCGACGCCGCCGGCAGCTCCTCCTCCCGGCCGTCTGGCCCGCCTCCGGTCCCGATTTCTTCCTCCTCCAACCCTAAGGTAACTTCTCCTCAGATCTAGGTCAATGATACCATGGGTTTGCAATTGGCAGTATGGATATGCAATTTGTGTTATTGGTGGCATGGATTTGCCATTTGTAAACTCTTCGAGTAGTCTTGCAAATTATTTCTGAACATTGCAAGAGGCCCCTCGATCGCTACCCAGCATGGATAGAGGTTGGAGAGTAGAGAGCCAAGCGGCCGGCCAAACCAAATAGATATAGGCCAGGCCAGGCAGCCACGCCACGGAATGGAAGTGCTGCACGTAGCCGTGGGCGGGCACACCCTGGCCGTGGTTGAGCGCGACGACATGCAAGACCCGGCCACGGGGCGCGCGCTCACCGGCTCCTGGCTCTGGGACTCCTCCCTCGTCCTTGCATCCCACCTCGCCTCGGCCCAGCTCCAGCTTCGAGGCGCCACCGTCCTCGAGCTCGGCGCCGGCACCGGCCTTCCGGGCATCGCCGCTGTCTCCTGCCTCGGCGCCGCGTGCTGCGTGCTCACGGACGTGCAGCCGCTCCTGCCAGGCCTCAGGTCCAACGCGGAGGCCAACGGGCTCACGGCCGCGCAGGCCGACGTGCGAGAGCTCCGCTGGGGGGAACAGCTCGAGCCCGAGCTCCAGGTGGAAGTGATGCTCATGTCGGACGTGTTCTACGACCCAGAGGACATGCCGGCGATGGCGGCCACGCTGCGGGCGCTCTGGCGGGAAGGCGACGGCGAGCGAGGTCCGGGACGGCGTGCAGGACTGCATGGACGTGCTGCGGGAGCAAGGCTTCGAGGTGGCCGAGGTCGACACGCGACCCCGCCCAGACCGCCGACTTCGCCGTCTATCGCATGGAACGCCGACAACAACAGGGGGGGGGGGGGGTGACTTCACATCGTTACGCTAAGCTTCTAACCGAACAACCATCACCTTTGACCTTTCCTTTTTGGTGAGTCATTTTCCACTTCCTTCCGAACTGCAAATTCAGCTCGGTTCCGTCCAACTATTGTACTACATGTAAATGGATTTGCGATGGGGAATTGGGGATAAATCCGCGCGGAATTAAGGATAAAACGCATGCATGATTCATGAAGGACCGTGAACACTACAGCAATATACCGTAGGAAAAATACACTTCTGTACATTGACAAGCATTTTGCAGCAAGAGAATTTACGGTTGCAAAGGGTTGCTACAACATAATGTTTCTTCGTGTGCTAAGCTTGCACCTTTTCTATTTCACCACAACAAAATTCTCAATGTCTGTGTGTAAAGGGACAAGGGTAAAAAAAGAACTACAGTAGCATCTTCCCAATCCTTACGAGACAAAGGCCAGAGTTGTATTTGTCTAACCAACCCAAATTTCCAGATGCGCACTTGATAAAAACGTAACCTTCCAGATGTACACTCTAATAAAACCTGGTTGATTTCATGAGACTATAGCCCTAGAAAACGTAAGCGATCTGCAATGTTTGCAATAACAAACCCAGAAAATAACTGCGAAAGCACAAGTAGACAGGGTAAAACAAATGACAAATGCAAGAGTAATCTGGAAGACTGGAACAGACAAGAGGTTCACAGAATTGAACATAGGGTTTCAACTAATTAGCCCAATTATAAAAACAATAGAACACGCTTTGTATCACTTTTAGTGCAGCAAAAAAATGATTAGAATGATAGCTTTCTGACATAACCACAAATAGACAAATCCTGAGCTGCGAGACATCAGTTACCTGAACAGAACCAAGAATATAGACTGCTGAATAATGTAGACCATTGATAACAATATCAGCAACCATCACTAGTGGAATTTTGAGCGACATGCCTAAGGTGGCCACTAAGGGAGTAGTCCAAACATTCTAAATACTGCCTCACCATTACCTATTTTCAATTACAGGCAAACCTGCGCGTAACATTTAACAGTTCAGATGCAAAGCAGTGTCCCAAATAGGCCAAATCAAATTATCAAGTTAATCTGCTGCTAACCAAACGTGCATCCCAAGCCAAGATCTATGAATCCAATAAACAAGTAAACAAAAGCATCACCCGAGCATGTGAAGGAAAAAGAATCCCTTTACCTGCGTGACCTCCGCGGAAGTGACCCATATCTGCACCACTGCAACAATCAGGACCAGCCCAGCTCGGTACTTCAGATTGGAACCTAGATCACCGCGACTCTACCTCTGATCTCTTCCCGGTCCTCTCTTCTGCTGCAGTTAAAAATAAAAATATCATTATATCTTCACAGACAATGAAAAAAACAAAAGACTAAAAGCCTAAAAAGCAAAAAAAAAAAAAACCGAAATTACAAAACCCAGCGTTCTAAGTGGCTTCTAAAAACCGGAAGCCAAAAACCGTGTTTCCACTATGTACTCTAGCGTGATTCTAGACTAATACAGAATACATAGGAGAGTCCAAATTTACATATCGGGTCTTGACAAAGATGATATCAGAGTCATATCGACTGTAGGACAAAGCACTAGTTAGTATGATCGATTTAGCAAAAAAACTTTCGAAATATGTTTTCTAAATTAAACCAACAAAATGAATATTTAGTAATTCTCTATTCTTTCCTCATTCTTAGATTCTTATTCCTTACATTTCTGAAACATTGTTTTTAAATCTTAAATTGATTTCTTATCCCTATAATATCTATAGATGTCTCGAGTCTCCCATAATAAAAGTTTTTACAGTTTTACCCATAAGATATGATTAACTCATAAATCATAATGTCGGCCACTATACACTTCTGTAGGCGTGCAACTGAGAAAATCACAACAATACCTTTACAATACTTAATTTCGATATTTTCCTCCACTCCGAAGGTATAACCCCTTAGCGCTAAGGGACCACTGTTGCTAGGGAGTCACTCGCTCTTCACGTTGTTGTCTACATGAGTAGTGACTGTCACTGGCCACTCCCAACATAACCGCAATTATGTAGGAGTCCACACCGAAACTAGGCAAATTAGTTAGCCAAGTCTATCATATAACCGGATTTGTGGTTGCACGATTTGGGCATAGAAAAGAGAACCACGAGAATTCAATCCTTAAATGACTTAGGCGATACTAACTACAAACCCAAAGCTAGTGCATACCCTGCACAGCTATTCAAGAAAGGACACATGCATACCCTTCACGGTCCATCCAAAAATAACACGTGCAATCCCTTGCTTGGTCAATCCAATATGTGTAATCCCCTACACCGATCTCCAACCAACCACTCGCCAAAGTCTCCACCATTTTTAGAAAACATTTTCATGTTTCCAGTGGTAACCCAAGTCACCATTATTATTAGGTTTTCAAGTTCAGTTGACAATATTCGTGTTGTACTTTATTTTACTACTATCGTATTTTTAAGCACAACCATAATACACCGGAGTTCAACTAATGGTGGAGTTATTATTCATAAATATTCTAGTACAACATGGCAAGGGAACATTAATAATCAAGGAGGGGAATACTAGTATCAAGTGCATAGTTTAACTAGGCATTCAACCTTTGACATAGCATTAATAAGCATGCTTGTATATTTGAAAGCAAAATATTGCATTTAAAAACTAGATTCAATATGATCAAATATAGGGACTTGCCTTAACTAAATGTGGCTAAGGTGGGATCTTGTTCGTCCACGATGAGGTCGTCCATAGTGTCAAAATCTATACACATGAAATCATCCCCATTCAATGAAACATTAAAAAATCAAATAAAATTCAAATAAACTCAAAAAATAATGATTTTGGTACTAGTGGAAAGGTTTTTAATTTAGATGAATTTAGAAATAAAAATTGTCGATTTGGATTTGAAATGAAGGGGTTAAGGCCTTTCAAAATTTAAACCGAAAGGAAATTCCAAAAATTCCGATAGGTGGGGTCCATGTGACATGTTAAGGGATGTGGGGCCTACATGTCAAGAGGTCATGGGTTAAATCCTGGGTTAATTAGATATTCTAATTTTCTAGACTCCACATGTCATACTAAGATTAAGTGTGTTATTAAGGCTAACTAACCTACTAGTTACACTAATCTTTCTATCACTCGGGCCCCACTAGTCAGTGACTACCCTCATCTTCTACCTCTGCTTGGCCATGGACGAGCTTGGCTGAGCTCGACGCCAGCGGTGAAGGCGGCAGCGTGCTGGCGTGAAGGGCAAAATGGATTGTAGTGGCTGCTATGGTTCTATTAGCAGTGATGATGAGATCAGAGATGGCTTGAGGCAGCGATGCAACGATGAGGACAACGACGAGCATGGCAACGGCACGGGTGATTGTAAAACTTCAATTAAAGGATACATTTAGCTTCAGGGTGAAGATACGATGCTAGGGGATGCATTAGTGCTATGAGGGCAATGGCGAGCAATGCTCTCCATGGTGACCAGACATGGCAATGGCAGTGGTGAGGGAGAGCTACGGTGAGCTAGGCACTTGCTAAGCTATATCAACACGTTATCTTGACTTAGAATAGCAAGGGAACACGAAGTCTTACCGTGGAACGGTGCTGAAGGGGAGATCGATGTCAGCGGCGTCGATGGCGAGGGCGACGCACGGTGAACTCTTCAAGATCGGCACTCCTGGGGGTAATCGGACATGAGAGAGTAAGCATGGGGTTGGCGAAAATGAGGCAAGTTTGGAAAGCATGATGGTGAGGTTGAATACTCACTAGAGAGAAGGAATACGACAATGGATGCCGATGGCCAAAATTGAAGAACTCGGCACGATTAGCTTCAACTGAAGGCGAAAAGAGTGAGAGAAAGCAAGGAAGAAGAAAAGTGGAGCGATGTGCATCTCATGACATGAGTAACTTCAACTTTTATAGTGGGGAAGGAAGAGATTAGCTCGGGCGCCATTAGGGACTTAAGGCACCGAGCATGGGAGAAGGCAAGAGAGAGAGATGCTTCAATGGCTGATGGGATGGTCTCACAGTGACGCGACTATGCCGCGGCACTCTTAGCTTGAGGCGGGAGGCTATCATTGCTCTGTGGCATGCGGAAACAAGTAAAGGGATAAGGTCGGGCGCTGGCATGAGGATGAAGAAGATCAATAGTGCCGACAGGTGGGTTTAGGCCCACATGGTAGTGACACTTGGGAGAGGGAAGGCGTGGGCTGGCAGGCACACGTGGGTCGGCTGGCTTGGGACGCAACATGAGAGAAAGAATGGGAGCGTGGACTAGGCCGGCGGGCAAAATTCAGCCCATGGCAAATCAGATTTGAACTTTTATTTCTGATTTGAATTGATTTTAAAATTTTAATTTGAATTCCAAGGGAATTTGCGCCCGAAATTTTTATGAAAAATTACTCAGCACTCAATTTAATTTTATAAATTTTGTTTGCACATTTTTGTGTCACAAATTTTATTTAAAAAATCCTAAACTGCATCAAAGCTTTGGATTTTTTAAAAAATGCACCAAAAATTCTGAAATTCATGCATGTTTATTTGGAAGTCCAAATTGCACTGTTACAAGCTTCAATTTCTTTCAGCAATCACTATTTATTAGACTAATAAGCCATAGGCTAAAAGAACGCCCCAACCCATTTGATCATTCGCATAGTGCAGACACCTCACTCTTCATGTAGCATGTGTCGGTCGGCACAAATGTATAGCTCTAAACTAAGGCTCTCTTCTTTGGTGCTTTTAAGGTGGCTTTTAGTTTCGACTTTTTGGGAAGCCGAAACAAATAGTACAGCTTTTTGAAGCTGTTTTTCTAAACGGTTTCTGAGCTCATTGGTACGTGCATCATTCTCATCAACGTTTTCACTATTTATCACTGTCTTAAAAAATACAGTTAAAAGTTATCTGTCACAGTCCAAAAGAGATTGCAAACCATCACGTAACAGAACCTCGAGCAGCTTCTTCCAACTAAGTTGATGCGTATCCGGTTTCGTTTTGGCAAAATGTACAACAGCATTACAGAAATTCGTGCCAATGCTAGCCAAGCTGCATGCTTCGGGTTCTTTCTGCCCAATGCAATGCCCAAGCTTCTATCCTCTCATAGCAGCCAACCGGCCAGCCAGGTCACAGAAGTTAAATCATATCTGATCTTGGAGCCTTTTCTTTTAGGTGGCACTTAAAGTTGATCACGAATTGGCATGGCCTTCTCACTTCAATCTCTTCGCAGTATCACCTTGCTCTCCTCTCCGTACTGAAGCGAGTTCAATTTTTTTTGACAGACTTACGTCTTTTTTTTTGGAAGGATAAACGGCCCTGATTTATGTAAGTTGAAAGCACAGTACATTGTCCCATTACATTGAAGTCCAGTAAAATAAGAAAAATTACAGAATAAATTGATTGCACTAAACCGAAAAGTGCAGAGAAGAGTTTCGTTGCACTCGAAGTTGCGCTTGAAGACAATACGTCAGAGATGAGGTAGAATGGCCAGCGCCGACCAGTTGATGACGAAGCCGCTGTAGGTAGATATGATGGCCGGCGAAGACCTTGTAATAATTCTTCTAGACGAGGCGTAGCTCGAGCCGAGACCGCCGAACAACGTCAGCAACGAGCGCCGATCTGACGCCGTTGTGTGCCCCCTCAGCAGGCCTCCACAGCGGGACTTGCCTGTGATGAGGTGACATAGGGGTTAGTGCCCTAAGCAAAAAATGTTGGAGGAAAGCCTCTAGAAGCTGGATGGATTTTTTTACTGTAATTTATAACTATAGCTTATAATTTTTAACTCTATATATAAATAAATAGAATATTAATAAGTCGATAAACCGCTCCTAAAAGACTGTCTTGCTAAATCACTTGAAAACGACAGCAGAGAAATCATCTCGTTTATTTGAGAAAAACTATAAGTCATAAGTTAGAAAGAACTCGGCTGATAGAAAGCAAACTGGCCTGATGTGGGGCGGAATAGAAATATCCGATTATTGCCATTGCGTTTATACTCAATCTTCCGATGCATAGTTCTATCCGAATCCTCATTCTGTTACTCCGAGCATGCCTCAAGTTCCTCCGGTAGTCAGTTTGCTACTGGCGCTCGCCCACTTGCATATCTTCAGTAGTCATGACGCTGGGGGGCAAGTTTCTACAGTAGAAGGCGCACCAACAGGGGGTAACGTTACGTGCAGGAGCATAAATACTAGAATAAATACCGATTTATTCGTACAAACGCTCACACTTAGGTCAAAAGCCACCAGCCACAGTAAAAAATACACCCGAAAAAGGATGGGGCCAAATATTGGAGTGCCAGAAACATGTTGTGAGCTTCATATCTGCATGCCCTACTTACTGAACTGCGGTATGTACAGTGACAGAAAA
Source organism: Dendrocalamus latiflorus (assembly GCA_017311315.1). NCBI lineage: Eukaryota > Viridiplantae > Streptophyta > Magnoliopsida > Poales > Poaceae > Dendrocalamus > Dendrocalamus latiflorus. Next base: position 34,453,200 of record CM029637.1, read on the forward strand.
CCAAGAGCAACAGTCTCAAAGCAATTTTGGCAGAAGCTATGTCATCTATATTTGTTAGCTCATTCATGAAGTACAGGAAGATCAACAAATAAAATTCAGGGAGAACGGGTAAGGCAGACTATACAACGATCGATATCAGTAAGAAAACTCTACCTTTAGTAGAGATGGCATTCAATTACTGAAAGGAACACATCAAAAAATTAGGTTCCTTTTTGTCTCACTTCTACATATTCCACTTCTTTCCTTGCTCAATCCAATCTTAAATACCAGCATGATTGGTAAGAACCCTCACCACCAACGGTATCAAATAATGAAGTGCTTTCAGTTTCATAAAAATCGCCAACAAGAAATCCATTAATCAGGATAATAAGATAATTCAACACATAAATTCAACCATTTTCCTTTTGGGTGGCTGGCTGTTGCGAAAATTGCCAAAAAACCCTCTGATTGAATCTATAGGTCAATGAGATTGCAAAACTTTGACTGCAATCTGACTTGGTGCCCGTGCTGTGAAAATGTCAGATATTTCTCTGGATGAAACTATGTTGTATCTGATGATGACTACATTTCCTGGTGGTGCAGAATAATGCCATCAATGTTTGTTCCAAATCAGACTGCAGCTGCTCTTTCACAAGCTTTGTAGTAAAGCGTCTTCTGCACATAGAAGAGCATGTAAGCCTGAGAAGTTCTGACAGTATGCTCCTCAACTCTGGTTACCCAAGCATCATCACATTTGTACCAGTGATTGTTTAACCTGAGATATGTCACATAGTGGCCAGCATCTAGTTTACCACTATGTGTGATCACCGCAAATATTTCAAATTCTGATGAAAATTCAGAAACTGCGTCTGAATCACTGGCTTCTGATGGAAATATGCGGTTCCCATATCTACTTCTGAGAATAGAGGATGACAGGTAAGGGGCCATGTCAAGTGAAAAAGGAAACTGCAAAGAGTGATCAACCTTCCTTGACATCTTCTTAACTGACAAATGCTCAAATCTCTTAATGTGAAAGCAAGAAACTAATGGAAGCCTTCGAATGGACATTTGCTTCAGGGACTCTTGCCTCTCCTTGCAACGTTCACAGAAGAACTTCTGCTCAGCATCAAGCCTCTCGGCCCTTGTAAACCGCTCCAAACATCTCATGAGTGTTGATACCTTGGAATTCATGCCAGATAAGTTTCTCTCTCCATTGCGCACATGCAGCTTCGGGTTTGCAACGTTAAGAGAATTGTTATATCCAGCATTCAAGTCTAAGGAGATGTCCATACAGGGTTCAAAAGTTGTGGACGTGAATCCACAATGTGTGCAGGTAACATCTGATCTCAAGATACCAGAAAACACACGGTGTGCAACGCAACAGTCTCCATGGCCTATTATTGAGAAAAATTACAAATCAAGGTGAGAACCAGAACATTAACATAATATTTTTCTCAAGACAAATCACAGTCCAGCATATCGAAAGCAAGATAGGTTATTCTCCATTGCCTCGAAAAACATTGGCCCAATTTGTTCCCCAATATCCAAACAGTGCAGGAAGACTATTCCCTTTCCCTACTTTTCCTCTTACCCTTTTTGAAGGGATACTGGGAAGCCTGCTGTAGGACTGTGCTCCAAAAAAAGTAAGACTGACAGGTAAAAACAGTATTAAAGCATCCACAAATTCTACTAGGTATGCACCGAGCTACTAATTAGTAACAGATGGATCTGGATGCACTGTTCAATGTCTCACTCAGAAAGGATGCTCCCAATTATTGCATTCACTGTATACACAATAGGTGATTATCTTAATTTGGCCAAAATATAGCTGAAGAGTGCACCATCTCACAATATAGAATAAAAATATGATCTTTAGCTGTTTAGTCCACATCTGAATTCAGTGAAATACATGCAAAACTCTTTAATTCAAATAGTAGCGAGAGAGAAGCTAGCTACCTTGGGCATGCGATTTGTGTTGATCATCCTTTATATTTTCATGGATATGGTCAAGGATGGAGATAAAAAATTCATGTGCATCCTGTTGCTCGTAGCTTGCAAGGTTTGATGCATGCTGCCACCAGCTAACAAACCATAACGATATAATAATCAGAAGAAAATCAGGTACTTTCATTCATAAAACAGAAGAAACAAGTACAGCATATTTTCTGTGTAAGTCCACGCTCATCAAACCATATGAACAGCAAAAAGACTTCACAAACTTAAACTGAAATTTGAAAAGTATTACGCCAGCTTAAAAATGGTGTTTGGGTGGTACTGTTTCCCACTACAATGACTATAGCTTTTTAAATACTCAAGGATAAAGCACACATATTGTGAGGAGTAAAGGGTATAAACAGTATGTACCTAAGGAAAATGAAAATCTTTTGATAGGTCCTGCCGAAGTATCAGCAAGATTAGGAATAACTTCAGTACCTATGGCAGATGCTACATACTTGCATACTATCCTTTGAAGCAGCAAGACATACTGCCATAGCACAAAATTGAACTTAAATCATGCAATTCAATGACTCAGTTATATACTCAACTGGAGGAAAATACACCAGAATCCAACAACAGAGCAAATGCTCATGATACCTTCACATGCACCTGAACCCCAGAGGAACTAACAGCTATTCATGCATTTGATCAATTGTATTTGACCCACAATCACAGTACAACGAATGCTAGGCATGGCAAATGTACTTACCACTATATGACAACAAAATAACTTAATGCTATATCTTCTATATATAGAAGGCATTTCATCAAACATGTCATGTGCATCCAAACGTGCAACCATTTCCCTCTAGCAGTACGCACTAAGCAGATCTTGCCCGCTTTAGTTACATATGTTGCTCACATCATTCCATTTCATATTAAGTACTTCCAGTTGCAATTTGCATGACCATGATCTAACTTGAAACGGTTCCAACTTTCAAGGCATAACATACAAACAATACTCTCTATCATTTGCAAGAGACCAATACAACCCAAAATCTCAAACAACACTCCCTCCCCACAGTTACAATACATCACACACCCATTTTAATAAACGGCTTATCATAACTTTCCAAATACGCAACTAAACCATCATTAAAAACCAGCACGTTGCTAAAAGCACACCACGACATCAACCAACGCGAATAGAGCGCGAGATCCAGACCTATAGAGGAACTTGGCGGGGCTGTAGGGCATGCGCTCCCCGGAGAAGGCGGCAGAGTAGATCTCGTCGAGATCGCACGCGAGGCACGCGGCCTGGTCGTCGGCCTCGGCTGCACGATGTCTCATGGGCGTGCGGCGCGGGCAGAGGAAGCGGTTGTGCCGATCGCCAAGGAAGTAGTTCCGGAGCGGCGGCGCGTGCAGGAGCGCCTGGAGCACGGAGTTCATGAAGCAGGTGTTGCCGAGGTTGTTGAGCCCGCGCAGCCCTGCCGGCGCGGCGGCGGATGCGGAAGTGGTGGGATCGGCGGAGCTCATGAGGGCGAATTCGGCCGGATCTGGGGCCCAGGCGCGGTAGTCTACGCGGCGGCGCTTGCAGGGTGCAGGGGAAGCGGAGGCAGATGCGGAGAGGGGTGGTAGGGAGGAGGATTGGGCGAGGAGGACGGCGTGGTCGAAGTCGGGGTCGTAGACCTGGTCGCCGCAGGCGGCGCAGAAGAGCTCGGCGCGGTCGACGTCGACGGCGATCTGATGGCCCGAAGCGGAGCTGGAGGCGTGGGAGGCGGCGTGGGAGGGGCAGAAGACGGCGGCGCAGGAGAGGCAGGCGTAGAGGCGGGAGGGGGAGGGGGTGGAGGCGGGGCAGGGCACGCAACGGGGGAGCTCGCGCGGGTCGCGGCGGATCTCGGGGCGGCCGAGAGGGCGGACGCGGAGGCAGCGGCGGAGGAAGCGGAGCGGGCGCGAGGTGAGGCGGTGCGCGGCCAGGTGCGGGCAGGGAGGCGGCGCGGACGGGGTGGACATCGGGGAGGGGAGGGGAAGGGGAGGGGAGGCGGCGGAGTGGCGGTAGGGGGTGGGGGTGGAGTGGAAGCAGGTGGCGCGGGGGGAGGTGGTGGAGGCCGGGATGGTGGCGGTGGTGATGATCTCTCTGGGTCGGGACTCGGGAGAGAGGCGGTTGTGGTGCACTCAGCAACTCCGATGCGAGATCAGGATCTGACCGGACGATCAGGTTCTCGTCAATGCAGCACTGTGGCAGCATGGGAACTGGGGCATTCGGCATCTAACGGATCACCCCATCATGCTCAGGATCAGAAATTCTGAACAATTCACTGAAGCAGATTACCCCAAGACTCTGCTAACCCAGTCTTAAAAGAACACATTGTCAAGATACTAAGAGCATGTTTATATTGTTTTTTTTTCTGACTTCTACTTTGAAATAACCAAAAGACAGTATAAATACATAATTTCTCAAAACAACTTCTCCACTTATCTCACTCCGAGAATAAGTAGGGGGTTAGGGCATCTGTAGTGTATGAAAATAGAGGGTCTTAAACCACCTTAAGGTCAACCTTATACATTACAGGGGTGACCTTAAGCAGGCCATAAGCAAAAAAGGCTTAAGGCTGGTCCTCAAGCTAAAGACCTGGCCACAAGCATTAAAATACAATTTTTCTTTATCTGCCAAGTGGGACCGTCTTAAGGTCTCTTGGGTTATATACACTATGGAGTCAGCCTTAAGGTTTAGATGGGACCCACCTTAAGGCCCCTTGGGCTATATACACTACAGATGCCCTTATAGACGTATCACGTATTATATTCATCTCGCTCCCATCTTGTGCAGGCATATCTTCCTCACTTTTTACACTACTCATTCACTCATTCTCAAAATTACTTATTTTAACTATTACTATTTATTTTTAGCCAAAAATCATTAATCGCAGCCAAAACTATTAGCAAAATCCCATATAAACACCTCGTAAAGCTAGATAGCACATTTGATATAGCCTAGCCCCTCCTACGTGTACTTTTTATCTAGTAAATTTGATATAGCCTATCCCCTACTATGTGTACTTTTTATCTCATTCGATCCTTATGTTGACTTCAAATAACTTCTTTTGTGTTAGGCACGTCCCAAAGTTGCATCCACTGACCCACAGAATGGTGATTTGTTACTTCCATTTGGTTAGATTTGAGGTAAGGTGGATAACAAGGAACGTTTTGATTCTCAAGAATTTGATATATTGTTAACATAACTTTGTTCTTTCGGTATGGTAATACCCTAATTTTAGAAACGGGGCCATCGTACGTCCCAAGACAGCTCAGGGGTTCAGTTGCAAACAGAAGGCATATAATGCCTGCTCACGAATATTTAAAAGGGTTAACCTGATGAAAACATAACTTAATGGTCAACTTTAGAAATTTAACTGTCGTCTAAACTCAAAACTTAATTTACATTTAGAAGAATCGAAGAAAATTTCCCACATGAACGCTTTAGTGCGGTCGTAATACTAACACGAGAACTTCAAACACCAATTTTCTCCTGGTATCTATTCTGGTAGGGGGGAAAAGCAAGATTGAGTAACCAACTGTACTCAACAAGTCACATAGGGAAATGTTATAAAATTATTTGCCAGGATTTTCAAGAGATGTGGATATAGTAGTTTTATTACGATATTTGTAGATGCTATTTTATTTATAAATATTTTTGAATATAAAATAACAAACTTTAACTTCTTAAAGGTAATGGGATTGAAAAAGGATGATTATCGGATTGCAACATTACTGAAGCTACTTATACCTTGCTATTGAAATCACCTATTAAACATAGCTTTATGTAATAAGCACGGTGCATTCGAATATCATTTATAATTTTAACTGTAAATAGAAGAAATATCATGCCTGCTCACGAACATTTTAAAAAGGTTAATTTGTTTAAAATAAGTTCTAATGGTCAATTTTAACAACTTTAAGGGCATCCAAGCCTAAAACTTAACTTACAATCAGAAGATCCGAAGAAAATTCCCACATGAACGCTTGAGTGCAGTCGTAACCCTAACACAAAAACGTGTAATATCAGTTCTTCTTCTAATCTTTGTGTTGGTGGAAAATGAAGAAAGACTGAGTACAACCACCGTACTCAACAAGTTACATAAGAAAATGCTATATAACTACTTACCAGGATTTCCAAGGGATGGAGATATAGTAGTTTTATTAAAGTATTTGTGGAAGCAATTTTATTTGTAAACACATTTAAACATAAAATGATAATAACTTCTTAAGGAATTAGGGTTTCAAAACTTGACTACTAGACTACAATATTTTCAAATCTACTTATGCTTCACTATTGGAATCACCCATTAAATACAGTTTCATTTACCAGAAGCGCGTCGTATTCGAATACCATTTATAAATGACTCTACAGAACTACCCAACTTACCCACAAGATTTCTTAACCCTCATGACTGAGTTAAGAAAATAAAATTGTTTCACTGCTCAATTCTTTATATAGCCTCTACCCAGTAGGTGTTGTTTCCTAACAAACTAGGGTAGCCCGCGTCCTCGCTCGATTCGAAGTGGATATACTGTTGTTAAGTATGGTTTTTCCCCTCTCATACCACAAAAGCTCTCTCGGTCTCCCTCTATCCTTTGTAGGTATTTAATCAAATTTGAGCAGCTACTAAACCAGTTTTAATGAATCAACGTTTGTGGTTGAGCTATCACCATATTCTTTACTTGGCATAAGGTTCTAGTCCTTATATTTTCACCGAGGCAACTTCCATCCATAAACCCTTGTTTCAGTGCCGATCCGTACTGCCACCTTTCCAGTCCAAGCCTCCACCCTAGGATAAAACCATAGGACCCTTCCATTTAGTGGCTTTCCATGATGTCTCCTTACCCTAGAACCATTTTTGAAATTCTGCCGGCAAAGTGGCAAGTCTTTTAGTAGTATAAAACAATTGAATTCCTGATTTACCATGATTATCAAAGTAGTATTAATAATAAAACTAAGTCTTGTCAAGGTGAATATGGCCATCAAATTGAACTAGACATTTTTAGGTGGTAGGACATAACTAATACCATGTTATTCTAAATATTTATTGTACATGAAATAACAGTGCGTAATTAACATAATGAAAATACTGATAAATAAATAATTAAAGAATATAGGTTCAATATGATAAAAAACATGTGACTTGCCTATTTGTCCATAGTCTCTAATTATTTCACTGCAGTCTTTTGGTTAGATTGCTCTTGTAGTTCATCTGTTGACCAACTTATGTGGTCTATATACTAGCATGAAAAATGAATGCAAATAAGTTCCTTCTTTGCAAAATGCAAGCTGGGTATAAAAAACAAAAAATAACCAAAAGACATAAATAAAATAGGTTTGAGTGATCAGGGTTTAGGTGGTGTGTGATTTGGTTGTTTGAAGTTGAAATTGGGTTAGATGGTCCAAGACGGTTGACACAGTTGTATATAGGTTTTCGATGAATAGTAACAGCTGTCATAATATTGGATATGGATTCGGAATAGCGTATAGCTGGCTAGGGTTTTGTCGGAGCATATTTGAGCTAAATAGAATTGAAAATGAACTTTATAGCTTAAAATGGCTAGGATGGGTATATAGGTTTTAGCAAACAATAAAAGAATCGTGTTGGGTTTAGGGTTTAAAGTAGTGTTTTGGTGGTTTTGGGTTTTATCAGTGTGTGATATGGGAAAACAAAGCTGAAAAATGGGTAGAGAGGCTCAAGACGGATTAAATGGACATATATGTGTATTTTAGGGTTTGGTGTATAGTAACGGGTAAGACACTGTTCATTGTGGGATTTACCATTTACAGCGGGTCCGGTTGCTACAGTCACTATCGGGTTGTCATCGCCGTACTCAGAGAACAGAGGAGTTTCGAGTACTAGGATGGTTTTGAGTATGACTATGAAGTCGTGTGGACAGTCGAGGTTCGATTTCAAGTGTGAAGTCGACGGAGATCGGACAGTATACGAGTAGCTTAAAAGTATCAAACGGCGTTTGAGTGGTTTAAGAGTATCGAATGGCGTTCGAGCGGCTTAAGAGCATCGGACGGCTTTCGAGCGGCTTAGGAGCATCGGAAGACGTTTGAGCAGTGTTGCTTAGGACTCCAAGCGGTACGACGCTTTGTACTTGTGAATATTAATGTAAATGGAAAAAATGGAAAGAAAGAAGTTTCTGCATATGCTTTTGCTGTATGGGCGCTTTGTACTTGTGAATATTAATGTAAATGTTGGCACCAGGGTATCAGATACAAGAGTTTTGGAGCAAAGCTCCATGCCTCCATCCAAAAAACAATTGACAAAAATACGACGATAGAAGTTGTGACAAATTTAAGAGAGACAGCCGGAGGAGTTGGATGCAGCGAAAGTAGGGAACGTGGGTATGCCATGGAGCTGGAACTGATAAAGGTGGAATATTGAAGAGGATGTAAACCACAGGCCAAACACGGAGGACAGTAACAACATTGGAGATTGGTTGGCTAGCTCTGCATGGCACGACATGTTCTTAATGGAGAACCAAATACCCTTTTTGTTCATCGAAAGAATACGCGAATTAGTCACAGGTAAAAGTACAGGAGTTGAATTGCTTCGAAGCAAAACTGCCGAATTTATAGAGGACATCTTGAGTCATTATCCAACAGCTAAATAAAGAATTCAACAGACCCAAACATTTCCATCATTTGCTCCACCTATGTCACATGTACTTCAGACCTAGTCAGAAAATTGCTGAAGAGCTTCAGTATCAGCCCAAGAGAAGGTATTTTCATCGTCTTCTGCATCTTAGGCATAAACACCATATAGTTGGTCATAAACCAGTTGACGTTGATAAAAATCTAGAGCATATGGACTGCTTCCAAGCTGGGAAGCTTCTGACTCGCTGGCGTCGAGCAGGAGAATACCATCAAGCGGGAGTTCAATTCAAAAGAAGGGAGTATGACAGACGTAGTAGGCATTCTCTCCTGGACATAAGGTTCATGGACGGAGTTATATAAGTTCCTTGTTTGCCAATTGATGAGTCTAGTGAATCTCTTTTCACGAACCTGCTAGCACTGCGAGCACATGGACCCCAGGTTTGGCAGCGACATTAGTGCTTATATCACTTTCATGTCCCAGGTCATCACTACTACTGATGATGCCTCGCTGCTTGTTCAGAGAGGCATCGTTGTGCATATGATGGATAGTGATGAAGAGGAGTCAGCTCTATTCAGGTTTGATTGCAAATACTACTTAAAATCTTTATGCCAGACGTTGGAGGCCCACTACCAGAGTCGTTTGATTAGATGAATAGCTTGGCTGTGGCTCAATCACTTTGGAAACCCATGGTTGGCGTTGGCTGCGTTAGCTACCGGAGTGATGCTTGCCTGCACCATTGTCCAGACCATATATTAGAGTCTTGGCCTATGTCAAACCTTTGTCAGATAATTGAGATTTATTTCACTCTTCACAAACTTTCTGACATAATGCGGCCACACATCTAACATATTATGTCGAACCTCAGAAGGCACTTGCAGAGTTGATTGACGACACATCTAACAGATTCAGAAGAAGCTATCATCTGGAGATGGGATTCTAGAGGAGTACATACTGAAATTCGTGCATCAGCATTTGCAGAATGGCAGGCAGATAAGGGCAGTGAAAAGCTGTGGAGAGCTGAATTACCCATGAAGACAAACTTCATATGGTGAATACAACAGAAATTTGGGAAGGGAGGAGGTATACAGAAGTGCAGGAATTCTACTGAAACTCGTTTTTTTTTAAAAAAAAATGAACAGGCTTTGCCTGAGAATGCATTAAGAGGGAGAGGCCTTTAGGCCGAGCTAAGGTCTTAAAGGTACAAAATTAGATGTCTTTCAGTTCAGCGTTCATAACGCATGATAACAATAAACAAGAGAGAATTCTACTGGCACATGAAGTAGAACGAATAAAGTGCAAATGTGAACGAATGCAGTGATGTTTTATGTACTGTCAGGGTAACTTACAGACAAGATGACACTCAAGCTCTCAGCGGATCCGATGGGCTGAAAATTTTGCCGAGGCGGACAACTACGACCAAGCACAACAGTACTACAGTAGGTGGAATTTAGATCCAGCGCTAGCATAAGGTTCCCAGTTCCCTACAAGATATTCCACGGCGACGGCCAAACTGTCGTGGAACACCGGCAATTTCTCGCCGCCGGCGAACTCACAAACGCGCACTCAAGAACACAATGAACATAAGTGTTTGGTGCTGTAAAAACCGGGCAGCGTTTTCTGATATATTGCTTGCTTATTTAAAGGAAACAACAAAGCTTACAATAGATGACTACTACCTAGCTAAGAATTGTAAATGCATGGCTGCATGGAGTTTCTGCATGATGACTACTAACTGACGCATGAATGCATGGCAATCTGCATGATGACTACAAACTGATGCATGGCTGCATGGCGTTTCTGCATGCCGCAATTAAACAGGAAAAAAATGCTCCACTACTGATATCAAACCATACGCAACGGAAGAAATAAAGAAGAGGAGTGCTAACTGAACCAGAACTGAAACAATGAAAATGAGAAACGCTTCTGCTGGAGTAAATGAGAATATGGTGAGACGCTGGAGTAGCTTCAACATTTCTCCCCCTTAGTCTTTACTGTGCTCACCGATCCTGTTGACGCCGACCAACACACGCAGTTGCTGGAACCGCACGCGTCCAAGCGCCTTGGTCAGAACGTCCGCCAGCTGGTTTTCTGTCAAAATGTGCCGAAGGACGATCTTGTTCCCGTCGATGCACTCCCGAATGTAGTTGTAACGAGTGTCGATATGTTTGCTTCGGTCGTGAAAGATGGGGTTCTTGCTGAGGGTGATGGCGGACTGGTTGTCCACCTTGAGCTCTGGCGCTCCAGACTCCGTGCCGACCATGTCAGACACGAGCCGAGCTAGCCAGACGCCTTGGCAGGCTGCTGTAGCCGCCGCAATGTACTCCGCCTCGCATGAGGACAGAGCCACCACCTTCTGCTTGGAGGACTGCCAGGTGATGGGGTTGCCGCCGAGGAAGAAGATGGTGCCGCTAGTACTCTTGCGCGTGTCGACATCACCCGCCATGTCGGCGTCACTATAGCCGACCAGTCGAGCTCGTTCATCCTCCCTCCTGGCGTAGTGAAGACTGTAGTCACGCGTTCCCGCCACGTACCGTAGCACGCGCTTCACGGCGTTGAGGTGGTCCTCGCGTGGTTTCTCCATGAACCGACTCAGATAGCCCACAGCATAGGCAAGATCTGGCCGAGTGTGCACCAAGTAGCGCAGTCCGCCGATGACGCGCCTGTACTCGGTGGCGTCCACCAGTGGAGTAGTGCTCTCCTTGCTCAACTTGAGCCTTGGTTCCATCGGCGCCAGACTGGGGTTGCAGGTGCTCATGCCGCTCCGCTCAAGCAGCTTCCCTGCATAAGCAGATTGGCAGAGCGAGATGCTGTCTGGCCCTTGGTTCACCTCGATGCCGAGGTAGTACGACAGCAGCCCGAGGTAACTCATGAGAAAAATACGCTTCATCTCGAGCTTGAACGCCACGATCTCGTCGCTGCCGGTGCCGGTGATGATCAAGTCGTCGACGTAGACCCCGACGACCAGCCGCGATGGCCCTCGGCTCCGCATGTACACGCTGTGCTCGGAGCTGCTCCTCTGGAAACCAAGTGACGCCATGGACGCATCAAGCTTGGCATTCCAGGCCCTCAGTGCCTGTCGGAGACCATACAACGCCTTGCAAAGACGCAGTACTTTGTTCTCGCTGCCGTTGACGACAAAACCCGGTAGCTGGCTCACATACACTTCCTCCTTGAGGTCGCCGTTGAGGAAGACGCTCTTCACGTCCATGTGGTGGACTTCCCAGCGCTCGTGGGCTGCCAGAGCCAGCAACGCCCTCACGGACTCCATTCGCGCGACCGGAGCGAAGACCTCGTCGAAGTCGATTCCCGCACGCTGAACGTAGTCTCTGCGACCAAACGCGCCTTGTGCCGGATAACATTGCCGTGCTCATCGTGCTTCACTTTGAAGACCCACTTGAGCCCGATCGCACGGTGCCCAGTGGGGAGCGCGACAAGCTCCCACGTGTTGTTGTCCTTGATTGACTTTATCTCCTCATACATCGCCTGACGCCAGCATGCCTCGCGCTCTGCCTCACTGAAAGAGACAGGTTCGTCCGCCGTGGTGAACTGCAACTCCTCGTCGAGCACCCGGGGCACAAGCCCAGGCGGCGAGGCTGGTCCGATGACAGCGTCGATGGCGCGGAACCGAAGTGGAGCATCGTCGTGGTCCACATCCAAGTTCTCCTCAAAATCAGCTGGTGGCGAGACGAACTCGATCGGCGTACTCGTGGGTGATGTCATAGGCGCGAACTGCTCCGGCGTTGGCGTGGGTGTAGGGGCTGGCGTTGGCGTGGGCGACAGAGACATGTGAGCTGGTGATGACGCATCAGCTCGAGACGTGCTGGAGATGTACTATGTGGTGTACTCGACGTTGAAGGGCTCGCCGTCGCCTGGATATCACTGCTTTCATCGTCCCAGCTCCATTGTCCCGCCTCGTTGAACACGATGTCGCGCGACACAATGATATGCTTGGTGGAGGGGTCGTAGCAGCGGTAGGCCTTGGAGCCATGCTCGTAGCCGACGAAGATGGTCGGCGTGCTGCGATCATCCAACTTCTTGAGTCCCGGGCGTGTGGTCTTGACGTGGGCGACGCAGCCGAAGGTCCTGAAGTAGTGGACAGTCGGGCGCTCGCCGTGCCAAGCCTCAAATGGGGTCTTGCCGTTGAGCGCGCGTGTCGGTGCGCGATTGAGGACGTGGACTGCGGTGTTCACGGCCTCACCCCAGAAGTAGCCGGGAAGCCACTTTGCCTTGAGCATACACCGCGCCATGCTGACAATGCTCTGGTTGCGGCGCTCTACCACCCCGTTTTGCTGCGGTGAGTAGGGGCGGTGAGCTGCCGCTGGACGCCGCGCTTGGCGCAGTACTCGCCGAACTCCACGGAGGTGAACTCCCCCCCCCACGATCAGTGCGGAGGACCTTGAGCCACCTCCCTGACTCAACCTCCACGGCTGCTTGGAAGTTCTTGATCGCCGCCGATGCCTGATCTTTGTTCGACAGCAAGTAGAGCCACATATACCGGCTCAAATCATCAACAAGCAGTAGGAAATATTTGTTACCGCTTGGAGTTGTGGGCGTGATGGGCCCGCACAAATCACCATGGACGAGGTCGAGGACGTGCTCCGCTCGTCGTAGCGCCTTATCAGGGAACGGCGTGCGCCTTTGCTTGCTGGCGAGGCAGCTGTCGCACACCTGATCGACCTGATCAAGCGGCGGCAACCCACGTACCATCTCCTGTTGGGCAAGCGCGCGCAGTGACTTGAAACTGAGGTGCCCGTACCTCGCATGCCAGCGCCAGGCCACCTCCGAGCTACGGGCTGACAGGCACACCGGTCGCCCGATGCGGAGCTCCAGGATGTAGAGGCGCGATGCAGAACGACGCACCTGAGCAAGTAGGTTGTGTTGCTGATCGTAGATGCGCAGGGTGCCGGAGTAGATCTCGATTCGACATCCGGCCTCCTCCAGCTGACCAAGACTGATGATGTTCGCCGTTAGACGGGGAATGTAGTACACCCCATCAGCGCGCGATGCTCGCCATTCTTGCAACTGAAGATGATCGTGCCGCGTCCTTCAATCTCCACCATGGATCCGCCAAAGCGGACGGTACCACAGACTCCCCCGTCGAGGTCGGAGAAGGCAGTCCGCGCGCCCATCATGTGGTTGGTGGCGCCGGTGTCAAGCACCCATCGACGATCATCATGGTCCTCCTGCGATCCGAGCTGCGCAAAGACCTTGGCCTCGTGGATGTCGACGTGGCGCGACGATGTGGGCGGAGCTGGAGTTCGAATCACCTCGTCGAGCGGCGCTGCAACTTGAGTGAGTGGTGAAGGGATGATGGTCGCATGTGCCATCAACAGAGTTGGCTCATCCTCTTCACCCTCCGCAACGTGTGCTTGCGCCTGCTTATTTAGCTTGCTACGGCAGTCCTTGGCCCAATGACCAATTTTGCCGCAGTTACGGCATCGGTCCGCCGTGTTCTCCTGGGCTGTACCATTGGAAGACGAGCTGCCTTTGCCTTTACGCACGCCGCCACCACCGTCGTGGCCACGACGTGTTTTGCCGCGCCTCTTACCGCTGCTGCTGCTGGAGCCACCGGCTTCGCCGTTGTCGCGCAGCTTCATCCGCGCTAGCCAGTCCTCCTCGGAAAGAAGAAGACGACCCTTGCTGTCGTAGATGGGCGCGGACGGTGCTGGCTTTTTCTTTCGTTGCTCGATGGCGCGCAGACGGCCGGTGACCTCCTCGACGGAGAGCTGGTTCACGTCGAGGAGAGTCTCGATGGAGTACGCGATCTGCTCGAGGTGCTCGGGGACGACCTGGAGCATTTTCTTCACGATCTCTCCATCGGTGACGTTGCCGCCAAGGATGCGGATGTTGTTGGCGAGGCTCATAATCCGGAGTGAGAAATCGTCGACCGACTCCCCCTCCTTGAACGCGATCTCCCCGAACTGCTTGAGCAGCTGTTGCGCGTTGGCGTCACGGACGCGCTGCACGTCGACGCGCATGGTTTTAACCGCCTCCCAGGCGGAACGCGCCGTGCGCTTGCGCGCCAACGACCCGAGCATCTCGGGCGGCACGGCACACAAAATGGCCGCTAGCGCGAGGTGGTCTTCGTGGTACTCGACGACCTCGCCCTTCTCCGGTTCGACGGCCTGCCACAGCCTTGGGCCTGCAGGTTCACGCGCATCAACAAAGACCATTCCTGGTAATTGGTGCGCGTGAGCATGGGGTACTGGACTGAGCCGCCCGTCTCTTTGACGACGCGCTCGATGACGACTTCGCCGCCGCGATGGCGCCCTCGGCGCGGCGTAGGCGAGTGCGATACCCGTCATCGGGGAGGGGGCGATGGCGAACGATCACCACCGCCAACAGGAGCCAACTGCACGGACATGACGGCCCCGGGAGCGTCCACGCTCTGATACCAATTGTCGTGGAACACCGTCAATTTCTCGCCGCCGGCGAACTCACAAACGCGCACTCAAGAACACAATGAACACAAGTGTTTGGTGCTGCAAAAACCGGGCAGCGTTTTCTGATATATTGCTTGCTTATTTAAAGGAAACAACAAAGCTTACAATGGATGACTACTACCTAGCTAAGAATTGTAAGTGCATGGCTGCATGGAGTTTCTGCATGATGACTACTAACTGACGCATGAATGCATGGCAATCTGCATGATGACTACAAACTGATGCATGGCTGCATGGCGTTTCTGCATGCCGCAATTAAGGCCCCGTTTGGCACGGCTCCACTTCACAAGTGGAGCTGTTTTTTTTGACTTCACAAGTGGAGCTGGGTGAAACTACTTTTTTCAGCTCCACCCAAAGAGCTACTTTTGTCTCAGCAGGTTTTAAGGAACTCCTTGGGTGGAGCTATTTTGTTGTACCCCGTTTGGCACAAAACGGCTCCAAACAGCTCCAGAAGCCGGTGGTGGAGCTGTGCCAAACGGGGCCTAAACAGGAAAAAAATGCTCCACTACTGATATCAAACCATACGCAACGGAAGAAATAAAGAAGAGGAGTGCTAACTGAACCAGAACTGAAACAATAAAAATGAGAAACGCTTCTGCTGGAGTAAATGAGAATACGGTGAGACGCTGGAGTAGCTTCAACACAAACTCCTGTCGGGTTGACACTGTATCATGTGTGGGCTAATTTCTCTTTGATTCAATCAAGCTACCTTCCAGCTTGATGCTGAGACGGCCTACAAGATATTTGTGTTTTATTGGGCGATGCCCGAACTCCTGTCAGATTGGCGTCTGTATATAGCAGGCACTAATTTCATTTCACCCAATCAAGCCACACGCAAACACATGCCCTCTAAGGTGTTCGTAACCTTGGCCATTGTTCTTGTTCTCACCCACGAGCATGTCCCTCCCCTAATGGCTCAGATGATACCATCAGTTACAAAAGACATTGAAGCACATCAAAGCACTGTGCTGGGTAAGATCCTCCACCTCGTCGGGTGTGCGCTGCGGCCACGACATCGTCGGCTGGGGCGGGGGTGCCATCAAAGGTGGCTTTCAGCCCAAACCCCAGTGCCTCCCTGACCCACTGCGACATGTGACGCGATTCCCCCAAAGACAAGTAGAAGGCGAAGCTGCAACAAACATCGCCTCCCGCATCCGAGCCAAAAGCCACCACCGATGGCGTCCTCGCTCCAGCCAACGATGTCGCGGCCGCAGCTTATGCTCGACAAGGTGGAGGACATCATCCTCCGCAAGAGCCACCTCGTCTCCCTCACACCTCCTCCTTCCCCAACACCGCCGTCGCCTACCTCAAGCTCACCGCCGCCAAGCTCTTCTTGGAGTCGAGCCCCCTCCTCGCCTTGCACCGAGCCCTCTCGCGCAGAGGTTAGCAACCGACGAATGGAGCCCTCTCAGTAGCGGCAGAGGGAAATCCTTACGCGACACAGGGGACATCGACAACACGGTCTGCGCCCCGATGGGGAGAGGAGGGCGCCACCAGGTGGCGCGGGAAGAAGAGAGCTGCACTCGTTTCATAGGGAAAGGAGGAGGGAGGGAGGTCTTGCGTGGAGATTCATGCATACATGACGTGTCTCCAATCTAAGGCATTCCCTAACTCCCTATGGGGAGAAACGGGGATGTGCCCAGAAAAGTCGCTTCCATTACAGTGGTGACAATACGGAGTGACCGGGAGTCCCGGACATTCATGTGTTTGGTAGCAAATTGGGTGCGGCCTGTGTCATGCCAGATTTGGGCAGGGCGGACTTTGGTTGACTAGTAGTGGTGTGGCATGCAGCACGACAAATCGATGGCCTCGTGGCCGAATCTGGGCTTACGACTTGGGACGACAAAGGTTGCCCAAATGGGCAGCGTTGGCTCAGTCAGTCCAGCAAAACTCAGTGGGTCTAAAACCAAGGCACAACGGCAACCAAAAATGATCTGCTACCACCGTTTTGCATAATGGAGTTGGCCTATGCCCTTCGAAGCGGTCCAACAGCTGCAGCCTACTTATTTGAGTGGGTTCTTTCGGCCTATCACTGATGGTTTATAGGTTTAGTATAAGCGTTTATACAAATAAATTAAATATCAATAAGTTGATAAGGTACTTTGAAAAAACTGTTTGAATAAGCTGTTTTAAAAAGATGACAAAGAAACTGTCTATTTATTTGTTTAAAGAAAGAGGCCACCGACTTGTGCCGTGCAGACGCATAGCAGTGTTCGAAGGTGGGGCGGCGGCTGCAGCCCCCCACCCAGGCAGGTCTCTGGTGAAGCGGTAATTGTGGCCTGGTTGGCCGCCCTGTAATAACTCGCGGGGCCTAGATGGGATCTAGGGTGTAGCGGCCGGGCACCGTCTAGTGTCTGTCGGTGTCGGCCCAGATGGAGCAGGAAGATTACACCGGGACTCTCATTGTCCTTTGTCAGAGGAACATTACATCGGGTATTAGGGCGTCCGCAATGGTAATAGCTAGTACTAGCTATATAGTCATCTGACGTGGAAGTGAGAGACAAAAGCAAAGACTATTTTATACTGTTGGACCCACATGCTCCTCTCTTATGTTCTTGGACTACGTGAAATAGATCAGCTATTTGCTCGTCGCTAGTGACTACTCTCTCTCCTACTTTTTCCTTGCCACATCAGATCTAGCTAACTAAATAGCCAGCTGTTGGAGACGCCCTTAGAGCAGGTACAATAAGTCTTAGTCAGCAGGCTATAGCAAATATAATATCAACAAAATCTTATGTGACAGAGAGAGAAAGGAAGAGAGAGAAGGAAGCTGGCTACTAAATTATAGCTAGCTATAGCACGTAAAAATATGCATTTCACTCTCTTACACGTGGGGCCAAATAGTTATTGTAATAGCTACCTTATTGTATGAACTATTTTTTTGAAGGCTATAGATGAAATGGACAAGTGTTATAGCCACTAGTTGGCTATACTATTGTACTTGCTCTTATGCCATCTCATCTGTGATTTCCGTATGAAATGGGAGGTCATCTCATCCCAAAGAAAGGAATCCCCGAGAAGCATGGCCGCCTTCACATGCTCCTAAGCCACATCCTCTACTTGAGCATTTCATGTCAATAATATGACTCGGGCTATAAGTCGAAACGAAGGAGGCCGACCTTAACTTTCCATGTGCCGTTGCTTACACCGGGAGTCTCATTGTCATTTGTCAAAGAGGAAGTTGCCATGCCATGCCTTGGATGCCATGTCATTGTTACTATTTCTAAATTTTGTCTTTTTTATTTTTAGCTTTTTGCCGGTTCTTTTTTCTGTATTCATTTACATTGTTCGTGATGGGCTAACATATTTTTTCTATTTTCTATTTTTTTAAATTTAGTTACATAAAATAAGTCACTATCAGATATAGTATAATTTTAGCCAACTAATGTGTAATTTTAGCCATAAATCAGTTTATTTCAGCCCAACCGAATGGCATCTAAGGATCACCATCCGCTGTAGTATAATTTCAACCAACTATTATATAATTTTAATCATAAATTAGTTTATTTTAACCTAATTGAGTGGCACCTAAGGATAGAGTAGTCGTAGTAGCCAATTTCCAGTGTCCTTTTGGTCATTACCGTGGCAGTCGGGGTCCGTTTGGTGAATTTTGGACCTATTTGGACCCCAAAATACCAAGAATTCCGTTTTTGACCCCCTGTACAAAAAAAATTCCACTTTTGGACACCTTCCCACCGCGGGATTCCCCCGTCGCGCCACGTGGGCCGGTCGTGCGGAACGTGGCCGCACGACCGAGCTGGCGGCGCGCCCGGGCGCGCGTCTCCCCGCCGACCGCGCGTCTGACGCCCCGAGCGCGCGTGTGCCGCCGCGAGCGCGCGTTTGCCCGGCCGACCGCGTGTCCCGCCCCCGCCCGAGCGCGCGTCTTGACGCCCGACCGCGCGTCCTGTGCAGCCGACCGACAAAATTTGTATTGAGTGTGTATATATATTTATACATATATAAAGTTATTATTTAAAAAATTTATTTGTATATATAAAATGAGTGGAAAAATATGAATTTGAAGTGGAGTCCACTGTACTGCTTCTGTAATTTTTTGTGCAAATTTGAAAATTTAAAATATTGTTTCGTAGAGTACGAAAGAAATTTGTGTGAAGTAACGATTAGCGTATTTGTGATTTTCATATATTGCTGACCGTGAAAAATGTGTTGAACTGACAATAACAAATTTCGATCATGGTATGTTGTTTTATTGGAAGTAATTTAAAGAAAAAAATTTTGAGCACAAATGTGATATGAACAATTGAAGGAAATGAAGGAAAGTGATATTGAACACGTATGATTATAAGTTTTGTTAATTTTGTAGTTGTGAATCAGAAAAAAATTTGAAAAAATTGTAAAACAAGTTTATGTTGATTATATGTTGTAGATGCATAAAAAATTTGGGTAAAATTTTTTTAGGAACGATTGTGCGTAGAACGATCGATATATAAAGTGGTAAGTGATGTTTGTATGTTTTGTTAATTTTATAGTTATAAACGAACTGCATAAAAATCAGATAAAGTTGCAATAGAAGTTTATGTTCAATGTAAGTTGTAGATGCATAAAAATATTTGGTAAATTTTTTTAGGAACGATTGACCGTAGAACGGTCGATACGTAAAGTGGTAAGTGAATTTTAGGGTTTGGTCTGTTATTAGGGTTTGCAATCTCCGTGATTGTTTTCAGTTTTGGCAATTTTGTAGTTATAAACTGGATAAAAATCAGATAAAGTTGTAATAAAAGATTATGTTCATTGTAAGTTGTAGATGCATAAAAAATTTTGGTATATTTTTTTTAGGAAAGATTGACCATAGAACGGTCCATACATAAAGTGGTAAGTGATATTTTGAAGGTGAGGACCGCTATGTTAATATTGTTAAATGAGGTGCTACGTGAATCATGGAATGCGAAAATACGAGATATTAAACTTCATAATACAGTTGGGAGTAACATGCCGCGTAGATTTTTATTACATGCATAACATATAGCATGATTGCGACTAACCCACCCAACTGCTCGTACGACCTACTGTGTGGACCGGGGCCACTTTCCCTTCCTTGCCCGCTCGGCGTTGAACTCCTCCGCGACCTCTTTTGCCTTAGCCGCAATTTTCCTCTTTCTCTCGCGCTCCATCTCGCGAGCCTCCCGCTCCCTACGCGTGCACGCTTCAAGATGAGCTTGCGTCTCGCGCTGTATACGCAGGGTGTGCTCGTGCTTGCGGCGCTCCTCCTCCAGCAACTCCTTCTCCTTTGTGACATTCCACTCCTCGAAGTCGAGGGTCCATTGGTCCTCAGGGTGGATCTCAAGATCGATCCATTTGCGGTAGGCACATAGGGGCTCCGGAGACTGTAAATAAAAGAGAGATATTGTTAGTGCGTGTTGTGAAGGAGAAAAGGTAGGGGAAAATGGTGCATGTGGTCGTTACCGGCTGCCGATAGGTTGCGGTGTCAAAACGGCGGTTGGGGTAGTCACTGGAGTAGTTTGCGCAACCCCAGTACCGCATACCTAGACTGATGCGGTGCTTAGACTTGAAGAACTTGCACACGTCCCCGCACCAACAAAGGGGAGGTGTCTCCCCCTCAGGTGGTAGTTGTGGCGAACGCTCGGTGGGGACGTCCGGGATGGGGTTGTTGCTACGCGGGCGCTCTGGGGGGGGACCTTTCATCGTAGCACGATGGGCTTGTTCTACCCGGGCCTGTATCGCCCTTATTTTCTCATCGCGGGCGGCATCGCGGGCTGCAGCTGACCGTGCTATGTCACGGGTCTCCTCCCAATCCTTCACCATCTTGTCCCATTGCTTCTTCTTGCCTTTGTCCATCCCGGTTGGGTAAGGGAAGCGCGATGTAGTATGGGGTTTGGATGTGCAATGTTCGCTGGGAAATGGAATGCATACCAATTTATAGGGGTCGTTTTGTCTCTACTCGTACGTGTAAAGATGGTCCGCGTGGTCGTAGCAGTGAGTAAAGATGGGAGTGCTGCGATATCACTGAAAAAGGCCCCCGTTTTGTCATGTCACTGCCCAAAGCTGGCATCTTTTGTCATCTCACTGAGCAAAGCTGACCTCTTGTTGTCATGTCACTGAGCACAGCTCCCCTCTTTAGTACTGTCCCTGCCCAAGGCTGGCATCTTTTGTCATCCCACTGAGCAAAGCTAACCTCTTTTGTCATATCACTGAGCAAAGCTGCCCCGTTTTATCATGTCACTGCGCAAAGCTGGCATCTGTTGTCATCTCACTGAGCAAAGCTGCCTCGTTTTGTCATGTCTCTGAGCAAAGCTGCCCCGTTTTATCATGTCAGTGCGCAAAGCTGGCATGTGTTGTCATCTCACTGAGCAAAGCTGCCCCGTTTTGTCATGTCTCTGAGCACAGCTGCCATGTTTTGTCATCTCACTGAGCAAAGCTGGCCTCTTTTTGTCATTTGACTGAGGACAACTGCTCTCTTTAGTAATGTCACTGCCCAAAGCTGGCATCTTTTGGCATCCCACTGAGGACAACTGCTCTCTTTAGTAATCACGAATTGGCTATACTCATGCCTTTTGGCATTGTTTAGGTGTTTAGCTCTCGCCAATGGCCTCTTATCTCTAAATACAGAGCATCAGTGCACACTCAGTCACCCAAGCTAGAAATGATGTCCTCCTTATTCAAGCCACGGGGAACCGAAGATGATGGCCTCATTCGGTAAGAGGTGTTATTTGATCCAATATTAAAATTTATTTCATTGTCAATATTATGTACATCTGTCCCGGTATGCATTTTATGCTTTCTTATGTAATGCCTTTTGAATGTGATGTGTATCATTGCACTTGGGACTTTCAGGGAATGACTTATTGACTTTGACACTAGCTCAGGGACTGAAAATGGATAATTGATGAGATAGGCTCGTCCCCTGAAGACCTGCAGGAATTTGTGCATTCACTCTCTTACGTGTACGTAGAAAATTGTACCACACGTCATTCTGCCAAGTTAAAGTATTAGCCTAATATGTATATGTCGTAATGGCCTAGCCAGAGTCATCAAGCAGCTCGGTAGGCGGTAGCTCAACAGCAGCCCGTTTTGTCTAGTCACTGAGCAAAAGCTGACCTGTTTTGTCTAGTCACTGAGCAAAAGCTGACCTCTTTTGTCATGTCACTGAGCAAAGCTGGCCCTTTTTGTGAGGTCACCTCAAAAGCTGGCATGTTTTGTCTCCTCACTGAGCATGGTGTGGGGTCAAGATTTGTGTTGTCTGTGGTCTTTGTGCGTGAGGCTACCCCCCACACAGCCTATAAAACGGAGCCATCCCTCACATACTCCCTGGCCATGTTATTAGTCACCTCCTGAGTAAGTTGTTCACAATCTGTGTAGTTTTATTTCGTGCTCACTCCCCAAGACTAGGCAATGAGTCAGCTCAGCACGTCTTCATGGGCACCCACGGTGATGTGCCCAAATTGCAACTTGGTGGTTAGACGTAGGACATCACAGACGGCCAAGAATCCCGGGCGACACTACTACAAGTGCCCCAATCACTCGGTGAGTCATATTGTTTCGGGTTCATTCAAATCGTGGTGGTATGTTTAAAAATCTTCTTGTCATGGAATCGCAGGAAGCTCATGGTGGTTGCCGATTCTGGGTGTGGGAGGATGAAATGGGAAATAGGAATGACAGTGTTCGCCGTGAGAGAGTTGTCGTGGGGGGTTGCGACCCCGTCGGGATGCAGCATCGTTTCGACAGACTAAAGTGGAAGATAAATTTAATGTTGTGTGCTATTTTGTTTCTTGTGTTTATTGTTATCCTCAAGTTGTAGTGCTGGAGGTTATCCTCGTGTATGTTCGCAATGTTTTATGCTATCTTGTCGTCAAGCTCTTTTGGTAATGTTTTATGTACGGTTGTGTTGTATTTTAGTTCTTGTGTTCGTTGGTGTGTTGGTGGTTGTACTACTTGCTACATGTCATGTACGTGAAATGTATGAGTTGTTCGTGTTGTCTTTGCCTGATGCCTTCTCCTCGTATATGTTGGTAATTTTTTATGGAATTTTTTGTACGGATAATCCCTTTTTTATTTGATATATACATTGGTAAGTGATATTTTTATGTTACTAAGAATTAGTGTACCAAGAGTATGTTAATATTGTTAAATGACTTGCTATCTGAATCATTGAATGCGAACACACGAGATAATAACCTTATGTGAATAGAAATAAACTTCATAACATGCTGCGTACAATTTTATTACATGCATAACATATAGCATGATATGCGACTAACCCACCCAACTGCTCGTAACATTTTGTCTACTGGGTGTAGCGTGGTTGTTTTCCCTTTGTATCGCGCCTTGAAGATGGCTCCGCTGCATCCTTTTTCCTGTCATTCTTGGACTTGAGAGCTGCCTCCCGAGCTTGAAGCTCTTCCTCCTGACGCTTGATGGCTGCTTCACGCAGACTTAGCTGCTCCCGCCTCCTTTGCAGCTCATCCTCCTTGCCCTTCAGACGGATTTGGTCCACCCTCACGCGGCGCTCTTGCTCACGCCGCAGCTGTCGTTCCACCTCGCGAGCCTGAGTCATCTTGACAAAGTATTGTCCTTTGTTTTCCACCTCCACTGCCTGGTTATGTGGCCATGTCGGCGACACCCGATCCACCCATTCGATGAACCTGCAAGCCTATGTGTGGCATGGTAGATATCATGGATCAAGTTGAAAAACGACAACGAGAAACAAATGATTTAGTTGTCGTCGTTACCATGAAATCGTCATCCAGGTTTGGACACTTGAAGAACCTACGGCCGTATTTGGCTCGCTCTTCTTGATCCGTCCAGACTCCCAACATCGTCCTAAAGCCGCAGCGGCACTTGGGGCGCTCATGCCACTCCGGCACTCAAAATGGGTCGAACCTCCAGGAAGACATTGTTGTGTAGTAGTATTGTGAAGGCTTGAGGAGGAGATGTGGTATGGAAGACATAGGAGGCCTTTATGTAAGCAGGTTATCTGGTGCAGTGGGCATAGTCCATGGAAATGTCCCTATGTAGGCTTTTCAGAGCCTGTATCCTGTATTTATGAAACAACAAGGAAAGGTGACATGAAAACTCACTGGAAAGGATACATGCCTATGACGTGAACACTCACTGTAAAGGCTACAGCCTACGCCCCTATTTTGTTGGTTTCTGTAGCGATAGGCTTTTCAGAGTAGCAATAAATGTTCCTATGTAGGCTTTTCAGAGTAGCAATAAATGTTCGTATGAAGGCTTTTCAGATCGTAGTCTTTATGTAGGCAGTTTAGCTGGCATGTGTTGTCATCTAACTGAGCAAAGCTGCCCCGATTTGTCATATCACTGCGTAAAGCTGGCATGTGTTGTCATCTCACCGAGTAAAGCTGAGCGCTTTTGTCTTGTCTCTGGGCAAAGCAGCCATCTTTTGTCCCGCCATTCGATATAAATAGCACGGTAGAGGTCCCATGAAGTTGTAGCCAGAAAACCCTGTAAATCGAACAAAGAACATACCATGGCGGAAGATGAGGGGCCAGTCGGATATGGGTCACCGAAGGAAGACCTTCCCTTGGAAAGGAGGGAGATGTTCGGACCACAGTACCGCTTGCTACCAAGCCGGCGTGCGCAACCAGCGTGGCCGAAATGCAGACACAATGAGTACGTGGTCGTGCAGGTCCTGGAAGGGCCGAACGATGGCGGGCGCCGTTTCTTCCGATGCCCACGCTCCGGGGTACAAATTACTAATAGCACATTTTTTATTGCTTATGGACCATCCATGTTTACTGTCATTTTTCGCGGATGGCGAAATGCGACTTCTCCCGCTGGATCGACCCTCCTCATGAACGGTATATTGACCGTCTTGTGGAGCCCCCCTCCACGGCCCCTGCTGCTGCATGCACATGCTTCGTAGCCTCCTGATCGAGCTGCCTCCGCAAGGCGTCGAACTTCCGCTTCTGGTTCTGCATGCATAGCTTCTTGAACATCTTCATGAGTTCCTTGCTACGGAACCTTCTGTGGAAGTTCGCTGCAATATGCCTCATGCACCTGCGGTTCTTCACATCAGTCCACGGGACGGGGGCCTGCATCCCATCCTGCAACGTTCGCAACGCAGACATCAAGCCTGCATTGCGGTCGGAGATAAGGCACACTTCGGGCCTGTCTTGCACTACGGCATTCTTCAAATTGCAAAGAAACCAAAGCCAGCTATCTGTATTCTCGCTCTCCACAATTGCAAATGCCACTGGGAGTAACTGGTCATTTGCATCGGCTGCAACTGCGGTAAGGATAGTGCCCTTGTACTTGCCGGATAGGAACGTCCCATCTACGGTTAGCACTGGACGGCACCACCTGAACCCTTGTATCGCCTGATGGAAGGCCCAGAACACTCTGTCAAGAATGAAACAGTTCGGGCCCTCCGTAGGATGGACCCTCTCCTGCCTGTTTATGTAAGTGTCTGGGTTTGATTGTGCAATTTGATCCAGCATTCTTGGGACCAGGTCGTACGCCTCCTCGTACGTCCCATACATACCGTGCAGCACCTTTCGCTTCGCCCGCCACACCTTCTTGTAGCTCACTTCGTAGCCCGCCTCGTTCGCTACTGCTGCCATCAGAACCTTCGGGGTAATTGACACATCCGCCTGGACGAGGTGCGTGACCACCTCCGCAACATAACGTGATGTCATGTTGCGGTGTCTATGTACTGGCCCCGCAAGCTCGCAACTGTGATCTTGCAGCACCGTTATCCGGAACTCCGTGCCAACGCCCTTGTACCGTTGTGCACGGACTTTGCCACCACATGACCCGTCCACACACTTCACAACGTACGTGTCCGGCTTTGACTTGTGGACCCGATACGTCCGGCTTATGTTGACGGCATGTCTAGCAATAGCCTGCTGGACAGCACTCTTATTACGGAAGCACTGCCCCAGAAAGAGTGCGCCCTCGCTGAACCCCCATTCTCCCTCCTCCGCCTGTGGCAGAACTAGGGCTGCCGCTGCGATGTCGTCCAGTCTGGACGACACGTACGCACCGTCCGTGGTCACAACACGACCTACCACCCCTCCAGTTGCACCTTCGCCATCCTCGTCCTCTCCAGAGCTGCCTGTGTCAACCTCCTCATCCTCCTCGCTGTCCTCTTCTTCCACCCGGTCCCCAAGATACTCATGATAGTCAATACGGGCGGCCCACCACCTGTCGTGCACACCTTCGTTGGGCTGGAAATTCTGCGCACGCTTCCTGTCGTCTTCATCACCCACTTCCTCGCCCACATGTTCTCCCGCAGAAGGGTCTTCATGACCGCCGGCCACTTCATCTCCACCAGCGGCATCTGAACCAACCATGCCTGATGATTCTGCCCTCTCCACGAACTCGACATACACCATTGGCCTCCCATATAACGCAGCATCAGGGTTGCGCACGACCTCCATGTAGTTCGCCCATGAGGCGTCATTAGTCACCTTCAGAAGTTGCCATATGCTCCCCCTTCCGTCATCCACCATTGAGGCATAGACTGCCTCGATTCGTAACTTCTTCCTTGCGGTCTGTCGATCGAACGCTGAACGGACACACCTCCGTAGCTCAGACAAGCTCATGGCGCTCAGACCGGGTGCCCGGATCACGGTCCGCTCGCAATTTGACAGGTCCGCCCCATACGGCCCATCACGTACGAGACCACTCCCATAAAACACCATCAATTGTTCAATGCCAGCCATTGCGTACCTAACATAAGTGCATAATCAACCATTTTAGTACACAGCATGTAACAATCGTATCATGTAATTAACAGTTTCGATTATTATATGTTTTGTATTCCTAAATCTACGATTTATTTGTAACTATTTCACTTTCTAATTGTACCATACATCAAATTAAATATACTTATCATTTTTATTTCCATGAAATGACCTTCATACTACAGTCATTCACTAAGCATACTAATTATACAAATTGTCTCTAATCTAACTACTACAAATTTACCACCTACAAATGCTCCAACATAAATATTGACTTTTTCAACACCTACACATTATTTACACTACAATCTTTTCTAACTTTAACTTAATATAGTCTTTTCTAAATTTTTAATTCTAATCTACCAAATTTTTTTCTAATTTATTTTAACCCTAGTACTATTGTTATCACCTACAATTGCTCTAACATAAATATGTGTTATCTCAACGTCTACACACTACAACTTCATATTTTCCACCTAACTGAAACTACTTTGCAGTACGTATGTTCACAAAAAATGAAACCCTATATACACTACAATACATCATGCTAAACATATGCAAGATTTCCTATGCATACATATCGTATAAAATATTGACATAAAATAACAGTAATACAAGATGGTTTCGTTAATTAAGGCCTAATGACATACATAAAATTATAGTTGCATGGGCACAAAACTTACCTCTTGTTGATGCTCACGAGACGATCTACAACTTTTGTACTTGCCAAATCCGTTGATTCCAAACGAAAACAACTCAACTCTTCCGGCTTTCGCTCCTCACTTTTCTTCAGCAAAAACTAACTACATTACAATACGTAACTTCAACATAAAATACGACATTATCTACACTACAATAAAGCATGAATCATATGTGGATTTTTACCTACACATACACACTGTATGACACATTGGCTTATAATACATATGTTCACATAAAGATTACCTACAAATACATAACGCACTACTACAGAAAAGGTCATCACAGACGGTTCAAAAACGTCATCACAGACGGTTTTGTGAACCGTCTGAAATTATGGGTCAGTGATAATACGAGGTCATCACAGACGGTTTTCAAACCGTCTGTGATGCAAATATCACAGACGGTTTTATAACAAAAACCGTCTGTGATAGTTATAATCACAGACGGTTTTTAGTTAAAAACCGTCTGTGATATATAGTTATCACAGACGGTTTTTAGTTAAAAACCGTCTGTGATATATAATTATCACAGACGGTTTTTAGTTAAGAACCGTCTGTGATATGTATAAATCACAGACGGTTTTTAACTAAAAATCGTCTGTGATATTGCCTTCTACTCCTAAACATATTTCTGTTTATTGGCTAGCCTCGGGAAATGCTAGACATAGCCTTTGAAACAAGCAGATCAATATGTACATGTATATATCCAATTCATATCTCAATTCATTTCACAAACATAAAACATCCATTTTTATTAATATTAGAGCCCACCATTACAATATTCCAAAACAACGAGCAGATTACACAATAAGAACAACGAGCATATTACACAACAAGAACAACGAGCAGGTTACACAACAAGCAAAGATCCTCTATGCCTTTGACGCCCACCATCCTTCTCGCCCCTGATGCAACGCATGAGCTGGATGTCTTTGATGTCCACTATCATCGCCGTAGACTTGTGCGTCGTCTGCATGGATGTGGACAGCAAGGAGGAGGACAGCAAGGAGGAGGAGAACAGCAAGGAAGAGGACAACAAGGAAGAACAGACCAGCAAAGAGGCTGAGTTTGGATTATATTTATAGGGGAGGGAGAGGGAGGGAGAGGCAGGAGTTCGAAATTTTTTGGCGCCGAGACAGAGAGGTAGAGCTACGATCCGTGGGGTGAGGTGCAGGATCGACTGGCCCAGCTGTCAGATTATTATAGACGGTTCTACATATAGAACCGTCTGTGATGAATGAATATCACAGACGGTTCTACATATAGAACCGTCTGTGAATTAGAGCACACAATTTTATATACCGATGTAATACAAACAACTAGTATGAAAAGATAAAATAGCAATGTTCTATATGACTTATATATACTCATTTGAAAGGTTTCAACGAGATCTACAACTTTGCAGTTGAAGAAAAATCCAAATTCCGAAAATAAGACCAAGAAAAAGGGCAAAAACAGAAACAAAAAACTTGCGACGCAGGTTTAGGTCCAAAGATGGCCGATTTTTGGGGTCTTGGAGGGCGACTGGCGCAAGCGGGTCGTTTTTTTGGATCGGGCTCGTCGTTAGCTTTCCAACGAGTACAAGAACGTCGAAAACGGACACCGTATGCAAAAGTTATGCCCGTTTTACTGAAAGTGTCTCAAAACTGAACCATACTCGGACTTAAACGGGAAAATATGAAATTTTGAGGGATTGCAAGGCGGGAAACGTATCACAGACGGTTTTTATTATAAAATCGTCTGTGATTCTATAATATCACAGACGGTTTTATAATAAAAATCGTCTGTGATATTCCAGATTATCACAGACGGTTTTATAACAAAAACCGTCTGTGATATTGGAATATCACAGACGGTTTTTGTTATAAAACCGTCTGTGATAATCTGGAATATCACAGACGGTTTTTATTATAAAACCGTCTGTGATATTATAATATCACAGACGGTTCAGCGGTAAGAACCGTCTGTGATACTCCTTTTTCCCGCCACAAATACCACAGACGGCCTCCAAATTAAAACCGTCTGTAATAGTGTAAATCACAGACGGTTTCACAAAACCGTCTGTGATTTGGCGTCTACTATTAGGCCTTTTGTAGTAGTGACGTCCCAAATATTGACATGGCGTATCACACATTCACATAAAATAACATTACCAAACGATAATTTGTGCTAATCAACTAATTATGGACTAATCACATACATAAAAATTTAGTTTCGCGGGCACAAGACTTACCTCTTCTTGAAGCTCACGACACGATCTACAACTTTTATACTTGTAAAATCCGTTGATTCCAAACAAAAACTACTCAAATCTCCGTGTTTTCACTCCTCTCTTCCCTTCACTTTCTCCCTCGCTCTATCTTCACTTCAGCTGCAACTGAGCGTTCTGCCTTCCACAACAGTTTTTCTCCCTCCCTTGCGCTATGGTTCCGGGTTTTGAAGTGTGCATTCAGCACTCATGGAGGGGGGCCGTTCCTGCCCTAAAGACACGTGTGCGAGCGAACAGGAGAAAGTAATGCGCACTGGGGGCTTTTCCTTCTTTCGGCGGACGAACGGGACGTCGCAGAGGGATTCCCGCGGCCGGCAATTATTCGCGCGCTGGGCTGCACAAGACGCGCGGTCAGCAAATGGGACGCGCGGTCGGCAAAGCGAACGCGCGCTCGGGCGGGGCAGACGCGCGGTCGCGCGGGCCGCGGGACCGGACGGGCGGGGCAGACGCGCGGTCGCGCGCGGCGCGGGACCGGACGCGCGCTCGGCGGGGGGGACGCGCGGTCGGGGGCCGGTCGTGCGGTCTGGTACCGCACGACCGGGACAGCTGGCGGCCTCTGGTGATCGCGCGGTGGAGAAGGGTCCAGTTTTGGAATTTTTTTTTGCAAAAGGGGCCAAAAACGGAATTCTTGATGCAAAGGGGTCCAACAGTGTCCAAATTTCCCGTTTGGTCTGCTTAAATGGCAAGTGAAATGCAAGTTGAATAGCGTTTGTTGGTTGCTGTTACGTCATGGCGTATGTATCGATGCACGTCCGTCCTCGATGTCACGATGTGACGGACAAGCCTTAGGACCCTCCAAAAGAATTTAGTTACTAGTTTTTTTAGCTTTTAAATTATTTAAATTAAAATTAATTTATAATATATTGACTTTTAATTTAATTTATTTTCCTTTTTTCCTTATTCCTTTGTATTATTTATGATGGTATAATGGTTTTTTATTTTTTTTATTTTTTATTTTTTAGAGGAAACTAACAACTACTGAAGTGTAATTTTAGTTAAAAACCAAAGCCCATAGCCCACAGGCGAAGCCGGATGGAGCACCTATTATCAAGATCCCAGTCAATGCTCAATTAGTGTGATTAGTTTCCCCTGGACCGTTTAGCTGCTCAATTACATCGACCTATACCATGGTGGGCGAAGCAAAGCCTAGACTAGTCTGAATTTAAACGCAGTGATGTACAAGTGGTTGTACTATCTTGGGTGCAATTGTACCGTGTTTGGCTTAGGCATAACAACCGGTGTAAAGAAATGGGAAAGCGTTGCCGCTGCTGTTGTGTGTGGAGCAGGTAACCTAGCATACAAATGTCCGACGCTTTTGGGCTGTAAAAGAATAAAAGCAGAAACCAGCAAGAAACCATCACCGATTCACATTTCGTCATGACCAGTCCAGCATCGGTCGTGCACACACTGTGCCTAGATGAGAAATCCCAGTCAATCTAAGCTTTTATCTTTCTTACTTATGACCTGACTTTCTGCGGTAATCGATTTTTTAAACAGTGTTTTCTAAGTTAGACTCTAATTGATTTGTAGTAGATATTATCCTAATTCATCTATATCGATCAAAATTACACATAAATATTTCTTTGCACTCTTTTATAAATAGTAAGAACACAAAATTTTAACCATGAGTCATGAAACACAGATAAAAAGAACCCTCGAAGAAGTGTAATGTTTGTGTGTGTTGTGCTGCTGCTTACTTGGCCCCTACCTCGTTTGGATTTGCGTGTCCATGGATGGATGCGATGGTTTTTTTTCCAGACAGGCACTAGCTTTGTGGCCTGGGAATAAAGGCACTTTGAAGAAGCAAAGATTCCATACAAATTCATGCATGATCAACCAAATAAGCAATCTACACACAGTCAAACCTAAAAAGAAAAAGAAAAAAAATCAGGATTTTCCTTCGGAGAAATCTCACATATTTTTACAAAATAGTTTCAACTTCCTAGATCATTTTTCACTGTGAGCATTGATTTTCTAATCAGAATGCCCATGTGTATACCTGAAAGTAGAATCTACAAACAAATTTCTACCCTTTAGCCTCATAATACAATTATCAACGACACCACAGAAAAACAGAGGAATAAAAGTTGGA
Source organism: Dendrocalamus latiflorus (assembly GCA_017311315.1). Classification (NCBI taxonomy): domain Eukaryota; kingdom Viridiplantae; phylum Streptophyta; class Magnoliopsida; order Poales; family Poaceae; genus Dendrocalamus; species Dendrocalamus latiflorus. The sequence goes on from CM029637.1 coordinate 34,484,956, forward strand.
CAAAACACCTCTATAAAATTAGCTAGGTTTTTTTAAAAATCCCATATATCCGAGTACGGTTCGTAGCTTCGTCCCTTCCATCGCGCGCGCCGTGAAGGAAAAGCCAGAGCCGACCCTCTCCTCGATCAGCGCGTGGAAAGTAGCCCTCACGACCACACGCGTTCTGCGGAATCAAGCTCCTCCGTGTCGATCGGAGTGCGCCCGGTCTCGCGCCAACTTCCTCGGTCCTCGGTCAAGATGTGCACAACGTTCTCTCTCGGTCGCGCGGGAGAAGGAAAATTTTCACGGCCGTGCTGCTAGTTGTTGGTCAAGGAGATTTGTAAGCCATCACCGCATCACCTTGTGTTGACGTGATTGTAAGCCATCACCACATCAACGCATTGTCACCGTGCGTTGCCGTGACTCTTGCGTTGACGTGATTGACTTGATTGGTCAAGAGTCTAGCAGTGGCTTATAACTAAAGTTGTACTATAATTTATCAAATTATGCTTTATCTGTTGATGATTTATTTGATGTAATTAAATTTAAAAAAATAAAAATTAAAAAATGGTTAGCTGTCATGAGCAATGCAAACGAATATGAGAAAAAAGAACCGGCAAAAAACTCAAAAAAGCCAAAAAACTAGAAAAAAATGAAATTTAGAAATAGTGAAAAATAGGCCAAAAATTAGAAGTTCAAACCGAAATGAGCGGGGCCTTAGTACAGTGAGCGTGGAATGCTTGTACTAGCCCATCAAGTCAACACACGTCACATCAAGAGCCTAGCGCAGCACCTGAGACAGCGCCCTAACACGCTTACGCGCTGCCACGCGCTGGTTGGCGTCGGGTCGAGCGAAGGTGCGCACATGCGCTAGCTCACAAGCATCGCGAGGCGTCTGGTTGGTGCGTGAAAACACTGCAAGGTGAACTGATCGAGGAGAGGAAAATTCTTCACGCGCGCCCATGCTTCCGCTGCTGGAGTACATACATAAGGAAAGGGAAATAGGTCCCACACAGAAAGAAAACTATATCATAATCTATTGCTATAGATTAACATCATATCTGATAGTCTACATATGACATTAACACCGATCATACCATATCTGTATAAAACAATACAGCGTCTTACTTTAACATATACAAACCTCACACAACACCTTACAGGAAAAAAGGACACAACACTTAAAAAAAGTGACACAAGGCTACATGTCACCAAATACTCTACTTATTCTTGTTACAAACCAAAAAAAATTGTAAAATTTTTAAATTTTGTGAATTTCAGTTGAATTTATTTTCTTTCCCAATTCGGCACTTCTAAGTCATTTCCGCTTTCCCCTTTTGACCACCTCTATTTTCCCTTTGCACTCGTGCCATTCCTCTCCCTGCTTTCAACTCTGTTCACTTGCACCACTCAGCCATTGCCTGTTTGCCGCCGCCATCACTCACGTTCCCCGCTGCTCCTCGTCAACGCCATACCCTGGTATCCATACCGGCCTTGGTGAGCTAAAACCATGAGAGCATGATCTCATGTTGTATAATGGAAAAACAATTTTTAAATTGTCTACCCTTTTTGTTAAAACTAAATTGGCCACCATGCTCATGTTATAGAATTATTTGTATGCGGATGATGCAGGAACTTTTTTGGATTTGTTGCACAATTCGTATGTGAAATGTGGCACTGCTATGGCAGCATTGTTTGGGCCTGGAAGAGCTATATTTTGCTCTAATGTCGTTTTTATAACCGTATGCATTGGTTTACATGATGTTTACTTTAGGCTTCTACATAGTTAATTGGTGCACATATGGACTGGTAGATTCATTACCATTACCACATATTCAGTCAGTTTCTAAGAATGATAGACAACTCGATAGCACCAGCCACCGGGTAGGTTGCCTGACACAAGATGCTAAAAACTCTTGGCTCTACATGTAGTCATCCTTAGTATAATCTTTGGTATTTGATTCATGGGCCTTTGATTGGTATGGTGTATTTTTAAAGATACATTTGTCCCATGCCTCCTAGGAAACAAAGGAATGGCAGAGATGATGCAAAGAATTAGAGGGTTGTGCATTGTATATTCTAGAATGGATAAAACTGCACATTAAGAATCAAAATCAAAGTAGAAATGAAGCACATTTTTGGCATGGCTGTGCACTATGTTTCACTGTTTCTTTAGGTATTTTGTTCATCCTTTCTCACAATGTGTTCAATGTAACTCTAGATATACTTTTCGATGGTTTTAGAGCATTCAAGCAAGGGTCCCCCAACATAAATTCTCTTGTAATTAGCAGTTGGGTTTGTATCTAAAATAAAACTAAAATTCCAAATTAAATAAAAATAAATTTGAGATTAAAGAAAGAGTCCATATCAAATACTCTAAGAAATGACTTAAATTTGAAATGAAATTAGTAGTTGGATTTATAAATGAATTTCAACATAAAACTAAAAAAGAAAGTCTATAAGAAATGCAATCCAAAAATATGCAAATTTAGAATAAAAGTCAAAGGAAACTAGCATTTATTTTTTAATTCCAGACTAAATAAAAATAGAAATTTTGGTTTTATTCAGAATTAAAATTACAAAAATATTCTAATTTGAGAATAAAATAAGATAAGATAACAAATTTGATTTGTATATATAAAAATTTGGAATCAAAATATATTATATAATAAAAATTGATGACAGATAGTTTACAATTGCGAAGAAAAAAGGTAATTGCTAAAAATTTTCACAAAAATAAAAACATTATGACCATTTGTTTGGTGGACCTTCATAGAATGGAGAGATTAGGAGAGAGATCATTAACATGTGTTCACTTGGTTATACCGATATAAACTATATGATGTGCGTTATGAGCATGTAGTATAGACAAGCATTATAATAAATAAAAAACAATGATGATATAAATAAAAAATATTATGTAATGCTATAGTTACATCACAAATGAAGTTCTACAACATTCTATTTTTCAAAAATCAAAATCACACATATATTTCTAAGTCATTTAAACATGTTTTAAAGATGATATCCGTATAAGTGCGTGGGCCACCTTTAGTTTAGAAAGTAATGCGTGGAGACATCCTGTTTTTGTCTACTAGAAGATGTATGCTATATCATTACTAGTCTACTAGAACGTATGATATTCTATGTCATTAGAGCATCTCCAGCAGTAGCCCTCAAAACAGGGCCCCTACTTTTCATTTGAGGGCTCCCCTACTTTTGAGGGCCCAATTTTTTTGCATCTACTCCAACAACACCCCTCAAATCTAAGCCCTCAAATCCATTACACTACACACTGACACATGGGACCCGCGAGCGGAGGAGTCGGGCGAAGGAGCGGTTGCGATGGGAGGCGAGGAAGGAGGCAACGCCGGCTCCTCCCCCTGCGGCCGCGGCGTCGTCGATGAGGACCGAGAGTGCCTGTAACATCCCAAAAATTTAAAATTTGAAAGTATGAATTTCTTGAATTATCGTTGCAATATATTCAATTTGAATTTGGATTTTACGATGTTTTCCTGAATTTGGTTGAGGTTCTAAAAATTGAAGAATTAATAAAAGAGAAAGACATGAATTAATAATGCCCTAAAAAGGAACGTGCAAATAATGGAAAACAAAAATTTGTAAATACGAATCTGAAAAGGGGATCCAGTATAAGAAAAGAGAAACCTGAGTTAATAAAATATAAAATTTCATTTTGAGAATGATAGTACAAGGGCAACAAAAATAAATAAATAAAATATATGCAATTATATACAAAAGGACTAGTATGGTGAACAAAAGCATAAAAAAAGTGAATATACATGTATACCAAAATAATGGTATAAAGATATGTATACATATATACTTATACACATGTATAAACAAAAAAAATGAATAGCAGTGAAAAAAAAGAAAAAAAAAGAGATGCAGCCGCCCGGCCACCACGCCCGGCCCGGCCCAACCCTTCCGGCGCCTCCCCCGCTTCATCTCTCTGGCGCGCGGGCCCCGCCTTTCACCCGCGCCGCTCCCTCTGCCCGCTGGGCCCCGCTCCCACTCCGCGTCTCCCTTCGGCCGCACGGGACCGCCCCTCCCTCTCTCTTCCTTCCTCTCGCGTGCGCCCGCGCCAGCGCTGTTTTTCTTCCTTCCTCTGCCACGCTCAGTTTCTTTCCTCCATGGGGCAGCCATGCACCAGCCCTCGCCCATGGTTTTCCCCACGCCGCCCCTTGTTTCTACAGCCTCCCCCTGAGTATAAGAAGCCCTCCGCGCCATTCTCCCTCCTTTCCTCCCATTTTGCCGGTTTCGCCCGAGCGCACCCGCCGTGCCGCCTCCTCGCCATTCCGACCACTCGTCAGAGCTCCGGCCGAGATGACCGCGCCACGACATGCGCCTGCTCCCCCTCTACCTTCCCTCAAGCTTAATTGAAGAACTTCGTGCCGAGCCCGCCGTATGGCCCTTCTTCCCCGTCGCCGACCAAAACCGCCGCTTCCGCCGTCGTCTCCTCCTCGGTCTGCGCCAACTCAATTCCTGGCGTGTGGAGCATCACCCCGGCGCCCCGAAGTCTTCCCCGCCATCAGCCGGAGCAATGGTCTACCCCAGCTCGCCGGCGTCGTGCACCCGTTTGCGCCGCCATAAGCCCTCGTCGCCGGCCAGCCTCGGACTTCCTCCGGCAGGACTAGCACGATGGTGAGCATCCACATACTCATCCCCCACTCGTGCTCGCCCTATTTCTCTCCCCTTCCCCCTCCAGCGGACCAGCGCCGCCGCCCCACGCTGACCTCACCGCCGGCCGCTCAAATCGCCGCCCGAGCCGCCTCGCCCGAGCCGCCTCGCCTCTTCCCGGCCTCCACCACTACCCCCTTTGGCCTAAACACCTTCCCAGCGACCCCTTTTGACGGTTCCCCAACTCCCTCCGGCCGCCGCTCGCCGCCGACAAGGCTCCTCCCCGTCGGCGCCGCATTGCTCTGTTTTGAGCCCTCCAGTCGCTCACCTCTTGTGATATAATACCACTCTCTCGTCAGTCCTGAACTCCCGTCCACTTGGTCAGCCGAGCGCTCGCAATCACCCCTTTGCCTTCAGGTTCTGGGTTCGATCCCATCCTCTTCCCCTTACACATTTTTTTTATTTATTTCATTTCATTTCATTTGGGAAAATTTATAAAGAAAATCTGGGAAAACTCAGAATGTTGACCATGGGAACTAATAAGTTTAACTGATATATAAATGAGATTATTTAGGATTTAATCTTTGGTTAATTGCACTATGAATAGCTAATGTACCTTTATTACTTATCCTAAAATAATTATTAAACAAAAGCATTAGCAAAGAAAAGTGGCGTGATTAAAGATCTGAGTTTAATGAAGATAACTTTAATTATAGTTAGCATAGATGCATTATCATTTAACATGCTATCATTAAATAAATTCCGGTAGTGGTTTAATTTAAATAGCAATGTTAAAGTATGACCTCGTATGATAACCCTTGCCTAGGTAATGGTATAGAAAAGCTAATAAAATTTATTAGAATATATATGAGCTTAATACATGTAACCATGGATACTTTAATCTTACGAACATATAGATACTTTAAAGTAAACAAGTAATTATTAACGCAAATAATTAAGGTCACATAAAATAATACTTACCAAATGTGTTCCGATAGCTAAATTAGAAATAAGGCTAGGCCTAATAGTAACTAAAGCATGGATAAAAATGATAATGGAACCATTAATTAAATCTTAATACTACATTTAGTAAATAATAGTATTGAGCATAATTGTATATATAACAAGTTAGGACCCATATGATTGGATCCTAATTCAACTTAAATTTAGCCTAGCCATGAATGAAGATACATAAAATATGATAATGGGATTATTAGAGATTTAAATTTTAATCAACTACCATATATGAATGAATATTGAGCCTTTGCTATTTATCTTAATCTAATTAGTAAGTAAAGGCCTATATCAGAGATTATTCTAAAACTTAATAAAGGCATCCAAGTGTTATAATACTTTCGACTAAAAGATTTATAGAATAAGTACAGATCTCATCCATCAATCCAGTTTGCCTTTACCATAACCTAAGTTACAAGGAATACCTACCCAGCCAGTCTCGCACTTCGATACATAAGTCTAACCTAACTCCTGGAACTTCCTTGATAAATAACAAAATAATAAAAAGAGATTATTAATAAAAAGATCAAGTTATCGTATGCTATTACCAACCTTGCCTCAAATCACCGAATCACCCATTAACTCGTAACGAAACTAAATTGAGTTATTCGGATTTATTTGGATCTTTTGAGTTACTTGCTTTTATTTGGATTCAGTCGTTTATCACGTAGTTAGAAACTGGAGTCCCGAAGACTGAATGGAACAAGCGAGATCGAGATCAAGTTGAAGATAAAGACTGGAAGCTCAAGACCCTCAAATGATATAGCTTTGAGTGAGCTCAAGACTGCGGTAAACCGCGCCAGGCGAGTCAATACTTTGATTATGTTGAACCTACATTTCTGCAAATTACTTTGCTTTAAATTATCAAATTGCATGCGGTTATTTATATGCAAATACATGTTAATTTTAGACTCTAGTTATATTCCATTGTGTGCCTTGAATTAATATTACCCCTCCGTTGGAATATTTGAAGTCGAGAACCTTGTCGCCTTAGCAAAAATTATAATAATACCCTTTCGAAAATAAGTCCATAATTATATGCCATGCTTAGTAATGTTTAGGTACTCATGGGCGCGAAGGCGCCCAACCATCACTTTAATCATGAGAAATTAATTTGGGCAGTCATGGTGGGAATGACTGGTATATTTTGACAGGGTTATTTTCTGCTCCCAAAACTCTTAAATTGCTTACATATCTGAGCGGATGGTTTGGGGGCTGGTATGTGGTGCGGTGGGAACACAAATTATGGAGTGTGGTAGAACCGCTCAGATGATACTAAGGACTGAATCTTGTGATGACCTCCTGATGTAAAACAGTACAACCACAAGTCTATAATGGGTACGACCTAGCTGAATAACTTGCAAGGATTTAGTTCAGATATCACCGAGGAAAGTGAGTGCCAGGGTGTACTGGTTTACTCACAGTGAGGCACAGGGTGTACTGTACTCGCACGGCGCAAGAGGGGGCTTCTGACTGTGGTGGTGTAACCCTTCAGCGGTGAAACCTCAATGTGGGTGGTGTCTAGCTAGATCGGAGTAAGGTAAAGGCTTTGTGATAAATTATCTGGGTCTCATGCCTAAGAAAGCATGTTGGCAAAAAGGATAGTTCATCTCTTGTGGTGAAAGTGTACAAACTCTGCAGAGTTAAAACTATTCGAATAGCCATGCCCACGGTCATGGGCGGACATGGGAACTTACTCGAGTTAGTTCTATTTCAAAATGTTTTGTGGGTGGGAATGGAAAAGTGAAGGGCGAAGGACTGGCCTGGTTTGGAATTGTCCTGGGCGTCGTCCCAGTGGTAAGTTAAGCGGCTATAACGCTGAAGAAATTGCTATATGGTGCAGATGCCATGTAACGGTGGATGGAATCTGAATCGATATTAATAATGCATTTCCTTGTACATTATGATTTGGTTCAAATTGCTAGGTCTTAGGGATTTTTAAGTAATTGTATTCAAAAGCACTCTATGCAAAAATAAAATAACCCAAGCCTTCCTTTGATAAGCCATGCATACTATTTAATTGCATTCTGTGTATTGGCTCGCGGAGCACGGGGTCGGAGTGCTCATGCTCGCTTTTGCGACAAAATTCAGAATCAAGAAATCAAATCACCTCGCCTCAGCAACAAGATTGGACAAGCTGGCCGAGAAGATGAAGATGTCAAGGGCTAGGTCGCGAACCTCCAGTTGGCTGCCTGTGGGCATGTCCTGAAGGTCCCACCTGTGTGCTTCGTTCTTCCGCTGCTGCAATTTAATGATTTCGGCCTAATCGGCCCATGAGTAAGTTTACTATTACATTTACGCTTTCGCATGATATGTATTTTGATATTCAGAACTGTAAACTGTGAGCACTATCTACTGATCCAGGGAATAGTGCAGTAAATCACAGAGGAATCCGGATTGTAAAATCTGGGCTCCTACAGTGCCTTCCGCGCGCGGCGGAGCTGGCCCTCGTGGATCTCCCCGGGCGCGAGCAGCACGGATGCCGCGATGCCGGCGATGCGCTCCCAGCGGCGCACCTGGTCGACGCCGTCGCGGGCGGCGTTGCAGACGTCGAGCGCCTTCACCGCGCGCTCGTGGAACTCCCCCACCAGCCTCTCCGCCGGCGCTGGGAGCGCCCCGCGGCGGCGCGCCTGGGCCACCGCCAGCCGGAACTCCTCCTGGCACAGGAGGAACGCCTCGAGGAGCCGCCGGATCCACGCGATGGAGAAGAACCCCTTCCCCTCTCGCAAGTCCGCAAGGTACGCGGCCACGTGGCGCTGGAACGCGTCGAGGTCAGCCTCCTCGCCGGACGGCATGACCGGGGACGCGGCGGCCGGATTATCCCGGCGGAGAGACAGGAGCGAGCGGCGGAGGCAGGGGATTCGGGCGAGGCGGGGGGCTAGCGGGCGGCGGAGGCGGGGATTCGGCGGACGGGAGGGGAAGAGGCGGGCGGCGGAGCGAGGGATTCGGGCGAGGCGGGGGGCGAGCGGGCGGCGGAGGCGGGGATTCGGCGGACGGGAGGGGAAGAGGCGGGCGGCGGAGCGAGGGATTCGGGCGGACGGGCGGGGAAATAGGCAGAGGCGGGAGGAAAAACTGCTCCAACTGTGATTTGGGGGCTTGGTCTAGAGCCCCCAGGAATGAGGGCTGAGGGGGGATTTGAGGGGCCCCTCAAATTTGAGGGCTCTAGTAGGGGCTCTGCCGGAGCTCTATTTTTGTCTCAAGCCCCTAAATTTGGTTTTGGGGGCTCAAATAGGGGCCCTGCTGGAGATGCTCTTACTATATTGAAATACATACAAGTAGGGGCTTCCTTTTCAGATCTTGTTGGAAGAAACACGGTGGTTCAAACGGATACAATTTAAAATTACCAGCATTTGAATTTTCGGATTGAAAAGATGCCTCAATTCACGTGCGAGTGAGTTGAACACTTGAGAACGGACGGCGAATTACTGAATTGCTCCATTTAAAAGTTATGAGTATTTAAATTTTTGGATTGAAAAAAGCCTCGATTCACGTGCGAGTGAGTTGAACACTTGAACGGGGTGAGCTGCATGGCCTACGTGGAAGCGCGGGCTGAGCAACCTCACGTACATGGGGCGCGGGGGTGGTCGTGCCCTAGGCTACCTTGGCATACTCTGTGCCAAGGGGCGCAAAGCAACCACATATTCAAGTTATTGGGCTGTAAAATTTCAAAGCTTTTTAGTTCTATTTCGCTCGTTGGCTTTTTCAGACGAACACAAAATCCGGTCCCGAGGAAGTCGACCATGAGACACCGGGTCATCGGTGTAGCGTCTCCAGCGTCAAGGAGAAGCATCCTCGATGCCACCACCTGATGAATTTTCAAACGGAAGTCAGGCGTGTGACAGTGGTCATGTTACTTTGAACGTGGTTGATAGTTGTTGATCGTGTCTTTTGAGATGGTAATAGACAGAGAAAACGCTGTTATGAATAATATATATGCCAAGGAGTTTGAGAAGTCAGCTTCATTTGATTCATTTTTCAGAAAAGCCAAAACTAAAAGGTAAAGCTAAAAAACAAAAAAAAAGTACCACTGGTATCTATGTTCAAAGGAGAAATAGCATGATTCATCTTCCTACATGACTACGGTTGAATTCTTTTTCACTTATGGTTTGTGATTTATAGTTTATGCTATAGTAGTTACTTTTTAAATGATGCATTTTTTTAATGCGAGGTCAACAGAAAGATTGTAGTAAAAAGTATACTGAGTTCAGCTGTACTGATCAAAATCATATGCGACTATTTTTCTTTGCGTACCACTTTTCATGAAGTCAGAATTCAAAAATTAAAATTATAAAGTATAAACCATAGCTCTAAAAAAATTCACCAGTAGAGTGCCCTATGAAACATTCCGTAAATTCCGTTGATTATATTAGTGAAAGATGACACAAAGGCACCGCGAAAATTTCTCACATCCTTAGTCACCATGAGCCCATGACCATAAGTGTCTGGCACTAGATAACTGGGCCCCTCATGAGCATCTGATTCAAGGGCCGTATGTGCCACGGGAGAGTAGTTATGCAAAGAATAGACGTGTGTCGTATGAGTCACGCCTCGCTTACATTCGCACTGAAAGACTCTGGAATTGAACATAAAAAATATTTGGAAATGACTGTTCAGGGCGTACGCCCTTGATAGCCTTTGGATCTTTATAACGTGAACAACTATAACCGTTGGATTATCGGTTTTCTCTTGTGTAGCAGTGTAGGGTCGAATTAGCGCAACAAAACCTCTCACCTACGCGACAACACGACCATTTTGTGATAAACTATCTCTGCCCTTATTACGCCATCCTTAAATTTGTGCGGTTGCAAGACTGACATCGTCTTCAAACTCACCGACACAACATATTAGAAGAATCATGCAACAAATTATTTCAACATCCGCAACAAAAGCGTAAAACCCAAAAAATACATTATAACAAAAAAGAAATATTGGTGCAACAATATAAGGAATCTACCCTAACAAAAATAAAACATTATTGCAACAAAGAAAAATTTTATTGAAACTACTTTAACATTCACATGAAAGTGTTGCAACATTCGAGAGGATTGAGAGAGCTGCGAATGTGACGGGCGGGCGTCCGATACCGTGGCCTCTACGCATGATGGGAAGCAATTCCCTAAAGGTCTTGTTTCCTCTCGGTGAGATCATCAAGATGAAAACCAGTTCACATCGCAGGATTTCCTCTCGGTGAGACCATTTAAAAGTTATGAGCATTAAAATTTTTGGATTGAAAAAAGCAACTACATATCTAAATTATTGGGCCGTAAAATTTCAAAGCTTTTCAATCCTATTTTGCTCGCTGGCTTTTTCAGACGAACACAAAATCCAGTCCCGACGATGTCAACCATGAGAAACCAGGCCATCGGGTGCAGAGTGAACCACAGCTCCTAAGAATTCACTTGTAGAGTGCCCTGTGAAACCTTCCGTAAATTCCGTTGTTTACGTCAGTGAAAGACGACACAAAGGCACCGCAAAAATTCCTCACATCCTCAGTCACCATGAGCCCATGACCACGAGCGGCTGGCGCTAGATAACCAGACCCCTCGTGAGCATTTGATTCAAGGGCCGTATGTGCCACGGGAGAGTAGTTACGTAAAAATAGATGTGTGTCGTATGAGTCACGTTTCGCTTACGTTCGCACTGAAAGAGTTGGAATTGAACAAAAAAAAAAGTTTGAGAATGACTGTTCGGGGCGTTCGCCCTTGATAGTCTTAGGGCATCTCCAATGGTTATAGCTAGCAACTAACTATAAGATTTCCACATCATCTATATAGTACACACTAAAGCTAGCATTCTAAAGAACTATCTATAAGGATAACTATTTGATGCTTACATGCACACACAGAATTTATAGAGGTTGTCTCGTTTGACGTTATAGACTAGTGCTTAAGGAAGAGCTGGCTTGATTTTTTTTGCATACTCTCTTTCCTCCGCATAGGATATATGCTGATGTGTATATGCATATAGCTAGCTAACTCAGACCATTGGAGATGCCCTTAGGATCTTTATAACGTGAACAAGACGCTTGCGGGGCGCTTCGGTTTGTGCAAGGGATATATGAGGTGTGCAACATGATAGCTATTTTGGTGAGGAAATGAATAGGGACGAATATGAGAGGCGGAAAAGTATACGAGGATTGAGAGAGCTGCGAATGTGATGGCGGGCGTCCGATACCGTGGCCTCTACGCACGATGGGAAGCAATTCCCTAAAGGTCTTGTTTCCTCTCGGTGAGATCATCAAGGTGAAAAACAGTTCACATCGGAGGAACTGTTTAAAGCTTAATTAAAGGTACTAGTGTGACGTCGTGTCTTGGAGATTTGAACCACCGGTGTAATTATTTCCTCAACCATCAATTCGTTCGCGTCAATTTGCTTGGAAGTTGGAACCAGTCACAGCGTACAATATATATACCAACGCTGTACTAAACAAAATCACATATAACTATTTTTCGCTATATATTTTTTCATGAACAATTGGAATTTAAAATTTTAAGTTATAAACTATAAACCACATCTTTAAAAAAATCACCCGTAGAGTACCCTATGAAACCTTCCGTAAATTCCGTTGTTTACATCAGTGAAAGACGAAACAAAGGCACCACGAAAACTCCTCACAACCTCAGTCGCCGTGAGCCCGTGACCATGAGCGTCTGGCACTAGATAACCGGGCCCCCCGTGAGCATCTGATTCAAGGGTCGTATGTGCCACGGGAGAGTAGTTACGCAAAGAATAGACGTGTGTCCCACGAGTCACGCTTCACTTACATTTACACTGAGAGACGCTGGAATTGAACATAAAAAAGGTTTGGGAATGACCGCGAGCATCTGATTCAAGGGCCGTATGTGCTACGGGAGAGTAGTTACGCAAAGAATAGACTATGTCCCATGAGTCACACTTCGCTTACGTTCGCACTGAGAGACGCTGGAATTGAACATAAAAAAGGTTTGAGAATGACCGTGAGCACCTGATTCAAGGGCCGTATGTGCCACGGGAGAGTAGTTACACAAAGAATAGACGCTGGAATTGAACATAAAAAAGGTTTGAGAATGACCGTGAGCACCTGATTCAAGGGCCGTATGTGCCACGGGAGAGTAGTTACACAAAGAATAGACGTGTGTTCTATGAGTCATGCTTCGCTTATGTTCACACTGAGAGACGCTGGAATTGAACATAAAAATGAACGACCAATGTAATTATTTCCTCAACCATCAATTCGTTCGCGTTAATTTGCTTGGAAGTTGGAACCAGTCACAGCGTACGATATATATATACCACGGTGGTCACTCACCTCTTCCCAAATCTCAAGTACTCCTGCGGTTTGCAGCCCGGATAGGATCGAGAACAAAACTTGTCCTATGACGAGCTGCTACTTTTCGCAGGGATCCCTATTTGGGATCCTATGCGTATTGTTGGCCATATCTTGCATATCCAATGGCTGTTTAGAGGAGGAGAGGATTGCCCTACTCGATATCCGCGTCTCATTGCTGGGCATTACTGACGGCATTGTGAGGATGCCTCTTTCATGGAAAGAGAGTGATGACTGCTGCTCTTGGTCCGGCGTCATATGCAACAACAGCACACAACGCATAACCCATCTCTACCTCTCCATCCTCAATGGCAACGTCACAGCTGCAAAATATAATGGATGTCGGATGAACCTGAATTCGACACGCTTTTCGGCGTTCCCTGAGCTTGAGCTCCTCGATTTCTCTATGAACAATGCCAGCTTTCAAAGTTGGGATGGTATGTACTAGTTTCATTATATACGTGCAACCTCTTTTTCTTTTACGTGAGTATTAGGAGTGACTGCACAAATATTGAAAAGAGACCTGTTTTGAAGTGGAACAACAACCTCTGCAGGTCTAGTAGGATTAACAAAGCTTCAGTATCTCGACCTCAGTAACAACTGCTTGAATGGTACTATCCCAGCATCTATTGCGAATATGGTTTCTTTGGAGAGTTTACATCTTGAGTTTACATATATGGTTGGAACGCTTCCGACGTCAGGTATAAAACGACCTTTGCTAGCTGCTGATGTCTACATCTTTCTATTGGTGCATTTTTTATGCTTATTACACACTACACATGCTTTGCAGCTTTCGAAAACCTCAGGAATCTGCGAGGATTGTATCTGAGTTCCAATCAATTCAATGGAAGCCTCCCACCATCCTTGTTTACACTTCCTCATATCGAACACCTGGATCTCTCATGTAATCTCTTTGAAGGAAGTGTTCCTATGAGCTTGTCTTGGAATCCTTCTTCATCACTTAAGGTCCTGAACTTTTCCATGAACAGTTTAAGTGGTAATTTTTCACTCTTCTGGCTGAGAAACCTCACCAATCTCGAGAAGATAGATCTTTCAAGAAACGCTAATTTATCTGTTGGCGTTAATTTCCCTGCTGGTTGGGCTCCTTCACTCCAATTGAAAGAGCTAGTGCTCTCTGGTTGTGACCTTGACAGAAGCATTATTGCAGAACCACATTTTCTACGCACTCAACATCAATTAGAGGTGCTTGATTTGTCCAACAATAGCTTGCCTGGTAGCATGCCCAATTGGTTGTTTACAGAGGGAACAACATTACATTACCTTAACCTTGGACATAACTTGCTTACCGGGTCATTATTTGATTCAGTATGGTCCGCCCAAACGAATATCCAAGCTATCAGTCTTTCTACGAACCGTATCTCAGGACATCTACCGGCTAACATCAGCTCAATTTTTCCAAACATGAGCTTTCTAGATATTTCTAGCAATAATATTGCTGGAGAAATACCATCATCGTTGTGCAACATTAGTAGCATGGAATATTTAGACCTATCAAATAACAATCTTTCAGGGGAATTGCCTACTTGCATGCTAACTGATTATCCTATACTGAAAACATTGAAGGTCTCAGAGAACAAACTTGGTGGCCCCATACTCGGTGGGACGAATCATTTGTCCATCAAATGGGAATTATACCTTGACGGCAACAATTTTGAAGGACCACTGCCTCGCTATCTAACAGCAAATTTTGAATATGCTGGAACATTGGATTTCCACAATAATAAGTTGTTTGCTAAACTCGATTTTTCATCGTGGAACCTGTCTAATGTGTGGACCTTGAGTCTTTCTGGCAATAGTTTAACCGGTGAAATCCATCCAAGCATTTGCAATTTAACAGGCATTCTGCTTTTAGATCTTTCGAATAACAACCTTTCAGGGGCTATACCAAATTGTAGCACTGCAATAGCGTTGCGGTTTCTAAACATCTCTGGGAATTCCTTGTCAGGTGGTATACTACCATACTCTTCCTTGATTGGTTCCTACCTCACAGCTTTGGACCTCAGTGACAACCAATTCACCGGAAACATTGAATGGATACAATATCTTGGTTTCATTAGGTATCTTTCCTTGGGCAGAAATAAGTTTGAAGGGCAAATTTCTCCCAACATATGCCGACTCAGATCCTTGAGGGTAATTGATCTATCGAATAACAGTCTATCAGGCTCATTGCCGCCATGTATTGGGAGCCTCTCATTCCAAGAAAATTCATCTCTTGTGGCAAATATGTATTGGGACAACGGCTGTGGGCGTGGCTTTCAATATCTAGAGTTCAAGTACTCCACTTGTTACGCCCAAGGAGGATTCCGCTTTGCTACTAAATGGCATCTTTACACGTACAGGCGTGAGTACATCAATTGGTTTTCTGGCATTGACTTATCCACAAACAAGCTATCTGGGGAAATTCCTTGGGAGTTAGGAAATTTGAGTCACATCACGGCCCTCAATCTGTCCTACAATTTATTTACAGGCCCAATTCCAGCGACGTTTGCAAACATGAGCGCAGTAGAAAGCTTAGACCTATCCCACAACAAGCTGAGTGGACAGATACCGCGGCAGTTAACTAATTTGTATTCGCTGGCTGTGTTCTCAGTGGCGTACAACAACTTATCAGGGTGTATACCGGACTCCGGTCAGTTGAGCACATTTCATATGAATAGCTACACAGGGAACAACAACCTACACAAGGCGTCGCAGGGGAGTGGATGCAATTCCAGTCCAGGATCAGGTCCTTCGCCATTACAACCATTACAAGACAGTGATAAGAGGGCAGATGATCCAGTCCTCTACGCGGTCAGTGCTGCCTCGTTCGTGTTGGCATTTTGGGCAACTGTTGCATTCATATTTTGCCATTCGTTTGGTCAGCGTGTAATGCTAAAACTGTAGCCCGTCAGATTAACATCCTCCTGCGTGGCAAGCATGTAATCCTCAATTAATCATGCAATTCTGCCGTAGTCTATGGAGTTTTTACGACGTTTGTATTTTACCGAGCTTGTATGTGCAACCTATCTTACAAGAACTACCACTGTACTGTACTATATTTATCCTACTGCAAAGTTGTTTCGTGGCTTGGAGTTGTCTCGTGGCATGAAATAAATTGGAGGATATTGGCTATAAATTGGAGGATATTGGCTCCTATCGGTCATTCTATTTCTCTCTCTTTTTATACGTGCTTCTCTTAACATGAAGTACTGCTAGCCAGCAGATCCACCTTGCCGGTAATGTGTAAAAGATAGACCGGAATCCACATATTTCCTACATAACTGTATGACATAGTTAGGCGGCCTGTAGAAAACAACCATAGTTGAAAACATGGCTCAGTACTAACATCTTCATTACCATAAAAGTAATTACCAATTGTCCTGAATTAACCGCTAAATTTTCAGTCTATCATATATATTTTGTTTGTCAACCAAATATTGTATTTATTATCCCTTCAATTCAACATGCTATTTTGTTTATAGTTTGTAGGACCGTATAGGCAACAGAGGAGGTGAATAGTGCTTAGAATTTTTTCCTCCAAATATTCACAATCCTTTACTCCGATAGCTACAAAGCTACGAAGATTGGGATATGAAGTCTACTTAAAAACAGAGGAATAAAGAGCACTTTATAGTTGGGTTACGATCACCAATCAGAAATCAACGTGGTCGGCTACGACTACTGGTCGGAAAACATCGGAGAGCCAAACTGAACACAACCAGTCAGCAGAGAAAACATCGTGGTTGAAAAACTAACAATGTTGTCAAAATTCGACTACCAGTCAAAAGTTCAACGTGGTTGAAGGCTCTGTGGTTGAAACCAACGTGGTCGAAACCACAGTGGTCGAAACTAACGTGGTCGTAACCAACGTGATCAAAATCAACGTGGTCACAGCCACCATGGTCGAATCCAATGTGGTCAAACTGTTTGGCGTTTCCCTGACCGTTCTAGACCTCAACACCACCATGTGCCAAGTCCTGGTCCTTCTACGCCTCACCATGATCTAGCTTCAAAATCTTGCAACCAACACTAACAAGCAAACCGTTACGTAGTACTGCACAATACACAAAGACATCAATTGGCACAATTTATTTATACAATGCACAATGTAAAAAAAATAGCACCCAAATTACTGATCATAATCCTATAGCCAAACAATAAACCCACGTGCACACTAGCAGGAACATCCCGATCAAACCCTGACCAAAACCCCAATAGTTCCAGAGAACAACCTTAGACCACAGCTAGTCTGTTCGCCTACAGGACTGACACAAGTACTCGGATGCTCAAGAAATGAGGCACTCGAAGCCCACGAGTTCCTACCAGAAGCCTACGACCATCACAACCGATCACTTGAAGCCCATCGAACACACAGGCTACGACTACCACACAGATTGCTACAACTATCGATCACACAGGCTATGACTACCTTACAGATTGCTACAACTATCGATCACATAGGCTACGACTACCACAACCGATTGCTACGACCACCGCTCAAATAGGCTACGACTATCGATCGCAGTGGCTTACGACTAGCGAACATCATGGCTTATGACTACCGATCATAACTAGGCAGAAGCTATGACCATTGACCATCCATGGTCGTTTAGACATTGAAGCTTTCGACTACCCCGTGGTTGCTCAGCCAATCTTGCACAATTGCTGATCAGACCTGCCAATCGGACCAATCAACACAAGGCCAGTCAGACCGTTCGACCACAAAGTCATAAACAACAAAAGCTTCGGTACTCGCAGACAGACAAACTCGTAAACCACAAAGCCGACAGACAGAAAGCAATCTTTTGCAAAATCCTCATAAATCAAACTCAACCTTCACATAAACTCTAATCCAAAAGTCAATTACTCATTATAACCATGGGGTAACCTCCATATGGTCTCACATGGTTGCAATTAACATTGGTAAACCTTATTAAGGCAATCACACTATGGCACACAAGAAATTAAGAGGGTTGACAACAAGAGGACAAACATGAAGCATCAAAGTGAAAGTAATGAGAATGTGGGATTCAGTAGATTTTGCAACTGATGAACTTATGAACCTTGATATGATCTTAATGGATGAACGGCTTTGTCTTCACATGTTCACTTGTATTGTGTACTGTTTTTAACAATTGCTAAGTGATGTTTTGTTTTGACAGGGTGAATTCAATTCATGCTATTATTTGGAATAATCTAATAGACAATTATAGATAAAGTTCAATGAGAGATCTATCTATGCATTCAACAATTTCCAGGTTCAAGAATCCACCAAATACCGTCCAGTGGGCAATGATCTTAAAATTACTTTCATGAATAATACAAAGGTGAAGGAAGTGAAAAGATCATCAAATAAATTTCAGGATTACAATCTTAAGTTTGCTACCAGAAATACACTGTTAGAAATTGGCCCATTTAATTATGGCCTATTTTCTTAATTCCAAAGCATGCATGTTTAGTACCATATTGCTAAGGCAGGGTGAGGAAGACCGATTTATAAGGTGGAGTCCTCCCCACTCCTTGAATATGGAAAGAGATGGTATGAGGATGGTTCTGTCTAGTCACACACGTGCGCACACACGCGCGCGCGTATTCGCGTATTTTCGCATGAAAATCGTGTGACTTGTAACTTGTGACTGTGACGTGACGTGCGTGGTGCGCCACTTGGCAGACCAAGTCCATCTTTATTTTTGCTGAACCATGCACTTCACTCTCTCTATTTGAATGAGATTTAAACTTTTGAATATGAGGTTTAATTGGGTTTGATGACAGGCAGTTACCAGTGGGTAAATTACTGGTTAAATACTATCAGTTACCAGTAAATAATTAGCAGCGAGCAGTTACCACAGAGTTATTCCAGTTCAATGGGGCAGTTACTAGAGAGTAATTTGCTTATCTATAAATACCTGGAGACGTCCAAGGTATAGGGGTAGAAACTCTCACTGCTTGCATTTTCTTCCTTCTGCCAATTTGTGCTGTTGTACTGCGCCGTCTGAACTTCGCCAACCTTTCTTCTCGGCGTGCACCTGGAAGGAGGGAGAGCGGTGATCTCTGAACCATTACCGCAGAGAGTTCCTGCACGGAGCGACAATAAGGTTTCTGGGCAGCGCATCTGCGCGACCGCTCACTGCACTGCAACATCTATGTTCTGCACTGCATCAAGCCTGCGCGGCTTCCTGTTCTTCATCAGGCTAACAAGTAAGTCGATCACGCGCACGTTCGACTTGATTACTATATTCTTTCTTGAGTATATTATGAAGTATGATGAGTAGTCTGATGTTAGTTGTGAGTTTTGCATCATTAGTTTATTGTTTTTATCTCCTAATTAATAAAACTTGGAATTAAAATATTGCCTTACTTTACAACATACACTACTAGGAACACTGCCAACCCACGACATTCAGATATTCGCGAGGCTGAACTTTACCATCAGGGTAAGAGCCTGTTTGTGCCCTAAATTTAATTGAACATTAACACTATCTTCAGACATTCAAGTTAATATTTAACTACTATGGTCACGGAGTTCGTAATAAAGTCTCAACTAAATGTCTGGCCTCGTCGGTCGCGAACAGAAGGTGTCCAGGGATAATACTCTCCTAACCTCGACACTTAGGGAGAAAAGATTGAGTTGCATGAGACTGTATAATGAATCTCTGGCCGATTCAAACCTGGGCTGGTAATTATTTGATCTTGCCATACGATGATATAAGCTGCAAGTAGTATGCTTGGATGCATACGCTACTACTATTGGTGATAAACTTTCTTTTGCACTAAATGATTTTCATCATTTTTTTCTGTGGCACAGTGCTCTCACAGCATTCTCTTTTTAATCCAACCATTAACAGGTGCTGGAAACTATATATATGTGCATATGCAACCATTAGCTAAAGCAGCCCTTTATCTAAAAAAATTAGCTAAAGCAGCCTGCTCTTTCTAATCCATTGCCCAGCATAGCCCTTTCTAATCCTGTGACCTGTACGCATGAAAATATGCTATTGAATCCACAACAGTTTTATGGGCAATATGTCCTTAGCAACTCTTAGTCAAAACCTCTGGCATCTCATGTATGTACGACGAATCCAGCCCGTTCACCTGTGAAGGTGCTGACGGGCACTGAAAATTAATACACATGCTGATTAATAGCGGATTTTGTATAGCGGAACGGCACATTTTCAATCACCCATACGCCGCCGTCGAACGACATATTTTGTAGATCGCTCGTAACCTGTGAGGCGCGTGTGCGATGCCTTCGAAACGGCATTTTGTAGACCGCATATAGCCTGTAAGTTGCGTGTGCGCCTCCGTCAAAATGGCAAATTTTGTAGACCGCTTCTGGCCAATATGGCGTAGGGCACATATCTGTTGAAGTATTATGTGGAGAGAAATATCTGTAATCTGTGAGGAACAAGTCACAGAAAACTGTATAAGGTTATAAGCAGTTCAAAGCGTATTTTGGTCAAAAATGTTATCTACGTGTTGCCCCCCCCCCCCCCCCCCCCCCCAAAAAAACAAATTTGGATGGCAACACTACAGATTCAATACGAATTTTTTGCGTGGTCAGCATGTCCTTAATATCTTTCAAAATATATTTTAAAAAATTACACACTTAAGTTTTATTTTTAACTAGCAGATTTGCCCATGTAATTATGCGGCTAAATATTATGATATAATTATATTTGCTATATAACTATACTGTTTATGATTAAAATAAAATACAATTATATTTGCTATACAAATGTAATATACGTATATGATTAATCTGCACCGATATAATCTAGCATCACCAAAATAAGTGGTGAAGGTGATTGTCTTTTTCTGATTAATGTGAGAATTTTTAAGACTTTTTCTTTTTTTAGAATTATTATAGGATTTTCTTATCCTTGAAACGAACGAGATATCTTAAATCTTACCTTTTGTTTTTATTTATATAGATACTACAAATTAAAAATTAAGCTAACCGCACAAATGCAATTTGCACGGGCAAATTTATATGATACGAGGCAGCAAAAGACAACAGATTGCCACCGAAAACCTGCATTAGAACGTTAAACCACTCATCACTTCTCTCTAGAACCTGAAGTCTAGCTATGGGCTTAGGAGTCAGGACAAGGCAGAGCTAATTCTCAGATGGGCAACTGCTTGTCATGGAGATCATTGTCTTTGGCCCTATGCTTGTTACAATCACTGGGTATGTTCTTTGCGGCTTCTAAAAGCGATTTTTAGCTTTTGCTACAGTTCCTAACTTTTAAACGAGGTATTTTCTCAAGACGGGGTCTACAAATTAATTGTAGTACACATTAAAAACCCAATATCTATACCAGCCAAAATCGCAAGCGAGTATCTCTCTCTGTAACCTCTATCGCAAACAACCCAAAATTTAAAAATTTTAGCCAAAAATCATAAGTCACAACCATAAGCAAAAAAAAAAAAGAATAGGCCCAATGCTTTATGTTGTGGGGTGCCCAGCCCCTCGGGCCTCAGGATTAACTAATGGGCTCTAGGGCCAACCCAATAGCACATTATCTTATGTATAAAGGAATTTATCATTTTACCTTTATCTTTATGTAATTATTAATGAATAAAATAGGAATTTTACATCATGTTCCATTCTTGTATATAAACCCCCAAAGGGGTAGGACAGATCCAGATCTACCTATTTCCATAAACCAGCTCTCTTGGTTCTCTAGCTCTCTTAACTCTGTTGTAAATAATGCGGTATGAGCATATATTTAGTTTTAATTCCAACAAAATAAAGCAAAATTAAAGAGCATTTCTAGCATAATATAAATGACATAAATTGCATATAAATATGTAATTCTATCATGTCATTTATACAAGAATATATACTCATTATATGAACTAAAATTACTACTGAAATAATAATGTAAAGCATTCTCATGAATAGGGAATTAATAAAACTTAGCAAAAAGCACAAGTTTTAGTTATTGTTTAGTGCTCTCAGATGTAGGGTTACATAAGATTTAATCTTGGTCATCCCATTACTATGATTTTATACTCTTCACTAATTGAATATGTCAAATGAGTTTCAAACCTTGAGCTCTAAATAAAATTCTAACAGACTACAACACAAAACAGAGTGACCACCAAATATCTCTAAAATCAGCCAACTAACATGATATGCTCTAGAGTATAGACTCACAAGTAAACAAGTTATGCAGAAAGCCGAAATGGCTAACGGAGATATAGATAATGTGGTAACAGTGATCATAGACTACATAAATATTTCAAAAGTATCGAACTGAAGGAAGATTGAAACAATAGAGATTTAAAGCTCAAGCTTTAACATTCAATTATAGCATAAGACCAATATCCTCATTGAGCTAATACCCGAACCCACATGCATCTCTTTGCAATAATCAACTAGTGACTAATCACAAATATATGAAATAGATCACAGATTGCAAAGAGCTAACAGCTGATATACTTACAAAGCTGGTGATACTCGAAACCACCGAGGAGAAGCCGAATAAGGCAAGGCACGCACACTGCGTTGTCCCAGAAAACCAAGCACCCCAGTGTGCCGAGCAAGAAAATGAAGGCAGTCGGAGATACAATGCCACATTTCCGCCTAGCTAAAACCAAGGTAGAAGCCGAGGATCGGGTGGACGCCGCACAAGACCAATGAGCGCTTCGGCTGAGAACGCTCGTGAACACCAAGAACAAGTCACAAATATCTCACAAATACTCAGCACAAGTCCAAGCCAAATCAACCTTTAGAGGTAAACCCCACACCTTTCCTCTCGGCCAGATCCAAAGAAAAGGCACAAGGAAACCGCACAGGAAAAACCCTAGAACGATGATTTGAGCTCCTCAACCGACAGTGACAGGAAGCAACCTGGCCAACGGCTCTTAGGACTCAAGATCGAAGAACTACTGAGAGATTTCAAATCGAAGAGGGGAAAGTGAACTCACTACTTTTTCTAGTGCCTCCAACGGATAAGAGGAGACACCATATAAAGGGGAGCGGGGCGGAATCCGGCGGGCTACAGTCATGGTTGGCGCCGAAGCGCCGGCGCCGGTGACGCCTCTATCGTTGTCGCCACCGCTAGATTCAGCTGCCACCAGGCGAAGCGGTCGAAGCCGCTCCGAGCCGCACGCGAGCGCACACGCACGCGCACAGGAGGCGAAGTATCCTCCCCTTATCTCTTGCAACCAGCTCACTGACAGGTGGGCCCCACCTTCCTCTTTCCTTTTTTTCCTTTTTCAATTAGAAAATTACCGAAATACCCCTGAAAATACAACAAACTCTACATCTCCCGTGAAGAAAGAGTACTCAGTACCCACTGCTGTGGCATGACACTTTACATGTCTTGTGGCTTCTTCGTGGAGGAGAGGGCCGCCCTAATGGATCTCCGGTCTTCTTTGATGAGTGCGCACTCCCTGGTGCCCCGTTCATGGGGACTGCGTGGTGACTGCTGCTCCTGGGAAAGGGTTAGATGCAACAGTAGAACACGACGAGTATCACAGCTCGACCTTTCCTTAATCTACTACTAAGACACCTCGGCCGCCATTGAAGGAGGACGCTGGAATCTGAATTTGACGATCTTCTCCTTTTCATGAGCTTCAGCTACTGGATTTATCTTGGAATTACGCTTGTTTACGAAATTTTGATGGTATGTAACTCCGTTCAATAGTCTATACATGCATGCGATTACTTCTTCTCTTCCAATACTGTCTACAAACTAAAGCAGCTAGCTTAAGCAAACACCCAAAGAAAATCCTCAGGAAGCAGTTTGATGGGGAGTATCCTGGGATCTCTCAGCAAAATGGTTTCTCTTGAATACATAAATCTTAATGGAAACAACATAAGTGGTGCTCTTCAGATTACAGGTACAGCAACAAACAAGTTCAGCATTTTTTGTGTTGATGCTATTTGTATATGACTATTTATTATTATACGGTATGTGTACATGGCAGCTTTCCGAAATCTCAAGAACCTGCGAGAATTGCATTTAAGGTCCAATCGATTGAATGGAAGCCTCCCGGGAACCTTATTTGAGCTTCCACAACTTGAATACTTGGATCTTTTAGAAAATCTCCTTCAAGGACATATACCTATAAGCAGGGGCGTAGCCAGCAGGGGGGCTTGGTGAGGCTTGAGCCTCACCTCCCCCCGATGGCAACCAACAAGCAAAGTAGAAAGGATTTTATATATTTACTTATTGCCCTTATATTATTTGCTGCTTTGCTGCTTGCCATTTTGCTTAAGCAAAGTAAAGCAAAACAAGCAATCAAAAGCTTTCTGCCATTGGTAACAACCAACAGCCTACTTTTAGTAATGCTTGCCATTTTGCTTACTACTTGCTTACTTCTTGCCTTTCTCTGCGCTCTAAACATTTTCGTTGCTCGAGAGCAAAAGTTACTGCTGATTTCCACGGCACGATTCCTTCCTAGTTTATCATAACCAAATTAAAATCATAATAAACTTGTTCCAAAAATTGTACTGCCCAGCCGTATCAATAGGCATCACCCACAAAAACAGCACCAATGAACATTGTCTCCTTCATCTTGTTCTATACTATCTCCTCGGGCAAACCTTCCAATGACCTATTTTCTGCCATCAAAACTCTAAATTAAGTGGTTCAAAGTTTTAAATTCATCTACATTTATATTATACTTCCAAGTACCTATTTTTATACATTTTTATTTCATTTGATTTTATTTTGTTTGGGCCGCTTTTCACGTTTAGACTACGATATTTCCGAGTATGACTTCGCTAATCTTTCTCACCACCAGTATGCTTTGAGCCCACCCTCTATTTTCTTTCTGGCTTCGCCACTGCCTATAAGCTCGTCTTCGAATCTTTCTTTGTCGCTTCGGACTCTCAAGTTATCAGAAAATAATCTAAGCGGTAGATTTGATTTCTTCTGGCTAAGAAACTGCACCATGCTTGAGGAGATAGACCTGTCCGGGAATGCTAATTTGGCAGTTGACGTGAAATTTCCTGGATGGTCACCACCGTTTCAACTGAAAACACTAATGCTCTCTGGGTGTAACCTTGACAAGAGCATCATTGCAGAACCAAATTTCCTACGCACACAGCATCATTTACAGTACCTTGATTTGTCCAACAACAACTTGCCGGGAAATATGCCCAATTGGTTGTTTACAATTGAAGCGACACTAGTTTACCTGAATCTTGCAAATAACTCTGTTTGGATCATTAGATCCGATATGGCAATACCAATCTAATCTCCAAGTGATCGACGTATCTATGAACCATTTCGTAGGATAGCTGCCAACAAACATCAGCTCGGTGTTTCCACATCTGACAGCCCTAGATGCTTCTCATAATATTGTTTACGGGGATCTACCACCATCACTGTGTAACATTGGCCTCATGGAACTTATAGACCTATCAAACAACAAACTTACTGGAGAAGTGCCAGTTTGCTTGTTCACTGATTGTTCTACATCGAAAGTCTTGAAGCTCTCAAACAACAATCTTGGGGGTTTGATACTTGGTGGGGCTAGTAACTTGTCCTTCCTGTTGGCAATAAACCTTGAGAGCAACAATTTTGAAGGAATTCTCCCTGGAAATCTCAGGTAGTCTAACGATCATGGATTTACATGATAACAAGTTGTCAGGCGAACTGGATGCTTCGTTCTGGAATGTTTCATCACTGTATGATATGAGTGTTGCTAGCAACAGTTTAACTGGTCAGATTGACCCAGCAATTTGCAGATTAACAAATATTCAGCTTTTAGATCTGTCGAACAATAACTTTGCCGGGTCTACACCAAACTGTAGCAGTGCATTAAAACTGTCTCTTCTCAACATATCTGGAAATTCCCTGTCAGGCTCCCCCGAAATTTTTTTCAAGAGCTCCTATGTTACAGCTTTGGACCTAAGATGTAATCAGTTCACAGGCAACCTTGAATGGATACAATCTCTTTCCGAAACTAGGCTACTTTTGTTAGGCCAGAATAAGTTTTGAGGGACATATTTCTCCAAATCTGTGTCATCTTCAATGCCTGAATATAATTTACTTCTCGCACAACAGAATTTCGGGTTTATTGCTGGCATGTCGTTTGGATATCATGCAGTGCACTTTCGGTCCTCAATCAACATTGGTGGCTTTCGGTCCCTGACTAATTCCAACTCCGAGGATCCATATTTCACATATGATGTTAATGTGGACCTGCAAGACTTCAACTTCACTACTAAAGGGAATCCTTACACAAGGTATCACAGGGGAACAGGTGCGTTCCCAGTCCAGGTCCCGTGGCATTGGAAGATGCTGAAGAGACTTCTGAATCTAATGATCCAATCCTCTACGCGGGCAGTGCTGCCTCGTTCGCATTGTCATTCGCCACCGTTGCAGTCTTATTTTGCCATTCGTTCGGGCGGTCTGTGATAAACTATAGCCCGTCACAAGAATCAACTGCTAGCCGTGTGTAACAATATAGCCATAGAACGTTCTGAAATTTCTTTCCGGGTATGTAATGTGTAAACTATGAAAATTTCGATTCTGCTCTCTGTATGAAAATTTCGATTCTGCTCTCTGTACAAGTTCAGAATTTTCAAAAGCAAAAAAAGACACTGCTCTGTACTCTGTAGTGTCACATTGTACTTCTTTTCTTTTGGAGAAGAACGTATCAGATTGCACCTATTTTTTTAGAATGTATCGGATTGTACTTGATAAGTACAGACTAGCACTGAGAAAAACTACCAGTAATGGGCGTACATAGGCTTCTCACAGAAAGGTTCGAGACAAAACAGCCTGCTAGTCAACACACCTGCCCATTAGGCCATTACATATACAGGAAATGCTGGAGGTTCGAGCTTTCAACTTTAAGCAAGGCTGCTACTAGTTCCTCCTCTTGCTTGTTTTTGATGACCTTTTACCCTTGGTTCCAGAATCTGATACCATGGGAAGTGGCACAAGCATACCTCCTTTGAGATCATCAGCGTGTGTATTCTTCTCGATTGACTTCTGTAACTTGATGGAAAATTTAATGTCTTTTATCTGCAGGAAATTATATAGGGAAGTTAACGAATGGCCCATGTACTGACACCTCCCTAAGGTATAGTTTTTCACTGGAAAAATAAATAAGCACCTGTTCTTCCAGATCACGAATTTTATCATCCTTCAATCTCAACTGTGCTCTCTCCCTGTGAATGCCAGATTTATCAAAAGAGAAGAAGAAAAACTAGGGCAATGTTTCTAATTAATTGGAAAGACTATTACTCAAGCAGCCTTTTTATTAAACTGACGCATGAAAATATACATAGTTCTCCAAATCATTGCTGGTATCTGTGTTTATAATGTGACCCACAAATTAGCATGATTTGACTTCTTCACATAGTACCATTTTAAATGTAGTACAGCTGCTTCCAGTTTCTGGTGGAAGGATCAAAACATACCTTTCCTCTATTTCTTTTAGTGTCTGACGCCATATATCCTGGCTCTTTGTGAGTTTTTCATTCATCTGCAAGATAAAGCAAAGGATTGGAGTTATGCCAAGAGCCAAACAGCCTGTGCTTATTGCTTAATAACAGAAAGATGCATAGTTTTAAAGATGCTCACCTCTGCAATTTTCTTTTTCTCCAATATTACATTTTCAATCTTAAGTTGGATCTCTTGAAGCTTATCATTTACAGCCTTATCCACAGCAACCGAAATGTGTCGTTCCCTTTCTTTCTTAGCCTCTGACAGCAGAGCCTCATAATACTGTGAATATGAGCAAATGTAGGTAGATAAATGCATCAGAAATAAACCACATTGTCAATTGTATAACAAACTTTATGTCTAAAGAAGAAACAATATGACAAGATCTAGAACAACACAAATACACATAGTTAGTGACATCAAAAAATTAGCACAAAGGAAAGAGGACTGCACCTCTCGCTGAGTTTCAAGTTGGCTTGCAAGAAGACGGTTGTATTCATCCACGATCTATTAAGAAGAGCAGGGCATGCGAATTCAAGGAACAAGAATACCAATGAGGTGTTATGGAGATTCAAAATGGAGGAAATTAAAATTCTTACTGTTTCCGTTTTGCTGTTGAACATAGCTCCACCTATATCTGAGTCATCATTGCACGAACAGTTTACACAGTTGTCCCCGGAATATTTACACTTTGACATGAACTTAGCATGCTTTACATCGCTTTTGGAGTGATTTAGTCGATGGACATAACTGTCACCCACATAATCCCAAACACGCTGAGTTTCCAAATCGAGCGAATAGCAATGCTGAGTGTCTTTCCAGTGCCGAATTGCATGGCCTTCTTTATACCTATGACAAGCAAATTAATAAAGGCAATGTTGATTAGGCAAAAATGAGAGAAGTAGCAAATAGCAATGTTGAGTGTCTTTCCAGTGCCGAATTTCTAACTTCTACTGAGTACAGCGTACTAAGTAAACACGTAAAATGATTTAACATGGCCTCATTCTTGAGATAGTGGAGTGACTATTTGAGTCCTGATAGATATATTTCAATCAGCAGGTATTAACATACCTTCCACATCCAACAAAACCACATATTACACAGATCCAGAGGTCTCCCGAGGTTTGACAAACAGAACATGTAGGATTTTCAGACTTCTTCTGACCAGACTGACATACCTGAAAATGGAAACAACTGTGAACAAAGACAACTCACGCTCAAGAAAGTTTAGTAGTGCGAAAAGGCAAGGAAGTAGCTCAATACACTGGCAGTCTAACTCTATAATTACATATGGTCATAGTACTGACAAGAATATGTTTGTATCTATAAGCAAGTGTTTGCACATTTACAACTTTATCCTCCATATAAACTAACACTACTTTTTTTTACATTGAGGTGAAATTTGTTTATATGAGCATATATGAAGACAGAGAGTGAATATTTAATGTTTTGCAAATGCCCCTGAACCCTCAGTAAGTTCCTACTGAGTGTTCAAGACTTTACATAAGATCAAATCCGTGATCTCAGACTCACTAGATGACTATATATTGGACATTGCCATGGTCTTCCAACTACTTCATTAACCAGTTCCACAGAAGACTATTCAAAAGTCCGAAGCAAACACAACTAGAAAGTAGAAATTTATATAAAAACGAGTAGTTGTCATGGCAAATCCGATGCAATGCAAAAATCAAAACAAGAAAAGATCACTTTACTTGAGAAAGTAATGAAACAATGGTTACCAAAAGGATCCTTACCGGACAAGATGAATTGACCCACATTGAAACACATGAACACTGGAAAGAATGATCACAAGTAGTTGCCACAATTCCACTTATGTCTTGATCCAATCTCTCTGATTCATCAAACACATAAAACATGGTAAGGAACAGGCAGGTCATCTAATACCTTACGCTAGATAGATAATTAAAATGACAACCAACAAATTCCAAAAATTAAAAATACTAAAAGAAATGGTATAATAAACAAATTGGTCTCAAAACTCAGCCCAAGAAATGAGAAAGTGTGTATCTATGTATGAGGTCCACATATTTACATAATGACAGTTAAACAGTACAAATTCATATATAATTATAAACCAGTTTTATTTTTTTACTATAAGAATGCAGTTCCTCAATTTGGTAGAACCTATCCAATATGGGAGTAGATCGTAGAGCTTAGAAAAATTGCATCAAGAAAGCATCAGTAAGAGAGACATTAACAGATTGATAGGCACTGCAATACCCAACAAAAATAAGGTTAAACATGTGTGGTGAAACTAAAACTCAGCAAACACATAACTTTGATGTTTGCAGAGCTTCTCAACCACACAGGTGTAGTTTCTCAGAAGTGAGGTGCCTAATCTATTTATCAGAAAGTACAATCAAATTTTGCCCCAGATAATGGGGAGATAATTAAAAAGCAAGAACACTATGCACAAATTTAAAATATGATGTTATAATAGCATGTGCATATGTGTGCACACTGAGTGCCGAAAAACAGATACAAGAAACAGCAATAAGCTGCTCACCTATGCAAACAGGACAAGTCGGGAGCTCAGTGGATCCAACTGGTGGAGTCATGGCAATCTCGGTGGATGGTGTATATTGCACGGAAACTATAAACAAAACATGGCACACCTCTACCTGCACCATGGAACAACAATCCAATTCAGAAGCAGTATTACACATGATCGGCAAACTAAATTAACGCCCAATTAACAACATTAGCAACCTCCGAGGACGAGAACCTCCATCCATTGAGGTCCAGGTAGAACCCGTCGGCACTCTTCTGATCCTCAAACTCCACAAGCACGCTGTACCGGTCCTCCACCCCATCATCCCTATAATCATGACGGTACATATAAGAAAAAGTGTTGCTTTATTATGCGCAGAATGAGATGCAATCAACTATGAATGCGACAGGGAATTCACCTGATGACACGGATATCCAAGGCGTGATCGATGTAGGGGCCACAGAAGCGGACGAAGTCATCCGGCGAGACGCGGGTCGGGACGGCGAGCACCAGGAGACGTGTGCCGCGCCACGGCTGCAAGAGAGAGGCGATGAGGACTAGTGAACACGCGCGAAAACGAGCAAAATAGTAAGAAACCGAGGAAGAGTGGTTACCGGGAGTAGAGAGTCGGAGCCGAGCTGTGGGGCGGTGGGTCCGGAGGAGGAGGAGGTGGTGGCGGCGACAGCGGAGGCGTAGGAGGAAGCGGGGGAGGAGGAGGAGGAGCGGTAGAGGTGGAGGATGCCGCGGGTGTGGTGGATCCTAGGGTTTCGGCCAGACGCGGCGGAGGTCGCGCCGGGCAGCTCGAGAGGTGTTGTGGCGGAGGCGGAGGTAGTGGAGGGGAGAGGGTGGCTGGAGAGCGGGGAGAGGGGGTGGGTGGTGGTGACGCCGCTGCTGCTGCCGACTTCGTCGGCGGCGGCGGAGGCGTCGGGGAAATCGACGGATTGGATTCGAAGGCTGAACATGTTTGCTTGCTTTTGCTTTAGACTTTTGGGCCGTTTCACCCTTTTGTACTGATGGGTTTATGCCTTTATGGCCTGTTTGGAAAGGAATTTGGATCTAAATCCTTGCGATTTTGAATTATAAATCCTAAAATTTCCAAAAGCGATCTTTCTCTTTCAAATGGAGGTGGCCCTTAATTAGCATTTTTCTGTGCAATTTCCGCTTTAGAAAGGTGCTGATAACCTCGAACCGAGAGAGTCAATATATGATGATCAATAGGAAGCAACTACGGCTAGGACGTCCCACGGGTGGGTGCGTTCCATCTGACGGTCCCCAAATAACGCAACTATTTGTGACAATATCTGCAACACTATTTTTTGAGTATGCGCAACATCACAAACTGCAAATGGCAACACCGAAAAAGTATTTGATACAATTTCATTCTATCAACAAAATCGGCAAAATTTGAGTGGGATAAAAGTTTGTATATATTTGAAAACATGGTTTTAAAACTCCCGAAATAATTAGTAAGATTTCACAAATCAAAGTTTCATTGTTACAACATTGTGAATATACACATGCAACAATTGGAATTCTTGCTTGCAACAAATCATGAAATTATTGCAACCAATCACAAAATCCTTGCATGCATTCAAAAATAGATGTTGCAACAAACAAAATATGAGATGCAAAAAAATGAAGAGCCGTTACAGCAAATTATGGATACAAATCAAAATACATGTTGCAGCAATAAAAAAAATCTGACGCAACAAATCAATAAACACCATTCCAACAAACCAGAGAAGGAAGAGGCATGCATGCAGTGACGAGGCTAGGGCAGAGCCACCCAGTGGGCTTCGTCAGGTTTCAGCCCGCCCCGCGACCCCCTCTCCCGCCACAAGCATATAGCACAAACCTATAGACGCACACACGAGAGACGAGAGAGAGGCAGAGAGCATCTGCACACATCTGGTGATGGCAGCTAGTGGTGCCCGGTGGCCCTAACAAAGCTCGGCGGCACATCACCGGGAGGCAGGGAGGTGGCTGGCGAGAAAGAAAAGAGGACTAGCGACTAGGGGAGACAGCGATTGGATTCATTCGGTGGGGGTGGACTTGCCTACTATTAATGGGGACTTGTCATTGGGGTTGGGGAGTCACCTTTTGTCGTCAACCGATTACCAGCCCGATAGCCCGAGACCAAGCCAAAGAGGGCATCATGTCTTCAGTCTTCACCCTTCAACAATCTAATTTGCCGTCTCTTGGAGAAAAAAAAGAGAGAAGAGTGTAATTTGCCGGCTCTAGCAATCGGTGTACATCCAATTAATCGACAAGTACGCATGGCGAGCATATATAGCAGTGTTTTGAGTCAGTATTGCCTTATTGGCCCTGTAAAAATTATCATGTCAGTGCTCCATTCATTTCACCTTTTGCCAGCAAATGGTTTCCCAATAAAAAAGAATGGAGATTAAAAAGGGTGTACGCTCGATAAATACACTGTTGCTGCACTTCTTCGCAAATGCATTCGCCCAAGAAATAACCCATTAGTGAGATTATGTATTCATGGTCTTAAGGATGGATCTAGTATCGATGGCTTTTGGTCTTAGTATAAATGCTTGTATAAACAAACCAAATATCGATAAGCCATTTCAAAAAGAACATCTGATAAGCCGTTCTGTTTTAAAAAGATGGTGAAAAAACTATCCGATACATTTATTCGAGAAAAAACATAAACTATGAACCGAAACAACCCATCCTTTGGTGAGCGCAAGCTGCCAACCACGCCCCACAGTGCAGATGCAGTAGTATTACCATTTTAGGGTGTGTTTGATTGGTGCCTAAACCAGTCATACCGAACTTTGGTTAGCCAAAATTTTTGTTAGAGTTTTAGTTGCCCACAATTTGGCCAAAAATTGGCAAGAAATATATAGAGGATCACTATAGAGCTATTAGCTTGCTAAAAATTTGATAACTATCTAAATAAGTGTCAAATTATAAGAACTAGTCAAATTTTTAACAAGTTTAGTTTGAGCCCCAACCACACACACTGACACACACCCAGGCTACCAGTGCAAGTAGTTCTGGCGCGCGGCACAGTCGACTGCCGAGGCCCGCAACCAAAACGAGGGCGTGACCCAGACGGCGCTGGCCGTGCTACAGGCCGAAACGGAAACAAGAGGGGAGAGGCCTGGTTTTCCTCGCGCGCGCGGAGGCAAAAACGGGGCCGAGCACATCACCGACCTGTGTCGCGCGGCCCATACGCCCGTCACGGGCTGAGCCCATCGGAACCATTCCATTCCCCTCCCCTCCCACGCTCAGCGACCCGACAGCCGCACGCCCTAACCCGCCGAACCGCCAAAACCCAAATCAAATTCCCGCATCTCGGCGCAAACGCCCCAAATCCGCCAACGAAACCCCAGCGGCGGCCAGCGCCCAAGCCACTAGCCAAGCCCACCACAGCGATGACATCTCAGGTCGCCGTCGTCGACATCCCCTCCGACCCCGACGACACCGCCACCCCTCCCTCCCTCCGCAAGCGTTCCCATGCCGCCCTCGCCGCCCCCTCCCCCGACTCCCTCGAGGACTTCTCCCCTTTCCCTCCCCTCACGAAGCGGCGCCCGCCGGCGTCCCTCATCGTCCTCGACGACACCCCCACCCCACCGAAGCAGCGGCCGTCCGTGGCTCTCGAGCGTCATGTTTCCGGCGTGGCCGAGACGCGCCAGTCGGTCGTCCCGTGCTCGCTCGGCTCCCGCGCTGTAGTTGCTGAGACGCCCAATTCTGTTCTCCCGTGCTCGTCCCGCTTCCGTGCTGCAGCTTCGGAGACCCCCGGATCGGCTGTCCCGTGCTCTATCGGCTCCGACATAGTTGTTGCTGTGACCCCGGGCTTCACCTCCCCGCGCTCCGCTGGTCCACCCGCTGCCCCTGGCTTGCCGTCTGCTGCTTTCGCGCGGAATCTGTCTGGTGAAATTTCTTGACTTGTAGTTGTCTTCTGTTTGAGTCGTCAAGAATTTACTGATCTCGCTAAGATAGGTCTTCTTCCTTTTCTTGGTATATGTCAAGACAGGCAAAGAAATAATTGAACACACTATTATATTGGTCAAACTATTAAGTATATTGGATCATAACACTAGGTGATTTTTTGAAATTTTGGTGATTAATATCAGTCATTTCCACACAACACCGACGATAGCTGTTTTTTTTGGTTGCGTGATCTGAGCTGAATACTGCATCATAATTACTTTAACATCTGTTATATTCAAGCCTAATAGTTGCAATTTTCTCGCATGATTAATCTGACCAAGAGAATTTGGAATTGCCAATCATGAAGTGTACTAGATTTTTTTTCTGAGCAACTTTTTTTTTAATATACTAGGTACCTCAAGAGTCTTTAATTTGGAAATTTGAACGCTTTGGCAGTTTGAAGAATGACATAAGGAAAATGCCATATTTATTTAATTCTACAATTGTGTAATCTTGAGCTCATTTAAGATAAATGGCTCAAGACTATGGGCTTCTTCTTTTCAGATACTAAAGCTGTTTTCGGCTTTTCTAGAGTAATTAACTTTCAAACGGAGTGTCTTTTCAAGACGGGATCTATAAGTTAATTATAGTAAATAATGTAGCGACTTCACTTATATCGGCCAAAACTGCACGCGAGTTATTTGTGTCTCCGTAATATCTCTCATGAACAACTAAAAGCCATAAGGCATCACCATAAGCCGAAGCCAAAAAGAACATACCCTATCTC
Source organism: Dendrocalamus latiflorus (assembly GCA_017311315.1). Taxonomy (NCBI): domain Eukaryota; kingdom Viridiplantae; phylum Streptophyta; class Magnoliopsida; order Poales; family Poaceae; genus Dendrocalamus; species Dendrocalamus latiflorus. The sequence goes on from CM029637.1 coordinate 34,519,506, forward strand.
TATTATATTGAGTTTGGATAACTTATTGGTCCATAGATAATATTGTATGTCCAATTGTAACCAACATTATGTCTGTTGTTAAAGTTCTTCATTTATTAATTTATTAACGCCATAACCAAGAATTCCAGATCATAGAGAGATTTTGTTGATCCTCCCGTGTCTTATGTGGGAAGGAACCTACGGCATCACATTGATTACTAGATGGTAGCATATTCTAGAGCCGTCATGATTTTTCTCCAATTTGGTAGGAGTAACTCTTGTTTCTATTTTACAGGAGTTTCTTGTCCAATATCTCTGGACAGTGATGATGAGTTGGATGTCAGACCTTTGACCAAGTTACCAAGCAATACAACAAAGTCTGAACCTGTGATTCAACCTGGGACTACCTCCTGTTTTGATAAAGTCGACAGTGCAACAAGTACAGATCAGGACTATTCAAAACCGTCTGCTGGACATCAGACAACCTTTTCTGCACATAAAAATGGTGGTAAGAAAAATTTTAAGTGAAAGAATAAAAAGGAAATACTTGATAATGATATGCAGAGTAAAATTCTGGGAGTATATTTCTGATTGAGAACCAGTGTAGGCCAAAACTGATTCTTTAGCAATTAGCACATTGATTATCTATGCTTTTGTTAGGTACAACCAGCTATGGACAACCTGCTGATTTGCCTTGTGAAGATTCTAGTTTGCAGGATGCTGATGTTTCCAATGAAAAGTACAATCCTAAGGTATGTTAACTCCAGTAGTCTCTGGTTTTATTTGGCATAAACATAGAACCAATAAATCAAGGATGACTTCTCTTCTTTACATGTTTGTCTGTTGATGTAATTAAGTTATGTTCAAGAATCTGGTTTTTTTTTTCTCGAACGACGCAGGAGAGCTGCGTGTCATTTCATTAAGATAGGAGAAACAAAAAGGAAAAACAACAAGGGAGAGGCACGAGGCATACTCCCAGAAACACCCCCGAAAACTCCAACTCACACCCACGACAACACGAAAACTAAAAAACAAAAACAAAAGACCACAACCATGACCAAGGAAAACTCCACTGCACTCAACGAGGGAGCAATTGAAGGAGCAGCTCTTGGAGCGCAGAGGCTCCTGCAAAGCACCAAAGGCTGCTCTCAGTGCTCACCGCCCGGAGAACCACTTGCACATTTGGATTTGCACCCTCAAACACACAAGCATTTCTATGCTTCCAAATTTCCCAAGCAATTAGGATGACTAAAGTGTTGAAACCCTTCCTCATCTCCCTAGGTATCTTCTTGACAGCACCACACCACCAGCTGGAGAAACGTGTTGCATCAATACCAGGTGCAATTGCTGCAAGTCCAAGCTTCTGCAAGACCAAGGTCCAGACTTGCTGAGCAAAAATACAAGAAACTAAAATATGCTGGATGGTTTCTTCAGCTTGGTCACATAATAAGCAAGCAGCAGGATGAGGTAAACCCCGTTTGGATAATCTATCTGCCGTCCAGCACCGATTTTTGACCGCAAGCCACAGGAAAAATTTACACTTCAGATGTGCCCAAGATCTCCAGATTCTCCTCCAGGGTGCAAACTTAATGGACCCAAAGAAGAATGAATTGTATGCAGACTTACTAGAGTAGGAACCAGAGTTAGTAAGGCGCCACTTGTGCTGATCAGGCACTTCCTGGTGCAAAATAATATTATCGACCAAGTCCCATAAATGCAAATAATCCACTAAAACATGTACCATTAATGCACCTTTTATGTCCTTTACCCAAGATCGGTTGTTAAGCGCTTGAGCCACTGTCCGATGTCTGATAGCTCTTTGTGGGACCACCTTGATTAAGTGAGGCGCAATCTCTGCAATTGTTCTTCCCTGCAACCAGCGATCAGCCCAAAACTTGGTCGTTTCTCCATTTCCAATCACAGATTCGACTGCAACATCAAAAAAGGCTCTGGCAATATTTGGCACTTGTACAGGGAGACCAGCCCATGGCCTAGATGCATCTGTTTTCTGCAGCCAAAGCCACCTAATACGTAAAGCCCATCCAATGATCTCAAGGTTGTGAATGCCAAGCCCCCCATACTCAAGTGGTCGAAGGACACGACCCCAGGCAACCAGACAGTTACCACCATTAGCCTTTTCCTGGCCCTTCCAAAGAAAGCCCCTCCGGCGTTTGTCAATTACCTTAATAACCCATTTTGGTAAGTCCATAGCAATCATCAGATAGATTGGTATGGCAGAAAATACAACCTTAACTGTAATTAGGCGACCTGCTCTGTTCATTAGGGAAGCTTTCCATCCTGAGAGATTATCCGCCACTTTGTCAACGAGAGGAAGCAGTTCCGCTTTATTGGGTTTCCGGATTGTGAGAGGCAGCCCAAGATAAGTACATGGAAAAATCTTAATCTCACAAGACAAGGTCCAAGAATCTGGTTTACCTACCCTATTTTTGATATGTTGTCTGGAAAAGTGGAAATGTTCCATGACAGTCTAAAAACAATTTAGAATGTATACGTTAATGAGAGAGGAACAATGGAAAATTAAGATGTGCCCATGTAACATTAGTGTCATAAAAAAAGTAATAAAACATAAAATCTGGTATTTTTCTGGAGTTTCTTGTAGACTATAGTGACTGGTTATATATTTGTATACTGTCACACTAGAAAATAAATTTAGTAGAATGCGACGTCAGGCTTTCATTAAGTTATAACCTTTTTTTCTATCTTACCTCTGATGGCTTGGCATTCCAGTTCTCTAAGAAATTATGATGGCATTTCTTGATGGCAATTGATACATCAGACTTTATATGTATTTGGTAGAGTGGATTGTGAATAAAGCGAAGAATAGCTTGACTGTCTTGCCCATATAGTGAAATACTTACGAATCCCAGATCTGTTATGTAAAAGATAACAAAATATTGAAGATCTGGCATCAAACCAACACAAAAAATAGCTAATTATACTTTCTGGTGCTTGACTGGATGTATGTTCCTGTAGCAAATATTTTGTGCCCATCAGGATGAAAGACATAGTGAGACCAAGAACATTGGTAGAGAAAGAAGTTCTGCACAAACTGCTGCCAGGAGGAGACAACAGGAAGGAGATAAATCTCACAGGATTGAAGAAGGAAAGCAAAAACAACAGGTTTGTTTGAGCAAGCATACATTTTAAGTGAAACACATGTTGTATTTTCTAAGTTGATAAGAGTCTACAAAAGGATATCGACTGGGTTAAAGGGAAAAAAAGGAAAAACAACAGGTATTGTTTTGTAGGCATGTTCAATTATGAACAAATTTGTTGGAGTTCATATTATATTTGGGGCGGCAGCAATTTTTTACACCAGTAAGAACAATAGAGACTATACAAGGAAGATCATGCTCGGTTGCATAAAGAGAAAAGGCAAAATTTACTGGTTGTGAGTAGATATCTTAACATGCCTCACAACATTCAAGTGACAGCTCATTCTTGTGTTATATAGGAAGAGAAGAAACGGCAGAAGGAAGAGAATGCTCGATTGGTTGAAGAGAAAAAGAAAAAACAACAGGTCCGGCTGAGTAAGCATGTAAAAGAACAAACTTGTTATTTCAAGTACATGCAGTTTGAGCAATGAGGCATTCTTGCATTACATAGGAAGAGAAGAGACTAAAGAAGGAAGAGAAAGCCAGATTGATCGAAGAAAGAAAACAAAAGCAACAGGTTTAGCTCATAAAGCATTTTAAAGAAGAACATATCTATTCATGTGCACGATAGAGAATATGAGAGCATATTGTTTATTTTCTAGGAAAATAAAATGCAGAAGGAAGCTATGAAAGCTCAACTAGCAGAGGTGAAGAAGTTGGACAAAGAAAAAAGGCAGTGGGAATCAGGGAAATTTGCTTCAAAATCAATTGTCGCCAAGATTGACTCAAGCGTTATTGAAAGTGGCTCAGTTGGAGGTTCGTTGAACTATGGTAAATCATGTAGTTGTACCAAACTACCAATTATCGTTCATTATTTCCATCTTTCTCCACTGCTGAGATATCTGGCCCTTTCCAAACAGGTCATCTTCTGTCAAGGTTTGCAGAGAAGGGCCTTTCCTTTCGAGTTACGCCTAATGCAATTAGGGGATCAATTTTGTGGAAGATGGAAGTTCCTGAAGAACTCTCTCAGGTGCTTACCAGTCGTAAGGATAGCTGTGATATAGTGATGCATGATTCCTTTGTTCACCTTTAGCCTTTAGGGACTGTGTCCCTCCATCACTTGTCCAAATGTTTGGTGACTTGTTTTGGCTCAATCACCTCAATATTACTCCACCCTAAAATATACGTGCTAAAACAATCTAAGTTGGTAAACTTTTACTTGGAAAGCAAAAATTTTATGTATGCTTGATTAATTGACTGCATGTATATTTGCAGATCTGTGCACAAATGCATACCTATGCTTTTAGACAGTGCTAGTCGCGTAGATGAGCAGTCAATGTTGTTAAGGGTATTTAGATCTTTTTCTATTATACTAGGGTTTGTGTCTTCTATGTATTGCCTTTTGGGCTATTACAATAGATTTAGACTTCATACAAACTTACATAGTATCAGAATCTAGCTTTTCAACCTAGTCTCTGTCGGTCACCGTTGGCCACCACCGCCGCCACTGCTCCTGGGAGGAGTGTGCTCCACTGCTGGGGCGGCCACCTCTTCCGGCCGTTGCTCGACTCCACGGCACCGCCGCCCAGACGCGCTCACGCCAGCGTACATACGCCGGGCCGTCTCCGCTTTGGATCCTTGCCGCTGCCACTTGCCGACGACTCTCCGCGCCTGCCTCTGCCGCACGCTATGATGACATCTTCACGACTCGAATTTTGGATTTTCCCTTTTTAGCATCAAGTCTTTTCAAATGTAATACTATTGCATACGCCTTACGTTTGAGGAGGGGGTGTTAACGGTATTTAGGTCTTTTCCTATTATACCAAGGTTTGTGTCTTGTATTCCTATATATTGCCTCTTGGGTTATTGCAATAGATTTAGACTTCATACAAACTTACAAATGCTACTTTCTTAGGCACAACTCCTGCTTCAGTTAATTCAATTCACATAATGATGATGTTCAATCAAGGGTTTATTGTACTTAGTATTTATGGGAGTGTTTTCCAAAAGACCAAAATCAACATGACTGGTTACACTTTGAGCCAAACTTGAAATTAAATTGATTTGACTGGTTTAGCTGAAAGGTAAAAATAAGATTACCAGACAGATAAGATGGGCTTCTATCAGAATGAACATGTAGACATCATAGTAAAATTTTAATACTGTGAGCTCTCTTATGGAAGACAGTGGAAGGATTAGTGATATTTGTGCAAAAAGAACTTTACTGAAGACAAGTTCTAATGTTCGCAAAATGGACTATGTAGTGGTCCTGTGAACCAGAATCAAGATTTCAGATTGTAATATACATTATCAACCTATTACTTTATTAGCTATACTGCTCTAGCAAAATGATTATGTGGGGCAATTTGTACTCCATTTTTTTTGTTTTGAGAAAAATGAGCAATTCATTAACAAGCTTTTTTAAAAAACTAGCAGTATGGGATCAAATCCTGGAAAATCCACATATAATCCACCTAGTGTGCAGTTGGCGGGAATTGAATTCTGGCCTTTAGCTAGACCACTCTGGTGACATGCCAGTTGGATTATCCAACATTTAAGTTATATGGGAAGTATGCCGTAATATAATTGTTTCAGAAAGATCTGTGGTTCTATATACATGCCAGAATGCCATGTAGAAGGGAAGCTAAAATAGGCGCCCCTTGTGCCAATCCTGTTATCTTGGAGAAATAAAAAAGATATCCATATGTCGCAAAATTGCAGTACGATAGAGATATCCAAGTTACTGTGATATTGCAAAAGTTGGCACTATAACCACATCATTATATATTTATATCCTAAAGTGTCATATCTTTCTGGCTTTCTGTAAAAGTCAGCACCATAACCACATCATGTATCCTAAAGTGACACATCTTTCTGCAGCCCCAAGCTTCAGTGTTAGAAGTGCCATATATTTTAATTGTGCTTCAAGCTGAGGAATTCTGTGATCTTGTAAGCAGTGGATCGTTCTTGGATCATGTTCACAAAGTTCGAAGTCACTATCCAACGTTCACTATTTGCTACGTCACTAACAAACTGATGAACTACATTAAAAAACGGTTGGTTCCTTGAAGTCTGAATTATCATGTGTTTACTGTTTTTTGTTTGATCTTTACCTTTTATGTTGATTGTCTACAAAGTCCCTTGGTCTTCTTAATGCACCAAAAGGTAAGTAGCTGACAATTCTATCTATGGCTTCGGCATGCTAATGTTTCTTACTCTTCATTGGTTTATGTTCACCTGAATTATACACAGTACGTACTACGTAGTTTCTGACTTGTGTTACATGCCACTTTCAGCTTGCATTTTAATGCTCTTTTGCCCTATTTATTCTATAAACCATAATCAACACACACACAAGCCTGGAAAAATATGAAAGAATGGCAAGGAAAGGAAGAAAAAACAGATTCACATGGTTGTTCTGATTTTTCTTTGTTTGGAAATTCCCCATAATCCTGCAATTTCTTAGCAGTAGAAAATGTAACCATCTCTCCCTACCTAATCCTGCTACTATGTCCTCTCTCTCTCTTTTCTTTTTTGCATGTCAGTGAGCAAAGTCAGTATAAAAATCCATCAAATTCTAATAGTTGGAAACGTCCACCAGTGGAAGAGGTCTGTTTTCAACTGTATCATTTTTCCTGAACTTTTCTTTTTTGGGGAATGTGTAACAGATTTATTTGTTTAGGTTTTATGCAAATTATCAACACACTATGTTAGAGTTCACTCAAGACAATGTGCAGATGAAGCTGAAGTAGCAGAGCATGTTGTTGGCTTGACGTCTAGTCTTGCAACTTGCAAATTCAGGCAAGTTACATTTGTTAGATGAAGATTGTTAACTTCATCGATGGTTTCTACTGAATTAGAAAATCTGCAATATATCTATTTTTTTGCTTCTCTATATTTTGTATGCTTCGTGCTGTTATTGCTATCCAGTCATTAAATACGGGATCATTTTCTCATAGTAAGAGTGCACATATGCCCTGTGGCCCTACTGGATTCTGATTTTATTGGCAATAACAGTGGACTAGCAAAGGTATTTGGAAATGTTCCCTTATGCAGCATTGAAACAACTTGTGTACTTTCTGCTAACAGTAATATTCCTATCGTTGATCATTGGTATGAGAAGTGAGAAAGAGAAGTGCATAGGTTACCATTTCTTTTATTCATGATTATGTTTGCTTGATGGATGTACTTGAATATTAGTACTGGTTTGGTGCATAAATAATTTGACTTCATTTGCACCAATTTCAATTCACATGCTAATTCGCTAGTGGACTTTTGCAATGGTCCTTCACATTCAAAATCATGGGATAAATATGTCAAGCCTCCTATCGACGTTGACGTCGCAGCTTTCACACTGTCAGCTTTGTATGGAAAGACACAAAAACACAATACATCTGTTATCAGAGTGAAGCTCTTCCATTATGACCTTTATGTATTATGTAGCAACCAGTTTGTACTCACTAATTTTGCTTTCCCTCCAACCTCCATGGTGAAATTTTATGGAATGTATACCTGCTAATATAATATAAACCATTGACATGTAGTTATATTCAATGCGGAAGCAATTCCTTGTTTTATTAATGCCCCCTTGACTGTTCTGCAGGAAACCGTTGACATGGCTATCTGTGCATTCTAATGGCTCGATTATCCCTAAAGGTTTCATTGATAAAGCTCTGGCTAAGAAAAGCACCTGGTAAGTTCTGCACAGAACTAGATTTCCATTTAATGTTCTCTGCTTTGTTTTCTCTTTATATTTCTCTGAAAAACTATTCCTGTTTCCGTATACATTAAAGCAGCACATTTCCACTATTTTCACTTTTTGGCTTTTGCATAAGGTTACTTGCAGTTTGGTTCTTACTTTAGTTTTCCTTCAGTGGAATAGAATTTCCATTGAGTTTCTAAACTAACAATAAAAAAAGGGTTGCTTGTTCCTACACTGATGAGGATTCTCCTTTGCAGCCTAGCCTAGCCTGCCTACACCTGAGTTCTAAGCTCTATTTAGTAGTAGCGTTCTGATTCTGTCCTTCGGAATAAGCAAATTGAATTGTTTGAAATAGAAAACTGAAACTGAGTTTCTAAAATAACCTTATCTAGAAATCTGTTGTACCACTTATTTTCCTTGTAGATGACTTCATCTATTTGGCTGACATTGGCTTGAACTATCGTATATATGTCATATATTAGCCAATCTTGGTTGAGACTGGCTTGATGTTGATTTTCACGCCAACTGGATCTAAAGAAACCACCTGCTTTTGTTGCTTAACCAAATCTGAGCAATAGAATCACAGTACCATAGGATAGCTGCCCTTTAGCTTAAAATGTTAGCCATGGCAATTCTATATCATGTTGTTTGCTGTGTGGTTGTCTCCAGTCAAATAAGTGATTTCTTACATAGAATGGTAATTAGTAATTACATATAGATCGTTTGTACTCCGTAAATTAACCTGGGTCCTCCACTTGTTCACACTTAAAATAACTACCGCTGCTGGTGCAGCGGTGTTGCTATTGATGTTGCTGGCAAGTGACATGGACGAGAACCATAAACAAGATGCAAGATTTTCCGATTGTGTGGCCTCTAATCTGATTCTGTAATGTAAATTTTCCGACTGTGTGACCCCTAATCTGGTCCTATGCTGTCTTTTAGATGTTGATAATTTGATGGTGTTTCCCCATATTGTTGACGCTTTTAGCTTACAACTATCCATCCAAATGTAGTTCCATAGTTTTAGGTTCCAATATTCAGACCAGAGTAACAGGTTTGTAGTATGTCCGTATGCTAATTGTTCAAGATAATCATCCGCGACAGGTTGAAGTCCTTAATAGCTATCCCCAAAGTCCAGCCGAGACATGCTCTTGCAATCTATAAGAAGTACCCCTCCATGAGATCCCTTCTGAATGTATACATGGATCCCAGTAAAAATGTGAGTGTTGTCCTCTTAACATGTTCAAAAAGAGTGCAAAAGTTCGACAATCAGCCTTTTGGTGTTCTTACCTTTGTCCTTGTAACAGGTTCGCGAGAAGGAACTTTTGCTTGAAGACTTGATGTTGGAAGGTCGCCTGGGTGATGAGAACAGAAGGTTCGGAAAAGCATGTTCTAGAAGAGTGTACAGAATTCTCATGGCACAAAATGGAGCAACGCAAACGGATGATGTTGAGAATTCCTAAAGGCCGATCTTCGTACATAGGATCCTTTTGGTCTCGTTAAACTATTGTATATGTATTTACTGTTGCACAGTCAAGAACTCAAGATAAAGTTTCAAGTTAGTTCATGGGATGTTCTTCAGTCCTGAAGCCGTTACTTGCTGTGTGATGCGACACAATGGCATCATTATTTTGTGTTTTGATAAAGCTGTGACAAGGAAATGATCGTGTACTGAAGGCATGGCACATGAAATGTTCTGCTAGATAACTGAATGATTAACTGTATGTATCCTATTCTGCGGGATAAACCATAGGCTACAGTAAGAAACCCCAACAAATTCCCACAAAAAAAGGGAACCCGAACAAACTTGCACCTTTTGAAAAGTTCATAAAGTCTCAAGTAAATGGTTGGTACTGAAACCTAAAGTTTTCATGTTATATGGGCCTCCAGGGACGGTCCTGCATTTGTGCATGTCGGCAGTGTAATGCAAAGTACCTTAAGGTGTAGCCTTGCAGTGTACGATTACTCGCATTAATCCACTGAAAGAGGCAACTGCTCTTTGTAGAGTACATACAGGTAGCTAGAATTGCAGTAGCTTCGTCAGAATATGCTTTGTGACAATACATTCAGTTCTTGGAAACTTCATGGATGATTGTCGTTTCAAACTCTCCCGAAATTTACATCGCGCGATTTCTCGTAGGTTAAATACACAAAATTCGCATCAGATTTTCGCCGTCCTCGCTTTCGATTGAAGAACAAAGACTTGTTGCGACGCTGTAGGCGTTCCTTAGGACAAACATCCCTTTTGTTTTAAATGAGCCCTGCCTGTACTCTGCCTGCGTAGAGTAAGCAGCTGGAAGCAGGGGATCGTGGCGCATTGATCGGACGCCGGGGTGATGACTGATGCATGGGCAGCTTGTGGCTTCAGCAAATAGACGTCCACTCGTTGCAGCTGCTTGCCTGCAGGTGGGCATGGGGGGACACCGGAGGCAGCACACACCGCGAGCGGCATACGGCCGTCAGCTCATGCCATGCATGACCTCCAGGTGCTCTGCTCTGCTCGCGCTCTTCCAATCAACAACGATGTGTGCATGCGTTCAAAACCGGTGTGGGCATCACGTACAGGTACAGATGATGCATTCGATCAGATTGAGAGACGTGATCCTCCCTTCCAAATTTTCTCAAAAGAGATGTTGTTGGAGTAGAAGTGAATTATCCGTTTTTCTCATCAGCTTAGATTTTTTTATGAGCTGATTGATACATATAACTTAATATGATATTAGAGTTAAGAAGTTTAGGGTCAAGACTCGGCCACATCTAGGCCTAAGTGAGTCTATATATGAGGGAGGTATAGAAGTATAAGTGAGTTGTCCATAGGTAAACTGGATGATGCATGTAACTCAATATACGTAATTCTAATGTACCAAGAATGTATGCGTACAAGTTAGTGAACTATCACAGCCGAAAGGAGGTATAATCCTCTAAAAGAAACGTCCAAAAGAAGGAGAAGATAGGATGGAATTGATGCATGGCATCACCCACCACTGTTCATGAAATCCGGATCTCGTAGCAATTCTATCGATCGGATGCGTGCGAGGTTGACAAATGGCTGCGTCATATGGAGTTCTCTTAAACACGTTGTAATGCGAAATGAAGTCTAATTTCCCTTTCATCATTTGCCTAGCGAGAAAGAATCCCTCTGATCTTCTCCTGTAGATATGTTATCATCTTTAGGTTGCCGGTGCCTTGCATTTGAAGTCATGTGCCTTGCATCAGGGCTGGCTAGCTGTGAGAGGCTGTGGCTCAACACGCCCAAAAGGATGGCATGGGCAGATTGGTACGCAATTGTCGGAAATCCATTATGATCACATGCAACATTTGCAAGATTCATGGTGTTATTGAAACCACCAGATTTAATGTTTCATATGCGCAATGACAAGTTTTTGTCCAAGCATCTTTGGCAAACCTTTGGTGGACCAAGATGCCAAGATGGGACCCCAGCACACACCCGTTCTTTGGTTGCCATGATGAGGTCATGATGCAATGCACAAGGAAGATAAATTTACATTATCCAGCTACGTGTAGCTTTAGCTTGTGATGGCCATTGTCCATCCTCGATCACAGTAAGATAGATTCACCTATAGCTATTTCTTATGTCCTTGGGTGCGTGTTGATTTTTTATAGGCAAGCTGTGTCGTTAAGTTTCTTGAGTACTTGTACAATCTATTATAGTATGGCCATCGCATGGTAAACATTCTATTATGAGTCTGGTCTACTTTTGCTTTCCCTCGCTCTGCTCATAAAAAGTCACCTCATTGCATGTCACAACAAGGGAGAAAAAAACAAAAAGAAAGAGGGGGAGAAAAATCTCAAGAGTATTGAATATATTCACATGGATACGGCATCACAGGTAGTGATCGGTGAACATTCTTTACAGGTATACTTGGCTCATAGCCATCTCATCTGTGATTCTGTATGAGATGAGAGCTCATCCCGTCCCAAAGAAAGGAATCCCCAAGAAGGCATGGCCACCTTCACATGCTCCTGTAGCCACATTCTCTACTTGAGCATTCACAGGGCTGGTCAGTCACCACTAGTGGTACCTTCACATGCTTTGCTAAGACCGTATACTTACTTCAATCCATGTGGAGTATACGCTCTAGCCTACGGCCTTAGGCTTTAATTTTTCCATGTGCCTTGCTTGCACCGGGAGACTCTCATAGTCTCATTGTAATTTGTCAGAGGAAAAGAGGAAGTTACCTGAGCCCATGCCATGCCATGGATGGTTGGATGGCAGTAGTAGTAGTAAACCACCGGGCTCAAGGATAGAGTAGTAGCAGCAGCATATTTCAACTAGTATTATAAATGCTCTGGTACTGCACACCAGAAATTTATGGACATGTTCTTTCAATGTCAAGTTCGAGCTTTCAGGCTTTGCCAATTTCCACAGTCCTTTTGGCCATTACCATGGCGGTCGGGGTCCGTTTGGTCTGCCTAAATGGCAAGTGAAATGCAAGTTGAATGAACGTTTGTTGGTTGCCGTTACGTCCTGGGATATGCATCAATGCACGTCCGTCCCCGATGTCACAGCTGCTGACAAGAGAGACAGGGGGTCACGATGTCACGGACAGACAGCCAAAGATTTATTATTATCAAGATGGCAAGGCCCCCAGTCAGTCAATGCTCAAATAGTTTGATTAGTTTCCCCTGGACTGTTTAGCTGCTCAATTACATCGACCTGTACCATGGTGGGCGAAGCAAAGCCTAGAATAGTCTGAATTTAAACGCAGTGATGTGCAAGTGGTTGTACTATCTTGGGTGCCGTTGTACCGTGTTTGGCTTTTGGCATAACAACTGGTGTAAAGAAACGGGAAAGCGTTGCCGCTGCTGTTGTGTGGGTTGGGTCGCCGCGAGCGCTAACCGAGCGGAACAACCGACGCGAACGGCGAGCAAAGGGAGGCCGCGAGTCCCGAGCCGGCCGCGCACGACGCGAAAGGCGGGGCAAAAGAGCGTGAGAAATGAGTGGCGCACCGTGCGCCGGTGCCGTTGGTGTGGTGGGGGGCGGGAGCAGCGGCGTGTTTTTCTTCGCGCTGGTGTGGTGTGGTGGTGGGCTGTAAGCCTGTGACATGCCAACGCAACGAGCCACCCGATCACGAGCCTCGCGTCTATTTGCAAGCTGCGACATCGATCTTTAATGACAGACAAACGGGTGTCAGGCTGTAAGTAGCGTGCAATTGAAGAAGATATAGATGGATGTTTTTTATCCTATCTTGTTCTACGGTTTTTTTTTAAAGATAGAGTTCAGCACGACTAATGCCGAAAATCTATTTCTTTTCTTCATATTCGCTCTATAAACATTCGGTCAATTAAATGGACAAAAATAAGAGTAGATTCAAGAAAATAGGTCATCAGTGTCACCATACGCTAATCTTACTTGAACAATTAGGGTTATCTTGTGTATATATAAAGTGTTACATTAATTATGTAGAGGTTGCTGGGGTCATAAGACCCCAGGAGATGAAAACTGTTTCATTTGGTTATGTAGAGATTGCTGGGTCACAAGACTCAGTAGATGAAAATTATCTACTCGTTTTGCACCCTGTAGGACCGGACAGACAACAGAGAGGGCGTGAATGATGTCTTTAAATTTTTTCCAAATATTCATAAATTCTTTACTCCGATAGCTACAAGGCTATGAAGATTAGGAAGTGAAGCTAGTTGAAAAACTAGAGAAACACATAGTTGACCATGACTAGATCAGAGCACCTCGTGGTCGGATTACGACCATTAGATAGAAATCAACGTGGTCGAAAGGCAAACAACGTGGTCGAAACCAACGTGGTCGAAATCAACGTGGTCAAAACCAACATGGCCAAAATCACCGTGGTTGAACCCAGCGTTGTTTATGTCCAATGTGTGGTCGAAAGGCCAGCGTAGTTCGGGAACAATGAGTGGTCAGAAACTAGTGCAATCAAAGAACATGTGATCGTAAATTACATGGTCGAAGACCAATGAATGGTCGACACCACCGTAGTCCATGACCAAAGTGCAGTCATAATAACGCAACTTTTGATTGAAAGATTCTACAAACAACACACAACTGGCAACCAATACAGTGAAATAATCGAATACTAAGCTAATGACGATAGATAATCATGAAACGGTAATGTGTGAAAGAACAGGTTACAGCCGCGAGGTACTTACCTTAAACACGCTCGACGGACACGCTGCACGATGGATCCAAAATGCTCAACTGCCCAACTGCACCCTCAACAGCTACGTGCGAACCTACAGGATGTAATGGAAGGCAATCGGTCAGATATAGATGAATTTGATAAAGGAACAATAGGAGATGAATTTGACTAGAGAGGAAACGGGTTCGCTAGCCCCCACGGCCGTGCGAAACACAGTTCGGCCAGGTGAAACAATGATTGGCCGCGCGAACGGCTGGTCAGCCAAGCGAACAACCGTTCGGCCGTGCGAAACCACATTCGGCAGCGCCTCTGCCACCGGCCGCCACGCGCCACCGCCGTCGTGCTTCACTCCACCGCCGCACGCGCAGCCGGTGGCGGCAGCCGCCCTCTGCTGCCAGACACACGGAGAGAGAGAGGGAGGGAGAGAGTAGATGGGAAAACCTGGATCTGAAAAAGCTGCACACAAAAAAGAATAGAGAGGTCCCCCATTTAAAGCCATATCTGGATTAGGGTTTTATTTATTTCCTCTTTTTTGAGTGCTACAATGCATCCAAATTACTGATTCTAATCCTAGAACCAAGCAATAACCACACGTGCATATTAGCAACAAACACCCGGTCAACCCTGATCAGAACACCAATATTTTCAGAGAACAACCTCATCTTACCGACTGGTCTGATACGACTTACGAGTACTCCGATGCTCAAGAACAGAGGTACTCGTAGCCCACGAGGTCCTATCAGCAGCCTACGACCATTGAATAGACCGCTACGACCATCGAGGACACAAGCCATGACTACCACACAGATCGCTATAACTATCAATCACACATGCCACAACTACCATAACCGATCGGTACAACCAACGATCACACAGACTACGACTTACCACAACAAAACACTACGACCGACACTCACAAATGCTACGACTACTGATCATGACCAGGCAGAAGCTACGACCATCGATCACAGGCTACGACTATTGATCACACAAGGTCGTTCAGGCACTGACACTTTCGACTACCTCGTGGTCGTTCTGCTGATCGGACCGTCCAACCACACAGTCGACAGACAGAAAACAAACTTTTGCAAAATCATCAAAACCTAACTCAACCTCCACACATACCCTAATCTAAACGTTAATTACTCATCACAACTATGGAATGACCTCCACATGGTCTCACACACCCCTACACACAATATTAGACAATAGACGTGCAATCAATTCGGATACAGACGTATATCACTTATTTTATTTTCTATTTTGTATTTTTTTAGAGTCAAAATCAGACACAAACAGTAACAAATATCCATTTCTCTCTTGTATATTCATTTCACGAGACTTCGATTAGTTAATTTCCGTTTGCCCTGTCTGTCAAGGCTTGAAGCATGATTGCCATTACTGCATGACACAGTCCCGTGATGCGACTCCTAGGAAGGAAACAGGGGAAAAAACAAGCGGCTTTGCGAGGATAAGCGCGCACTGTGAAACGCCTGTTCCAAGTAAGTACCCACCAGTCTCCATTAATTTACCCATTAGCCCATGTCGTGAAGTAACCAGGCGGGCACGCAGCCACTGCGTTGGGACAGGCGCACGCAACAGGATCGTGAAGAGCAGGTAGCTCGAGCCGTTCGCTCGCTCGCTGTGCAGCGTGCACGATCACAACACGTCGACACAAGAAGCCACACGGAAATTATGATGATGCGCTTGCTTTCTCTCCTCCCAGACCCTCCGCTCCCAATCTCATATGTCATGGCACCAGCGGCAGCACATCACAGTTTCCGATGGCCCCAAAAGCGAACAAAAAAAATCCGCTCACCATATGATGGTTGATGGCCGACGCTTTTGGGCTGGAAAAGAAGAAGAAACCATCGCCGATTCACATTTCATCATGGCCAGTCCGGCATCGGGTGCTGAGATGAGAAATCCCAGTCAATTTGGTTGGTGATGGTCCAAGAAGTGTAATGTTTGTGTGTGTGTGTGTGTGTGTGTGTGGTGCTGCTGCTGCTCACTTGGCCCCTACCTCGTTTGGACTTGCGTGTCCATGGATGGATGCGATGGGGGTTTTTTTCCAGGCAGGCACTAGCATTGTGCCCTGGGAATAAAGGCACTTTGAAGAAGCACCATTGCAGGAGCTAGTAGTAGGAGTACTACTCGTTTCAAAATACACTAGGTCTGATGCGTATGCACGCATTGACTCTTCTGCTTGGCGTGTTGGTGAATGGTGAGCATTGAGCAAGGTGTGACGATAAAAGCTGAATGAATTCAGGCCTGTATAGCTGAATGACTTCAGGTCAATACAGACTGGCAAAAGGTCCCTTTCTGAATTCCCTTTCTTTTGCTATTTCCTCCATGGAGTGGTCTTTGATTCCCTCTGCTTGTAGTAATTGTTCGGTTGACTCAATCGTTATGCATGGATAGTGCATTTCAAATGCACTCATGGGGGATAATAGGTAAAAAAAAAAAGAGAGCAAAGATTCCATACAAATCCATGCATGATCAGTCCACAACAACCGAATAAGCAATCTACACAAAGTCAAACTTAAAAAAGAAAAATATATCAGAATTCTCCTTCGGAGAAATCTCACGTATTTTTACAAAATACTTTCAACTTCCTAGATCGTTTTTCACTGTGAGCATTGATTTTCTAATCAGAATGCCCATGTGCATACCTAGGCGCAAATCATACGGTTGAAATATTGAATTGAGCAGCATAGACTACGGATCTTAATTACTGCGACGACCTTTCAGGCATTAACCGTCCATAGTCAATGGTTTAAACAGTCCAAAGACGAGAAGCCAAAATGGCGCCTACCTTCTCTGTCCATGGTAGGCTCTTGGCAGCTTTAAGCAGCGTCCATGTCTCTCCCCCCTACTATAGCCCATGGAAGAGAGAGAGAGAGAGAGAGAGAGAGAGAGAGAGAGAGAGAGCACAAAACCTAGAAATGATGCTAATCAGAAAGATGCTTAGAAAGAAGAAAGAAGAAAATCATGTAAAGACATGCATCACCTAAACAGCTACCAGTAGTAAACTAAAGCACAAATTAAGCTGATACATGTGTATAATATCGTGGATGCTTGCCTTTCAATGGCACCAACTTTACATTTGCCCATCCATGAGTGCTCACTAGCCTACTAACCTTCTTTACGTTTCCGCTAGGGAATGGGAGTAGCATCGTGCTTCCTGGTTGTCACACGACTTTCTTCTCCAGTAGCATTTTCTATCGGGACATGTTTATCAGGTTGGGTTGGTTGACCTCTAAGCTTGTCGGATGGATCAATGAAAATTCTCTCTATGAATTTTTTTAAGCCGGCCTAATGGCAATGGAAGCGAGGAGATTAATTCATGTATATGCCTCATTGTGCCTGCCTTGTAAGCCTTTTGCTTTCAAGAAGCTATTTCCATTGTCAGTCGTATGAGCTACTAGGAAATCAGATTCCTTACTTTTATTCATCCAATTTTCGCTCATTGAAAAGACAATTGCTAGTAACAATCATAAAGACAGGCTTCTATCTTTGAAGTGGTCAAGAACACTTACTCCACACACTGCCAAAAGATAACGGGCCTTTTTTTCTGAAGCTTATGGTTTTTGACTGTGTTTTATGGTTTTTGGGCAGTTTGTGTCAAAGATTACAGAGTAACAGAAACCCACATCCGGTTTTTGCCGATATAAATGAAGTCGGTACATTATGTACTACAGTTAACTAGTAGACTCTATTTTAAAAAGATACTTCGTTTAAAAGTTAGTTAGCGTAGAAAAGCCAAAAAACAGCTTTTAGAAGCTGAAAAGAATATGTCGTTAATTTATACTTTTTCATCTGAAGACGAAGAAGAAGAAGTGTACAAGATGGCAATGCATTTAGGTGGGGATCGGGTGGAACACTTGCAACAGTCTGCAGCTAAGGTTCTTTACGTAATTTAGCCCGAAGTGGCAAGAGGAAAGAAAGACTAAAGAAATCCAACCCAAATGGAGACGGAGAGAAACCAGGGAAGGAAGAAAAGCTGGCGAGATGAATGGCGGGGCGCACTCCCACCGTATATTCCCTGGGGAGTACTCCACATAACACGAGCCCCGTCAGAAAAGCAGCAAAGCAAGCATCAAGAGGCAGGCAGCCAGGCAACAAAGAGAGGCCATCCAAGGAACAAGGATGCCCATCGGTTATCCTGGAACCGTAGGTGTAGACAATGGTTCATTCAAAATAGCTTTCGCAGATGGTTTTGACTGTGACTGTAATCTTTTAATTAAAATAGTGTTGGAGGAGGGTTCTTATGCTACCTCAGGCCTATGTCAGGTTTATGGTAACAAAATCTATTGGAAAATCAACCTAGGCGAAGTACATGAGACTGACCCTAGGAGGATCTGGAGTCAACCTTAGGCAGAGTACGTGCGACCGACCTTAAGAGGGTCCAAGGCTAACCCCGAGCGAAGTACATAAGATTGACTCTAGGAGGGTCTGGGACCAACCCTAGACGAGGTACGCGAGGCCTACCTTGGAAGGGTCAGAGACCAACCCCAGACTGACCCTGGGGTCTCGGATGTGGCAAGACCGAAATGCCTCCAGAAGTAAGGCAAACTCTAAAGGCAAAGTTGTAACTACAATGGCCTCCTCTTCTCTCCCTATAAATAGGATCCCTTGTAATAGGAGATGGGAGGCCGCCCTTGTAACCCTAAAACACTCCTCTTCAATACAATTGGGGGTTGTGTGCTAGTGCTACCCTTGAGTCTCTTCACACCGGCGACGGTTTTCGTATCTGACCGGGGGTGCTTCTAAGTTTATTGTCTGTACTCGTACCGATGACAAATGGGCACTGTAGCTTTTAGTTGAGACATTCAATTAAAAAAGTCAAGAAAAATGAGAAAAAAAAGAAAAAAACTTTATATCTCTACAGACAATATAAAGGAAAAAACACGTTAAAAACTAACATGTTTGAAACGACTTTTGATTTTTGAAAGCTAAAAATCAAAAACCAAAAACTATCTTGAACGGACTAATATCTCATGAAATGTTTATGAACATAAATCAATCGCTTTCTCTGCATGCTGTTGGTTCAGACAACATGAATAGTTGAATATGTAATTTAAAACTCAAACTTTTCAACTAAACAAATCAGTCACTCTAGTTTGTCCGGAGGTGATTCCATGCACTAATTGCACAGTAAACTGTACTACCATTAATGTATATCTAAGAGATGATTCTCTATCTACTTCCTTGAATACATCAAGATTAGAACAAGCTATCGGGAGAGGCTACAAGTGTTAAATTTCTGGACCCTGATGGTATGGATGACATGGTGGAGATGGCACATGCCGTGCATCTAGATCCTCAAGCGCGCCGCTGAATTGCTGAAGACACGTATCAGCTTTTGACTTCACACCCTGATGGTGGCATGGAGGGCCCCATAGTGCGTATTTTCTGGCTACGTGAGACGCTGACGGAGGAGGCGTTGGAGGGTCATTGGGCCAGAATAATTAAAACGATTCTTAGGCTACTAGTAGATTTTCCCTGCAATGTTTCTGCAAAGCTAGTGTGTTTTTACTCCGGTTGAGCAGGAAAGAAACTGAGATGCAGAAAAGGAGGAAGACGACGACGACGACGACGTGGTAACTTTGTTGCATGATTTTCAATTTTCATGCATAGAACATGGACGTTATGCTTGCTAGTTCCTGATTTTTCATGAGCAACAGGAAAAATATATGGCATTTCATGTGAATCTACATTTTAAGCCTTCTCAATTCGTATTAACTTTTAAAACCGCTTTTCTACGCTAAATAGCTTTTCTATAGTACCTAGCTTTCAAACGGAGTGTCTTTTCAAGACGAAGTCTACTAATTGATTCTAGTACATACTGTAACGACTTCATTTATATTGGTCAAAATCGTACGCGAGTGTCTCTCCACAAGTTTTTTTTAAAGTTATTACTATTCATAAATTAAAACCAAAAGTTAATATGAACATGCCAGGAGTATTGAAACGCCACACCACATAGAATAGAATGATTTTTTTCCAAAAAAATTGTGATTTTAACTTTTAGGTGGACAAAAAAAAAAAATACAGAAGAACATTCAGTAATCTAACACTCCTTTTAAAAAAACAGCTCACAACTTGATGTAATAATGGTAACTTGACCGGAAGTTTATTCAGAACACCTCACTCCCCTATTTCCTTCCTCAAGAACTGACAAATGTGTAGCCAATACAAAATGCAACCAACCTTATCTCATGACACTTGGATTACACCTAAAAATATCTAATGCAGAGGATGCTCAAGCAAGGAAAAATATTCAAAGCAAAGTATGTGAGGATGAGCATGCAAGGAAAGAAGAGGTCATGTGAAAGACAACACAGCACACACAGGCCTCTAATAGTCTACTAATCTTTGTCCGTTCTTAAAAGGGGTGTTAATTCTAATGGGGAGCATTTAAAGGTTGGGTTTTTAATGGGGGAAAGGGAAAGGGGTGATCCTTCCAAGACCCAGAAGAGAGAGTAGAGAAGACAAGAGAAGGGGGAGAGAAATAAATAAATCCGAATTCCGCCAAACTTCTCTCTCACATCTCTCCCCTCTCCCTTACATCCTCTCATCACCACGGCACCACCCCCTCTCCTGAGTACCCTGTCTCTCTCCCCCTCCCTCCTCCCTCTTGACAAATTTTCCTCCACCCATTCCCTTCCTGTTCTTCTCCACCCATCCCACCGATCTCTCTGAATTCGGTCTCCACTTCCGCACCATCTCTCTCTCGCTCCCTCTCTCTAGCAATTGGGTTTTTCGTCCATTTATTGGGTTGATTCTTCCTCTCTCTTGGTTGGAGAGGATCAGGAGACGAAGGAAAGAGAAGAAGGGAAATCGAAAGAAGTTTGTTCTTTTGCTTGGATTGCGGTTCTTGGGAGTTGTTGAAAAACTTGGGACCAGTTTCTGGTATGGTTTGTTGCATCTCTCTGTCAGTCTCTTGTCTTTTGTTTCTCTTTTCTTGTTTCTTGATTTTACCTCCTAAACATTCATTTTCTTCCGTTGAAGTCCACGATTCCTTTGCAGTATGTGTTGTTTCTCATGTTGATTCCTTCATGGTTCATTCCACCATGTCTTTCTCAAGCCTAGGGTATGTGATATGTTGTTAAACTATCAAGAATTCATGTTTTTCAAGAACAAAATTCTCCAACCTCCAGATACTCTTTTGTATGGTGCGAGACTGAGATGTCTTGGGTGTCCTTGGTTTGGTTAAATTTCTCTCTCTGTTGGTTATCTTTCAATTTTGTGATAAAGAGAATTGATCTGTCCCTTGAAACCGGGGATGGATACTTCTACCATTTCTCTTTATTGTTGCTTGTTTTACTGCGTCTTTTTGCAAACCCCAAGGGAAGGGAAATAAATGCAAAAGAAAAGAGAGTATTTTTGAGCGTCCACACTCCACAGAAGTAATGGGCCCCATCGTGCATGCAGTCCATCTGTTTAGGTCGCGTGCTCGCATGTACAATCACCATGTTTTTCACCTATTAACATGCATGCATCAGCAATTCAGCACCGCCTTTCCTTACAGCAGCATACCAAACCATCAAGTTTGGTGCATCCACACACCACACCAAACGTGGCTCATGCCAAGATTGCTACAGTTGAATGAGTGAATACCCTCACGAATGAGTTGCTATCTTCTAGTAAAAACTCAAATGAGTGTAGTTACTTAAGGACAGCAAGGGAGTGCTAGAAGGGTACAACTTACAAGAGACAAAAATGAATTCTTTGTTCCACATTTGTGTGGATATTGATTTGATAAAGATAGGCATCAAAGAA
Organism: Dendrocalamus latiflorus; assembly: GCA_017311315.1. NCBI lineage: Eukaryota > Viridiplantae > Streptophyta > Magnoliopsida > Poales > Poaceae > Dendrocalamus > Dendrocalamus latiflorus. Next base: position 34,541,222 of record CM029637.1, read on the forward strand.
ACTGGACTCGCTGCAATGTTTTTGAGAGCAAATAAGGGTCAATTGTGTTGATGGGGAGCATTTTTTGGTGGCAATTGGCAAACCTAGTTAAAGGTGGCCTAGCAGTACGCGACAAATCGTAGCATTCGGCATTCCATCCATTTGAGTCTGCTATGTGCTTGTTTCCCTCTAGGAATGCGAGAACAAATTTGCTGCCTAAATTTCTAATGTGCTCTTTTTTACGTTGTCAGGTCCTGCATAAATCGCTGGAAAGAGATGGACAGCACATGAGATGCTATTGCCACAGATGAATTGATAGCAAGAACATACCTTAAATAATGCAAGGACAGAGGAATTCTGTTGAGCAGTTTGCTGATGTGTTTGGATTTGACCACGGATCTAGTTCAAGCAACCCTGTCATGGATCAACAAGCATATTGGAATAACATCCTTGGATCAGTAGAATCACAGAATCATCAAGGTTATCAAATGAACCGCAGCGATGTAGCCATTCCATATGGAAATGAGGCACATCAAGATGTCCCATTTTTAGGTTTCTGGGAGTCAGGTGAAGCTAGTTCAAGTGGCAATTCACTAAATTATGGGAGCTCCAACGAGATCAAAAGGGAACACCTTAATATCGATGGTGGCCTGAGGATTGGTGAAAGGCGAATGGTAGCTGAACACCTTTCCTTGGATAATGTGGATATAAACCTTAACGCCAATGGTAATGATCTATGTGGTCAAAATTCCAATGCAAACAGTGCCCCTCAAGGCTCAGAGCAATATGGGGCCTGTTCTCGTAATGGTACGAACGCCCAGGCTTCCGAGTTGAGATTACATCCGTACAGGACATTCATATTAGGTGCGGAGCAGCCAGAGTCTTTTGCTTCGTTGGATGCCTGTGAAAATCCTTTGGGTGATTTTCCATTAATGACAGAAGACATTGATCAAAGACCAGGTAGTTCCCTGGATGGCCGCCGTCTAGCATGCAAGAGGAAAAATATTGAAGGAATCCATGGGCAGTGTTCAGCAGGTGCTAGCACTAGTTTATCCCACAGGAATGATAATGTCTTCCATAACATTGCCTCTTCAAGTTTTAATCCTGCTCCTAGCACAAATTTGTCCTCTCCTAATTGTTTCTTGGCTCCAAGTTCCATTGAGGAACAACTCCCACTTTATGGAGCTACTTCAGGATTTTCATCTAGTAACTATGATCCTAGTGGAGGCAATAATAATTCAGGAAGTTCACAAAGAAGTTTCCGGGCAAGAACTACCACAACTCAACATATTAGCCCCTATGGTGTATGGCCCTCTTCAAGTGCCATCAGGCATTCCAATTCATGGAATCATCAGCCGCCTCCCCTTCAGACTGCATTTGATGAACCACAAGAGGTTATTCCCGTGGTCAGTAGCCTCAACTTGCGATACCAACATCCCGTAAATGTTGTTCCTGGTATTCCACAAACTGCACACTGTTTCACTGGTAATGGAGCTTCATCAACGAGATCAGGCAGTTTGGATAACAGAGTTCTTGGCAGTGAGGAAGTTAGTGGAAGGAACGCAGTAGCTCCCAACTTTCCTGATTCAGTTCCTCCTGCTGCAGTAGAAATGAGACATTTGGTGCCAGAACCATCCAATTGGAGTTCCCATGGTCGTGGCACTGCCATTGCAGGAAATACTTCATCTGTATCAAGACCTAATACCAGTTCAATGGTTAATCCACCAGCAGGCTCTCCATTTGTCACTCATCAAAACCTGCATAGACGTCATCCTCGAAATATACCAGAGGTAATATTTCTCTCTTGTGTTAGTATGTTTAGTATTCAATTTGATTGCTTTTTTAGTAATCTGCTGGAATTGTATTTTCTATAGGAGATAGGTCGTCTATCTGGAGCACTTCGGGGCCATCAGCACCCACGCATTAGGTCAGGGTTTCTGTTGGAGCGCCAAGGTGATGGTGTTTGGGGTGTTCCTTTACCAAGGACCAGGGAAGGAAGGAGATTAATAGAGGTGTGTTGATTGGCTCTGTTATTTCTCGTCTTCTTCTTCCTCCTTTTATAAGTATTATCTCCAGAAAACGCTTACATCAATGTGGTGACATATCAAAGCATCACCAGGAGTTATGTATGACACCAAAGAACAAAATAACATATGGCATTTTAAAACTTAATACCTGTAAAGGTCTTTCATGTAATTATTCGGCCTTCTATATTAACTTCATTCACCCTCCTTCGATCATGCATGCTTCTTCACACTCCTGCAAGCTTCACCTAATGCTGCAATGGACAAATGAACTTGTGTCTGTTCTTTGTCACTTATCTGCAAATGTTGTCAGTATTGCCATTTTTTTCTTTCTGGTTCTACTAGAAACAGCCACCTTACCAGATATGACCTGTTCTGTATGTATGATCATCTTATAACTCTAGCCAATAAGCCTAGCAGGGTCTACAGACATTTTCTTGTTCATTTACACTTTAGAATAGAGACTGTTGTAGGGTGACCCCCACTTAAACCCAACCGGCCTGTTAGAAGGTTGTAAAGCCCAAATGAGACATTTATAATGACGTAAATGCCCTTGAAAGGGATACTGGGATGTAAGGACATAATTATAAAAGTACTCCCCAGGTGAATATATATATAACGCTGTCCTGAGCATGGGGGAGACCCCCAAGCATTGTCCACCTAACATCTCCACTACCACTCTATACTGTTTGGTCTGTAACCACAACAGAGACCATTTTCTGTGTTTTCATGTGACGCAAAACTATAATTGTGAGGTACTGTTTCATCTTATATGTTAATGTTATTCTGTTATGCTGTGCTGCTGCTTTCCCCCCGATGAAATTGCTCATGTTTGCTATATTTATATTCTGTTTTTAGTCACGTATTATTCTAGAGCTAACTAGTGAGCCATTTATGGAGCGAATACATAGTTCATTGCTTACTTGTTTTTAGTCCGGAATCATGAGCAAGTCTATGCCAGTCCATATGGTTCTTACCTGTTCACTTGTCACCAGATCCGGAATGCACTTGAAATGATTCAGCGAGGGGAGAATGTAAGATTGGAGGTCAGTAATACTATAATAGCACTTGTCTTCTGAGTTTCTTAGGTCTATTTCCTAATTTTATTTTGGACAGAAAAAACAAAATATCTAAAATGGAAGATGGATCTTTGAGGATTGTTATTTTCTTTTGTACTGCTTACTGGATTTACTTGCATTGTGTTGTTATGCCAATCAACTGCCTTCTGTCCTCAAAATTCCCAACATGACCGGCTAACTGAACATACTAATTGTTTGGCAGCATCACACTTTACCATTACTATTACATGGTGTTAACCTTGCCAGATTCTGCTTCTGTAACTATGGGAGTAGTAGATAGTACCATAATCAAACCAAATCTCTAGTTGAGAAAAATACAGAAGCACAGTCAGAAGTCAGAACATAAATTGGACTTTGATTCCTCTGAACTCTGATTTATGGAGTCCAAGACCACTGCACAACACACACTATGTGGCACAAGTATAGTTTCAAATTTTCTTTAAATAAATAAAGTCTGTATATCACATGCTGAAATGGTTGATCTTATCCTAAGGTGATAAGTTCTCGGCTGCCTTCGTTTGGTATTGCATGAACATACATCCTAAACAGTGAATATAACTGAATCATATCAAAAGCTTTTACTTGCCCTTGAATTTTGATCTTTGCTTATTCTTGGGGGATTTACTTGCTTCGATATCTATCTGTTCTTGAAACAGTCTATTTTCTATGGCGGTGTCGACATTCATGACAGACACGTCATTCATGACAGACACAGGGATATGCGCCTTGACATAGACAATATGTCTTATGAGGTTGGTTCTCCTTAGTGAGGCATTACTTGTATATCTATCCAGCTAAAATATAATCAAGATGGTTATCTACTCATGTTTCAGGAGTTATTAGCACTGGAGGAAAGAATAGGAAATGTTAGCACTGGGCTCAGTGAGGAAGCGGTGATGAAGCTCCTGAAGCAAAGGAGATTCTCATCATGGAGATTAGAAGCATCTTTGGAACATGAGCCATGTTGTATCTGTCAGGTATCAGTATACTCCAAGACCTATCGAAGTTTCTGCCCTCTTTAGTCTTGTCTATTTTGCCACCACTTGCTAACTTGGAAACATGAAGCGGCTTATGCTTACATAGCTTATGTGCGTTTAGTTTTGTCTCAAAATAGGTCATACTAATTGATAATCAATTAAATCAATCAGGTCTCTGAAATATAGTTTGGAGTTGTGGACTATATGGTCAACATTTAAACTTGTAGTGGAACGTTTCGAGTGTTATTGTCAATAATGTGCACAAGCTTTGTGTTGGGTATCGATTTCTTTGCCAAATGTTTGTTTTTGCAAAGACTCGTTAAGATGCATTTTATTATTCAACATCATACCTAGTGTTTCTTTTGGAGAAATTTTTGCTACACCCATTAGGATCTTGCCTCATTCTTTCTTAGTTCTGAAATCAGTGAAAATCTAAGGCTGCACTCCCCAAACGGAAATTTTTATATAATATTGCTTAACTATGTTCTTTCACCCTGTTTATGCAGGAAGAGTATGTTGATGGGGACGATCTTGGGACACTCGACTGCGGGCATGACTTCCATGCTGGTTGCATCAGGCAATGGCTAGTGCTGAAGAATCTGTGTCCGATTTGCAAAAATACTGCTTTGAAGACCTAAAACAGCAGAGAGCAGCAAGGCTCGTTAGCAACACCCATGTTCATTCGATCGTAAGATCATTCACTGATTCATATTACCGTGCTTTTTGGTTGGAAATTTTGCCATTCACCAACAATTCGATAAAAACTGGTCCCTGTTAACTGCGCCAGCAGTAAATAATCCCTGGAATCTGTCTCTGCATTTAAGCAAATATTTATGGCTGGTATAATGGATGTGGGCTCAAAAGAGGACATAATGTCATCCTGTGCCATAATTTTGCGTGATCTGGCCTCATGTGCTCAAGCTTATCAATATTTTGATTAACCATGTTGTTTGCATTCTGCTTGTATGTGGCGACTCGGTGTCATTACCAAGGGGTAATAATAGCACATTCGTTGAAATACTGTTTCATCAAATAATAAGGTTATCAGAGTGCTAAGTGTTGTAGCAGAACAATAATTGGAAATTGTCCATATATTACAGTAACATTGTCCCGTAATGTTAGTCTTTTAACAATTTCATGAGTGCTTGAATCTTTCATTATTAACGGAAACGGTTCTAATCCAACTAATAGTTATACAAGTGCTAGGAAATATACAACATCGTATTATTATTATTCCTAAGTGTTGTGCTCTGTGCTGCTAGTAATTCTTTACTTGTTCTATGTCTCATATAAGGCATTCGTCTCATACGCATCGTACTGAGGATCTTCCTGCTACTCAATATAAAACTTTTCTAGATGTGCATCCTCCACACCGAATGGAATTCCGAGTTGGCTAACCTCTAAACAAGAAGAAATAATGGTAAGGGTGAGTACAGAGTGCTCAACAAGCAATAATAGCAAAATGTACTTTTATGATCATGAGCCAACATTTTAGTGAATTCATTCTCACCTCATATCATCTCGAAAATAAATATTTTTATGTTGATAAAGAATCTCATATTGTTAATTTAGAATTTTACTAAACACTCGTATGACCTCCATTTGGTTCCCATAGACTCCAGTCCAGAAAACAGGCGTGAATTCACAGTTTATAAAGCACCGCGCAAGCTTATACCACTTTACCCATAGTCACAATGATTTTTGTAGCAAATGGTTGTTCACATTTTCTTATATGTGATGCCCAAATCCAAGCACATAACTTTTCCTTCTATCTCTGTATATTATACTTCCACCCAGCTAGTCATAGTCATTGACTCGAGATGGTTTCTTCTCATCACCTCACACCTACCCGACTATGAGCTAGTCATTGATTAGATCAGACTCACCTTCACCCGATACTCCACATCACTAAATATATGCGTCGGGCTTATATATTATGTCTCTGAGTCCAATTGAGATATCATTCGGTTTTATCTTTAGATAGATCTACATACCTATTGTGGAATGTATAATAACGTCGATAGAGTTATTGATCATATACATCCTAGACGAAACTATGGTTGAAACAGTCCATATGATCTATTATATGAGCAAAAGTTTGTAAGTCCTTAGATTTTATCCCTGTGCAGAGAATTCCAACCATTCCTTTATCACCTTCCCAAGGCGCCATCTACTCACTAATTACTTATACTGCAGGTCAACTTCTCCATCAGTTGAGCCTGCCATTTCCCTTCAATTTCTTCACATATCATTCATCCGGGTTAAACAGAAATTTATTTAATGTAGGGTGATGGTACTTTAGTAGGTAAATACTTTGTTTTAACTGAAGATAATCTGATCAACATGTTCAAAGATGTTGTAGGACCGAAATGGCGACAGAGGGGGGGGGGGGTGAATGTCGATCTCTTAAAATTCCCCCGAGAATTCGAACACAACTTTTTCAACAAGAAGCAAAACAAAGCACCTCACAGAAAATTAAAAATAATTTTGCTGAAATTTGGAACGCATGCGACACTGAAAAATTCACCATAAATCAGAGATCATTCAGTAAAAATTTCAACTGAAAATATTGCTGTTTGATCTGCATGCAAAATCTTCAACGATCAGTAAAAGAAAACATTTCCATGTGCATTTGACCAAACAGAGATTGAATTGATTGCTAGCTGGCCGTAACCTACTACTGCAGCTGCAAGAGCACACTTGCTGAGAGCAAAAGAGACATGCTTTAATTGCTAATTAAAGAAAAACTCAAAAAGCAATGCTCAAAAGTAACATCCACTGTTTGTCCGCTAGAGCACTTCTCGGCAAGGAGCTTTATGCAGTAAATGGCAAACAAGATCAACAGCTAGTAATCACATACTATTGGCCGAAAACTGATCCAAAAGTACAGCTAGTAAAATCTGGATGGGCAGCCGAGAGCACATACAAGAATTCTGAAAATTGGAGACAAGCTTTGAAAAGAATCCTGCTCACAACTACCAAATGCACTCTGAAACCCTGAATTTTCAGAATACAACTTGTAATCTCCAGGCTACAAGCAATATTGAGATATTCTTCTAAGCTTCTTTGCCCAGAAATGTTAGGATATCACTATAATAACCAGAGAAGCTTAGAATAACAATTAAATCAAACCTAAGACTTGAAATTTCAGATTTGGCTCATGCTTTGAAATCTACAGAAGGCTCCAATGAAAACTCAAATTCCCATGTGAATGTTGAACCTTTGACACCGAGGTTTCAAGTATAGCAAGAGAATAGCCACTGGACCTTACTTGCCAACTTTCAGGCTAAATCAAGAAGGAAAACCCAAAAAGCTCCAAAACCCTAGAAATTCCAAACTCTGAACATTTACAGAAAGGAGCACACAAGAACTCGAATTACCTCATGTTCTCAAATCCTTTGCTAATAAGATTTTGCAGGTATGTTAGCAATAGCATAGAGGATTCTCAGACCAAATTTCATGTCATTTCTCCAAGGGAATCAAGAGGGCCAAGAAACCCTAGAAACTCAAAAGCAAGAACAGAGGAACTCAAATGAGGAAATTCGTGATTAAACTTGGTTTGCTCTTTGGATCAACTAGCCAAATGGCTTTTGAGCATCTCCCATGTCATAGCAACCCATTTTGGTACTCTAGAGCAAGCAAGAACTCAAAAATCAAAAAGTCCAGAAATTGCTCAAAAAAGAAAACGAAGAACAGAGAGGAGTACGAATAGGAAAACTTCAGATTTCATTCATTTGATCAAATGGAATACAAATACGTCCCGATACGCCTGGACATTAGGACATAAGAAGTGATTACATGACCCTCAAACCCTCTCCAACCTCTCAATCCTCAACCATGAATGCTTGGAGGAGGGATCAACTCTCTGTTCTACCACCTAGAAGACATCGTAGAGGACAGAGGGAGCACGCTAACAAACTCTGTCTCTCCCAACAACTAAAGAGCCAAAGCCAAACAACCCTCTAAAGACTCTTTAGACTCAATCAAACCCTTGGAGTGCTCAAGTGGGCATGCAGCCCCTCAATCCTATTTATAGCCTTGGCTAACGGGTCTCCGCCCCGTTACGCCTGCTAAATCCAACGGCGCCCGTTCCCGCTTGTGCAGCCTCGCGAATTTCCCGATTCGCCCCTCCTGCACCTTCCGGGAAGCTTCCGCGCTCCTTGCCTCGCACGCCTCGCAACCACCTCGAGTCCACGTCGTCTTCGACACATCCCGACCGTTCTGACCTCAGCGCCACCTGCGCCTAGTCCGGTCCACGTGTCTCGCCACGACTCCACCCGATGTCCTGCAGCCACACAGACAAAGAACACATCAAATAGCACCGCTCGATATATGAAAGCATAAACAACATCATACTTACCATGTCGAAGACCAAACCTGTCAAATCAAAGAATCAGCGTCCTAATCCCATATGACCAAGTTTGACCACAGTCCGACCGAGCCCGTTGCACCACGCAACGACTAGGTCTGAACCACCCAAACCAAACTCGACTTACCCAAACTAATGTCAATTACTCATCACGCACATGTGGTCATCTCCACATGGTTCATCAATCTCCCCCTTGATGAGTATATTGACAAACCCCGAAAAAGCACAAAGTTGAGTTTGAGTTTGAAGAATCCAACATGGTCCATAAGAAGGAAAATGAAGCTAATGACCATGTTGACAGAAGGAACACTAGAGCAACAACTGAAAGAGCAAATTGATCTCCAAAGCTCTAAACTGTTCCCAACAGACTTTTTCTTCTCTATACTCCCCCTTTTGGCAATAAACACATCAAGATGCAATAGAGAGAATATGACATGTGAATGGATGAATATGGCTGAAGTTTGTTTATTTAAGCATTTAGAGCCATGAGAATTATCCATATTGACCATAATGAGATACACCAAGCCATAACTCTATAAAAAGCTATCTAGATCATGACATGACATGTATAAGCTAGCTAGAACACATAGATGACAATCTGAAATATAGTGCACTAAGTGAGAATGTCAAGTCATCAAGAGGTAAAGTCTAACTAGAGATACCCAAGGATGATGCCGGCCATGTCAAGTAAGCTAAGCGGAACCAAGAAGCTAATATTGAGACCAACTAGAGTGCTATGCTCAAGAATGAAACATTGGCGCAAGAACTTGGTTCTTTTTGTAGATTAAGCAAATTGAGCACATGAAACATTGTCTTTTTAAAGCTCATGGTCGTTTCCAACCCAATTTTTTTTTATGTGCTAGATCTCAAGCCTTATGCGACTACTTCAAGCGAGAAGCTTAAGAAGATAGTCTAGGTCATTCAAAACTCCCCTGAGTTCATGCCTAGTGCAATGACAAGCCGTCTCATGAGAAAGAATTGGTGAAATCAGTTTTTTCGCACAAAAGAGATCTTTTTGCTTTGTAAACATGTTGTACTACCTTATGCTACATCAAGAGATTAAAATAGCTCAATCTAAGGCTCAACAAAGATTCAACGCTCAGCTAAGCCTATTTGACATGACATGAATCATAAAGGGATAGCTCCAGAAAGACTAAACTCAAATGCTAGCATGACAAGTTTTACTTCAAGTTAGGCAATTTTAATTGACTTATCATGGTAAAAGCTAGTCTACACATATGAAGTCATGATCAATCTAGCATATAAAGTACAAATCATGGCAAGGTGTACAGCATTGTAAACATGTCATAACAGGATAATAATCAAGGCTCAAAGCAGTTACATTACAATGCTAAATGCTAAAATACAGGAAAATCCAGCTCCCCCTCAACATGAGATGCAACTTTTAGTTCAAGTTGAGTTAAGTCAAAATTAAGCTCCAGAAGCTCCCAAATGAACTCTTCCTGAACCAAAGCAATACGAATCGAGAAGCTGGCAGGAAAAACAGCAAACAGGCAGTCCTTAAAGCATAGATAAGGTATAGAGACAACTATGGCTCAGACTGACTCTCATCTACCCCATATGACTCCAGGACTAATAGCTGACCGTAAAACACACACTAGAGAGCAAACACGTACCCTGTCTACCCAAGGGTGGCCCGACCCTCGCTAGAACCTACAAGAAGTGAGTGAGCTCAATCTAGTGAGATAAGAAGCAGCTAATAAGAAGCATCCTGGAATCACAAGATAAGAGAAGGAAGTCTAAGCAACTAGGCAAGAGATGCACTCTAACCTATGCTAGAAGGACTAAACCCAAATGCACCCCATGTGCAAAGCAACAGAAATGAGACAGAAGCATAAGCAATATAGTAAAGCAGTAAAGCCCAAAGCTCCCCCTCACTACAGTCCATAAGGACAAACCACCCCAAGCTCTCCCCGTAGAGCTGAAAACCTCGAGCTATCCAAAGGCTTGGTGAAGATGTCAGCCAACTGGTGGTCACTCTCCACAAACTGGAGCACTATATCACCCTTCTCTACATGGTCTCTAAGGAAGTGGTATCGGATATCAATGTGCTTGGTCCGAGAGTGCTGCACTGGGTTCTTAGCAATGTTAATCGCAGAAGTGTTATCACAAAAGAGTGGAACACTGTCGATAACTAACCCAAAGTCCCGCAGAGTCGAGACCATCCAAAGCACCTGACTACAGCAGCTGGCTGCAGCAACGTACTCGGCCTCTGCAGTGGACTGTGCAACTCCGGACTGCTTCCTAGAGGACCAGGAAACGAGAGAAGTGCCAATGAATTGGCAAGTGCCAGATGTGCTCTTCCTATCTATCCTACAGCCAGCAAAGTCTGCATCCGAAAAGGCTCTCAAGGAAAGACAGGACGAGGAAGAGTACCAGATACCATAGTCAATGGTAGCTCGAAGGTACCGAAGAATGCGTTTCACCGCTTGGCGGTGAGATACGCGAGGAGAAGCCTGAAACCGAGCACAGAGACACACAGCAAAGTGTATGTCCGGTCTCGAGGCAGTGAGGTACAAGAGGGAGCCGATCATACTCCTATACTCCTTCTGATCAACTGGCTCGCCATCCTCATCTGGGTCGAGTGAAGCTGAGGTAGCCATTGGAGTGGACACCGGCTTACCGTCACTCATATCGAAGCGCTTCAGGAGGTCTCGAGTGTACTTGCCTTGATGCAAGAAGGTACCCTCCCGAGTCTGCTTAATTTGGAAGCCAAGGAAGAAGCTCAACTCACCCATCATGCTCATCTCAAACTCCGAGCTCATGACATCCGAGAACTGAGAAACCAGAGCATGGGAAGAGCCGCCAAAGATGATGTCATCGACATAGATTTGGACGAGCAGAAGGTCATTGCCATGACGACGAATGAACAAGGTCTTGTCTACTCTACCCATCTCGAAACCATGACTCAACAAGTAGGACTTAAGCCTCTCATACCAAGCTCTCGGGGCCTGCTTAAGTCCATACAACGCTTTGAAAAGCTTGAAGACATGATTAGGGTATTTGGGGTTCTCGAAACCTGGAGGCTGTCTGACATAAACTTCTTCCTCAATGACTCCATTAAGGAAGGCACTCTTCACGTCCATCTGGTAGAGCTTGAAACCCTTAGAAGCTGCAAAGGCAAGCAGGATTCTAATGGCCTCAAGTCGAGCTACAGGGGCAAAGGTCTCCTCGAAGTCTAGACCCTCAACCTGGGAAAACCCCTGAGCTACCAGTCTAGCCTTGTTTCGAATAACCACTCCATCCTCGCTCTGCTTGTTCTTGAACACCCACTTAGTCCCAATAATATTGTGACCTCGCGGGGGCTCGACAAGCGACCAGACCTTGTTCCTCTCGAAATTTTCTAACTCCTCATGCATGGCATTAACCCAAGACTCATCGGAAAGAGCATGAGAAATATCCTTGGGCTCAAAGGAGGCAATGAAAGCAGAGTGGAGACAGAATTGAGATAAGCCAGATTTTGAGCGGGTAACACGCTCGAACAGGTCTCCAATCATCTGCTCAGAAGGATGCCTTTTCTGGATATGTCGGGGAGGTCCAGGATGAGATGAAGAAGTGGCCTCTACCTCGTGAGCTGACGAGGTAGGAACAGAGCCACTAGCTCCAGAGGAAGCAGAAGGCATGGGCTGATCACCTGGAGGTGCGGTGGAAGATGGCACCTCAAGGGGTGGAAAAGAGGCTGGATCGGGTAGACAACCCTCATCTCCATCGTCCTCGTCATCCACGAAGATGGTCTCGGACTGCTCTAAAGAGCCTGAGATATCAGGCCTAGTCCCCGGACTGGCCTCGTCAAAAGTCACCTCACAGGTCTCTACCATTTTGCTAGACTCGCAGTTCCAGACCCTATAAGCCCGCGAAGAAGGCGAGTAACCTAGAAAGATCCCATCACAAGAACGTGACTCGAACTTATCTAGATTCCCGGACTTCAGAATAAAGCACTTGCAACCAAACACACGAAAATGAGAGACGCTGGGCTTTCGCCCGTATCTCAACTCATAAGAAGTGCGGTGCAAGTGTGCCCGAAGAAAAACTCGATTCGAAACATGGCACGCGGTCGCAATAGCCTCAGCCCAAAACTTCCTCGGTGTAGAGTACTCATCGAGCATCGTCCTGGCCATCTCGACCAAGGTACGGTTCTTCCTCTCCACAACGCCATTCTGCTGTGGGACGTACAGAGAAGAGAACTGGTGCTCTACACCTGTCTCACCACAGAAACTCTCGAAGTAGGAATTCTTGAACTCCGTGCCATTGTCACTGCGAATCGCTCGTAAGGCACCCGGGAGCTCAACAGAAAGCCTACTAAAAAGACCTCGGAAATGTGAAAATGTCTCATCCTTCGAGGCTAAGAAAAACACCCAAGAATACCTCGAGAAGTCATCGACCACAACAAGAACATACCACTTCCCTCCTGCTGACTGCACTCGAGCTGGTCCAACTGTGTCCATATGGAGTAGCTGTCCCGGTGCATCGGTCATAGTAATTGTGACCGGAGGATGAGAAGCGGCAACAATCTTGCCGTGCCGGCATGGAGTGCAAACAAGATCTTTGACCATCTTGAGTTTCGGCAGACCACGAATGAGATCGTGACTGCTAACTCGAGTCAAATGATCAAAGCCTATATGACCAAGTCTCCTATGCCAGAAGGTCAAATCATGGGACTCTGAGGCAACCAAACACCGGAGAGGATCACCAGAAGAATCAGAAAAATCAGCACGAAAGATCCTCCCATAACGAGAAATCCCGCAAACCAGACTACCCGACGAATCAAGAATTTTGCTAGCGTTTTTCTTGAAGCTCACCTCGAAACCGTCATCGGTAAGCTGAGAAACGGAAAGCAAATTGTACTGCAGCTTACTAACCAAGGCAACATCTTTAAGAATAAAAGAAGCATTAACATGCACAGTACCTTTGGCGATGACTCGCCCAGACGAAGCGTCTCCGAAAGTGATCGTCTCATCACCTGGAGCGCGGGCTAGGGAGGAGAACCAACGGGAGCCTCCGGTCATATGACGAGAACAACCGGAGTCTACAAGCCAAACCTTCTCCTTCCCTACCCGGCGAACCTGAGTCAAACAGAGAGTAAAATCTCAGTACTGGGATAAATCAAGAGAGATTTTGGCACCCAATACTGAGTAACACGTGGAGCAGATGAAGTAGTCAAACACGACTGACCTCTATCTACCCTACGCTCTCCGTGACTCAAAGAAGCAGAAGGTCTATGAGCAGACCTGAAGCTGTTACGGGGTCCGACTGCTACATGAGAGCGAGTCGGAACACCGGCAACCCGCTGATCACGCCGTGGGTAACTGTCTCGACGGGGGAAACGAGATGTACCCTCAGTACGGCGGAAGTCACAACCCGGAGCAGCACGAGGACGAAAACCAGAAGACTCAGAAAAACCAAGTCCTCGATGCTGCCCAAACCTGTCAGAAGCAAACCTGGACCTCGTGCTAGTCTTAGGTGCACTCAGGATCTGGGGCTGACCCTGAATACGCCTAAGTGCCTCTGCACGGTCTCTACGCGCAATCCTGGCGCGCCTGAAGCATCTCTCGATCGAGTGCCCATCCTTCTGACAGAAGGTGCAGTGGTACTTCACCTTCTGAGAGGTGGAAGTAGCACGAAGATGCTTCGCCTTCTGAGAGGTCGAAGCAACAGGTGGAATCACCTTACTGTCAGAGATCCCTTGGACAAAGCCCGCTGATTTGAATTTGACCTCATCAGATCTGGGCTCGACCTCGATCACACCTCCCACTATGGGTCTGAGAATAGCAGGAGGATGCTTCCTCATATCCTCATAGAAATCATATCCTAGACCTTGATTGAACTTACAAATCTTGGATTGGTCTAGAATAAGATTAAACTTCTTCTTGCCTCCTACAAATCTCTCGAGAGTGTTCATAAGATACTGACACTCCCGAAAGAGAGAGGTGCAAGAAGAGCAGGGAGAAGAAGGAACAGTAGGAGGTAAGGGAGCAGAAGAAGAACCAACAGTAGAGGAAAGAATGGCTTGTGCACGCACAGCCGACTCTGAGGGGACAGTCCTACTACTAGCAGGTTGGTTCGCATCTCTAGGCGTCTCACCCTTACCCTGGGGCTTCTCCCCCACACCATCAATCACATCACAACCAGATTGTGGCTTCTCTAGTAAGTCCTTAGTTAGCTTCACACATTTGTCATTCAAAGCAACGAGTTCAAGTTTTAGTTTATCACAACTAATGCATGGTGAGTTAACAGGATCCTTAGTCGCATACTGAGCCATTTTCTTGTTGTTGTCAATCATTTCTTGAAACTGTTTTGAGACAGATTCAAGTTCAGCAGTTAACTTTGGACAGTTCAAACATGAATCAATAGGCTCAAGTAAAGAAGCACTCAACTCAGCAATCTTGTGATCTGCCCGCTTTAGGTTCATCTTCAGATTATTACAACTTTCACAAGTCTCGGGCAGATCAAGCAGCATGGTATAAAGACCTCTAAAAGCATTGTCCTTATCCTCACATGAGGTGCAAGAAGTAGTCTCAACAGGAGTAGATGAAGTAGAAGCAATCCTACTCATTTCTAGTTCAGCCAAGAGACTAAGATTCTCCACCTTAACAATGTCAAGTTCAGAGGACAGACTATCATGCGAGGTCCTTAATTTCTCCATGTCACCGAGCAAGACAGAGCATGTATCACAGTCGTCACTAGAGGGACCAGATGTAAGAGCAATAATATCTAGTGACAACCTGTCTACTTCCTTCTCTAACTCAGTACACTTAGCCCTAGCTCTAGCATGGAAACCACCTAGCTTAAGAAAAGCATGATTGAGCTGGTCGTAGGTGGGATATACCTCGTCCGAGTCGGAGTACAGCTCGCTGTCGCTGAGTTCGCCCTCGAGGGCCATGAAGCACATGCCGGAGAAGTCATCGCCGCCATCCTTGGGCTCTTGGTCACCCGTCCCGTCGTCGTCGCTCCATCCCTCCACCTCACTGAGGTCGAGGTCGTCGAAGGCGGTGAGGACGCGGTGGAAGAGCTTCTTGGCCTTCCCGAAGTTGCGGAACTTCTTCTTTTTCGGCGTCTGAGCTGGAGTCTTCTTGTTGCGGTTCTTGTCGGTGTAGTCGTTTTTGCCCGAACCGCCGTAGTCGTTCTTGCCCTTCTCCAGCTTGGGACAGTTCGCTCGAATGTGGTTGGGGCCACCACACTCGAAGCAGATGACTGGTCCGCCTCTCTTTCTGTCCCTCCTCCTCTTGTAAGCATGGGAGAACTTCCGAGCTAGGAGGGCCAGCTGTTCATCCTCTAGCTGCTCTAACTGATCATCAGTTACGTCACATAGAGCAGCTAGGGAGAACCCACAAAGCGAATCAGCGGAAAAACCAGAAGCCGAACTGGGATCGGTGACCAAAGCCATCGACTGTGACTTCGACCGACGAGAGACAACGTCAATCTCGTGAGTCTTGAGGCGCGAGTACAGCGCGTCAAGAGTCAGGGTCGAGAGGTCTGTCGTGTCTTTGATGGTGGTCACCTTCATCTCCCACACGCGCAGGTCGAGTGCCGTGAGCATCTGACGAGCGTTGTCCGAGTCGGGGTATGTGAGACCGACCGCTCGGAGGTTGCTCAAGATTTTGTGAAATCGCGAAAAGCACTCGTCCAGGGACTCACCAGCAAGCATCTCGAATTTGTTGTATTCGCGCTTGAACTGGTCCTGTCGAACCGTCTTGATCTGGGTGGTGCCCTCATGGTATGCGTCGAGGGTCACCCAGATGTCGTAGGCGGACGACAGGTGAGATATACGGTCAAACTCGCTACGACTCAACCCCTGGATGATGATGTTCCTTGCCTTTGCATTCGCCTCAACATCAGCCATGTTCCCGCATTGATGTTCTCATCGGCAGGAACAACGAATCGTACCTTGACCTTCCGCCAGATGGCATACCCCTGGGCCTGGATGTATGTCTCCATTCGGCTCTTCCAGAAGGGGTAATCGATGCCATCGAACACGGGCGGCTTGGTCGAGTACTTGTCCGTCGCCATGGCTCTTGAGACCGGTTAAGATCTATGAATTAGAGCTAACCGGCTCTGATACCAATTGTAGGACCGAAATGGCGACAGAGGGGGGGTGAATGTCGATCTCTTAAAATTCCCCCGAGAATTCGAACACAACTTTTTCAACAAGAAGCAAAACAAAGCACCTCACAGAAAATTAAAAATAATTTTGCTGAAATTTGGAACGCATGCGACACTGAAAAATTCACCATAAATCAGAGATCATTCAGTAAAAATTTCAACTGAAAATATTGCTGTTTGATCTGCATGCAAAATCTTCAACGATCAGTAAAAGAAAACATTTCCATGTGCATTTGGCCAAAGAGAGATTGAATTGATTGCTAGCTGGCCGTAACCTCCTACTGCAGCTGAGAGAGCACACTTGCTGAGAGCAAAAGAGACATGCTTTAATTGCTAATTAAAGAAAAACTCAAAAAGCAATGCTCAAAAGTAACATCCACTGTTTGTCCGCTAGAGCACTTCTCGGCAAGGAGCTTTATGCAGTAAATGGCAAACAAGATCAACAGCTAGTAATCACATACTATTGGCCGAAAACTGATCCAAAAGTACAGCTAGTAAAATCTGGATGGGCAGCCGAGAGCACATACAAGAATTCTGAAAATTGGAGACAAGCTTTGAAAAGAATCCTGCTCACAACTACCAAATGCACTCTGAAACCCTGAATTTTCAGAATACAACTTGTAATCTCCAGGCTACAAGCAATATTGAGATATTCTTCTAAGCTTCTTTGCCCAGAAATGTTAGGATACCACTATAATAACCAGAGAAGCTTAGAATAACAATTAAATCAAACCTAAGACTTGAAATTTCAGATTTGGCTCATGCTTTGAAATCTACAGAAGGCTCCAATGAAAACTCAAATTCCCATGTGAATGTTGAACCTTTGACACCGAGGTTTCAAGTATAGCAAGAGAATAGCCACTGGACCTTACTTGCCAACTTTCAGGCTAAATCAAGAAGGAAAACCCAAAAAGCTCCAAAACCCTAGAAATTCCAAACTCTGAACATTTACAGAAAGGAGCACACAAGAACTCGAATTACCTCATGTTCTCAAATCCTTTGCTAATAAGATTTTGCAGGTATGTTAGCAATAGCATAGAGGATTCTCAGACCAAATTTCATGTCATTTCTCCAAGGGAATCAAGAGGGCCAAGAAACCCTAGAAACTCAAAAGCAAGAACAGAGGAACTCAAATGAGGAAATTCGTGATTAAACTTGGTTTGCTCTTTGGATCAACTAGCCAAATGGCTTTTGAGCATCTCCCATGTCATAGCAACCCATTTTGGTACTCTAGAGCAAGCAAGAACTCAAAAATCAAAAAGTCCAGAAATTGCTCAAAAAAGAAAACGAAGAACAGAGAGGAGTACGAATAGGAAAACTTCAGATTTCATTCATTTGATCAAATGGAATACAAATACGTCCCGATACGCCTGGACATTAGGACATAAGAAGTGATTACATGACCCTCAAACCCTCTCCAACCTCTCAATCCTCAACCATGAATGCTTGGAGGAGGGATCAACTCTCTGTTCTACCACCTAGAAGACATCGTAGAGGACAGAGGGAGCACGCTAACAAACTCTGTCTCTCCCAACAACTAAAGAGCCAAAGCCAAACAACCCTCTAAAGACTCTTTAGACTCAATCAAACCCTTGGAGTGCTCAAGTGGGCATGCAGCCCCTCAATCCTATTTATAGCCTTGGCTAACGGGTCTCCGCCCCGTTACGCCTGCTAAATCCAACGGCTCCCGCTCCCGCTTGTGCAGCCTCGCGAATTTCCCGATTCGCCCCTCCTGCACCTTCCGGGAAGCTTCCGCGCTCCTTGCCTCGCACGCCTCGCAACCACCTCGAGTCCACGTCGTCTTCGACACATCCAGACCGTTCTGACCTCAGCGCCACCTGCGCCTAGTCCGGTCCACGTGTCTCGCCACGACTCCACCCGATGTCCTGCAGCCACACAGACAAAGAACACATCAAATAGCACCGCTCGATATATGAAAGCATAAACAACATCATACTTACCATGTCGAAGACCAAACCTGTCAAATCAAAGAATCAGCGTCCTAATCCCATATGACCAAGTTTGACCACAGTCCGACCGAGCCCGTTGCACCACGCAACGACTAGGTCCGAACCACCCAAACCAAACTCGACTTACCCAAACTAATGTCAATTACTCATCACGCACATGTGGTCATCTCCACATGGTTCATCAGATGTGCTTACCTGCAAGTTCATCGTCTCAGTCTCAGGTGCGCCCAGGTGAAACCCTTTCTTCGGACCCGGTTCGTTTCCTACATTTAATACGTATGCCACGGTTTAATTTACAGACATAACAGATATACTATGTCGATGCGTTCCTGTGGCAATTTCTCTAGGTCAATTTAGTTGATTCCTGAACTTACAAATAAATACTATCTTATGCCTACCGTTCATTACTAGTTTACTAATGTTAATTTATTCTAGTTTAGTATTTCCGATTAGTTGCCACTTGATTTTCACAAGCTGAATACTATCTAGCTGATAACGTATACAATTATACGTGTATAAGTGTACTCAAATATATATTTGTGTGTGTCTCTCTATCCTTCCTCTTCTCTCTGCTCCCTGTCGCCGAATGGGCTCGACCTATTTACTCCCAATGCCTACTTTGTCTCTCTCTCACTCCACTTGCACCCTTTCTCTGCCTCGCTTTCTCCTCACTCGTTCGGCCGAATGGGCTCGACCTATTTACTCCCGATACCTACTTTGTCTCTCTCTCTCACACACACTCCACTTGCTCCCTTTCTCTGCCTCGCTTTCTCCTCCCTCGTTTGGCCGGCGGCAGCCATTAGTGGCTATCCCCCCTTCACCCACTCCCGGTCGGCAGTTGTTGGCTCCCTGGCATAGCGCCGTCGTCCTCTCTCCTGTCCAGTCCCCCTCTCTCGCGCTCTATCATCGTGCCTCGGTCCTGCCTCTATCTCACCACCGCCCTCTACGGCTCCAGTCTAGATCGGCCTTTGCTAGTTCCAGGGTCGCTGCCTCGGCTCTCCACTGACAGGATCCGGGCCCTGACGCTGTGGATCTACTCTAGCAGTAGGGATCCGACGTTTCGCCCTCTAACCAGCGTTTCCCTTTTTTATTTACTTTTATTCTTATAATTTACTCTCCGATTTGCAGTTTGTTTTGTTCAATGCTTGAGGTTGAGGTGTTGGAGGTGGGTGATCCAGTTTGGCTCGCCTTGACAGGGCTCGGGGTCTCCTCACACGTTGAGGTGTGTGGGTGTAACATCCTAAATTTTGAATGTTTGAAAATTTGGTAGAATTTAAAAAAATTTCTCTACGTCTTACTGGCATTTGAAATTTTTTGTCGAAATCTTATTTGGGTTTTCCTGATATTTGCCCTGAGCAAGTAATAACTAGAAATAAATCTCGAGCACAAAATATCAATCATAAGAATAAATAAAATGGGTGAGTTCAAACCCTGAGAAAGTAATTCGAAAATTTAATTACAGGATCCAAACATGGTTTATAAATTAGTTAAAAGGGATTAGCTGAATTAAAAATACAACTCAAATACACACACACACATAAACTATACAACTAAATACTAGTGTTAACATTAGAGTTGCAATTTAACAAATGGGGTTTTGGACACCAACAGCATTAAAAATTTGGAATGCTAGCATTTTCCTTTCCCTCTCTCATTTCCTTCACTGCCAGTGGCCCCCCCCCGCTCTTCCTCTCTCCCCTCCTCCCTCTCTTTCTCCCATTCTCCCACTGCCCAATGGACCCCGGCTCCTGCGCCCTCTCTCTTCTTTCTTTTCTCCTCCCTTCCTGATCTTTTGACCGAGTGTGCGCCCGTCGTCCTCCTTGCGTCAGCGGCGCCTGCTCCCGTCACACCGAAGCTCGTCAGCTCCCCTTGCCCTGGCGCCAACTGCCTCTATCAAGTCGCCGAGCAGCTCCCGTCGCCATGCCCTGTCCGCGCGCATGTCACCCCGTCGCGTCCCATCCCCTCGCCATACCTTGCTTGCTTCAGCCTCTGTTTCGCCTGACCCGAGACTGCATCATGGCGGCGTCATGCACCATCCCGAGCACTGCTCCCGGGTCACCGGCGACAGAGCGACCACAGCGCTCCTACGGCTTTTTCCCCTCCACGCTATAAGTCACCGGGTCATCCATTTGGTAGCTACACAATTTCCTTGCCTCCCCCTGCCCTCCTTGCTTTCCCAGCTGCAGCACCAAGCACCAGCCCGTGCAACCGCCGCCGTGCCCACTCGCCGTCCCGGCCGGCCCGGTGCTTCCCGTGCCAAAGCTTCTGCGTCAAACTGTGCCCCCACACCCCAGCTACTCCCTCTTGGGTTTAATTGGAAAACGTCGCGCCGACTCTCGCCGCACGGCCACCTCCCCCAACTCCGGCCGAAACCACCGCCATCGGCGCCGCTTCTTCCTTGGCAAATCCCGGTCCGATTCCTTCCTTCAGAGGCATCCCCGAGGTGTACTCCACCATCCCCAAGCAGCACCGCAGTTGCTCTCCACCCCCAACGAGCCGGCGACGACGACCCCACTCGCGCTGCCATAGGCCATCGCCGCCGGCCTTCCTCGGTGCTTCTCCGGCCACATGGGTTGCGCGGTGAGTGTCCTATTACCCTTCTACCGCTCACGCACTCGCCAATTTCTACTCCCCTCCACGCCGGCGCGCCACCCCCTTTCCACCCCGCCGCCGGCCGCCTAACTCCATCGTCCGTCCACCTCACAGCCGCCCCGGTCGCCGCGCCACCCCCACTAGCACCCTCCGGAACCGAGCAACCCGTTTTTCGCATCGCCACCCCCTCCTCGGCCATCGTTCGCCGCCGGCAACTCCGGCACCGTGCGCCGCTGGCTCTCCCCTGTTTCGGCCGGTGGCCTCTTTGTCCCGCTCGGTTCTTTAGTTATTGTGTTCCTCATTAGTTGGGAAGGACCAAAGTCCCAGATGGCTAGACGAGTGAGTCCCGAGCGCGCAGGTCTCTGTTAGGTCCTGGGTTCTATCCCACCGACAGCACACTTTCCACTTTGTTTTATTTCAATTTTTGTACCGCATTTTAATTAGTAAAAATTGTGGAAAATTTTGAGAATAATCTAGGGAATGTAATAAATTTAATTAGGAAGCAAATAAAATTGTTTAAGATTTCATATTGGATTAATTATCATATATATGACTTGAATATTTAAGTAAAGACTAGTATTAATTAAAGTCACTGATAAAAAGACGACTCTAGTTAGTTATTCAAATGTAAATTAAAAAGATATGCCAGATAAAAGTTAAAGGGGGGAATAAATTGGGTATTATGTATAACTATAAAAGCAGGACCTTAAAGTAAAAAATCATCCTTATAATTAAAATTTATGCCCTAATAATTAATATGCCAAAACCATTTAACAATAAATACATACTTAAGCTAGAAGGTCATGATTTATAATATAATCCCCATCCTTAGTACATCGTCGATAAATAAATATCAGAAGCTAGATTTAGTTAGTAATGACCATTGGTATTGAGGTTAAACATTTCACATAAAATGACACATACTAAGCTTACTCAGATAGCTAAGTTTAAACTAAAATTAGAAATAAAGATAAGCCTAATAGTAGCTGAGGTATAAGTAAGATAAAAATAGTGCCATCGATTAAATCTTACTCCTAACACTAGCTTTGGTTCATAATAAAATTAAGCACAATTGTATTTGGAGCAAGCTGGGATACGTACCAAAGGATCCTAATTCGAATTAAACTTAAGCTAGCGATAAATGAAGATACATAAAATATGATAATGGGATTGTTAAAGATTTATAGAATAAGTACAGATCTCATCCACCAGTCCAGGTTGCATTTACCATAACCTAAGTTGCAAGGAATACCTACCCAGCCAGACCCGTACTTCGATACCTAGGTCTACCCTAGCTCATGGAACTTCCTTGATAAATACAAAAATAATAAAAGAGGTTAGTAATAAAAAGATCGAACCTCGCCTTACTCCAATCGGCTACGCTGGGCCACTTCTTTTCCAAAGTAAATAACTCCTGTAGATACTTCCTCCCTTATGATCTCTTATTATCCTAGAATTTTTCCCTCACGGTAAAGCTATTCAGATAACTCATCCTCTCACTCAAATTCAGCTACCGTTGTATTTGCAAAACACTAAACCGAATCATCCTTCTATTCTCAAATCGTAATAAATGTATAAATTAAATTAAATCAGCAATTTGAATTAATCGGATTTATTTGGATCTTTTGAGTTATTTGCTTTTATTTGGATTCAGTTGTTTGTCGCGTAATTAGAAATTGGGAGTCGAGAAGATTTCACGGATTCAGCGTGATCAAGAGCGAAGGGAAGATAAAAGATTAGAAGCTCAAGAGGAAGCTACGAGTGAGCTCAAGTCCGCGGAAAACCGCGCCAGGCGAGTCAATACTTTGATCATGTTGAACCTACATTTTCTGCAAATTATTTTGTTTTAAATTATCAAGTTGCATGCTGTTATTTCATATGCAAATACAAGTTTAATTTGAGATTCTAGTTATATGCCCATTGTTACCTTTGCTAATATTACACCTCCTTTGGAATATTTGATTACGTGAACCTTGTCACCCTAGTAAAATTATAGTAGTAACTTTTGGAAATAAGTCTGTAATTATACGCCATGCTTAGTACTGCATAGATACTTGGGGGCGCTGAAATGTCCCCAAACATTATTGTCATTTTAAATCATGAGAAACTGGTTTGGGCGGTCATGGTGGGAATGACTGGTATATTTTTATATGATTATTTTATGCTCCCAAAAATCCTAACTTGCTTAAATATCTGGGCGGATGGTTCGGGGGTATGGTGCAGTGGTGCACGAGAGTGTGGTTTGTGGTAGAACCGCCTAGATACCACTAAGGACTGAATCTTGTCATGTCAACCCGTGTAAAACAGTACAACCACAAGTCTGTAAAATACAACTTGGCTTAGTAGATTTACCGGACCCTGAAAGTCATCCTTCCAGGAGGAGGTGATGAGGTAGTGCAAGCGGCAGTCTGTGTGACGGCTTGAATGGGACACCCGGGGAGGGGTGAAGTTCTGCTGTGGCGGCTAGCAAGGTGAAGTATCCAGCTGCTAGACGTTCAGAAGGAGAACATCCCGCACAACGTATGGGACCCACCGCAAGTGGGAGCGACCCATAGGGTGAAATGATGGAAGGGGCGAGGTACTTTGAAAAATTACTGTGATGGTCTGCTCAACCACATGACTAAGGAATCGTGTGGGGCAACGAGTTGATTGTCTCTTGTGGTGAAAGTGTACAAACTCTGCAGAGTCAAAACTATTCGAATAGCCGTGCCCACGGTCAAGGGCGGACATGGGAACTTAACTAGATATAGTTCTATTTAAAAATGTTTGGAAAATGGGAATGGAAAAGTGGAGGGCAGCGGAAAGCCCTGATTTGAGTTGTCCTGGGTGTCGTCCCAGTGGTAAGTTAAGCGGCTATAACGCTGAAACATGTTATATGGTGTGATGCCATATGTATGGAAAATCTAGTTAATATCCCTTGAACATTATGTTTTGTTCCAAAGTTGCTAGGTCTCAGGAAATTTTATGTATTGTGTTTCAAATAGTGGCATTTCTATCCTTACCAAATAAAATATGGGAAGAATGATTAGAGTCGTAAGAAAAGAAGATGGTTGTTTATGGTAATTGCATAAAGAAGTTGGTGGATTTATGTTGATCATAATAGGGATAACGATAGTATGAATTCTGGGAGAAATAAATTGGTGGAGCCTAAATGAATATATAGGCTAGATACATGAGATAAATGATCTTTGGAGATTTAGGGAGTATAAAGGTAATTGTTGGATCACAACACTAACACTTAGAATAAATTCTTGGAAGATGTTGAAAATGATGGGATTAATATGATTTGATCAAAAACTAGATGGATAATTTGAATCTTGGGAATTTGGAGATATGAAAATAACTATGGGAGATTTATCTTGATCAATGATAATCTTGGTGGATATATATATATATATATATTGGTGAATCAGAGACCTAATCAATGATAATCTTGGTGGGTATATATTAGAGAATTCTAGATCTGATCAATGACATTTGTGGTGGATGTATACTAGCAATTCGTAGACTTGATCAATGATATTCTTGGTGGAGGTACAATAGTGAAGTAGTTAGAGATGGATTATAAAGTGATAATTGGAAGAGCAAATTATGGTTGTGGATCAATAACAAAAAGGATTGGATTGTTAGGGATTAGAATACAAACGATATTGGTGGATTAATTAAGTGATATTAGATAAAGGATGACACTACATGTTTGGAGTCTTAGACAGCAGTCAATAATTAAAGTGTATTTTGGTGGATTAAGTCAATTACGGCTATTGTTATGTGGAGTTAGGTAGCAACAATAATACTAAAATTAAATCATGATAATGCCACCAAAAGCGATTTTGGGCAAATAAAATAACCCGAGCCTCTCCTTTGTTAAACCATGCATACTATTTATTTGCATTCTGTGTATTGGCTCGCGGAGCACGGGGTCGGAGTGCTCACGCTCGCTTTTGCAACAAAATTCAGAATCAGGAATCAAATCACCTCGCCTCAGCAACAAGATTGGGCAAGTTGGCGTCGAAGGTGAAGATGTCAAGGGCTAGGTCGCGAACCTCCAGTTGGCTGCCTGTGGGCATGTCCTGAAGGTCCCACCTGTGTGCTTCGTTCTTTCGCTGCTGCAATTTCATGATTTCGGCCTAATCGGCCCATGAGTAAGTTTACTATTATATTTACGCTTCCGCATGATATGTACTTTGATAATCAGAACTGTAATCTGTGAGCACTATCTACTGATCCAGGGAATAGTGCGGTGGAATCACAGAGGAATCCGGATGTTAATATCTGGGTCCCTACAGTGGGGGTGGTCGGCGGTGAGCACACCGATGGCTTTCCTCTCCTCTGGTATGCTCTGTCCCCTAGTTCTCTTCCATTCCTCTAGTCTACATGTGTGGATGCTACACTCTAGTGTGATGCATGGGAATATGAGGTTGCATGTGTGTGTGGTCCCGTGATCGCAAGGATCGAAATGGGACATGGGGATACCTTGGTTGGATGATGCTGGGCTCGATTTGGAATAAAACCGATGTTTGTTTCTTCATGGTTGGTTTGCATGTGGCTCGATTTCTCTCCTCCTCTTGCCTCTGCTCTTCTTCTTCTTCACTGGCTCCTCCTCCTTCTAGGGCTGTCGTCCTCCTTTGGTCTGGTTGCCATGCTTCACTTCATTCCCTCTTCCTCTCAGCAATGGGTTGGGGATTTGGGGGGAGAAGGGGTGGATTTGGCGGTGATGTTGCTGGCTCTGGTTATGGCTGTGACTGTGGGTGAATGCTGGACTCTCTCTCCCTTTGTGGTCTCTCGCTCGATCTTATCCCCTTTCACTTGTGCAATAAGTGAGCTATGCTGGGGAGATTTTTACCGCAACAATGCGGGGTGGTTCTGGTACTTCAGTAAATCCTTTTTTTACTGGGTTTGCTGGCAGTGTAAAAAGGAATTTGAGGATGGTTCAGATTTTTTTTCTAATGCCGAATGATGAGACCCTACGGTTGCGAGAGGTGCCGACTGGCCCTGGACGGTCTAGTATCTTGATGAGTGAATTGGCCATTTTTATTATTCTAACGAGGGTTCTGATGATAACTTTGCTTTCTGTTTAGTTAGTTTGTTTTGTGACACCCCGACCTATGTTGGTCTATGTGTGTGTGCACATGAATTTCTGGGTTAGTCCCACCTTGCTAGCTTAACTTGAGAATCACTTACATATAAGCTTAGGAGTTCCAATGGTAACACCCCCGGTTAACCGTTTTGCGCGAGCGAGGACGAAAGTGCAAGCGGGTTGCTACGTGTGCATGACCTATCCAGAATGTAGTTAGGTCTGAGCCGGTTTGGACCCTAGAGCGTTACAAATGGTATCAGAGCCGACTCTCGCGGTTACATGGGCGCGTGCGGGTCAAAGGCGCGGGCATATGGCGCATGGCGCGTGTGGGCCCGAAGTGGACACACAGCATGGCATATGTGCTGGCACTGAACGCACGGACATGTGCCAAGAGAGGAGATCCTTATCATTTGCTCCGGTGTGGGTATGTTGGTCCGACGAGGACGTCGGGTCCTTTGAGGGGAGGTGTATGTGACACCCCGACCCATGTTGGTCCATGTGTGTGTGCACATGAATTTCTGGATTAGTCCCACCTTGCTAGCTTAACTTGAGAAGCACTTACATATAAGCCTAGGAGTTCCAATGGTAGCACCCTCGGTTAACCGTTTTGCGCAAAGCGAGGACGAAAATGCAAGCGGGTTGCTACGTGTGCGTGGCCTATCCAGAATGTGGTTAGGTCTGAGCCGGTTTGGACCCTAGGGCGTTACATGTTCAGTCTTTTTTAGTATCCTGTTATTGGTTCTTCTTGCAATTATTAAATACCGGTTACTCTAGCTTGCGCCAACTTGAAGGTTTTGAAGGATCTGGTTAGTTGTAACTGTGTATATATATTGTGCTCAATTGTATGTATGGACATGACGGTACAACATTAGTAAAAATGGTGTATTCGTAAATTGTATGAATTTGTAATGTATGAGTTTAGCCATATAATATTGAGAAATGTTAGTTGTACTTGTATTCTTTTTACTTAATTGTCATTTTGCTCCGATCAAGTGTTGTGCATTTTAAAGATCGAAATAGGCATGTAATGTCTTTGTTAATTTCGTGGTTAATTTTGTAGTTAATTCTCGAGGTTAGCAATTAAAGCTAGTATAAGAACACATGGTGTTTCATCGTACTGGTCTGGGAACCGGGAAACCAAAATTCACCTCGCCAGGCAGCTCCTGCATCCTGGTTATCTTGGGGAAACACGGTGTCTATGGACCTCATGGTGGTCTTCCCTTGTGGGAGTATGGTTTCCCTTCCCCAAGCTCGGTTGGCTCTGTGGGCCTGTTCTTTTCCTCCGAAGCTAGCGGCTTTTGGCTTTTGCTACAGTACCTAACTTTCAAACGGAGTATTTTCTCAAGACGGGGTCTACAAGTTAAACGATGTATACGTTAAAAGCTCAATATTTGTACCATCCAAAATCGCAAGTGAGTATATATCTCTCCGTAATCTGTACTGTAAACAGTCAAAATTCAAAATTTTCAGCTAAAAGCCATAAGCCGCAACCGTTGTCAAACAGGCCCTGTATCTGATGCTTTCGTTGCGCCTGTATTTGTTTCTTGTCGGCCACAGATGCCGTGCCGCGTAAAGCTGGCACGCAATTGTCGACGTCGTCGCTGTCCGCCCTGGCGAGCCGCTGGTCTCTAGTGATCACCAAGCTTTGGGGGGTTCCTTCCTGGCCACACGCCGACGACCGCGCCGCGGCCGTGGCAAGGCATCCATCGGCACGGAGTACGACTGCACGATGGGATCGATAGGCATCTCTCCGCGCGAGGCCACACAACTGGCCAAAAAACACACGTCCAATTCGGCGTGACGGCTCAGTCGATGTATTCTCGCCGACAGGATGCCGTCTCCGCTGATCACCCGGTTAAAGCGTGCTTTGCTTGAGCCTGTTTTGGAGCTGTAAAGATTCCGAGAGCTTCCAGTTCTTTCGATCTCTAGAAGAGTAGACCTGTTTTTTCAGCTTATGTCCTCTTTTCAACAAATAAACAAGATGGTTTGTTTGTTATCGTTTCAAAATGATTTATCAGGATAGAATTTTTAAAGTGACTTATTGATATTTAATTTGTTCGTAAAAATACTTACGTTAAGATTAAAAACCACGAGTTGTAGCAATAAATTATAAGCCGCGGCCGAAAAAAAGGCAGCTAGATGCCTAGATCAATGCATTGCTCGCCCTATCAACCTCAATAAAATGGACCTTAGCGATGGGCTACGTGGAACAGATTCCACGCCTTGATATGCTCAGAACACTGCTAAGTCTGCAACAATGACTGATGAGATACGGTGTGTTCCTCCGTTACGTCGCGTGTGGAAGCGAACAATTTGGTCTAAGCAGCCCAGAAACGGGTCCAGTACATTCGAAAATGGGCTCTGGTTCTGCGGTCGCGGAAACTGCAACGGGCCCAGTTTGGAAAGCAGCCGTCCGATCGAAAACCGACGACCGAGATGCGGCGAGCGACAGGGAATTGTGGGTGCGGCTGGTCGGGTGCGTGCGCCCCAAACGCCCCCCCCCCCCCCCCCCCCCCGACGCAGCAATAGGCGAAACAGAGCCATCCTTCAAGCGACGGCGTGCTGGTTTCCTGGATGGCTTGTTGGGTCTGATCGGGGGAACCCCAAAAAGGCCAGAAAGGGAGTTGATAGCCGGGACATGGGGGAGGTGCAAGTCGTCTTCCCTTTGCACAGGCATAGCTCCTTGGGACAGGGGAACTCGGTCTGGCTGGCTATGGAAAGGAAAAATCTAGAAGACGAATCCAGGAGAGCTACAAGATCATTGAAAAAGATTGAAGAGTAACGAGATCTACTAGGCTAAAAGAAGTTGAAATCCGCCAGCATAAAAGATCCAGAAGAAACGCAGAAAGAACAATTTCATTTTTTTGATAAGAGTTTCGAAGGGGTATATATAGGACGCATTTCATGAAGGCGCCGGTTTCTTAGCTCAAAGGAGCGAAAACTTTGTAGCTACGGCTTGTGATTTCTATGGGCAAGAACCGGAGCCCGACCCAACATGACCTAAAGATCCAAAAGTCAAGTCTTCCAACATTAGGGGAGGTGGAACCATGGGGGGACACAACACACTGTACTGAGATTGCATTGATGTCTGCATCTCCAGTCCGTATTAGCACTAGTAGGAGCATGCGCTCATACCTGTGTCGTCGTTAGACATTGTCTCCAGTACAGAAAAATTACGAGTAGTACAGTGTATGGCTGCCGACTTAGACCTGTTTCTACTTCTAGTTTTTACTTATAAACATTAAAAGCCAATACGAACATTCAATTTCTTCAATTCTTTTGTTACCATCTCGCTCTGGAGATAAAGTAGAGGGTCACGGTGCATCACCCACCCTCTCTCTCACTTTTTACACCACTTATCACATCCTTCTAAAAGCTATTTTTTCAGCTACTATTATTCATTTTCAACCATAAGGTATAGCTAAAAACCATAAGTAAAAGTCGATACAAACCCTCTTAGCATAGGCACCGTTTAATGGGTCTCCCACCCTTGAAGCACTGCTAGATTTAGAGTGGGTTCTTTCTGGCTACAACTACGGTTGATGGATTTTGGCCCTAATGCGAATGCTTGTATGGATGTACCGAATGCTGATAAGCCAATAAGCCACTTTAAAAAAAATTTGTCTCGATAACCCGTTTCTAAAAGGACTGAGGAACTGTCCCATTTATTTGTTTGAAGAAAAATATAAACTATAAAACATAGGACGTGAGTACAGACAAACCGACTGACCGTTGGTTGCTCCGTGCGCCACCCAAAAAAGCTAAATGACAACATAACAAAATGCGCTCCTCCACCAAGACCTACTAACTCAGTAAGCATTAAACATGATGGCATCACTTTGAATTTCTTCTTAGGTATCAACAAAATAAAATCAAATTAGTATAAACTTAGTATATGTGTGAAGCAAGTCGACATAAATTCCAAAATAAGTTAAGATAAATATAGAAGCAAAATGAGTATAATTTACAAGGAAGATAAATTAGTAAGCAAACTGATGGTAACTTGAAAGCAATGTCATACAAAATTCAAACTAGATTTGTGTAGATGTGAAGCAAATCATGATAAATTTGAAAATAAATTATCAAACTTTGAAAGCAAATCAGGATAAATTCGATGGCAAAATCAATATAAATTTGGAAGCAAATCATGATACTATCTACAGTAAAATCCACTACTCTTGGATTGCACAACAAAAATACGTTTTCTTCCGTAGAAATCCATTGTGCCACTGTGACGAGCAGAGAGTAGAAAATGTTTTGGAATAGTAACGAGCTGTGATGAGCAGAGAGAGTACATTCAGGATAGTAATGAGTGGGGGAGAGAAGATTGCTTAGGATAGAGTATTAATATGATAGAGTTTTTATTTGTTATGTGAAAGAGCTGTGCCGTTTTTCTGCCTCGTGACACGCCGATGGCTCGTGATGCTGCTGCTTTTGTTACAATCAAAAGCAAGGGATGCCCAATGTACAGATGTCTTCCCAAACAGACACCTTCCCATGCCAACTTCTCATCATCTATATATATGTATCAACATGTACAGATTGAAGACTAATGTTAATGAAAGCATCAATAGTTCATCACATACACTGTCTCAATCTACTTCACAACACGTTATCAGCCACGTTTCTCTCCAAATCGAGCAACACGCACACATACATTTACATACAACAGAGCAGAACAAGGTAACGACACTACTCTGGATGTTCTCTGATGGATGTTCATGTGCAGTAAAACAACGAAGAACACAAGGTATGGATAAGCCTGGATGTTCTTGTATTGATTGCTTCCTCGCGCGAATCGCGGCAGCGCCTTCTACCACACCCGCGCCCAGCGTCACAACGCGTGGCCGGCACGGCGGCGCGACGCGTCCTCACGACGCAGCACGGCGCACCCGGCGCACGGGGCAGCGAGGCCGGCGCAGCCCAAGCCGGCGAAGCCTGGCCCTCGGCCGGCGCAGCCCAAGCCGGCGAAGCCTGGCCCTCGGCCGACGCAGCCCAAGCCGGCGAAGCCTGGCCCTCGGCCGGCGCTCCGCAGACCGGCGCGAGTAAGCGGCGTCGCCAGACGGCCAGCGGCGTCGAGGAGCCCAGCAGCCCGAGCCCGGCGCGGCCGACGCTCGGCGCGGCCCGGAGCGGCCGGCGCATGGCCCGGCGCGGCAAAGCCCGACCTGGCGGAGCCCGAGCCCACGGCCGACGCACGGCGGCGCCCGACGCGGCAGCACCCGCGGCGGCGCGACCCATCCCGGCCGGCGGTGGCGACGCCCGAAGCGGCGGCCGGCGGCGGCGCCCGCGCTCGTGACAATGGCGCCCGATGCGGCACGGCCCAAGGCCGGCGGAGGCGGCGACGCCCGCGCCCGCGAAGACGGTGCACAAGGCGACGGCAAGGCGCGGCAGCGTGGCATGCGCGGCCGGCGAGCCCTTGGCCGGCGCAGCGCCCTTGCCGAAGACGCCCGCAGCCGGCGGCCCCGTGGCGAGGCGGCCCGGAGCGGCGCCCGTCGAGGCGGCCTGGAGGGCGCAGTGGCGCGGCCGGCGAGCCCGTAGCCGACGACGGCGGCGCCAAGGGGCCGGCGCTCCCGGCGGCGTCCGCGGCATGGTGAGGCGGCCCGGCTCGGCGCAGTGCGGCCGGCGAAGCCCGGCGACGCAACCCGGCGCGGTGCGCGCAGACGCGCCCCATGGGCCGGCGGCGGCGGTTGATGCCCCAGCCCGGACGGTGGAGACCGCCAGCGGTGGAGGCGGCCGGCGCCTGAAACGCCCGTGATGGCGCGGCACAACCCGGCCGGCGCGCGGCCCAGGCGAGGCGGCATGCCCGGAGCCGGTGGCGGCGCGGCGGGACCCGGCCGGCGCGAGGCGCGGTCAACATGTGACCGGCGCGGCGGTGAAGATGGCCGGCGGCGGCGGCGCATCATGGGGCAGGCGGCGGCGGCTCCAATGGGTGGTTAGGGTTTGGGGAAACCCTAAAATCACCAACCCCATATATATATGGCTGCCCATTCATGGGTTTTGGCCCAATCCCTCCCACCTCTCCTCATGGGCCCAAAGGCCGAATGGGCCTCAGCCCAAGTTTTCAAAATTTTGCACAATCCACCCTATAGTTCGTGGGAAATGCAGAATTTTCCTGAAAATAAAATCTCTATTGTAAATTTGCAGTACAGTCCTTATGCTTATTTATAATTGCACCCGTCAGTATGTACTTTTATAAATTAGCATTTCAGTCCCTACAGGATCTGAAAATTATGTAATTGTTCAAATAAATGTGCATGCACATTTCTATAACTTTTACATATTTAGGATTATTTTATTGCAATTTATTTACAATATGCATTGCGACCATGTTTAAATTTGCTATCGTTCGCAAATTTAAAATTCTCATTTAGTGAGTACCATTGTACTTAATAATTTGGAATTTTTTGCAAAATATTATACCTACCATAAATACCATAAAATTACAATTTATGGCACTTTGCTACAAATTGGTGTTCACCACCAAAATTGTGATTATACGGTATTATAAATATAACCTCATGTTATATTTAATTTGGGTATATCTTCATTCGGATTACAATACTCATATTGTTTTCCACATATTTTGCATTTTATTACAACATTACCATACACATTAATTTACCCCATGTAAATTAATCATTTATGGTGTACTTTTCATGTAAGTTTTTAAATAGCTTACCATACAAGCACTTAATATTTTTTTTTATGCAAATGCTTTAGGTTGATTTTCTCTCGTTTTGGAATAACACAAAGTTTCTTAACTTTGATATTGGCCATACACAAGGTAGTACCACAATACTATTGCGGGATTTATTCCTCAACGTGCGTACCCAATATCAAGTTTTGAAATATTTTGGTCTACACTTTTGGGTGACTACCTTTATTTATTTTCAAATTGGCCATACACAAGGTAGTACCATGGTACTACTGTGGGATTTCATCCTCAACGTGCGTACCCAATTTGATTATAAATTATACAAGGTCTACACCTAAGTGATTACCATGGTTCTTTTTCACATTGGCCATACACAAGGTAGTATCAAAGTACTACTGTGGGATTATCATCCTCAAAGTGCGTACCCAATGTTGAAAAATGAATTCAATAAAGTTAACACCATTGGTGATTAACTATGTTGTTCCACACTAGGAGAATGTCCCTTTATGTATTTCAAGTTTACCTTGATTACTTGCATTTCGCATTGCTTATTTAACATTGCCAAAGATTTTAACAAATCTGTGGCCCTACATATGTAGGCACAATGGCTACTAAAGAGTTTGAGGCTCTCGCTCTTGACGGCCACAACTTCCCCATATGGGCGATGGATCTCAAAGTGAGTCTATCGTTGCGCGGAATGTACCAGGCAATTGCAGCTCCCCAAGAGGGTGTAGCTCCTTTGGCTGAGACTCTCAAGTACAATGCCTTATTTATCATAAGGAACCACATCCATCCTGATCTCAAGGCTGAGTATCTGATGGAAGAAGACCCACGCGCTCTGTGGCTTGCTCTTCAAACACGGTATGAACAGCAGAAAGCAGTCATCCTACCGGAGGCTGTCAATGAGTGGAACCACCTCCGCATACAGATTTTAAATCTGTGGGAGAGTTCAACCATGCTGTTCATATCGAACATATTTGGTATTGAAAATGAAGTTTGTATGTATTCTATATACTACTATAAGAATTTCATTAAATTCTTCTTTGTGTATATAGATTTTTGGAGTTAATAATGGAGGAGGAATTATGCCTTGTGGATAGTGGTACCACAAACTCTATACATAGGGACACAAAATATTTCCTAACTCTTACTAGGAGGAAAGGAAATGTTTTAACAATCGCTGGACGCGATGCAACGATAGTAGGCTCTGGTCGCGCCTCTATCACTCTCCCTATGGGTACACAATTGGAAATTGAGGATGCACTATTGTATCCCGATTCAACACGTACTCTACTCAGTTATAGAGATATCCGTCAAAATGGTTTCCATGTTGAAACCCAAAATGACAACAAAGAGGAATATCTCCTCTTAACCAAAAACAACGGATATGGCAAACAATTACTAAAAAAAAAAAAATTCCATCTTTAAACTCCGAATTGTACTATACATACATCAAACTTGTTCAACATATTACGTACAAAGTAATTTTCCAAAACACAACCACATTCCAAACATGGCATTATCGCCTTGGCCATCCAGGCATTGGAATGATGAGGAAAATTATTAGCAATTCAATTGGTCATACATACCATAAAACAAAATTTCCGGAATCCTCAGATTTTATGTGTACTTAATGTGCCACCGGAAAATTGATTTTAAGACCCTCTTATCTTAAAATCAGAGCTGAACCACTTAAATTCCTTGAACGTATTCAAGGAGATATATGTGGTCCTATACAACCATTGTGTGAACTATTCAGGAACTTCATGGTTTTAATTGACGCATCTACTAGATGGTCACACGTGTGTATTTTATCCACACGAAACCATGCATTTGCTAAATTAAATTGGTCAAATTATCCAATTACGAGTACATTACCCTGAATATCGAATTCAATCAATTCGAATGGATAATTGTGCTGAATTTTCATACCATGCCTTCAATGACGATTGTATGGCTCTTGGGATACAAGTTCAACACTCTGTTCCATATGTCCATACACAAAATGGTTTAGCAGAATCTCT
Source organism: Dendrocalamus latiflorus (assembly GCA_017311315.1). NCBI lineage: Eukaryota > Viridiplantae > Streptophyta > Magnoliopsida > Poales > Poaceae > Dendrocalamus > Dendrocalamus latiflorus. Next base: position 34,576,089 of record CM029637.1, read on the forward strand.
TATCAAGAGAATCAAGCTCATTGCAAGACCATTACTACAGAATTGCAATTTACCAACATCGTGTTGGGGTTATGCAGTTTTACACGCTGCTGACTTAATACAATTGCGTCCAACTGCTTATCATAGCACTTCCCCGCTACAATTACTACGTGGAAATCCATCAGATATTTCCCATCTGCGAAAGTTCGGTTGCGCTACATACGTACCGATCTCACCACCGCAGCGTACCTCAATGGGACCTCACAGGAAACTTGGGATCTATGTTGGGTATAAATCTCCGTCAATCATAAAATACCTCGAGCCCCTAACAGGGGACCTGTTTACGGCCCGGTACGCTGATTGCATATTCAATGAGGAACATTTCCCGGCATTAGGGGGAGACAACAAGTACCAAACTGAATGCCAGGAAATTAATTGGAATGTTCAACGCATTCCTACCTCAGACCCACGTACCAGAGAGACTGAACTTCAAGTTCAGAAACTCATTCATTTGCAAAACATTGCAAATAACCTGCCAGATGCATTTACTGATTATATGGGTGTCACAAAAATCCTATAATCCTGCTAGAAATGTACCTGAAAGAGTGGAGGTACCGCAAAATACCACTCAACTCCCAGTTCAAAATAAGAGGGGGAGAAGTACGGTACAAATGGCGGATACAGCTTCTAACAAGCGACAAAGGAAACAAAAGAATGTAAATGCAGATCAACCTCAAGTTGATAGACACCAAAGGATCCTTAAACCCAGATCAACAGTGCACTCAATTACTGATCCTGGGACATCGGAATACCCCGACTCAAATGTTTTGGGAAATAACATTGAGTCACCAGGGGTCCAAGAAATTTCCACAAACTATACTGATTCTGGAGAATCATACGATCGTAAGACTACAATTGTCGACATTTATTTCTCCACAACAATTGCAAACAACCTTCAAAATGATCCAGATCCCAAGACCATGGCAGAGTGCAAACAGCGCTCGGACTGGAATCAATGAAAGGATGCAATTCAAGAGGAGTTAGCCTCGCTCAAGAAAAGAGATGTATTCACCAATGTGATACATACACCTCCCAAAGTATTCCCTGTCGGTTTCAAATGGGTTTTCGTCTGCAAACGGAATGAAAACAATGAGGTGGTGAGATACAAAGCAAGGCTTGTAGCACAAGGGTTCACGCAAAGACCCGGCATTGATTTCAATGAAACTTATTCTCCAGTAATGAGTGGAATAACATTCCGATACTTAATCTCATTGGCAGTTAAAAATCATCTATCTTTTCAGTTGATGGATGTAGTGACTGCATATCTTTATGGGTCACTTGATTCGGAAATATACATGAAAGTTCCCGATTGAATTTCAATTCCGAATCCGAACGCAAATCGCAATATGTATTGTGTAAAATTAAACAAGTCTTTATACGGCTTGAAACAGTCGGGTAGAATTTGGTACAACCGACTAAGTGAGTTCCTAACCAAAAAGGGATACTCCAACAATGATGATTGTCCATGCGTATTCATCAAAAGATCCTCAACACACAGGATATAGATGAAGCACGTAATCATCTTATGACGGAATTTGAAATGAAGGATTTGGGTAAAACCAAATTTTGCTTAGGTATACAACTTGAGCACCTTCATACATGCATCATAGTGCATCAATCAGCCTATGTCCAGAAAATATTGGAGAAATTCAATATGGACAAAGCATATCCATCGAAAACCCCCATGGTTGTTCGAACTCTCGACAGGGACAAAAAAATCCATTTAGACCCCGAGATGACAATGAAGAGCTATTGGGACCCGAGGTTCCATATCTCAGTGCTATAGGAGCGCTAATGTACCTTGCAAATTGCACCCGGCCGGATATCGCATTTGCAGTAAATCTACTTGCTAGATATAGCGCTGCTCCAACCAAAAGACATTGGGTAGGAGTGAAGAATATCCTTAGATATCTTCAAGGCACTAAAGATCTCGGTCTATTCTTCCAGAAGAATAAAAATATGGATTCAATAGGATATACTGATGCTGGCTATTTATCAGATCCCCATAATGCCAGATCACAAACAGGCTTTGTATTTTTACACGGTGGAACAATCATCTCTTAGAAGTCTTCAAAACAGACTATAGTGGCTACATCCACTAATCATTCTGAAATAATTTCATTATATGAAGCATCACGTGAATGTGTATGGCTTCGCAGAATGATTAACCACATACAACAATCATGTGGTATAGGTGCTATCGCATCACCTACCATTATCTACGAAGATAATGTTACTTGCGTTGTTCAAATGCAAACGGGTTACATAAAGAGCAATATCACAAAACATATTGCACCTAAACTTTTTTACCCACATGAATTGCAAGAGAGTGGGGAAATAAATATTCTGCAAACTAAGTCTTGTGATAATCTCGCGGACTTATTCACCAAGTCATTACCAATTTCCACATTCCAAAAATGTGTTCATGGAATTGGTATGCGAAGACTACGTGATTTGCAGATATCAGGGGGAGAAATCTCCTAAGATTTAACCCGTTCAATATAAATATTGTACTCTTTTCCCTTTATGAGTTTTTCCTCTAAGGTTTCTCATTAAGGTTTTTAATGAGGCAATATGACAACGTAATCATAAATATATTATATCTCTATTTTCCCCACAGGGGTTTTTAAGGAGATATAATCATATATATGCCATATCAAATTTTCTCCTTAAATTTTCCCATTGGGTTTTAAAGGAGTTTTCATGGCATATCAACTTTATAGGTTCTCCTCATATTTTTCCCTATAGGGTTTTGGAGGAGTTTTTCCAAGATGATGAATCAAGATGATCATATGAAGATACATTGGTCAAGGGGGAGTGTTACAATCAAAAGCAAGGGATGCCCAATGTACAGATGTCTTCCCAAACAGACACCTTCCCATGCCAACTTCTCATCATCTATATATATGTATCAACATGTACAGATTGAAGACTAATGTTAATGAAAGCATCAATAGTTCATCACATACACTGTCTCAATCTACTTCACAACAGCTTTGACGGCTCCCTGTATGTGCCATTTATCCATCGCATCGTCCGCACGGAATCATGATTTCCCTAAAACATATATCGGAAAGAGGAGGGCCTTAGTTAATTAACGGCATGCAGTACGGGTAGGAGGTAGAGGTATGCACTTTCGCCACTCGGAATCATCCGAGTCCAGTCCAGCGGGATTCCCTTGCATGCCTACTGTTCGTACTGCCGAGTGCTTAGTTGCGCTACAGAAAGTTGGTGGCACTAGTACAGTAGTACTTGGCCGATCAGTGCATGCAGAAGAACGCAAGCAAAAATGCAATCAATCATGACGTTCCAATGTGGTGGCCTAACCCCCGCCCAAGCACCCTAACACCCACCCAAGCACCGGATTTTGGGCATATATAACACTGATTATAGCCATAATTACAAAAATATCTATATACACATCGTATTAGCAAAAATAGCATTTTTATCGTCCGATGGCCGAATGGTGATGCCGTGGGGCTGACACGTGTGACCTGCCGCCTAGTCATCGAGCAGCCAAGGCCTGCCACCCCACCATCGGGCATGAGCTGCCCTACCTGCCCACCACCGAGCACCAGGTAATTAAGCCGGCTAATTAGCCAGCTTAATGACATGTCTTAATTAACTTTTTTATATATTATTTGTTCGAATTATTTAAATACAACAAATGAGCTCAAAAAATTATGAAATTTTATGTACAACGTTCCGACACAACGTACTTGATTGTGTATTTTTTTGAAAACTTTATCCACTGTGAATATTGCTCAAAAATTCATACAATTATGATATTTGTAGGAGTTGTTACATGTAGCAAATGAGCTAAAAAATTATGAAATTTTATATGCAGCCTCCTGACACAGTCGTAGTAATTGTCTTTTTTTTTTGATAATTTTATGCATTACGAATATTTGTAGGAGTATATATAATAGTACAAATACCCTGCCAATCATTTGCTAATCACCTGAAGCCCTGCCACCGGACGGTAGGCTTTGGAAGTTTTGTTTGTTTTGTTTTGTCCACATGCGAACGAATAGTGAGCCGTAGGCATTTGGGTCATATGAAAATTGAGCACTCGTACAGGAAATAGACCACCAAAAGTGTCGCTTGCATCGTGTCTGTATCCTCGTGCGTAGTTCACTCCTGCCATTATCAGTGCTTCGTTAGCGCGAGCGTGCTCTCACTCGTCCTATAAATTGTGCGCTCTCCTGCAATCGCTCTCGCAGTCTCTCTTCTGCAAACTCTCTCGCAGTAGCTCTCAAAGTCTCGCAATTCTTCGCGGTCGGTTAGTAGTACTATTAGCAAGTACTTCATGTGTGACATCTATGTGTGTGCACATATGTGTGTGTATTTATGCAATTACTTTTGTCATCGCAATTTTTAATTTGTAGTATTGTACTGCCATTATATATATTTATTTCATCGCAATTTTTATGTAGTATTGTACTGCCATGAAATAAATATTTATTTATAGTAATGTACTTTAGTGGACAAAGCTCCTCTGACTTCCCTGGAATGTCGTATGGTCAAAGCCAGAGCTCCTCTACATGACGAGGGCGACATCTAGAATCTTCGTTCAGGACTTGATTGCTGGCAACCCGCAGTTTAGCATATCTCAGCAAGAGGACATTGACGCTTACCAGACCCAGCCTACTAGACCACTGCCGGCCACTCAACAAACAGAACGGACTTCAGAACTGACACGCAAGCTCCGGACCGGCTGACGTACCCATGAGACATGGTCAACGCAAGACAAGGCCACACACACGGAGGCAGGCGCGATGAGAATATAGCAGTGGCTCAGATGAGTGAGCCATAATGTATCCCGTGCGATGTGTGTTTTTTTGTACTATTATATGTACTCCTACAAATATTCGTAATGTATAAAATTCTAAAAAAAGATAATTACTTCAACCGTGTTAGAAGGATGCATGTAAAATTTTGTAATTTTTGAAGTCCTTTTGCTACATATAATAACTCATACAAATATCATAATCGTACGAATTTTTGAGCAATATTTACAGCGGATAAATTTGTCAAAAAAAAATACACAATCAAGTACGTTGTGTTGGGAGGCTGTATATAAAATTTTATAATTTTCAAGCTCATTTGTTATATTTAAACTATTTATTTATACAAAAAACAATTAAGATAGGTAATTAAATCGGCTTAATTACCTAGTGCCCGGTGGTGGAGCGGCAGGTCGGCTCGTACCCGGTGGCGGGTTGGCGGGCCTTGGCTGCCTGGTGCCCGAGCAGCAGATCACACACGTCAACCCTCCGGCGTCGCTGCCCGCCCACCGAGCAGCAATAAAGGCTATTTTTGCTAATACAGTATGTATACGGTTATTTTTATAATTACGGTTGCAAACTATGCTTATATATACAAAAATTCCCCAAGCATCCATACATACAATAGTACTTGTACAATTCCTTTGACTAATTACAGCCTCATGGTACTGTAGTTCATAATTAGTGTTTAGATTAGCGACAAATTAGACATGCATGGCTCACCACTACGCCGCCCGCTTCTCCCTGATCCATAATTGCACCTGCACATTCACACAGAGAGAAGGGGAGAGGGAAGCCAAAGCAGTGGCTGATGCCTAACGTAACGCGGATTTGCTCGCCAGCAGACAACTGGAATACGCAGAGGCGGACGAACGACTGGATCAAGCAGGGCAATTATATAACTCATGGTGATGTAGCGGTAAGTAAACAAAGAAGCAGGGGGGCAAATGGAAGGATTAATTAAAGCAGTAGTACTAATCGCTGCTGCTTATCTACTCGATAACAAGAAGGAAGAAAAAGATGATGACTTGTTTTATCACTACTGTTACAGCTGTCTTTTTCGACATTTGGAAAGACCGCCACTTGAGGCGTCGTCCTCCTCCCCCGCCTCCACCTCCCGACGGACGCCTCCTCCCTCCCCTGTTCTTATCCAAAACGTATCGGGAAATCTCGCCACGGAAGCAGCAGCGGCCGCCGCCGCCGCGGAGATGGAGACGGAAGAGTAGGTAGGTGGGTGGATCCTGTAGTTGTCCTAATCATACAGCAGCTGCTCTTTTGGGACGTACTGCTTGATCTTGTTGCGGAGCGAAGCTTCCTGCGGTGGTTTCTTGCTTCACTCGGCGTCGGAGCTCTCCGGGCTCGGCGCCTGGTTTAGATCCGGGTTCTTGGCCCGGCCGCTCCACGCCGTCCACTGCTGCTTCTCGTGCTGCTGCAGCTGGTGGTGCTCTTCGCCGTGCAGCTGCAGCTGCGGGTGGGGGTGGTGTTGCTTGTGCTTCTGCCGCTCGCGGTGGTGCGCGGGCGCGACCATCATGCCTGTCTGGAGCGCGTCGACGCGCGAGCCGACCTCGATGGCCTTCTTCCGGATCGACGCGGCGGACAGGGCGGCGCCGTCGGGCTCGCGGGGCTGGTCGTCGCCCTCGGACGACAGGGTCAGAGCGGAGATCTCGTCGGGGAAGTTGAGCCGCGCCGACCGCCCCCGCAGGTAGAACACCGCCGTGTCGTAGGCGCGCGCGGCCGCCACGGGCGTCGCGTACGACCCCAGCCAGATGCGCGTGCGCTTGTGCGGCTCCCGGATCTCCGCCACCCACTTGCCCCACTTGCGCATGCGCACGCCGCGGTACTGCCGCCGCGCCTGCTGCTGCTGCGGCAGCGGCGCCGCCGCTACCGTCACTTGCTCCTCCTTGGCCGCCGCCGCAGCAGCCGCAGCAGCCAAAGGAGCCATAGCTGCCGCAGCGGCAGCAGCCGCAGCCGCAGCCGCAGCCGACTTCTCGCTGGAAGAGCGGTACTTGCCCTGCATGAGCGTAGCTACCTAGCCGCCGCTTCTGCTTCTCTCTCTCCTGTGCCCGTGGTAGTCTTGGAGGAGTGGCTTTTGGCGTTGGCTTGGTTTCCTCCGTTTTCCTCGCTATCTATTTGTTCGGTGGTAGTATTTGTATTGGGATTTTGTGGGTGGGGGTATGATTAGAGTTTGGTTGGGATAACGGGTGTTCATATTAGCTGTGGCGGATGTTTGTTACATGTGGGTGATAACTTTTGACCGAAAATAAGTGGTAATAGTTGAAAGAAGTGGTTTTTAAAAGTTATCAATACGGACCAGATAGTAAACTTAGAAGCATCTCTGATCGGATCTAAGGATGCGAAGGGACTCAAAAAAAGCAAACAAACACTATAAAGTTACAAAATAGTCTCCTCTCCTTCTATTACTAAAGGTCCTATTTATAGGGGAAGAATGAGGCGAGTGGAGTTACAAGTTTGCACTCAGAGCCTAACTTGCTCTTAGGGGTATCTACGTCAGTTGCATCGCTCGGACCCTGCCACGTCTGGGACTCTGGGGTTGGTCCATGGCTGGCTTTGAACTCCGTTTGAGGTTGACTCTGAATCCCTTCGAAGTTGTTCTTGTGTACCTCAGTCTTGGACCTCTCTGAGGTTGGTCTTGCGTACCTCACCCAGGATTGGCCCTCGAACCCCTTTGGGGTTAGTCTTGCGTACCTCGGCCCCAACCCAACAGCACTAGCCCCCTCCGGGGTTGATCTTACGTATCTCGTTCGGAGATGATCCTGGACCTCTCCGGGGTTGGTATTGCAAACCTCGTCGAGGTTGACTTGACTTGGCTCAGAGTAAACTATCCAACGGGTGCTATCCCCCTGAGATGATCGTGGGCCCAAGGTAGCACAAGGATCCTCTCCCAACATAGGGGCTAGTGGTGGAAAAAGTGAATGAGAAATGTGTTTATGAGATAGAAGTGGAGAAGATGACGCTTCGAAAAACCGAGTACTTATATTAGATTCTGGTTTCTCTAAACACTCTAAATAAAAATAAGAGGTAGAAATCAACATAAACAGACATGATAAAGTAACTTGGGGTGGGGTGTGCGTGTGTATGAGAGGGAGACGTCGACGGCAGGACTGTACTGTGCTGTTTGGAAGGGAGGCTGATGATGAGCCGAGCGAGCGGCAGCGAAACTGTTAGGTCCGCCGGCTAACTTGTATCCGGACATGGGATGGGTCAATGTCCGTCCTGGAGTACAACTGTGCAAAACAACATTATGGTACAGCTAGCACAAATTCATCGATTTCAAAATTGTTTCTTTTTGTTGGACAATTATGTTTTGAACGTAGAAACACCATATCAGATGTCAAGAAAATATCAAGAATAATTTTAGATAGATTATGGCTGTCTCCATGTCACAATCTATACTTCTTCGTTGTTTGTCACCAACCCTTGTACACACTTTGCCACATTGTAATTGTGCTCATCACCTTGCATGAGACTCTTGCCGCTCGTAGTTTCAATCCAAGTGCTTTTGCTATCTAAATTTCGTTCACATTTCGGAGCACGCGTAATGGCATGACATGCCAAATTGTGTTGACCACAGTTAGTCCGAAAGATTCGCGCACAATAATCTCGGTTATAACCTATGACATTTTTTCAGAATGAAACTTTAATTTCAAGCTATGCACCAGTCCACATCCAATACTTCATGTTAGTTTGCCGATCTTGATAATTGCCTCCTTTTAGGTGGACTAGTCAGTGGCCCCAATGCATAATTGGGGGGTAGGGGGGGGGGATAGCTGGCCGGCCGGCTTGCCCGTCCTAAAATCCAAGGCTACATCATGGAAATCTAAGCGAGCTGGGGACGTACTAGCCCTTGAGACGTCTATGCGTTGGTAGTACACCGTGGCCCCCGGTGAGATTTAAGCGAATCGAGGCTACGAGCACCGAGCACGCACTAGTCCGTGCAGACCCCCGTCAGTACGTGCATGTGCATGCTGAGATCTGCGTCGTTCCCCGCGGAAACGACGTGGCCGGTGGCGCGAACAGTGAGGCTTGAGCGACGCACACGCAGCACAGCACAGGGACCGGACGAGCAACGACACGGCTTGTCGCTTGCGCGCGCGCGCGGCCGGAGGGCGTGGGCTCAAAACGAGGCCTGGGACCACGCGTTCGATCGATCGAGCGAGCGAGCTGGGCGGACAATAACGTTGTTGCACCACGAGGGCAGCTGCTCACCTCGATCGTGTGCGTCGCATCGGGCTCGTGATGCCAATAGGATAGGAGGAGGAGGAGGAGGATAGCATCTATATATCTAAAACCCTCCTCCTTTAGGTCGAGAAAAGCCGGGCTGCATGCACAAAAGGTGCCTTTCTGTTCCGTTTTGCCGTGGTGGATGCCAACAGCACGCGCGGAGGCGAGCTCTATATAGACTTCTTTTTCTTTCACGGGTGGGTGAACCAGCAAACACTAACGCCGCCGTAATTAAGAACTAATGGACGGCGATTCTCGCTTACGTGATTAGACAATTCTCTGTTACTCTCGATAGGGTTTGACTTTTCTATCAGGGGAGTACTCTGCAAACAGAAACTATTGGTATCAAGTAGCTAGGAGTATCTTATTACATTGCGTCGTCGCCGTGTACTTTAAATAGTTGTCTCGGTATCAAAAGTTTTTTTTGGTCTTGATTTGTGTTCCTAAGTTCTAGCTAGGGAGAATGTGCCTGCTGTGATTTTGTTAAGAAGTCTTCATCGCAAAATATTTTCCAGACCTTTAATTTGTGATCCTTTACGTGCATGTAACGTATCCTAGATGTCTCACCTTTCCCAATCGGCACGCTCTAGTAAGATTTTCGTAAATACGCATGTTTGTCGAGCAAATTAGAAGAAAAATCAGCTAGTACTAATTTGCACAGTCAACGATGTTTTACCGAAGCGTTAGAGCCCTTGTGCTAGACAAAAGCATTAGTCCTTGCACCGAGACAAATCAAATTAAGCTAGCTATACCCCAATGATTAATGGTACTTGCAGTTGAGATTATGACCGGACAATAACAAACCAATCGTTCGAGTCAAGCACGGCATAAATCAGAATTCGGTGTCGATACAGCACTTGGCTAATAGGAATGATGCGGACATCTCACCACCAGCAACACGCGCACGTCCTCGTCCTTGTACTCCTCCGTCATCATATCACAGTAGTAGCCGGTGGTCTTCGCGCTGCACCGGCATGGTAATAAATAACGGCCGGGCATCCACACGAGCACCGTACGTTTGGTGGGCGTACCAATTTGGCCAACGCCCAACCGCTCCCGGCTCGATCGCACCGGCACCGGCACCGGCATGAGACGGACGGACGGGGGCGGCTCGCTCCAGGTGGCGTGCGGGGACGCGCGCCGACGTGGACGTTCCCTCCCCGTCCACGGCATCCCCCACTACCCGTCGACCATCCACGCGTCTCACCCCTCTCGCTGATCCGGACAAGAGACGTCAATTTGCTTGCCACGGACGGCAACGCCCGGCCGGCCCACTATCTAACCCCTCCCCATCATGCACCCTAATGACGTCCCCCGCAAGATTAGCAGCGGCTAACCACGTCCCGTCGCATCCCGTCCCGTCCGCCTTTTTGTTCTGCCGCGCGCATCTCCGCCTCCACGTCCATCCCCCCTTGCCTAGACTCGAACTGCGCTGACGCGTCCATCTCCAGGTGGATGTTCGCCTGCGCTCGTGTGGCCGTGTGTGTGATCGTTTGGGTCGGTGGGGGCGGGAGGGACGGCTGGGATGAGGTGGCGCGGACGGCGGGATGGGAGCGGAGGTCGGTGTGGGAGGCGACGTGTTGAGGCGAGATAGGATGGGGAGGAATCCGTGCGTCATCCGCAGCGCGGTTGGAGTCGTCACAGGGGAGCTGGGTTTGTACGCGCGCCTGTGTGTGTGTCTGTGGAGGTAGGTGTGTGCCCCAACCGATTTCAAAGGCTTGCTCCAGTTCAGTAGAGTTCCGCTAGGAACAGCGCAGCGGCCGCGACGACTTCCAGTCATGGATGTGGCATTTATATAATATGCGGCCCGCGTTTTATGGCTGGCTGGCGCGGCCCGTGCTGTTGTAGGTCGGGTTCATGAAACAAAGACAAGATGTGCACCGCTCGTGTCGAGCGGTATATTCTAATTGTACTGCCGCTACCTTCAAAAACTAAATAGGTGCAGCAGTACACACCAAATCGAGATTCCAGTACTGACGAACGGGGCAGCAGGCTACCTGCCCTGGCAATAAACGCTTGATAGCAAGAGCGGCCGGAGCCAGAGAGAGATGGATCGATGCAAATTCAATGGCAATCATGTCTCTATATCTTACTCATAATGCGGGCATTGGTTGTCATCGCCTAGCTTTAGGAGGGGAGGGGCATCGAGTTGGGTGAGGAGGTGAGGGAAGCAAGCGGGGCTCGCGACAGGGACGCGCGGGGCGGGGGAGGAAGTAGCTCGCTAGTGGGGAGGTGGAGGCTGTTGCTATCTTATCTGCGACGCCCAATAAACAAAGCCGCCGGGTGGAGTAACAAGGAATACAACGAGGCGTTTCTCTCTCTCAAAATAAACAAACCGAACGCTAATTGTTTACGAACGAAACGGAGACGGGGGCTTGGGGTGCGGGGCGAGCGAGGGCTAGTTCGTAATTTGTGAGGGGGGAGGGACAGGGTGGATAATGCTCGTGCTCTGGAATTCCACTGCCGACTCCGCCGGCAGTTGGACGGTTCCAACATGCCGATCGATTAAACAACGAGTGGCCTGCCTACCTGGTGAATGGTGCGGCGGCCCCACCCCACCCCCTCGCCTCTTGGCTCGGCGCATGCATGCACTGGCGCGGCCTCGCCTCGCCTAGTGTAGTGAGGCCTCGCTATCCGTCTCCAGTGTTTCGTTTCTTCCGCCCCTGTTGGCCACCCCCGCGCCGGTTGCTGCCAGGCGGGCGCACCGACAAGACAAGCAGCGGGACCACCTACCCGCCTGCCGCGAACTCGGAAATGAATTCCTCCGTTTTCTTCGGCTCTTTGGGGCGACGTGCGCGCGGCGGCGTCGGAGCCGGTCGCTGCTTGGGACTGGAAAGCAAAGCGCGGCGCGTCGGACCGAGGAAGCGGCACGGTTGGTTCCGACTTGGTAGTGGAGATTCGCCCAAGTGCTTACGCGATGCCACCACTAGCAGTAGTATGATATGATAGGATTCGCCGGTTATATATATGGTCGTCACTAACGTGTTGCGGGTACGGTGTTTGGAAAGGTAAAAAAAGGTGCGTCTACTCCTGGGAACACTACAGTGAGACGATCACGCGTGTTCTGCTGGGGCAGGAAGTGGCTGTCTGGGGGGGTGCAAAGGTTAAGTTTTCATCGATCATGCGCGCGTCCTGCCATATATGTATGGTGAAAATGGCAGGGTCTCGTTTGTGATCGGCACGTAATTAAACTCGACAGTTTGTGTTTGTTGGAGTTAATACCCTACTGAGGAGAGACTCGAGCACGAGACATTCTGGGCAGCTCGCTAATTCGTGAAATATACCTCAGTTAATGGGCCAGGTGTTATGGTGTGACAGTCGACAACACCTGACAAGTTGTTCTTCTTTTCCGAGCTAATCATCGTTCGTTTGCTTGAAAAGGAGGAAACCCACTACGGTGCATGAGCGACGCTGTGCCAACATGGCCTCCCTGATGCGAAAGGAAGGCTGCCCGCTCTATTTGCAAATTGACCTGACCGCTCATGATTCACGAACGTTGGAAAGGAGCTCCGAGGACCACAGGAACGAGCAACTCCCATGCTTTTTTCCCTTCTTTCCAGCCAGCTTCAGTAGCTACGTAACACTGCCTAATGCTTGATTTCCACGTGGACATGAGCTCCTTTCTGGGTTCATTCACTCACTGAACTTGCTAGTACAAATTATCAAAGTTGCCTGACGAGTCCTCCCATCGATTGTAAAAATGTGCAATAGATGCATTTTTTTAGACTACAATAAAGGACACGCACTCATGCAGACAACACTCCGCACGTACACAAGTGTGTGTCCTACTAAAATACATGTTAGAATTTAACTGAAGTTTGTGGATAAATCTTGGATTTTACCAGTACCTAACGAAGCGTGAATAAATGTTTTTTCGCTGGACACATCCCGTCTCTGCAACTGTTGCATCTTGAGGTGTTCAGGCGACAATGTGATGCTTGATGCTTCTGTCCGATAATGGCCCAGGTCCAGTTAGATTGTGGCACAAACGGGTCCAACAACAGTGAGACCAAACTTCTCACAGGTAGTTAACTTGACAACCCAGTCCATAAAACAGCCCAACATCAGTGAGACCAAGCTTCTCGTAGGTAGGTAGGTAACTTGCTAGCCCAGTCCACAAATTTGTGGCCCAGATTCTGCCCAAACTACGAGCTCGAGCTCTGCAACTTTTTGCATAACAATCGGACTAGCCATGTGCCCCATTGTCTTTCCGAACTAAGCTTATTTCGCTCAAATGTGCTGCAAGAATAACTTTCCTCGCAAATCATGAAATTCCCTGCTTGTTTTTGCCGACACAGGAAATCAGCGGTTCATCCAAATCAGATCCCCGCACGTCAAAATTAGTAGCAGCAGCTCGGCTGGTCAGAGCGTTTTTTCTGGGGGTCCAATTGTCCAACCCAACAACTAGGCCCGTTCATTCAAGCTCTTTTTAGCGGCTTCTAATTTCTGTCTATTTGCTTTTAGTTAAAATTACACTGTAACAGATATTAATTTTTTTCTAAATCAATCAATTAAATAAAAATAAAGAACAACAATGAAAAATATTGTAGTATCTCTAGGAACAATACAAAGAAAAAAAAACGCTGAGGACCAGCATTCCTACTGTGCAGGTGAGCCTGCAACGAGGGGAGGAGATCCTCTGACTTTGGGGGCTAAAGTCAGAGTGACTTTGGTGCATTTCAACTGTTGGATTTAGATTTGGATGGTTATGATTGATTTTCAATTTCTCACAAGATAATTATGATTTCTCTTCCACATCAATCCTAACCATTCAAATCTAGATCCAACGGTTGAAATGCACCAAAGTCACTCTGACTTCGGCCCCCAAAGTCAGAGGATCTCATTCCGCAACGAGCGAGTGATGGAGACGACGACAAAGACCGCGCGCACCAACCGCTATTCCCCTCCGAGACGGGACGGCTCGGCCAGCAGTGGTAACATCGGCTAGCTCTCCTAGCTTACCTGCAATGGAGGCTACCATCCACGGCTGCACTGGAAAAGGGTTCCAGCTGCTTCACCTCCCAGGGAACCCCACTCATTCGTTCATGCGTTGCGCCTTCCCATCAAAATACAACGCATGACTCACACAACGTAGGTTGCTGAAACATGCTATATGTGCACATGTGCTTCTGGTGACATGCCGACAGAAAGGGATCTACCGGGAGCGATAATGTACCGTAGTAATATCGACTCGGTTAAAAGTTCAAACTCACGACTCTGGATTAACCATCGTGGAAGCACCGAAAGCCTGTTTTGATCCTGTTTTTCGTAGTACGATAAGAGGAATCAGGGCGTTGACCCGGATCTATGAATGCAACAAAGCATCACTTGCATGTGGTCGTTTCCTAAGATAAACTAGTAACCAGGGGTTCAGGTCGGCTGGCCAGGGTTTTATCTATTCACTAGATAAGCAGATCAAGCTGCTGGTGACGATGAGGTACCACGCATAGTTTATGCTTGCGGCTATTGTCTTCTCATGCTACAATGCGTCACCCGTGAGCTCCCTAACACCCCATCCTGGATAACAAAGACGAGATTTAACAACACAACAAAGGTTGATGGTTACAAGCAACCCACTTGTACGACGTTTCTATTTATGAATACCATGTGCCAGCACACATGAATACAAAGATGGGAATTGCTGTGCTCCTGACGTCCGGATGCTTGCCAGCTACACATTCATTCCTTGTTCACTCGTGTAGTCCTCGCTTACTCGTTTCTCCTATCATCTGCCCATAACTTCTGATCAGTGATCATCTCTTCCTCATCTATTTTTTCTCATTTTCACCGACTGCAATACATAAATCTCTCTCCTGCATTGCTCTAACCAGCTCCATGACTCCTTCCCCACCCTCTCTTGCCCCCATCTCCCACCCGCTATCCAGCCACTTTTCTCTATCGCACTCGTAAATCATCGACTTTCTACAAGTTCCTCGGCTTACCTCTTGCGGGTTTCCTAGCGGGTGTTGTCCTGCCGCGTCGCATGTCCGACGACATAGTCGTCTATTGCAGCGCGCAAAGCCTCGACGCGGATGCCAGTGGCGAGCGCCGCCGAGGCTGGGATGCGCTCTTCCGTGACACCTTCCAAGGGGGCATGCGGCGGTGGAGCGAGTACGCTAGCAACTACTGGCTCCTAACATCCGCTGGTATGCTTGTTGCAATTATTTTCTGTATTTGTTGCAATACATTTCTCAAATTGTTGCATAAGTCATTTCATTTTTTTTACAGTTGGGTTGTGGATTTGTTGCACAAGATTTTTTTTGTTGCAGTGAGTTTGCCAATAGATATTTATTACAACAGTGTTTTGATTTGTTTGCACGAAGGTAAATTGTTGTTGCAGTAGGATGTCTATTGTTGCACGAGGAATCCGTGATTGTTGTATCGAGGTTTTGCGGCGTGTGTGTGTGTATGTATATATATGACGCTGAAATGAGGTATCATGGTGTCTGGACATCAAGCCTCTCTATCTTTAGATTGCTTTTATATGCATACAAGTATAATGATATATAATATATCAGGCAAACCCATTAACATTCATTAATTCAAAAAGACATCAATTTGGAAAGGAAGTAATCATGGATAGAAAGTCTATATATATAAATAATATATATATATATATGTATGTGTGTGTATATATATATGTATATATATGTGTGTATATATATGTATGTATATATATATATGTATGTGTATATATATATAATATATATATTGTGTTTCATGCACCCAGGTGCCTAGGCACCCATATCAATACCCGTTGATTTGCTTTGAGATTCACAACGTTTGATGTGGGTATCTTCATATACCCATAAAAAAGTATAGTTGAGATGTCAACCTCCGAAAAAAATTAAATTCAACTTCAGTTTAATTAGTTTGAACTATTTTTATGGTATATACTCACTGTAGTCGCATTGAACTCAAAAGTAGTTCAAACTAGTTTGAACAGAGTTCAAAACTTACTTACCATAAATATATCAAGGGTATAAAATATTTTCATACCCAAACTCAAAAAAATTACCAATCATACACGTGTATCGGACGGTTCTTGATGTGGGTGCCTAGGCACCCAGGTGCCTTATATAATTTTCCTAGGACGAGTGTTTCATGCACCCAGGTGCCTGGCACCTATATCAATACCCGTTGATTTGCTTTGAGATTCGCAATGTTTGATGTGGGTAATGGAAATTATAGGTACGGTTTCAACGAAGAATTTTTTGAGGGAAGATTTCAACGGAGAATTGAGCCAGTTGTAAATGTACAAGGGACTTGCATCATATCCTATCCTACAACGCCGGATGAACAGCCACAGTCTGTGTGTGGTTTTCCAAGCATTCGCGAGATGCATCAAGCGGTGAGCAATCAAACTTCCAGCGGCTATGTCAGAATTCAGAAATGAGGAGCATCAATGTGTCGTCCTCCGTGTTGTGCCATAGGTAGCAACAAAAATTTTATCGCATAAACTATAAAACTATACGAGTAAAAGATCATAAATCGTTATCACTAAATGTACAGTGAAAACGAGTTGACTACTTCAATATTTGTTAACTACTTCAGTTTTTCAATTTATAATCTCATTAATTTTTTTTGTAGGATATCACAAATTGACAAGAATTTGACATATTAAGCTTCCTTCATCTTAGCGAGCATCCGGGATTTAGCATCCTAGTTTTCCTTTATTGTTGGTTTTAGTTATCACTTACAATTTCAATAAGTGTTGAGAAATATTTTTTATTAGAGTTTCAATAAGTGTTAGGAAATATTTTTAATTTAGGCACAGTGTCCTAAGCAATTTGTTATGTTTCTTCAGTAAAGGATGTTCAGCTCAGATAAGTGTTGGGAACTCTTTGTTTAGGTGCAGTGTTCTATATCAAAGCACATTATTATCTTTCATCAATAAAGGATGTTTAGTTATGAATATTTTATTTTATGGCTCATCTATTGTGAGTTTTTGTTGTTATTCAAGTTCTAGTATCTCGTTGTCTTCTTATTTTAAAACAAATATGTATATCTATGGAGAAATTGGTCTATGAATTCAGTTCATGACGATGTTGTTTTCAAGCTACTGAATTAGTTCATAAAATTGAAATCCAAAAACATTTAATTCTATCATCACCAAAATGTTTTATGTCACTGTTGTTTTCCTAATTCATGAGGACAATATCTCCACAAAAAACTTGCTTAGTACATAAATTATAAGTGGTTTGTGCCAAATATTTAGTCTCAAATATAACATTTACCACTAGAAATGTGCACTACAGTGATTTAAAAATTCTTTTCACTAGTAAACTTTTCTAACACCAATTCTCCGCGTAATCAGTGTTGAAAGTACATTCATGGAAGAATTTTAGGTTCATCACACATACAATAGTTAAAAGTGGCAAAAGATTGCCACAAATATTATCTCATTTTTGCCACAACAAACCACATTGTTTCTGACATCTCCCCACTATGGAGTAAAAAACTCGACCTGCGGGGGAACAAACCCCCGAGCATCTCGCGAAGAAGAACGATTTTCTCACGCAGATCGAGAAAATCTCCGAACCCCTGCCCACACCCTGACACAGGGGCACCGTTGCCCGTGTGAGACGACCACGACCACGACCAGGCCGGGCCTTTAACCTGTGCTTTGGCTTGTCCCCACTACTATGGAGTAAAATCTTGTTATAGAAAAACTCTAACTTGTGATGATTAATTTGTCATTATTTGCTAACGTAATAGTGGTACTTTAATTGCCACTAATTATTAATAATACGTGGGGAATAATTTCATCACTGGTTGGATATCATTTGTGATGAAAATGATGTCAGTAGTTATAATCAAGGTTGTGATATCATTGTAGTGAAGACTGAAAAAATCGTCACAAGAAGATAATTGTGATGAAAAACAGATATGCAGTGGCGAAATTTCTTGCCACAAACAGTGAAATCCTGGTACCTCATACCCACTGTCTGCCTTTATTGCCACAACACGACCAAAAGCTTTTGCTTTCGAGACATTTCAACGAAGCGTTCACAGACCGGGAGAGGACTGGAGGAGTAACTGGCTGGCGAGTGGCAACTGGTGAGTGGTAAACGAGGAAAAGAAGGAAAAGGCCAAGCGACTGCTCTTTGTACAACCTGAAAAGAGAAAAGAAGTGAACGGAAAAGAAAAGGAACGACGCAATCAGGCCGAGGGGATAACAAAAGAAAGGTGGCTCGAAGAGGTGAATGATAGTTTAGTGACTCGACACTTGCAGCAGATAGCTCTCGTTCTTGATGAATGGCCAGTAACTTCTCCATCCTTTTTACTGGTCAACTTTTTTTATTGTGTCACAGCTGTTGTTGCGGGCCGGTACAGTACCATCTCCCTATTATTGCTCGCATGTAGCACAAATGGTTACACCTTTGTAGTTATCTTCATCTCATGTGACCTCTTTCCCATTTTCTCCAGAAGGGAAAGGTTACATGTACTTCACCTCTTCTGAACAAATGAACAACCGCTCCTGGGTGGTTTCGTGTTGCGATGGCCACTTTCTCCCTTGCATTGCAATAGTGGTAGCTAGGACGTTTGTATTGATTTTTACTAATATCATTTGATTGTGTTTTATAGCTTTTAGCTAAAAATAAATAGTAGTGGTTGAAAGAATTAGTTTTTAGAAGAAAGAGGTGAACGGTACAAAAAGTAAGGGAGAGATACATAAGTGCGACGGGAGTGAGAAGAGTGGGGTGGGTGATGGATCTGTGACCCCCTGCCTTACCTGGAGCGAGATGGTAGCGAGAAGAGTGAAGAAGCCATTTAAAAAAACGAGTGTTTGTATTGGCTTTTAGCTTTTAAGCAGAAACAAATATCAGCAGATCTAAATATGATCAAGCTGGGCATATGGTTATTAAAAGCTTGTTTTGTTCTCTTTTCTTTAAGACATGCCCATCCTGTCTTCTTTTGTCTTCCTGGTGCTCTGAAGTCTGAAGCTGCAATTTTATTTTATTTTATTTTGTAGTATTTCAAGTTTGATCTCAACTCAACCACCACATCTGACAAGATGCTACCCCAGAAGGTGTTTCTTCCTTCCAAAGTCAGGAACCACATGTATAGCATCATGTGACCCTTTCGCAATTACTAATAAACTGTTACTACCTAACAGCCAGCAACATGGGTATCCAGGGGAGCCCAGAAGATAACATAGAAAAGAAAAGTTTTGGTTCCACAGTTAATGAAACCACTGTACAGTGTCCTCTTGGGCTTAACATAGCTGTGCTGCATTCGGAGTCATGTGGCAACATCTTTGTTTTGTAGGCGGCCAAATTCCGTTGAACTAGGCGAAGTGCTGTTGGATGTTTAAAAATGAACAGCTAGAGCCTAGAGGGTTAGAGGAATGGTTGTATGTTCACCTCTTGACTGCGACCTGATGGTGCAATGCCTCCACTTGGAAGGTGATCAATCAAAGAGAGGAAAATAATTCCATCTTCATGACGACATGGCATCAATAATTCAGACATTTTAAAATAAAAAGGCATTCTTTTCCCTTAAAAAATATATATTCGATGTTGATCTACTCTTGGAAATGAAACTGAATGAAGAAAAGCTTCGCTTCTTCTATTATTTTGGAGAAGAGAATGTTTCACATGCTCACACTCACCAGATGCCGCCCTTTCTTCATTACTGTAACAGTACTAAGTTAGGTCTACAATAGTTGCACCGGTAGCTAATTTCATGGGTAGAGGTGGGCATTGCGCTGTGGTGTGCCAGCATGACCTGGGTCCATCGTGCTTCGGGCAGTTCAATGCTGTGCCAACTTGCCTCGCCTCCGGTTAGGCCCAAAGCCTGTTGTGCCAGCCGAAGCCTAGCCTAAAGTAATTATACACGATGAAGGTGGCGGCAACGATGGTGGCGGCTGCCATCTTCATTTCTTTCATACTCATCTTGTTAAAACTAGTTAAAATTGAATTAGTTGCGTAAAAATATGGGCACGTAAATATTTCGACCGCATAGGTTTTGACCACGTCGACCATGTTGATCTTCGACCACGTCAATCTTCAATAACACAAATATCCGACCATCCCATCGATCTTCGACCACCTTGTATCAATCACATCAGTTTGACCACATTAGTTTTGACCACATGGGTCTCGACCACGCAGGTCTCGATCACACAGATCTTGACCACGTCGGTTCCGACTACGCTGGTTCGACCATGATGGTTTTGATTAGACAAATCTTAACCACACTAATTAACCATGTTGGTTCTTGATCACATTTATCTTCAACCACACAGATCTTTGATCACATTGGTTCGACCAAATCGGCTCTCGACCACGTAGGTCTTCGATCACCAGCGAATGCAGTAGTACCATGATCTCAACATCGGTAATTCTGTTAAGTGGTAGGACCGCAGAATGCATTACGGTAGTTCCGATTTTTCTAAGAATTGTAGATATTTCAACAAATTTTGTAAATCACATTTGCAAACTATAATATCATTCACACAAGGATTAAATATGATTCCCAACAAGTTACAAAACACATTTACACGCTTTTAGAATCATAAACACAATGATTATATGAGCATCATCCTTTTGCAAAACACATTCACAAATACAAGCCTCATACCACAAGGAATAGGAAACATGAACTTTAAACACTTATAAAACATATTTGCAATATATAGCCACATGTTACAAGGAGTCAACACATAACCTACAACAATTTACAAAACACATTCGCAAATATAGAAATCATGCTACGGAGAGTTAGAGCAAGTGAGGTTGGGCTACCAACACATGATGAGACTCAAACTGCTAGACATGACCCCTCGTAATATTATGACAACCTATACTAGCAATCTGGTCTTCTAACTAAACACCAAGATCGGTAAAAGATTAGGAACACATCCTTAATCCTAACTAGCCATACCTTTGCCTTGAGTCATAGTCTTGGCATGCATCAACTCATGATGCATCTTTACTTAAACTCCATCAACACATGATGGATCTTCATTTGACTCGATGATCAATACATGATCGTCTTCTCTTGGACATGCATCATCTCATAATCTATTTTTCACTTGACTTGATGATCTTCAATACATGAAGTCATCCCAAATCATCCTTATTTGTGCAACCTAACCTATTCATCCAACTCATGGAAAATGTTAGTACACAAACCAATTATCATTAATTACCAAAACTTCATCATTAACTCATAATCAAGGGACTAGATTATACAATATTTTCTTTTGATAATTCATGACAATCTCAACAAATAATGTGATAGAAATTGAATTTCGAGTATACACCATGTACACGACACTTGTATACTCTAGGATAAGTATTTTAAGCAAAACTTACTCATCCGGTTGTTATTAATCGTCCAACTATTAACACATAATGGAAGAACTAGATAACAACTCGATCATGAGTATATATGAACTATACCGGCTATATATACTCAAGGGATATGTTTCAAAGTAGAGATCCTTAATATGCGGAAAGATGAACGTGGATCAATACTAATGAAACATCAAAACAGAGTGAACTCCCCTAAATGTGTGCATACTAGAGTATATAATAAAGACATATGCACATATTCTTGTTTGACTATTTGTGGAGTTCAATATATATTTTGGATCCGAGAAATACACTAAGATATAAGAATGTGATGTCAAGTACATATCTCTTATGATTTTTACCCTTTTGTGCAAATGAGACTAAGTAATATCATAATTAATAAACAAGTTAGTATAACAATTTGATTTATTATTATCGCCAAATCCAATTTAATAGAGCTTGAACTTATATCCGCGCCATCTCCGGGCCTTCGGGGGTGGGGGAGGTCGTCGCCATCGTCCGGGGGTGGGGGAAGGTCCCCACCGTCGTGCGAGGGTGGGGTCGGCTACACGCGTTCACGGTGTAGACGTTGGAGTATGCACTAGAGCCCAGGACGCGCTCTCCGGACTCCGGCCTCTACGACCTCGCGTGGTCATCTGGCGATTGGCAATACATGGCTCCTGTATACACCTTCCCCTCTACTCCCCCTCTCTTTGCTCTGTGATGGCTTGTGGTGATGACCGTGAGATGGATGGCGACGAGAGGGCGATGGGAGGTAGGAGGCGAGGCCGAGGTAGCCACCGGCGTTGGCGTGCCGACCATGCTCGCCGGGCTGGGCTAGCCTGAGCACAGCACGATATGTCGTGCCGCCCGTTGGGTCAGCTTTTCAGGCCCGATCTGGCCCACCATTCGTGTCAGCCGCTACGTGGCGTGCCCGTGCCGTGCATGGGCCGTGCCAGGTCAGCTGGGTCTCAGGCTGGCACGGAAAAGCCTAGCTTGACTTCCAGCTCTATTCATAGGCATCTATGGGCCCAATGCTTTGCATTTTGTGTACTAGGAAAGGAACATGGACGTGGTGCTTACTTCCAAATAAGGAAAGCATTAACATCTAAATTGACCAGCCAGCTAGATTTTTTGAAAAAATGATTGAGGCCATATGTTGAGCAGAGTTTAGGACCATGCTCCACACCCAAACTCGTAGTGTCATACTTGGCGTCCCAAGCAAAATCAATGGGAGCTAGATTAGCTAGTACTCCATATGATTAGGGTGCAAATCATACCCATATTAGAACCGGGGGACTCTCTGCCCAGGGACCGTGTCCACGTCGACTTCGTTTTTCCTGCGGCCGACGCGTGTGCGTGCTCTTGCTTCCGCTCCGTCCGCCGCGTGTATGCGCGCTCGTTTACTGTTCACCTCTCGCGTGCGTACACGCCTGTTTTCCGGTCGGCATGCCTGGGCAATGACTGCATCACGTGGATTTGGGTTTCCCTTGAGCTGACGCGTTGCGTAGTAGTTAATTAGTGCTGATTAAAGAAATAAACCAATAGTATTTCATTTAATCCTAATCGCATTGAATTAACACTAATCATTATGTGCTAATTAAGTGTACACGATAATTTATTGCACTTGCATTTAATTAGTCTTTAAAGAATTTGGAACATTTGTTGTTCGAACAAGTTGAAAATTTCATATAGCACTTTCAGTTACACCGCTAGCATGCCATACAAATTCGGTGCTGAAACTCATTCTGTACCACGCAACAAAGGTAATTACGTTTAGATCCCTGGTTTTCACAGAAAGGTTTCTAGATTCTTGCGAAAAAGCCCCTACACACTTTTTTCTAGGTAGCGGCCCGCAGTTTCCCGTAATTACGAATAAGCCTTATTTCTTCCAGAAAAGCCCTCGTTTTTTTTGCGAAAAAGCCCCTCCACTCTCCTTTTATTGCGAAAAGGCCCTCGATTTTTTTGCGAAAAACCCCTACGCTTTCTTTTTCTGCGAATTTTTGCCTCTTTTACTTCGGTCCACACGGTGGCTGGCGTGGCGTGGCGCCACGCCTACGTGGCTAGTTATATATTACAAGTAGTACCTCTTCCCAAGATGGCCTGTAGGGAACTACTAAACAAAGCTAAGAATGTAATTGTATATGTAATTATGTAGTACTACCACGGAATGCTTTTGCCTTGGCCGTAGAGTCTTGGTCGGTTCACGTAAGCGACACGAAAAGCGGAAAAGGCGTGGTTTGAGTGCTTGACTCTTGACAACTCCTGTTGCAAGCAATGGGTGCCTCCTTTCATTCTTAGGTTCTAGACGTGGGCTACACTCGTGCTTTCGAGGGAACATTTCGATGTAAAATAAAGCCCTTTCCCCTGCTGCAACCATCATCAATAATCGCTGTCTCGATCCCTACTTTGTTCTGCTCCGCATCATGAAACCCGTCAATAATTAGCTGCCTGACTAGTATGCTTCCTTTAAGCTGAAAAAAAGGCACGAGATATGATATTTTGTTCATCCAACGTATGTAGTGGTCGAACACGAGGCCCAAAGATTAGCTCCGGATTTAACAATTACCCAACTTGCCCAAAACGCTCAGTGGACTATCACGTTGTTTAATGGCTAATGCTTTTGAGCTGCCAATAAAAAGCTGTATGTACATATTGTACTCTCCGCGAGCCAATTGTTAATGCTTCTCGTTGCTCTTGATGTATATATCCCACCGGCAGGTTACGCCTTACGTGCCCTTTCTCAGCGTTTGATTAAGAGAAGCTAGCACGAACAGAGAGAAATCTGCCAAACCGTGTTGGCTCCTGCTTTGCTGTCCAAAGATACGTCGGATGCATCACGTCATCTGGCCTACAGGATCGCTAGGGCAGGATTTGTCAAGGAAACCAAGCAGACATCGCGCATAAGCAGGGCGGATTTTGGATGAAACTTGAGCGGGAGTATAGATGATTTTAGGTTTAGATTTCTGTTTTTTTAGACTAACGCTAGGCCTAACAAGAGTACTCTTATTAGGACAGCAGAACATAAATAGTAGAATTTTAATTGATATAGGTGTGGGCTAAAAATCAAATGGAATTATATCGGTATCCCCACAGGACCTTTATTGGTCCGCGTCTGCCATAGGCTGCGTGCATCGCCCTGCGCTTGAAAATTGAAACGTACCAAAGCATTTAATCAAATTCGCCTTGCGAGCTAATCCAACTTTGATGAGCAAACCGCGCGGTGTCACATAGGTGGAGCTTGGTTGGGCTGAATTTTTATAGTTTATAGCAAAATTTTTATTATAGTTGATTAAAATTACACTGTGACTGATGATGACTTATTTGGTATAATTAAATTAAAAATAGAAAAAGGGGTTAGCCTGACACGTACAATGCAAACAAATATGGAAAAAACGACAAAAAAAAGCTCAAAAATCCGAAAAATTAAAAAAATTACGAAATTTAAAAATAATAAAAAATAAACCAAAAATCTAAGTCCAAACGAATGGGAGCATAATCATACATCCATGGCTACTCGAAGAGTTGAGTAACTTTGTTTATTCTTTGAAAGAGAAGATAAAGAGCTCCGCCGATCAATTAAGAGTTAAAGTAACCTTGAGGTGGGCGAAGAAGTCGCATCAAAGGCCAAAGCCGTGTGCATACATGGGAGCACGCATGTTGGCTATGGTAGGATCTAGCCGGCACGCACCTAGGATGCATGTGTACAGTATGCTACTGCATGCACAAGTACCCTTTCCGATCTAGAGTAGCCAAGCTACGCAGCACAGCAGCAGTGGACCTCGTTACGGACTCGTAGTTGGAGCCCTTTGGAGACGTCGCCGTAGTGCCTCCCAAGCTCCCATGGACCGACTGGACATGCATTTGGTTTCCTTATTCGTGTCTACTATTATCGCTTCGCTTCTCCTCTCTCCTCTTTTTCTTCTCTGCTGTCGCCAAAGATGCAAATTGGCAAGGGCCAATAGCTCCATAGGTGTGTAGTACATATCATGACTGAAGCGCAATTAAGCTTATCAATTTTCATCGTTAATGATCGAGTAAAGTTGAATCAGCCGATGGAACCGGATGATACTACGGAAGGATGACTTGACAAGAATAACAGTCTTTACCCCAAAATAAAATGGAGGAAGGACACGCAGATTTGCGAAAGGCGAAGGGTGGGTTCTTTAGCCCTAGCTAGCACGTAGCTCTTGGTCAACAACAGAAAGGAAATGAAGGGGCTGTTTGGTTGCTAGCCACACTTTGCCAACAAAAATTGCCACACTTGTCTAAGTTGAGATGCTCAAATTCTTTACCACACCTTAGGCAAGCCTAAGGGAATCTTGCCGCACTTTTGCCCAGTCCTGTGCATATGTATCTAGGTCTTAGGCCTAGCATTGTGGCAGAACTTAAAAGTTGGCTAGGAGAAAATATTCGTACCGGAAATATCTGTCTCATGCGTCTGCTTCTAGTTTTTTAATTTTATTTTTTTTCTAGTTTTTATTTTTTTTCTTTATTTTTTTATTGTTTATGATGATATAATTTTTATTTTTAAAATTTAATTACGCTGAAAAACTACATTAATTATAGTATATTTTAACTACTGCAATATAAAAAACCGTAAATCTGAGCTTTTAAGCCCAAATAAACACCAACTTAGTACGAACTGTACAACATCAACACACGCA
The DNA here is from genome assembly GCA_017311315.1 of Dendrocalamus latiflorus. NCBI lineage: Eukaryota > Viridiplantae > Streptophyta > Magnoliopsida > Poales > Poaceae > Dendrocalamus > Dendrocalamus latiflorus. The sequence continues at coordinate 34,602,126 of CM029637.1, forward strand.
TTCCAGCTCGTCCAACTCCAAACCGGTCCATATACTTCCGCGATAGCACAATTTGGCCAAGTCCTTATTAGAGAGTGTAACGCCCCCGTTTCCAGGGGCGCGTACGGACACGGCATTCCGCAACTATTCACGCATAAACAGTTATGGAGTGTCGCGCAAGAGTATACCATTGCATGCTTACAACAAAAGTCCAGCATATAATTCACATACGGATTAACATCCATTTTTCGACAGCGGGCCGTGCAAGCCCAAAGTATACTTACATCACAAAAACTCCAGAATCCGCTTGAGCGCGGCCAAGACCTAAAGCCACGGGTCCTCGTCGAAGAAGCGATTTTCCGGGACTTCCTCAACAGGGAGACCTTCACCTTCGTCTTGATCCTCTAAAGAGGGGATTAAGCAAGCCGTGAGCCAAACAACCGGCTCAGCAAGTCCCAAAGGGACTATATTTTACTACATGCACGGATTAACAATGGAAGGGAGTATATTTGGTTTATAAACTTTGAGTGGATGCAGTTTTATTTGCAAACATTTTGATAAGACGGACCCAAAACTACTACTTAAGATCTCAGGGGGTTTTCACGAAAGTTTAATTAACCAACTCATCAAGTTAAAGCATGTACAAAACTACTTAAGCTTCGCTGCTGGAATCACCCAAGTGACACAGCTCCATTAACCGGGAGCACGGCGTATTCGAATACCATTTGTTTGACTCTGCAGAGTTTGCTCAGCTTTACCCACACGATTTCTTAACTCCCGCGTCCGGGTTAAGAAAGCCAGGTCGTTTCACTGCTCAACTCTTTATATAGGCTCTACCCGGTAGAATTCACTCGGGTCTGGCACAATAAAACTCCCGTCCGCTTCGAGTGAACTCTACCGTTGTTAGGCACCCGCAATACGGCCTACCTAACCTCGCTTGACTCAACACCAAGCTTTCTCAACACCTGTAGAGTTTCAATCGAGTTGAGCAGCTACTAAACCAGTGTTGACAAGTCAACTCTTGTGGTTGAGCGATCACCATGTCATTTGCTTAGCGTAAGGGTCTAGTCCTTATATTTTTTCGGGGTCCGCAACCTCACCAGGCCCACGACCCAACCTAGGGTAAGCGGTGGGCGACAGCCGTCTCGCGGCTTCCCACAACACCCTTACCCTAACTTCAATCCTAGGGTAACAAATGGGCGAAGACTAACTCGCCAGCTCTTCCCCAACCCTTACCCTACCTTGTGCACGCCGGCACTCTCCGCTCTAGGGCACGGTGTCCCACACCACCATACCCTAGAGTCGGGTTTGCAAATCCTATTGGCCCGCAGCCACAACCTTATTAGTATAAGACTTTTGCATGATAATAATAACCTACAATTATCTAGATTAACAGATAATTAAATCTAAGGTTACAAAGGCAAGGCTACAAGTTTAACATGGCATTTGTCGGTGGTAGGTTTAACTACATATCATGACATTCTAAACATTTTATTTTATTTTTGAACTAACATTTCAGAACTAGCTCAATGCAAATAGCATAATAATATAATTAAATAACATGGGTTGCAACATGGTCAAAGGATTTGAGACTTGCCGTGAAGTTGGACAATCTCGGCTAGCTCGAACGTAGAAGCACCTTGGTCCTGCGACTGCACTTGAGCTTCCGGGATCTCCGAAACTAGCGCAAACACATAAAACAATTAAATCCAGCTTGAGACTAATCAAGCGAGGGAATATACGCTATTTAAAAAGGAGTAAAATGCATAAATCCTCAAATGGAAAATTTTAGGAATTTATCTGGGATGAATCTGGAGAAATGGAGGCCAAAAATGGGTTCATGACATTTTTCTGAGCAAGGTGGTAAAATTTGGGATTTTTTGGGATTTTCTGTGATTTTCTAGGATTTATTTGGATTTTCTAGGATTTTTGGAAATGGATAAATCATCTGGAAAATCGTTTAAACAGTGTCGGGCCGGCCCGGGTCTACAGTGCAGCCCGGCCGGGAATTCGCCCGTACGGCCGAGCAGCCCATGCGGCCCGGGCGCACACGCGCGTGCGTGCGGGGAAGCAGGCCGGAAACGGCCCATGCACGCGTTCGGCCGGAGGCCCGCGCGCGCGCGTCCCGCCTCGACGGATGGGCGACACGCGGCGAGGGCGAACGGGCGAGATGGTGTGTGGATGGATGGCCTGGATCCGGTGGGGTGGAATCGGACGGCTGCGACGCGAGGAGGGCGGGAGGAGCGGGGTGGCTGGATCGGATGGCTGAGGGAAGGTGCGGTTATGAGGATCGGACGGCGGTGGCTAGGCGACATCCGACGGCCAACGTTACACGGTGACGAGAGGAACGGGCGGAGGAGATGGGGCCACGTTCCCCTTTGTCTACCTCTCGCCGGGAGCTCGCGACCGAGAGGCAGAGCGGCGGAGCGGTTACACTCCGGCGACGGCAATGGTCCCCGGTGGTCGGGGAGGGCTCCACCAGATGCGCCTCAGCATAGGGGGCTCATTTTTTGGGCTTGGGAGACAAGGGGATCAGTGGTGGAGGCTGGAGGCAGAAGGGGGGTTTCGGGTTTCCGGCGGCGTGGGAGCTCTCCGGTGACGATCCGTCCAATTGGGGTGCATTTTCACGGACAAGGGACCGTGGGGCTCACAAATGCAGAGGCGGAATCGGCGGGGAGGTCCTTGAGAGTGCTGGCCACGGTGAGGTGCGACGATCGGCGGTGAGCAACGGTGCTGGAGCACCACGGGCACCCACCTGGCCAGGGACATGCACCAAAGAGGTTAGGGGAGAAGGGCGAAGCTTCTGGCGAATGCAATTGGAAAATAAGGGGGAAGTGGGGGAGATCCGCTCACTGAGGTCGCCGGCACAGGGGAGGGCAGTGACGGAGCTCCGGGCGAAGGGGATCCAATCGACGGCTCAGGGAGGTCCCCTGGAGTGGCAGTAGTGAAAGGGAGGGGTGGGAGAGCTGATGAAACAAGAGGAAGCAAGGGGCAGGGGGAGTGGCTTTTATGCCCGGGCGGAGGGAGGAGTTCCTTCGGGGAGAAGGCAATGGGCGCGACCGGGGAGTTGGTGGAGGGTCTCCTCTGCGCAGGGGGAATGACGCACGGCCCTGTAGCGGCTTAATGGCGACGCGACAGGGGATGGGAGCAGGTGAGGTCGGGCGAGGGCGGAGGCGCGTCCGCGCGCGGGAGAGGGAGGCGCGGCGACTGCCAGGTGGGACCGGAGCAGAGGTGGGGCGACGTGGCGCGAGGGCGTCCACCCCTTCGGACCGAGGCGGTCGGGACGGCGCAAGCGCGAGGTGAACCCGGGGTGGCGCGGAGACGAGCGCGGCGCGGCGCAGCGCGCAGCGCAAGCGCGTGCGCGGGGAGAAGGCGGGGAGGAGCAGGGGCGCCAGCGGGAGAGGGGAGCGGGGCGGCGCCGCAGAGGAGGGGAAGGCGGGAGAGAGCGGAGGCGGGGAAGGAAGGCGCTAGAGGGGAGTGGTGCGAGCGCCGGGGAGAAAGGAAGGCGGAAGGAGGCGGGGCGCCGGAGGGGAAGAGAAAGCGGAATCGCCAAAAGAGGAAAGCGCATTCCGGGGAAACTTTCCAAAAAAGGGAAAGTTTCCAGAAATTTAAACAAAAAAACCACAAAAATTTAGGAAATTTCCTGGTTTGAAATTTTTGGGTTTTTCAGAGAGTTAATCGTCCGTTTCTTTTCTTTTTCCGTCTATGATTTATATTTTTTTGAATAAATAAATTAGATAGTTATTTCGTCGTTATTTTGAAGTGATTTATTATGATAACTTTTTTTGAAATAGTTTATCAACATTCAATTTATTTACTTAAATACGCATATTAAAACCATAAACCATCACCATAGTCATAAGCCATCTGCTTTGTTAGAAAGTTTCGTCCCAGTAGAACCGCCGGCACCGGCAAAGCGTGTGACGTACATGTTTATTTCGTTGCCACTTGACAGACATAGTTTCTCTCAATTACTAAAGAAAAAGTGCGGTAAATCGGTCCATCTATCGGCTTGAAGCTGTCTTAGCAAAATCACGACCGCGACCAAATAAAATGTGAATGAAAATTGCCGCTTCATGCCAATAAAAAATGTTCTTTTTAGCGTTTTTCTAACAAGGGAGAAACTCTTCTAATCACAACATATATTGTAGCACCTCACATACCAATATGAAATACTAGTATAAAACGTCATCGTCAAAACAAAGAATAAATAAGAGCAACAGTAGAACTCTCAAGGAATTTAAAACTTTAATAGTACTTTATTAGAGAACCAGCGGAAGCTGAAACCAATGTTTAAAACATGTGACCGGTCCGCTTCTAACAAAATAAAGAGTAAATAAGATAACATAAATAGTGGCAAACCATTGTGATGAAAACTCGAGTGCTCCCTCCCATGCATATTGCTATCACTCCACTGGTCTTTTACCTGAGAATGAAAAGAGCAAGCGTGAGATTTAAAAATCTTAGCAAATACCCAAACAACTGTCTCAAGCAAGGTGTAAAAGGATAAGTAATTTGAGCAAGTAATTGATACAGAATAAGTGTAATGAAACTAGGTTACTAGGACCATTGATAAAAGTCAAAGATAGAGGTAACAGAAACAGTGAAATTAAGAATAATCGTTATTTAGCAAGTTATGAAAATGGCACCGACGATTACTTTCCACATACCCGATTATACGAGAGTAGTCAGGTACAACACTGTCCCTGACTGTATAACCGCAAACAGGGTGTAATATCCTGAGTAACGAAAGTGTGTAGGATCAAGGATACCGACTAGAGGGGGGTGAATAGGAGGTTTTTAAATTTTTCTTGTTCACTTGATTAATTCGTCACAATTTAAATGACAAAGATATAAAGCAATTAATCCTATGCAATTCTAGTTAACAACTTAGCCAACTTAGCTCTGAGCAATCAAATGATCACAATGAAGCAAATAAACAAGAGTTAAAGAGACAAGAGACACAACCGATGTTTTACCGTGGTAATCGGAAACTTGCCGGTTTCCCCTAGTCCACGTTGAGGTAAGCCCGGACGAATCGGACCGGCTCCACGAATTGAGCCAAACACCTCGATCACTAATGTAGCTCTTCCCCACTCCGGGTAGGCGAGCTCCAACCTTCACAATTGCCGGGTCTTCTCACAATCTTCTTGAGAAGATCACCGAACCAACTTCTACCGGATCGTCCAAGTGCCGGCAAGCACTAAGAGTAATAGATCCCGGTGTTCTCTTGAATGCAACCTAGCGCCAAATGGATTTGCAATTGAAATCTAGCACTAAATGCTCAACCACCTCACTTTGATGTGCAAAGGAAGAATTGTGGTGAAATGAATGCTCTAGGGCTTAGGAAATGTGCAATGAGTCTCTAACCATTTCCCTTGTGCAGTGGTGGGGGTATTTATAGCCTCCACCAACCAAACTAGCCGTTTGGCTCAATTTCCCGCAAAAATCAGGATGAGCGGTACTACCGCCCTTCTGGGGCCGGTACTACCGCTCCCAAATCTTTGCGTCAGAACGGCTCTGTCAGACGTGAGCAGTGACCGTTGGATTTGGCGGCGCGGTACTACCGCCGTTGAAATTTGCAGTACTACCGCTCTCCGGTAGTTCCGCAAAGTCGGCGCGGTACTACCGCTCTGGCCAAACTCCGAAGGGTCCTCAGAAATGCCGCTCTCTGGAAATTACATTCCGCTTGGGCTCCGAATCAACCGAACTCCGGAAGTACCGCTCTAGGAGCGGTACTACCGCTTCCTGCGGTAGTACCGACGTTGAAAAGGCCGGTACTTCCGGTCTGGTTATAATCCGAGACCGACCGGAGATGCTCTCTGGAAAAAACATACCGCTCGAACCTCCGGTTCTTCCAGACTCCGGAAGTACCGCTTGAGTATGCGGTACTACCGCTCTCAGCGGTAGTACCGACGTGGAAACGGCCGGTACTTCCGTTCCGCGAAGATTCAACCGAGTTCGAGGGGTGCTCTCTGGAAAAAAGGTTCCGCTCCGGAAGCGGAGCTACCGCTCTGCGGTACTACCGCATTTAGGTGCGGTACTACCGCTCACCGGTAGTACCGACGTTGAAATACGCGGTACTACCGCTTTTCCAGACAGAGCACAAACTTAGTTTCTAAAAAGATTTTTCATGAATGCAGGATTCAAAAGATCATCCAGATGGCACTAGAAGTGTGATTTCAAGTTACTAGCCAAGATCCCCCTTGATGGTACAATCATCTATCCTATAATCCGGTCTTCCACCATTCTCCAAGACCGGTAAAAATAAAATAGATCCTACACTAAGTGTACCTTTGCCTTGGGCCACAACTTGGATCTTCACAAGAGTTCTTTGGCTTGCATCTTATCACTCATATGTGGACTAACCCTTCACATGCTCATAAAACACGTTAGTCCCATATTCATATGATTTCATTAATTACCAAAAACATTTTTAGGGGCTTAGATGCTTTCAAAGTGTACGACCCTCCGTACGTTACTAGGTAGGTGAAAATCTTCCATATATGTGGGTAATCCCAAGCCATGTAACTATTATATTGTTAACAGGTTATATGGTGTGAATTTAAGGGAACTAAGGGAAGACTAAAATAAGGTTATGATAAGTGGACGAATTTGCTAAACTTGGAAGTGGAGAAACATAATTCCCAATATGAGGTAATATGGTGATAGTGATATAGGAATTATTCTAAAAGAGATATTATAACATAGCTCATACAAGGGTTGGCAGCCATCCAAGTTTTATTATATGATGAATGATTATTAGTCGGATTAACATGTATTATATACATCAATCATGACTTACATACGATATCGTACGAGTAATTGATCATGATATCAGGAAAAATAAACATAGCAACCCTAATGTTAAAAGATTTATAGTAGTTTAAACCTAAATTTAAAACATATTCATATCCTACCCTCATTAATCATTTAAGCATGAATTCTAAAATACTAATTAAAAGCTTGAATTCTAGAACATTAGTAAATGAGTATTCTAATAAATCTAAAAGCATGTGAAATAAGATAACCTAAAATATCATGGTATGAATACAACATTAAAAGTCTATAACTAGACAAGCATTAGTAATATGATAATAATCAGACAAGCATTTGCAACATAATAATAACCAGACAAGCATTAATAATAAAGATGGGATAGAGAGAGGTAAAGATGGGAGAGAGAGATAGAGAAATAAGGATGAATTTTTGAAACACTGTAGTCCTTCCTATTTTCAAGGTGCTACATATATCTACCATTGGCCTGTGTTTCCATCGGATCACCAACATCATGCTGTGATAATAGCCGGGTGTGTCAAAGTGACAGATTTGGCCTCATTCGTTTCAGTTTCAGGCCTTCAGCATCTAACTTCTGGCTTTTAATTCACTATTCATTTGTTTTGATTTTTTAATGATTTTTTGGCTTTTTTGTGGCTTTTTACTTTTTTCTCGTATTTATTTGCATTGTTCGTGATGGGCTAATCTCCTTTTTTCATTTTTAAAATCTTAAATTTAATTACGCTAAATATGTACTATCAGATATAATGAAAAATAAATTAGTTATAGTAAAAAAAATCATAAGCCATTACTAAACTGAACATCCTTAAGGTGCACGTCACGGTTCAACAACCAAAAATGGCGCGTATATAGCGCGTATGGAGTGGGGAGAAGTGACAAGCAACACAAGCATGTCCTGAACTTTTCATCAAGGCGTGTGCGGTGGGGGCACTGTGCGTGCCACCTTAACCCCCGGAGAAAAGCTTGAGGCGATCCAACACGGCGTACCAAAATTTGCCCCGCCATTAAGTGCGGGATCGCGCCATCAAGTCGCTTTCCCTCTCGAAGACGACGACAACGAGCTGTGCCTAACTATTGTGCTCGTCCAAGCTATTGTGATGTGTGCGTGCGGACATTGGGCGGATGGGCTCGGACTTCGCCGTTGCGGAGATGGTAGCAGTGGTACGGTAACTCCCCTTTATGTCTTGTTTGAAACGCGAAAAATCTTTCCAATTTTTATAAAAGATAGACTATTTTTTGGTGAGACTCTTATGAAATTCGTATGTCCAAACAGGGTCTTTTAACTCCCTTTGAGATCTCCATGCAAATCACCACGGATGGCGAGTACCACGAGGAGTCTTTTGAGTTGGCGTGCTCCATATAAGAGAACAATACAAGAGAACATAATAGAGTGGGTTCGGAACGGCTCCCGTTTCAGCTTATCACTTTCTGTTACAGTAACTAGTATTTATAAGTAAGGCTTTGAGTGTTTTACAGCTACGTATTGAGTGTGTATAAGCATAATTTCCGTAAGCGTATATTTTCTGCGTATCACTATCGCACGCCGTCTCCAAGCAATATCTAAAGTCTGAGACACTGTAGATGATCAGAAAATTTTCAGCGTCCTTTTCCGATTAGTCGACAGGTCAGGAACCGGAACAAAGGACCATGCCAGGCTTGGAACTTTGGATCTGTACATGCTTGGACGAGGGTTTGGTTGACTTAGTGGTTTCGACAGGATAATCGATGGCTTATGCATGCCCAAGTCCTGCTTGTCCGGAGCATGGGTGGGGGTATTTTCTTGATCTTTGACGTCTCACCATATCTGACCACATGAACTTCCGGGCCATCTCGCTGATCTGCTAGTAGAAATAGTGTCAGGTATGGTTCAATACTTCAATTGGAACATTGCCATGCCCCAATTAAGCGAAACAACTGGCTAGAAATTACTCACAAATCTCTCTGTGTTTTTTTTTACGATCGAGACACTGTGCGTTTGTTGGTTGCTATATCAGGTTGAGACCATCTGATTTTTAAGTCACTCATCATACTACAGTGGCGCCGTCCAAAGTCCAGACTCCAAATATTGCGGCAAGGGGTCCAACGAGAGCAATGGCTTGCAGGTAGTTGCAGCAGTCGCATGAGTTGTTCTACGAAGATCCTGAACGGGCAGTTGCCGCGTCGGAGATTTCTCCGTTTTGGTAGCTCAACTTGGTAGGTGCCAGATGAAAGGGCAGTACCATGGCAGCCTAATGCCTAGTGTAATATAATAGGCCTACTAGTTTTAACACACGGTTTTTTTTGTCTGAGTGTTCTGAACTCGGAAGGGGAAATGCTGTGCAGCTAAAGGCAAGAAACAGTTTAACACCTTGAATTACCACTGTCACTTCGGTGTGTCACTCTCACTGCTAAGCGTCGTCCTTGCGGAACAGATCCGGCACTCTCCCCTGTGCCGCCCGCAAGAGGAGAAAGCCAGCGGAGCGGAGACAATCTCTGCATCAAACAAAAGTGTCAGTATTTTAATACCAATTTTATAGATAATTTATTTAGATTTAAGAAAACTTTTAAAAGACTAGACTAAAGTCATACAGAGAGAAGACACGAGAATTTTTATAAAGATTCAGGGCTTCTTCTGAAAGAATAATAACCCTACGTCCTATGTGGCTATTACTTAGAGAATTGATTACAACTGAGAGAATAATGTGTAAATGCCTAGCACTATCTTCTGATCTGATCTCCTTCGATCCCTTTCCATCTGACATTAACCTTTATATAGTTAACGAAGCGACAGCTGTTGTTTCTGCGCCAAAAGATGTCTCAGCGCTTCAAGATATAATTGTCAGGTGGAAGTTATTGTCATACAGACGTGATGGCCCGTTCGTCACGCGGTGTTTGTCCTCAGAGACAGATCGTGTGCGATTATTAGGAACAAGCGCACGGTCTAAACGCCTTGTCAGACAGACCCACTATGTAGTAGGTTGTCGTAGACAAGCCAATTAGAGATAGATTAGTCGCAAAGAGGTCCACGACCACAAGGTGGTCGTGGGACAACATACGACTACATGGTCGTAAAAAAACTTACGACTAGATGGTCGTAGACTTACGATTAAGGAGTGGTCGTAAAATAACTTATGCCCACTCTGTGAAAAATCCCCCTTATCGATAAGGAGTACACTTGGATAATATAATGATGTAATAATTAGAGAATTATTATATTCTTGTCATTCAGCTTTCCAACTTCAAGTGAAAATAACTTACTTGAGAAAGTGAAGTTGTAGATAGGATATGGTCGAAAGTAAAGCCTTTTCAACTTTCATCAACCAGAAGCGAGCTTAGTTAACAAGGTAATTTCACTTGAGTTGGGAAGACAGACGGAATTCAAACAGAGAAATCAATGAATTCCAATCAACTTCTGCCGATCTGTCCGCTGGATCAGTTCCCGAGATGGATAACTCACACAGTTATAAAAACTTATCGTAAGATAAATTTTAGTCTTGTTACTTTCCTCTTCTCTGATATGCTTTGAGCTTTCTGCCACCGACTAGGTCGTCCTTAATCTCTTCGAAATCTCAACCATCCACTTGAGAAAAATGACCAAGTCTTCGTCAAATTGGCCAGTAGCAGAGATGGATGATACAAAATTGAAAGTATTGGAGGATGCTGAGAAAACCCCTCCCGTTAGTGGTAGAATCAAGATACTCTATTTTTGTCTATGTTCTAGCCCTCTTTAATTCAGTCTTGTTAGTGGATACAAACCCAAAGAACGAGCGTTGGATCCCTTATTTTTGGGGTTCGATACCTACAAACCCAAAGAACGAGCGTTGGATCTCCTTAGTTTGGTCCCTTACAAATGGATATGAACCAGTGATGAGAAGTCTGTTTTGAGTAACTTGTTCAATTCTGATATAATAGCTTCTTGTCGATCTGGTGCAAATCTCTATAATTTCTATTTTATGGAATTCATATCAGGCCATAAAGCTAGCATCTGCTCGACCACCTCCCTGGTGATTCCAGACATGTCGGATGGCTGCCACGTGAACACATCAACGTTTGCTCGGAGGAAAGTGACGATGGTGTCTTCCTATACGGGGTCAGAAGTAAACCCATTGCAAGCAGTTTTCGAAGACTCCGTTGGGTCCAGAGGAACCTCATTGACCTATTCGTTTAGCTTCAGCGCGGATTTTGGCTTCGAGTGCTTGCTTGAAGGCAAAGCATTGGTAGCTTCTCGAGTTGGTAGCTGGCCGACCATCTCGAGGAACTTACAGTCACATGTCAATGCCATTTTATTATCACAACGAACTATGAAGACTCCCTTAGGACCTGACAACTTAAGACATTGATATGCATAGTGAGCAACTATCAGAAAACATGTCAGAGTTGGTCACAATGTCATGTTGTACGTCATGTAAAAGTCGACCGTGTCAAAGGAGAATTTCTCTGTCCTGAAGTTGCTCAGAGATCCAAACATAACAGGCAAAGAAACTTGGCCAATAGGCTTAGCTGAAGATCCTGGTATGATTCCATGAAATGAATATCGTACTGGTTTTATTTTGGTATGAGGTACTTGCATCTCGCCCATAGTACTTGCAAATAAAATATTTAAAGAACAGCCACCATCAATCAACACGCGATTCACTCGACAGTTGTTAATAGTGGGCTCAACCACGATCGAAAACTGACTGAGTCGAGTCGAAGGGATCGGATAGTCACTCTTCTCGAACAAGACGGTGACTTCTGACCACGTGGGAAGATTATTGACAAGGGGAGGGTCGATAGGGTTTACCTCTCGTTCGACAGCCTTACACTGTCGCTTCAACTCGTACGCGGACGAACCTCCGAAGATAAGCTTGATGATGTGCTTCAAATCCTGGAAGGGCACGACCACTCGATTGCCCCACCTCATCGAGTGTGGGAAGTGGTTCCTTACCAAAATAGTAATCCTTGAGTTTTCATTGAAAATTTTGGCAGTTGCAAAGGTCGTATCCCTCCTTCTTGTGAAGTGGACACCACCTAAGCTTGTTGTCCTTCCTCGTGGGTACTTTGCCTTTGCCCCTATCAGAGTATTACTTGGAGATCGATGGCTCCGTATTGCCTATAGCCAAGACTTCCTTCGAACTATTGACCTGAGGCTTCTGACCTTTGGTCTTGTTCTTGGATTTATTGACCTTTTCCTTCTTTCCACTGCCTTCTCCTTCCCCTTTGGAACTTCGGTTGACCTGATTGATGATTTTAGTCCATTTGAACACTTTAGCAATAGTCGTATAACGGCCAGCTATCTCAAAGATCTCGATGATGGTGGTCGGTGGATGCAAGGCGATGTCTTCTATGAACCTCCTATTACGGACACCCTGCTTGAATGTCCTGATGATAGAAGTATCAGAGACCTCCATAATTGAATTATGAACCTAGCTAAAGCACTAATGAATTATCGTATGGTCTAATTGTTGTTCTACCGTATCCAGTGCAGGTCGTCCTCTTTCCTAGGGCGGTTGTATGTGCCCTAGAAGTTGGCCAATAGAAGATTGCATAGGTATTGCCACGAGTAAATCAACTCGAATAGTTGGTTAAGCAACCATGATGGAGCAGACGAGCACTGTTGGAAGATAGTTTGCCATGACATACTCGTCTCCTCCTGCTGCTCGAACCGTAGTTGTGTAAATTTGAAGCACTCGATAGGATTTTGGTACCCATCGAATTTCTCCATATTTACTGGGAGCAACCGCAGTGGCCAGCGCACTACTCAAAGTTCAGAATGAATGCCTAACATCCGGTAATGAGTTCCTAACATTTCCTTTGCGGGAAAGGGTAATTGGCGATCGTACTCGATGATGCCCGATAGTGGATGGACCCGACCTGTAGCAGGCCTCGTCTATACGAGGGTAGTACTCATCATACTCCATCTGCTGTTGTAGATTCCTTGCTTGAAGGGGTGATCGATCACCTCCTCGGTAGACGCACGGATCCGGAGTCATTCGAAGAACTCTCCTTCGGCTAGAGTTGTGGTTAGGAGACCTCTCAACCTGCATCATGTCAAACGCCACGAGGTGAGTTATGTGACCAATTAGACATGGTCATACCTGTCTAACTCTTGGAGTTATGCCAGCAAGGTTGCTCGAATTTGGCTATGACGCTGTGAAGTCTTCGCGCGATCCCTTCCTCGAAGTGGTCATAACCTGGTGCCCAAGCAAGCTCTTGAGTCATGTTCTCGAGCAAGTCGTTGATGCGTTGAAGCTCTCGAGCCACTTCGGACTGGTACTGGGCATGCCCAGACAAAGACCTCTGGGCAGCCAGTCGTCTCCTTTGGGCGGTCTCGGGATCCTCAATATCTGAGGCTAGTTGTGGCTGCCTTAATGGAGACGATTATTTCTAGGATTTCTCCTACGCTCATCAGGGAACTGACATGGTTCATCACTGGAGGTCTCCTCGCCATCGTCATGAAGGGTGGCAGTGTGTGATCGGCAGGGAGGATCCTCAAGTCTTTTTCTGAGAGAGTGACAAGAATCTACGGAGAGGGCAAAGATCTCCTGTCTAGAATCTCCACTTCTGATAGAAGACTCCTCGCTTGAAGAATGTTCCAGCCAGAGCGCATCACAGCCTAGAGTAAGCCCTGCCAGATAGTGGAATTTCAGGTTATAACCGTCTCCTATTAGAGTTGAACCATACGAGAGTACGGACGAACTCACAGAGTGCCCACCCGCCTCCATGGCTCACTAGGCCCTACTCATTTCGGCTTCAGCTTCTGGCTTCTAGTTTATTTTTCACTATTTATAAATTTCGTCATTTTTCTGAACTTTTAGCTTTTTTTGAGCTTTTTTGCCGGTTCTTTTTTCTCGTATTCGTTTGTGTTGTCTGTGATGAGCTAGCATATTTTTTCTATTTTTAAATTTTTTTAAATTTAATTACGCTAAATAAGTCACCTTCAGTTACAGTGAAATTTCAATGGTTATAGTACAATTTCAACCATAAAACATAGGTTTTTAGCCCAACAAAGCGGAGCCTAAAACTGCTCGAGACATGCATATAAGACGAGTACGTAAGGCCATTCTCAGTGGAGAGTTTCATGACGTTGTTTCCAAGACTGCCACATCATGTAAAATGAAATGAAATATGGATGAAACATCTATCCTCAATGCATAGATTCATTCTATTGTTTCATAGATATTTAATTTTATGACTCATATAGAGTTGGTAATCGTGCCAAGAGAGTTTCATCTAGATGAAACTCACTTCTTCTCTCTCTTCTTAAAAATGTTGTCATATCATCAAAAATATCTATATGGTAGCCTATTAAATGCAGATAAAACTCCCACTGAGACTGGCCTGAGTGCGTGTACGTCCACCGTTGTACAATAAAAAAAATAGAATCGAGCGCAGCGCCAAAATCCACGGCAGCGGTAGGGTAGGACGGTCAGCTTGATTAAGGTTTCGCGCTAATTAATGCAACTCCATCACATGTAACAGCACGTTTTGTTTACGGAGTAGTAGATGATGGTGTCGCAGCGCTCGCCACCTCCTCCCGCTGAATCCTGATGCTCTTTTATAACCGCACTCCACCACACCTCCGCTTTCCCTCCCAATCCTTGGACAGTAGCAGTATGTTTGCCAAAAGCCGCAACTTGCAGCAGCAACCTTTGCACACAATCCTCCTCCCCCCTCCCCACCCCCACCAGCAGCTGCCTTTTGCCTCCTCTGCTCCCCTAGGTTAGGAGGGGCTTTGCTAAGGAGAGAGCAAAAGAGAAAGTACTTGCATACCCCAACAAACAGATGCTGCCTCTCTCTCTCTCTCGTCTCTCTCTGCTTTCCTATCGTCTTCAGTGGAGTACTAGCCAGGAAGAGGAGCTCGAAGGCAGAGGATCCCAATCCCTAGCGAGAGGGGTGGACAGCGACATCGAAGGAGGAAGAGGAAGAGGAAGAGGGGGGAGCCAAGAAAAGATAGCCATGTGGGACCTCAATGACTCGCCGGCCGCCGAGGGGGTGCCGCCCCTGTCCCCGTCCGCCGACGACTCCGGCGCGTCGTCCTCGTCGGCCGCCGCGGTGGTCGAGATACCCGACGACGGCGACGACGACTCTGCCATCGCCGCGGACACCGTAGTCACGCGCCAGTTCTTCCCTCCGGCTGCCGCCGGCGAGACCTGCTCCGGCAACGCTCGTGCGGAGTGGCTCCGGCTGGCCGGGGCCCCGCCGCCCGCCGCGGGAGGCGGTGGTGGCGCTGCGGTGGCCAAGAAGAGCCGGCGCGGGCCGCGGTCACGCAGCTCGCAGTACCGCGGCGTGACGTTCTACCGCCGGACGGGGCGGTGGGAGTCGCACATATGGTAAGTTCCGTTGCCGCTGTCTTTTCCTTTCTTGAGAGCTTAAGGAAGGAGGGGGAGAGAGCGAGCGAGCGCAATAGAAAAGAAGCAAAGATGGGTGGGGTTTGGTATTGGATTCGTCTTGTTTTGGGCATTTCTAGCTTCTGCTCCTTTTGCCTTTCATAGTAACATCTTATCATTCTCACCATACTCTCCTCTCTGGTTTCTCTCTCCCCCTATCCGTTTGTGCAATGCAGGGATTGTGGCAAGCAGGTCTACTTGGGTAAGTTTCGTTCATGTGCATCTTGTCCATATCCATACTTGGGGATGGTACGCGCGACCTTTACCAATGAATCGCCAACAATAGGAGGTGTATTCTATTCCCCGGTTTCGATCCCTCACAATGGCTTGTGACGACTTGCAGGTGGATTTGACACCGCTCATGCGGCGGCTCGGTAAGAATTTTTTTCTTCTTTCTTTGATCTTTTTCTTCACTGACTAGCATGCTCAGCCAGCTCTCCGCCAATAGCGATCGAATTCGCAGTCAAATTCTCTCTTTTTTTTTTGTTTCTTTACCAACTGCAACTGCAGGGCTTACGATCGGGCGGCGATCAAGTTCCGCGGCGTGGACGCCGACATCAATTTCAGCCTGGAGGATTACGAGGACATGAAGCAGGTGAGATTTTGCAGCAAGATTGATTCTGCTCCAGGAGTAAGAAGATATTTGCAGTGTCGTTGTAACGTGTTTAGCCACCCGCAGATGAACAACCTCACCAAGGAGGAGTTCGTCCACGTGCTCCGGCGGCAGAGCACGGGGTTTCCCCGGGGCAGCTCCAAGTACAGAGGCGTGACGCTCCACAAGTGCGGCAGATGGGAGGCTCGGATGGGGCAGCTCCTGGGCAAGAAGTATCACCCTCCCTCCTCCAACCACCTCGCGTTTAGTTCCCCATCCATCCTAGTAGTATCTTCTAGCTCTTCTTGTCGTTGTGTTTGGGCTCCTGGCCTCTCATGGATGGCGCTTGTGCAGGTACGTCTACTTGGGCCTGTTTGACACCGAGGAGGAAGCTGCCAGGTAAAATTATTGGACCGCACTGTGCATCCGTTGTTTCTCGATGAAGCTTTGGGTTGGGCGTGATCTGATTGATGTGTCGTGTCTCTGGACTTGTCGGCCAGGGCGTACGACCGGGCTGCCATCAAGTGCAACGGCAAGGATGCGGTGACAAACCTCGATCCCAGCATGTACGCCGAGGAGTTCGAACCGGCGGGTGAGTGTGTACACTGTGCGTGATTTAGCAGCAATAGCCTTTCCTTTCATTCTGTTCATCTTGGACAAAATCTGTCACTGTGCAGCAGCAGCAGCGACGGGTGGCGCCGAGCACAACCTGGACCTGTCGCTTGGGAGCTCGGCGGGCTCCAAAAGGGGCAGTCTTGACGGCGGCGGAGACGACGAGAGCGCGGCGGGGTCCGACCAGCGCGTCCCCATGTCCTTCGACCTCGACTGGCAGACGGCGGCCCGGAGCACCAAAGCAAAGGTACGCAGGCAGCAACCGTGCCTTGCTTTCTGCGTCAACTATGTACTTGTCTTTCCTAACGAAATACCACGAGAAGGCTAAATGAAAATCTCTCTTTTTACTACGTACTGGCTAGTTCGACCAAAACTCTAAGCATCCCCAGAGCCAGATGCCCCCCGTCCTGCAAGTCTCCCACCTGCCGTTTAGTCCCAGGCATCACCAAGTGGGTATTTTGTAATTTCCATTTGGCGAGAGTTTAATTTCTCCATTATCTGTTCTTGGTAGGCGCGAATTAACGATACTTGTTTGGTGTAAATTGTGCTAGTTCATGAGCAATGGCGATCCGTGGACAGCGGGAGGCCTGTCTCCGACGATCGGTGGCGTGGGCGGCGGAGGCGGGCACTGGCCTCCCCAGCAGCAGCAGCAGCAGAGGCTGCACGGCTGGGGCAACGGCGGCGGCACGAGCTGGCCGCTGCCGCCGCACCAGGCTCCGCCACCAACCAACGCCGCCGCCGCCGCGACCGCAGCTGCAGCATCATCACGATTCCCACCCTATATTGCAACGCAAGCCCCAAGCTGGCTGCAGAAGAATGAGTTCCACTCCCTGACCAGACCCACCTAGATGATCAAGAACAGCGCACAGATTCATCATGGTCTCGTCATGGCGGCAAAGATCAAGAGGTGTGTGTCATTGACCCGGGGAGGCGGAGGAAAGGTTTCCTCAACTCGATTCACAACGACTACCAGTAGAACTGGATGCTATTTCTTTCTTTCTTTCTTTTGCTGTTTTTCCCCTTCTACTCTGTTTCTTGATTGGGTGGGAGAGAAACATGAGAGCGGGCATGTAAATGAGGAGTTCCCCAGAAGGGGGGAGACTTGTTAAGGGTCGCCTCAAGCAGCGTGTATCTTTCGCCGTTTTGCCACTCTTTTTTTTATTACCATGGCCAACAAGGATGACTTTGGGCGTCAACATCACAGCTCATTTTGTTTGGTCTCATGTTGCATCATTCACTGCATCACGACCATGATTCGGGAAATTTGCTCCGTGCACCTCCCGTGGGCCGACATTACTTGCCCCCGCTAAACACCTTAGAATATTTGGCCCTGATCAATATGGCTTCAGCTTATTTTTGCACTATTTATAAATTTCGTTTTTTTCTGAACTTTTGGCTTTTTTTTGAGTTTTTTTACCGGTTCTTTTTTTCCTCGTATTTGTTTACATTATATGTGATGGGCTAATATGTTTTTTCTATTTTTAAATTTTTTTAAATTTAATTATGGTAAATAAACCTCTGTCAGCTACAGTGCTTTTTTCAGCCAGCTACAGTGTTTTCAGCCATAAGCCATGAGGCTTTCAGCCGAACCGATCACCACCTTAGTGGATCTCCCTTTTTTTTAATCTACCCGTGTTTTTTTTAAAACCTACTGTGTAGGAACTGTAAAAAAAAGTAAATCAGATGAACATACTATATAATGCTAAAATTTGGCACATCAATCACATATTGTAATCTTGATATTGCTAACCCAAAATGTTGATGCTATAAGTTGTTAATACGATTTAACAATAGTTTTTCTGTTGAGAATTTATGTTCATTGTTTTACAAAATATACCATCTGTCGTAGTGGGTTTTAGAAGGCTCGAGAGGGGTGTCTGGAGCCTAAAACTTAAGAGAGGAGATTGGTTGAGTATAGCTGATGCTTAATCCCAACTAAGTCTATTTCATACATTCAAAATGCTCTCTCTTCATGGTACCCTAGGAGTCATATTTATAGACATAAGAGATATTATTTATACATATATCCCTTTAGGATCTTTACTATTAAAGATAAACATGTCATTTCATTAGCATTGCATTAATGGGCCTGTCTTTTAGTTACCCGCCACTCCCCCAACACTGTCCCAAAAAACCAATGTATAGTATGCAAGGAGTCCCCTATTTCACGTACAGTAGGTTCCTCTTCCCCTATATTCACCGATTTTACGGGATTTGATTTGATCACGCGTGACCTCTCAGTTGTTGAGCTTCAAACAAAATTGTGCTGACCAACACTACTAGAATTCATGGTTTACTTGAAAGCATATAAAAACCTGAGCAGTAGAAAACCAACAATTGTTAGTAACCACAGCTTACTGCATGCAGTTTCCTAACCGAGGTGGTACGTGAAACACCCCAAAAATTCAAAGTTTTTGAATTTTTATTGAATTTTGCTTGAATTCATTTTTCTTTCCTAATTTGGCCATTTCCCTGGAATTCCCGCTTTCCTCTTCCGTTCATCCCGCCTCCTCCCCGTTTTGGCGCTCCCGCGCGCTGCCGCCTCCCCACCGCCTCTACGCTTCGCTCGCCTCCCGTTCCGCCACCTCGCACAAGATATTTAGGCGTCGTTTCCCTCTGCTCGACATCACCTCTGTGCGTCCGGTCCCACACGTCAGCCGCCCTTCCCTGCCCCTTTCTTGCTCCGCGCGCCACCGCCTTGCGCTTGCTCTCTCGCCGTAGCTTCCCTCCTCTCTGATATTTCCCAACTTGAGCACCCAAGTCAAAGGGGTCGTACTCTTTGCATAATAGCAGTGCCAGCTCCGCCTCTATTCACTGAGCAGTAGCAGAGGCCGCCCCATTCCTCTCTTCTTGCCCTAGAAACTCACTCCCGAACTGCCCCTTCGTTGCCACCGCATTCTCCGGCGTTGTAAGCTCCCCAGCCGCTGCAGAGTGCCTCACGACACTCACCAATACCCTCCAAGGCCGCCAATTTCAGCCAAGCTTCATCATGTCGCCGGCGATTGCTCCCCCTGAGCTCGGTAAGCCTTCTCGGCAATCTCCTTCATTTCTCAGTAAAACTTCAATTATCTTTGCCCTTAGCATCCCCAAGGCCGGTTGATATCGCCACCGAGCTCGCCTTAGCTCGAGCGAAGCTCAAGAGCCCGGGCGGCGTGAGCCCTTGCCGGCGGTAAGGACCTCACCGTGGCTAGCTTGTTTGAGCTTCTCCCAACCCAAGCCAATACCACCATGGCAATATTGAGCAACCATAGATGGTGAAACACCAACCAATTTCGCCGGAGAGACACCGGAGTCCCTAGGCGGCGCCGTGAGAGCCATCATCTTCTCGGCCGCTGCCTGCCATCCCTGCCCATCCCTAACCTCCCTAAAACCCTAAAGTGGGTTCCTAAGCCTAAGCCGCCCCTCTTTGCACCACCCTTACCTCCGGAGAAATCCCGCCGGTGTCGCCCCGTCGGAGCTGCCGCTAGCTAGAGGTTGAAGATGACTATGAGGGCGACGTGGTTACATCGTGACCGTCGGTACCCACTCATTCCTTCCATCCGAGCGTTCGCTCTCATCCGAGTCCAGGTGTAGCACCCCACATATAACCAAGGTGGAATACTACTATGGAACGTCATCGCCAAGAAATAAGAGTAATAATAAAAGACAATACAAGAATACGTACACAAATTAAAACCTTTAAAGTACTTTATTAAATAATCAACGGAAGCTGAAATAATGTTTGAAATATGGGACCGGTCCACTTCTAATCAAATGACAAATGATGAAAATGGCAAAACTTGTGGCAAGCCACAGTGCTGAAACTCGAGTGCTCCCACCCATGCATGCAGCTATCAATCAACTGGCCTTTTACCTGAGAGGAAAGAGCAAGCGTGAGATTTGGAAATCTCAGCAAGTACCCAACTACGGTCGCAACTCAAGAGTAAAACAGGAAATGCAACCATATGAAAATAAAGAGTAAGCATGACAAGTAAACAATGGACATAAGGCAAGCAATGGACAGCTGATATCGGAAATACTGTCATAAGTGAAAAACGGATATTATGAGAACTGTGTATTGGAGATATTTGTTATGTAACAAGTTATAGTAAGTTAGAGCACGGGTGCCGGCGACCTCATCCCACATACCCGGTTATACGAGAATAGCCAGGCACAACCTTGTCCTCGACTGTATAACCGCAGACGGGGTGTAATATCCTGTGTAACGAGAATGTACGGCCCCCCGTACGTTACCAGGTTGGGTGGAAATGACCCCTATATGTGGGTAGCCCCGGCGTGATAACCCTTATTTCGTTATTTAGCAATTTATCCATGATATAATTAGAGAGTTGTGATTGAATTAGGATATGGTTATGAGAGTGAAGGTTTGATACGATGAGACTAGAGACAAGGTTGATAATTCATGATGTTGGAAATAAGATCTGTCGATGAGGAGGTTCCTAACCCGTGTCATACAAGGGTTGTCAAACATATCTTTTATTAGATGATAAATGGGTTATTAGTCAAGTTAATGTGTAGTAACCGAATCAACAACAGTCCAGGAATAATAATCAACAATTAAGGATTACAGCTACAAAGCATATAAATAACCGACCAATGTTAAAGATTACTAGTGATCAACCTTATATTTGAGCATGATTCGGCACAACTCTAATTACCATTTAAACATTGGTTACAATCCTAACCATATAAGAATTCTACGGTTAACGGCAGATTAATTCCAAGCATTTACTACTATCTATCTTGTCATATAAACATCTACTAAACTACAACGACTCACAACAGGCAACAACATAATATAATGATCAGAGATCGTGCTAAGGCAACAGTAACTATAAGATATAGAGTGCAAAAGAAACAGGTTACGGCCGCGAGGTACTTGCCTTGAGCACGCTCGACGGACACGCTGCACGAAGGATCCGAGAAACGCAACTGCCCAGCTGCTCCCTCGACAGCTACGTGAGAACCTACAGGGTGATATAAGAGACAACCGATCAGATATGACAATTTTGATTAGGAAACGACAAGGAATAAACAACTGGATGAAAAACAGCAGTTCGGTCGCGCAAACGACCGATCGGCCGCAACGCCGCCGCCGGCTGCCCCGCTGCTTACGCACGGCTGCATGCGCGTGTGCATGAGCCTTCGGCGCTACCGCACAAGCCGACGCCGCCGGCCATGCGATTGCATGCAAGTGCGAGCGGGTGCATGCGTGCGCATGGCTGTGAAGGTGCTGCCGCCGCCACCGACGACAACGCCGCCGCACGCCAACCGGCCGGCCGCTAGCAGCCAATGCAGCCCACGGCATCTAAGTAGACGTGCGCTGCATGCAGCTGTGCATGCGTCCGTGCGGCTCACCGGCCGCCGCCGACGACGACGACGCCGACGCACGCCGACAGGCAGGCCGCCGGCAGCCCAAGCGTACCCAATGGAGAGAGAGAGAGAGATTGATAAGCTCCCATGCAATTTCCGTGAGGGAGAGGAAGATTGATATGTTGCCATGCAATTTACGTGAGAGAGAAATTTACGTGAGAGAGAGAGATTGAGAAGAAGTGAGATTAGGAGGGAGATAGATTAACCTGGAGAGGAAGAGGCGGCGCAAAAGGGAAAAAGAGATGAGTTCTCTCTATTTAAGGAGATTAGATTAGGGTTTTAGTTATTTATTTATTTATTTAAAATTATCTATTTCTATTTCTATTTTTATTTTCGGGTGCTACAGCACTCCCCCCTTAGAAAAGATTCGGCCTCGAATCGACTACTCCGGAGATTAACTTAAGAAATTGGAAATTGAGAGTAACAGATGAAGGGAATAAAGAATCAGACCTGGAGAAAAGAGATCGGGGTACTTTGCGCGCATTTGGGACTCCAACTCCCAAGTGGCTTCGCGCTCAGTTTGATTGGACCACAACACTTTGACATAGGTAAGGGTTCGATGCCGAAGCTGACGTTCTGAACGCTCCAAGATCCGGATCGGTCGTGCCACGACGGACAGTTCCTCCGAAACTTCCAAACTGGGCAACTCCAGAATTTGGTCCGGGTCATTTAGGTACTTCCTCAACATGGAGATATGGAAGACATTATGGACACCAGCCAGAGATGCAGGCAACTCAAGACAATAAGCAAGCTTCCCGATTCGCTCGATGATAGGAAACGGTCCGACGTAACGGGGGTTCAACTTTCCTTTTGCCCCAAAACGGACCACTCCCTTGGTCGGGGAGACCCTCAAGAGAACCTGATCGCCCACCTCAAACTCCAACGGCCGACGGGAACGGTCGGCATAGCTCTTCTGTCGGCTCTGGGCCGAAAGCAAATTGCTTCTGATGAGATCGATCTGCTCCTTCCAATCTCTGACCTGCTGAGGCCCCAACAACTCCTTCTCTCCAACCTCATCCCAGTGAAGAGGAGAGCGACAAGGTCGGCCATAGAGTGCCTCAAAAGGAGCCATCCCGATACTGGAATGAAAACTGTTATTGTAGGAGAACTCTGCCAGAGGTAAGTGATTCTCCCAACTGCCCTTCCATACCAGTATGCAAGAGCGCAACATGTCCTCCAAGGTACGAATGGTTCTTTCAGATTGACCGTCCGTCTGAGGGTGGAAGGCAGTGCTGAAATTGAGTTTAGTGCCCAGATTCTGATGCAAGCTCTTCCAGAAATGGGAAACAAACTTGGCGTCGCGATCTGAAACAATGGTCTTAGGAACACCATGAAGGCGGACAATCTCCTTGACGAAAATGGTAGCAAGATCACTGGCAGAATAAGTAGTCTTGACCGGAAGAAAGTGAGCCGACTTGGAAAGGCGGTCAACAATAACCCAAATAGAATCCATACGTCGGGGTGACTTAGGAAGTCCAACCACAAAGTCCATAGCAATGTCCTCCCATTTCCACTGGGGAATCTCCAAAGGCTGCAGAAGACCAGCAGGACTGCGGTGCTCTGCTTTTACTTGTTGGCACACCGCACATTGAGACACAAACTTGGCTATATCTTTCTTCATCCCTGGCCACCAAAACTGACGTTGGAGATCTTTGAACATTTTAGTTTCACCAGGATGAATGGAATAAGGAGTTTTATGAGCCTCGCAAAGGATGTCCCTCCTCAAGGATGAATCAGAAGGCACCCAAATGCGGTTTCGAAATCGCAAAAGTCCTCTATCATCCGTGGTAAAGTCTGGCCCATGAGGTTTTGCTCGAACCACCTCCCCGCGAACATGTCGGATCTCCGACCCTGCGGCCTGGGCCTCAAGCACAGCATTAAGCAAAGGAGATGAGCTCACTGACAAGGCTGAAAAGGCCAAGCAAAGTGTGGTCTGAAGGTCCTCCAACTCCTTTTGAACTGAAGTAGGAACAGGTACGCCATCACTTCGCTTTCTGCTAAGAGCATCCGCCACCACATTTGCCTTGCCCGGGTGGTAATGAATTGTGAGGTCATAATCCTTGATCAATTCCAGCCAACGACGCTGCCTCAAATTTAATTCTTTCTGGGTGAGGAAGTATTTCAAACTCTTATGATCTCTGAAGATGTCACACTTCTCACCATAGAGATAATGACGCCAAATCTTGAGGGCGAAAACCACTGCCCCCAACTCCAAATCATGAGTAGGATAATTAAGCTCATGCTTCTTAAGCTGACGGGACGCGTAAGCTATCACCTTGTCCTCTTGCATAAGGACGCAGCCCAATCCCAACCGAGAGGCATCACAGTAAACAGTAAACTTCTTCCCTTCCTCGGGCAGAGCAAGAATAGGAGCGGTGATGAGACGCTCCTTCAAGGCCTGAAAACTGGACTCACAATCCTCTGTCCAAAGGAACCGTTCCCCCTTCTGAGTTAATTTGGTCAAAGGCTTGGCGATAGAAGAAAACCCCTCAACAAAGCGCCGGTAATACCCGGCCAACCCCAGAAAACTGCGAATCTCTACCACGTTACTGGGTCTCGGCCAGTCCACCACTGCTGCAATCTTGGAAGGGTCTACAGAAAGCCCTTTTCCGCTAATGACATGCCCAAGGAAACTGACAGAGGAAAGCCAAAAAGCACACTTCTTCAATTTAGCAAATAGCTGATGCTTCCGAAGAAGGTCCAGAACAATCCGAAGGTGGTGTTCATGCTCCTCCGCAGTACGGGAATAGATCAATATGTCATCAATAAAGATAATAACAAACTGATCCAAATACTCATGAAATACCCGGTGCATCAGATCCATGAACACTGCCGGAGCGTTGGTTAAACCAAATGGCATCACCAAAAACTCAAAGAGACCATACCGAGTGCGAAAGGCCGTCTTGGGAATATCAGAAGCCTTGATCCGCACTTGGTGGTAACCAGACTGCAGATCTATCTTGGAAAAGAACTTAGCTCCCTTCAGCTGATCGAAAAGGTCATCAATGCGAGGCAAAGGATACCGGTTCTTGATGGTCACTGCATTCAGAGCGCGGTAATCGATGCACATGCGTAGACTCTTGTCCTTCTTCTCCACAAAAGTGATCGGAGAAGCCCACTATGAGGTACTACGCCTGATGAAACCCTTACTCTGAAGATCATCCAATTGTCGCTTCAACTCCTCTAGCTCAGTGCGTGACAGACGGTAGGGAGCCTTGGCAATAGGTGTGGTGCCCGGAATAACATCAATAGCACACTCAACCACCCTGTCTGGAGGAAGGCCTGGAAGTTCGGCTGGAAAGACATCAAGAAATTCCCGAACAATGGGCATATCTTCTGGTAAAGGTCCGGATGCAGGCTTCTCAAGCATGGCAAAAAGACACCCGGACTTGGCCATTTCACGGCGACCAAAGTAAGAGGCCAAGAATAAGAGGCTGAGGTAACGCTCCTTGCCCTGATAAACAATTTCTCCATCATCTTGGAAAAGAATAACCTTGCGGTCAAAACAATGAATAATAGCATGATGACGAGATAACCAATCCATGCCCACAATCAGATCAAAGGGGTGAATTGGCGCAACCACCGCATCAATGCCAAAAACATGACCTTCAATTTCTAAAGCCACATTGAGACAAGCTAAGTTGCTAGAGAGAGGTCCATTAGCGGTAGATACCAACACTGGAAGCTCCAACGAACTAACTGGGATTGAATGCTGCTGAATAAAGTGAGATGCCAGGAAGGAGAAACTAGCCCCAGAATCAAATAATGCAAGAGCAGGATAAGAGTGCAATGTAACCATACCTAACAGAGTAAGGCAAGTGTGAAAACAAGCCAAGGAAATAGGTAAATAACATCCGAAGCAAATGTAAAGGAAATGATAGGTTACCATGCACAACATCGGAACGACGGTGAGACTCCTGAGTCGGTAGTGCGTAGAGACGCGCATCAGTACCGTCAGGTGCAGTAGCGATGGGAGTAGTAGTCGGGGCTAGAACAACTGGAAGTGGACAACAAATGAGACTACACAAGAAAGAAATGCCTGACGAAGACATAAACACATTGACAACTTACCCGCTCTCTGATGATCAGCAGGTGGAAAAACCAGTTGGTTCACCGTGCCAGCTGGAGCCTTACGCTTTTTTGATCAAGCCTGGCGGAAGTATGGAATCAGGGTTCTGAGAGCACACAATAGACTTGTGTCCCTGAATCCCACAAATGTGGCACTTGCCAGAATAGCCACAGTGACTGCCCTTATGATCTTCGCCACAATGATAGCACACCATCTTCTTTCCAAAGGTTCCCCTAGCTCCTGAGTTGCTCCCGCCCTTGGGGCGACGAGAAGGAGAGGGAGACCGCTGGTGCTTTCCATTAGAACGAGCCTTCTTGGAGTCCCACGAACCGGACTCACGCCGTGGCTCAGAAGGATAGGGCCTACAAAAGCAAGTAATTTTAAGGAATTTTGGTCGAACAAGGAATTTAGATAAATGAAAGATTGGATTGAAAGACAAATGAACCTTTTCCTGTCAGAGATGGCAGCCTTTTGGGCCGCGGTCTGACGAAGCTGGACCTCCATCTGCCGGGCGCGGTCCACCGCATCCCGGTAGGTGCGTATGTCCATGGCAGCCAGAACATGACGAATCTCCTCTCGAAGACCTCCAATGAACCGCCATGCCTTCTTCTGCTCATTAGCATTCACCTCAGGAAGAAAACGGCAAATCTCCCGAAATGCCCTCTCGTACTGCTCCACCAGTTGACCCTCCTTCTGCCGCAGAGAGTCAAGCTCAAAGTCCTTCGCCCTAGTTAGGGCAAAAGGATAGTACTCTGCGGCAAAAGCGGTGGTGAAGTCCTCCCAGCTAGGTGGCCCTGCACGAGGCCCGCGTGAGCCTCGTACCTCAGCCCACCACAAGTCCGCCTCTCCCATCAGCTGCTGAGAGGCGAACAACACCTTCTCCTGGGTTGTGAGCTCCATGGTGTCGAATTTCTTGTTCATGTAGCGAAGCCAATCATCAGCCTCCACTGGCCCCGAACCACTGAAGGTCCGCAACCCCAAGCGCTGCCACTCCCTCATTGTCATGCGTGGAGCAGGAGGGGGTGGCACCTGCGTAGGTGCAACAGCAGCAACCGCCACCTGCGACGTCGTAGCCTGATTGGCAAGCATCACAGGCAGA
Source organism: Dendrocalamus latiflorus (assembly GCA_017311315.1). Taxonomy (NCBI): domain Eukaryota; kingdom Viridiplantae; phylum Streptophyta; class Magnoliopsida; order Poales; family Poaceae; genus Dendrocalamus; species Dendrocalamus latiflorus. The sequence goes on from CM029637.1 coordinate 34,628,996, forward strand.
GCGGTCTGCAGCAACGTGACCAGGCTCTGCACCTGAGCCGAGAGCTGCTGCACCTCGCTCTGAGAAGCTACTTGCGCCGAAGAAGAAGGAATTTCTGAGGTAGGATCCACCGGAGGAGGTAAAGTGGTAGCATCTGGAGCAGAGCGAGCTGGTGAATTGGTCTGACCCTGATTATCCGGTTCGCCAGTGCGTTCACGCTCCCGGTCCACGTACTCCTGCACGCGGCGGCTGGCACGCCTGGCTGGAGGCATACTGTTGCATTGAAAGGAGGATTGAAACAAGGCAGGAAATGATAATGAGTGAGAGTAACAATGGAACCCTGAATCAAGCAATATGCCAGTGACTAGATATGCATGCATGAGTAAACTAACCCGAAGCCCTGTGCACATGCCAATTATAAAAAAAAGATTTTTTTTCCAGAAACTACAGCCTGAGCTCTGATACCAACTGTAGCACCCCACATATAACCAAGGTGGAATACTACTATGGAACGTCATCGCCAAGAAATAAGAGTAATAATAAAAGACAATACAAGAATACGTACACAAATTAAAACCTTTAAAGTACTTTATTAAATAATCAACGGAAGCTGAAATAATGTTTGAAATATGGGACCGGTCCACTTCTAATCAAATGACAAATGATGAAAATGGCAAAACTTGTGGCAAGCCACAGTGCTGAAACTCGAGTGCTCCCACCCATGCATGCAGCTATCAATCAACTGGCCTTTTACCTGAGAGGAAAGAGCAAGCGTGAGATTTGGAAATCTCAGCAAGTACCCAACTACGGTCGCAACTCAAGAGTAAAACAGGAAATGCAACCATATGAAAATAAAGCGTAAGCATGACAAGTAAACAATGGACATAAGGCAAGCAATGGACAGCTGATATCGGAAATACTGTCATAAGTGAAAAACGGATATTATGAGAACTGTGTATTGGAGATATTTGTTATGTAACAAGTTATAGTAAGTTAGAGCACGGGTGCCGGCGACCTCATCCCACATACCCGGTTATACGAGAATAGCCAGGCACAACCTTGTCCTCGACTGTATAACCGCAGACGGGGTGTAATATCCTGTGTAACGAGAATGTACGGCCCCCCGTACGTTACCAGGTTGGGTGGAAATGACCCCTATATGTGGGTAGCCCCGGCGTGATAACCCTTATTTCGTTATTTAGCAATTTATCCATGATATAATTAGAGAGTTGTGATTGAATTAGGATATGGTTATGAGAGTGAAGGTTTGATACGATGAGACTAGAGACAAGGTTGATAATTCATGATGTTGGAAATAAGATCTGTCGATGAGGAGGTTCCTAACCCGTGTCATACAAGGGTTGTCAAACATATCTTTATTAGATGATAAATGGGTTATTAGTCAAGTTAATGTGTAGTAACCGAATCAACAACAGTCCAGGAATAATAATCAACAATTAAGGATTACAGCTACAAAGCATATAAATAACCGACCAATGTTAAAGATTACTAGTGATCAACCTTATATTTGAGCATGATTCGGCACAACTCTAATTACCATTTAAACATTGGTTACAATCCTAACCATATAAGAATTCTACGGTTAACGGCAGATTAATTCCAAGCATTTACTACTATCTATCTTGTCATATAAACATCTACTAAACTACAACGACTCACAACAGGCAACAACATAATATAATGATCAGAGATCGTGCTAAGGCAACAGTAACTATAAGATATAGAGTGCAAAAGAAACAGGTTACGGCCGCGAGGTACTTGCCTTGAGCACGCTCGACGGACACGCTGCACGAAGGATCCGAGAAACGCAACTGCCCAGCTGCTCCCTCGACAGCTACGTGAGAACCTACAGGGTGATATAAGAGACAACCGATCAGATATGACAATTTTGATTAGGAAACGACAAGGAATAAACAACTGGATGAAAAACAGCAGTTCGGTCGCGCAAACGACCGATCGGCCGCAACGCCGCCGCCGGCTGCCCCGCTGCTTACGCACGGCTGCATGCGCGTGTGCATGAGCCTTCGGCGCTACCGCACAAGCCGACGCCGCCGGCCATGCGACTGCATGCAAGTGCGAGCGGGTGCATGCGTGCGCATGGCTGTGAAGGTGCTGCCGCCGCCACCGACGACAACGCCGCCGCACGCCAACCGGCCGGCCGCTAGCAGCCAATGCAGCCCACGGCATCTAAGTAGACGTGCGCTGCATGCAGCTGTGCATGCGTCCGTGCGGCTCACCGGCCGCCGCCGACGACGACGACGCCGACGCACGCCGACAGGCAGGCCGCCGGCAGCCCAAGCGTACCCAATGGAGAGAGAGAGAGAGATTGATAAGCTCCCATGCAATTTCCGTGAGGGAGAGGAAGATTGATATGTTGCCATGCAATTTACGTGAGAGAGAAATTTACGTGAGAGAGAGAGATTGAGAAGAAGTGAGATTAGGAGGGAGATAGATTAACCTGGAGAGGAAGAGGCGGCGCAAAAGGGAAAAAGAGATGAGTTCTCTCTATTTAAGGAGATTAGATTAGGGTTTTAGTTATTTATTTATTTATTTAAAATTATCTATTTCTATTTCTATTTTTATTTTCGGGTGCTACACCAGGTCGTCCGATCTTCATCGCTCGGCTGCCGATCGCTGGGGCGCTTGCGCGTTTAGCCCATCGGCCGCGCGCGCCTGGGCCTTGGCCTGCCGGCCCAAACGGCCGCACCAGCGCGGGAGAAGGCCGCCGGCCGTACTGTGCGATTGGGCCGAGCCCAATACTATTCACCCAACGGAGCCCAACCCTGTTCACTAGTTTTTGGAAAAGCCCAGGAAATTTAGAAAAAAATCCCTAAAAATCATAGAAAAATCCAGAAAAATCTAAAAATACCAAAATACACCATTTTGACCAGTTTAACATCCCAAATTCAAATTTGGCATCCATTCCTCCAAATTTCGATTCTAAAAATTCAAATTTCACCATTTCACAAACTTAACTCTTTAAATTCCGTTCCCACTGTTCCACCCAGTTCAAATATTATAAATTCAAATTCCACCATTTCATCAAATTCAAATTTTATAATTTCAAATGTCATTAATTCAAATTTAACCCTTACGTCATAGTCAGCTCCAAATAAATTCAAACTATTCCGTTATTCAAATTAAATCCTAATAAAACCTCAAATTCATCCAAATTAAAAGGCGACCATCCATTTCTAAATCTTCATTCCTTATTCTCGAAATTTATCCAACACCTATCACCCTTCGTTTGTCTTGAACCCATCAGATCCAATCCTCGCCTTGTTAGTCAACTAAGCCCTACTAAACTCCGACCACCAACCCACCCCATTTCTTTTTATGTTATTTCTTGTTTTTAATTGCATTTTGTTCCCAGCTTGCATCTCGCAAGGCAGGAACCTGGTGGACTTCGTTTTGTACGCTAGTGATCGGACCAAGCGGGTTGGTCAACTGAAGGGTAGCAAAGGCATTTGAAGCTAATCAAGAAGATCAAGTGCAGCAGTAAGAAGGCAAGTCACATATTTTTGATCATATTGAATCCCATGAAATTTACATTATTTACTTATGTATTTTCATTATTGATAATTGTGAAATGGTAGTTTACATAAAATAAAATGTTTAGAATGACATGCTATTTAGATAAGTCCTACCACTGATAAAAGTCCTGCTTACTTTGATGGCCATATTCACCTTGACAACCTTAGTAATTATTGAAGTATTGTATAGATGTATGTACCATCATCTCATTCAACATTACACACTACTAAGTGACTTTGGCCGTTGGCCAGTAGGTTTGAAAAACCCCGGACTTAGGGTAGGGTGGTATGGGACACCGTACCCTAGACCGGTAATGCTGATGTGCAGGGTGGGGTAAAGGTGTTGTGCGAAACCGTGCGGCGGATTTCGCCCATCGCTTTACCCTTCAACATGTACACTATTAAGGTTTGAATCGTGAGCCAGTGGATTTGGAAAAACCTGATCTAGGGTGAGCGTGCCCTAGAGCGGAGGTGCCGGTGTGCACAGTTAGGGTAAGGGTGTTGTGGGGGACCGTGAGTCGGTTTTCGCCCACCGCTTTACCCTGAGATGGAGGTTGCGGACCTCAAGAAAAATATAAGGGTAAGAACCTTGTGCTAAGTAAAAGACACAGTGATCGCCCAACCACAAGTGTTGATACATCAACCCTGGTCTAGTAGCTGCTCAAATTCGATTGAACCTCTACAGATCGATCTGACCGATAGTATGCTAAGGTAGGTCAGGAGTTGCCTGAGCTTACTAGGAGGCCTACTAGGTAGAGGCTATATAAAGAATTGAGCAGCGAAAACCCTTGTTTTCTTAATGTCAGACGTGGAATTAAGAAATATTGTGGGTAAAGCAGGGCAGCTCTGCAGAGTGAAATAAATGGTATTCGAATACGCCGTGCTTCCGGTTAATGAAGCTGTGTTAACTGGGTGATTCCAGCAACGAGGCATAAGTAGTGTTTCTGATGTTGTTAATTTGAGTAATGATGAGATTTTATCTGATAACAGAAAACCCCCTGATCTTAAGGAACAATTGTTTTAAAAGTTTTATCTGTTTGCAAATAAAATTGCATCCACCTTTTAATAAAACACTATACTCCCTTCCCTTGAAAATCCTGGCATATAGTTATATATTATTTTCCACATGTGATTTGCTGAGTACGGGGTTGGAGTACTCAGGCTTGCAAAATTTCTCCCACAGATACCAGAAGAAAAGGAAATGCTGCGATTGTTCGTGTTAGGGTTACGTCTGCACTCAAGTGTTCCTGTGGAGTTTTCTTCGGCTCTTCTATATGTAAGTTAAGTTTTGGGTTTGAACGCCCGTATTGTCATTAAAGTTGACCATTAGGTCTTATTTCAATTAAATTAAATTGTTTTAATTGTTCGTAAGCAGGCTCGATACACTGTTACGCCGCAACGGAACTCCTGGGCTGTTGTGGCCGTACGACGCTCCTGTTCCCAAAAATAGGGGCGTTACAGTACGGTAATAGGATGAGAAACACCATTGATTTCTCTCCGAAGAAACATATATTGATACATATTCGCTATTGATCAGTAAAAGAGTCCGGTTTCATGAGAACAGAGCTAGTCTGCTGAAATAAACAAATGCAAGTATCTATTTTTTTCTTCATATTTTACATCCTCGGAGATGCTTTAAAATGAGTTGCCTATGCGCCTCCCTGAAAAAAGAAGAGAAGAGGATAGCCCTGGGCTAGTGGACGTAACATTTTGCTAGAGAAAGAGGATTCGTTGTTTCTAATTTGGGCATCGCAATATTTGAAGTGGGGGAGGAGAGAGTAGAGTGGAGCATAGTAGGGTGGGGGCCAGGCCAGGAGAAGCAAAAGCAGCCAGTGCAAGCAAGCATGTGTATGTATGGTACTCGTTTGCAAAAGTGGGCTAGGCCAGGAGCTTAAAGGATGGACGGTGAAAGCTTATTCATGTAACTGGCTTTGGAAACAAGGAAGTTCGTATTGTCTTTTACTTAATAATTTTTAGCTAAAAGTAAATAATAATAGCTGAAATAAGTGGTTTTTAAAAGAAGTAAATGAGCGATGAAAAATTTAAGAGAGAGATATGTGCGTAACGGGAGTGTAAGGAGTGAGACGTGTGATACATCCATCACTTTTTATTTTATTTCTAAAGTGAAGAAACCGCTTTAAAAAATTAAATATTAGTATTATCTTTTAACTTTTGTAAACAGCTGGAAAGAAATAAGAGTCAATATCATCGAGCCTTTAACGTGGATTGGTCCGATGCCGTGTCACTCTCCTCGGCCTTTAATTAACGTTGGCTCTCTCTCTCTCTCTCTCTCTCTCTCTCTCTCTCTCTCGCTCACGGCAACGCGCGCACTGCATTGCCCGTCAGGTCTGCGACCAACCATATGTAATTGCCCAACTCAGCTCGACTCGCCCATCCTTGATCTCTTCTCTTCATTCATTCATTCATTCATTCATTTGTACGAGCTGCTCTTATTAGTTTCTCTTTCAGGAGTACGCCCTAGTTCTTGGGCGCATTATATGGGCACTTGGGCAGGGAAACCTTGCCGTCTTGTGCAACCATGTCAGAATCATTTTGATGCTCGTTCTAGATTCCTTGGATGAACATGGACGCGTCCTGCTGAATTCCAAGAATTTTTGTGTATTTGAGGTAGCCTCGAAAAATTGTGATTCCGCCAGATAAGGACAAACTGGGTGTATTCAACATCATTTTTAGTAGGGACGTCTAAGCGTAGCAACCCTCAACACTTCGTGGCTTACAAGTCTTCTAGCTTTTCTTGTGTAAGGACCAGAGCGGTTGCACTGCACATGAAAAGCCCTGTTCTTTTGCAATTTTAGGGTGGCTTTGGCTACAGTTCTTTGAAACCTGAAACAAACAGGACGTTTTTTTTCAAACCGCTTTTTCAAACGGCTTTCTGAACTTATTGGCCCGTGCGTCATCTATGTTAGTATTTCTGTCATTCGTCACCGTATCGAAAAACACAACCAAAAGTCATTAGCCACAACAAAAAGCATCAGGCGTAGCAAAAAAATGGCCGAACTCTTCTATCCATTAACTATTCTGCAGTAGCATGAAGAAAGAAAATGATTTAATTCCCTCTCCCTACATGCCATGCGATCCTTACAGCTTGTAACACTGACCATCATAACCTAGCGAATGTTGGCATTGACGGAGGAGCACAAGTACACAACTGCTATCGACATGGTTGTGATCTGCATGTGAAATATCACAGGCTCCATTGACAGGTGAAATTCATTTAGGTCCACGTACACGCATGCCGGTCACGTTTTGTATACACGTATGGAGCAGTTTCGTTGATCCAGGCCGTCCGATCTTCTCGATCAGTACGCATCCATGGCAAAAATAACACGCATACAGGTAGGGTGGTTTTCTAGTAGATCTCTCTTCAGGAAGCCCCGCGCCATGATCAAACCTTGCTGCCCTGCTCGCTCGTACGTGCGTGCCCCCAGTGGCAGGCGGAGCCAGCCGAGCGTGGGAGCCGGATAGAGCTGGCCAGAGTACGGGAGCCCAGACAGAGTACTAAGTAATCGAGGCCTAAATGTCATTAGACATTAACAGGCACACCAACCAAAACCTAGGGGGAAAAATGAGCCGGCGCGTGCTGGAGATCGATCAGGATTCAGGAAGGAGCTAGCTGATCGATCAAGGCTGAAGCAAACACCCATGCAGCGATCGATCAATTGGCTCGTTTTCTTTTCCCCAGCCTTTTTCTCCTCTGCTGTTTGCTCGATCCGTCAGCAGCTGACACCACATGGACGAGACCAATATCGACAAGCTACATGGACGAAAGAAGAGGAAAGCACAAAGGTGGGCGTACGCATGCATGCATGAATGGCCTGGCCAGGCAGCGCTATAATACACATGCAGTACCGATCGATGCAACTAGCTAAGGCCAGGCCAGCCTCTCTCTATATACGGAGTACAGTAACAGTATATTACTCCTAGCTAACTAGGTCGCTTCTGCCTGTAGAGGAGGAGAGCAGCGCATTACTCCTGAGGGACATGTAGCCGTTCGTAGGTCCTATTCACGGCCTGCCGACCTTCCCGAAAGGGTAAGTGGGCACCGACGCGCAGCTATCACGGCCCAGGCAATAGCCGTTCGCATTATTTCCTTCCCCCCCGGCCGGTCCAGATCTAGCGCCAGTGTAGGATGGCGACGTGAGAGTGCACGGAACGGCGACGACCGGTGCGCGCGCACGTACGTGCTAGCTGCTCGATCCATGTGCATCCACCATCTACCCGGAACGCAGTTTCCCTGTTTCTGTTTTCCTGTCGCTCTCGTGTTTCTGTCCACGTGGCATTCATCTAGAATTACTCATCTCTTTGCTAGTGGATTTAGAGTGATCTAGATCTTCGCCACGTAAACAGGAACACGAAGGAAACAGAGAAACGGAAACAGAGAAGCCGCGTTCATCTGCCCGTGTGTCTCGTTTCGTTTCCTTCTTCCCTAGCTTGCTCGCTGTCTGTGCATGGCCTGTGGGTTGGCACGAGAGCATGCACGTACGTACGCGCGTGCGCGCCCTATGTCAGTTAATACTGCACGTACTAGTTGCTGGCAGCTTGGGCCAGCGACACGTACGTCGCTCGACAATGGTAGTACGGACATGCCGACAGCAGGCTGGGTGACGGGCAGCCAGCCGTGGCCTGTGCCAATCCAGTAGCAGTGTATATAAACTAGCCTCATAGGCGCGGCAACACGCCGCACCAGCCATCGTGTGTACCGAAGTAAAAGAGCCGACGATCTGCGAGGAGTTCTTTAAAAAAACCGAGGGCACATGCGTATTTCCGGTAAAGATAAAGGGTTTTTTCGTAAAAAATCGAGGACCCGTATGCAATTTACAAAACCTCGGGGCGCAATCGTGCAAATTGGAGGGGATTTTCAGAAAAAAAGCACCCCATAAAAACCCGCCAGGGACCTTTTCGTGAGAAAAAAAAGGACCTTTTCGCAAGAAAAAAGGACCTCTACGTAATTTCTGGAAAACAGAAGGGAAGTGCCTCCCCCGGCCGACATGCGCCGGCCGAGGGAGCGCCGGGGGCGACGTGGCTAGCCTCCCTGCCCACGAATGCTTCCGGCTTTGTATAGAGGGATGATGTCTGCCTCTTTGTGTTGGTTTGAAACCACGCTCTGGGAAATGCTCTGTAAAGGGGGATTGGATTATATACCCTCCCTCTTTTTAGGGAATTCAGGATTTACCCTCCCACCTCAATGACATGTGGGGTCGTCATAAGTCACTGACACGTGGGCCAGGAGGGTAAATCCTGAATTTCCATCTAAGTGGAGGGTATATGATGAATAAAACCCTCTGTAAACGATGCATGCATGCATTCATGGGTGGACCGAGCTATCAAAGTCCCTGCCTGACTAGGTGAATTAATAGATTTGCACGTTGTACTTCCACCGTCGAGTACACGCAGCTGCAGATTTAATAGTTTCTTTCCAAATGGTGCGATAGGCCATTCTCAGTGGAGAGTTTCATAGCGTTATTTTCAAGATTGCCATATCATGTAAAATGAAATGAAACATGGATGAAACATTCATCCTCAATGTATAGTTTTATTCTATTGTTTCATAGACATTTAATTTCATGACTCATATAGAGTTGGTAATCGTGCCAAAAGAGTTTCATCTAGATGAAACTCACTTCTTCTCTCTTCTTAAAAATGTCGCTATATCATCAAAAATGCTTATGTGGTAGTCTATTAAATGCAGATGAAACGTGAGACTGGCCTTATGATGCATGGTTGCACGGTACATTAAACGCCGCAAGGTTTAATTTCGATCTAACCAAAGAAGGCGCTAGCTAGCTCCCAGGAATTGTGGCTGTAGACTTGAGGAGTTGCCGTGCAAGCACAGACATTGACGCCACCACCGTACGTAGACTACTAGCTCGATCGTGGGGCAAGCCCGTACGTACAAGGTGAAGCCGCCGGGCCGTCCGCAACGCGCGATGCGTTCCGTTACACGCTCATGCTGGGCACAACACGGTCGTAGCCGGCGAGCACGATCGTCCAAGCGGGCAGCGATCATGTGTGGGCCGTGGCCGCTTGGACTCGTTGGACGGCGCGGCCCACCGAAGCATCGCGTGCCGGACATCAATCAGGAGGTACAAGGCCGCTGTCGCGCGCTGCCGCGCTTGAGAAGGGCGTGGTCGTCCTCACTGCGGCTCGGAATCACATATGGCGCGCCCCAGTGGACTAGGCCCATTTTATCCCGAAACAGCTTAACTTGGGACATTCTTGGTGTGGGCTTCTGGTCCAGCAGATCTGAGGTTGGAAGGTCCGCTCGGTCCACTGACCAGTTACCCCTGCGTTACACCACACTCCCCCCCTCTCAATGAAAAGGTTACCCTGCGTTACGGGAGGAAGGTAAGATCTTCTATACTTCCACGGGTCTATTTTTTTTGGGTTTATAATTTATAACTGTAGTTTATAGTTTTTAGATTGTTTATGAGAAAAAGTATAGAGTAATAAAAACTCACGTACAATTTTAGTCGATATAAATGAAGTCGTTATGGTATATACTGTAATCAACTTGTAGACTTTAATTTAAAAATATATATTATTTAAAAGTTAGTAAGCTGAAAGAAGGGCACTACTACGTACAGAGGCTTCACAAGAAAAATAAAAACCGTGGTACTCCGCGTCTGTCCAACGGAACAGCAGCCTGTCAAATTAGCAGATGTGCACAGATCTATCGCAAATTAATCCATCACAGGCAGATCGATCACAAGCTCTTCTGGACATGTGGATGCTGTGCCGATAGGAGCCGCATGTCAGTGATTGGCGTGCTGTTTAACGCAGGAATCTGGTGGTGATCGGTTCGGCTGAAAGCCTCATCGCTTATGGCTGAAAACACTGTAGCTGGTTGAAAAAAGCACTGTAGCTGACAGAGGTTTATTTACCATAATTAAATTTAAAAAAATTTAAAAATAGAAAAAACATATTAGCCCATCACGTATAATGTAAACAAATACGAGGAAAAAAGAACCGGTAAAAAAACTCAAAAAAGCCAAAAGTTCAAAAAAAAGACGAAATTTATGAATAGTGCAAAAATAAGCTGAAGTCAGAAGCTGAAACCATATCGATCAGGGCCTCTGTGTCGTTGTAGAGTTATTGAAGGTATCATAGGCAGGCAGCTGGCACGCTATCCTCCGGGCGGCGCGCGAGACAGCCTGACAAATGGTTTGGTGCACCGATGGCTGTTACATTAGCTTGAGTAGAACACTAGCAACGTAAAGCTCAGCAACTTCTCCGTTTTCCTTTAGATTAAATCCCCATATTTTTAATATGGGAAATGATATGGCTCTGTCGTTCGGACGCATCGGACACGGGCTTTATTTGTTCACCCTCTCGTATTCTTCCTTAACTACAAAGCTAACTAGCTAGCTTACAAAGCCATATATTTCCATCCTTATTCATCTACGGCTACACAACAACATGAGATGAGCATCGTTTCATCTATGACTCTAACTACCACCATCACACATCCTCGACGAGCCCTCGTCATTCGCCGACACCGCTCCACTGCTTCTCCTTGCTATCCCCTAAGCCTCCTTTCTCCTCATTCCTCCACCCAACTCCTCCCTCTATCCTTCTTCAACGAGCCAAAGCTCTAGCGAGCCACCACTGACAGGAGATCGTCACTATAGATGAACTCCTTTCCAAGTAAAGACGATGGGGGAGAAATGGCCCTTGGCTGATTGGAGATTTGAGTCTTTTGGTCTGGGCGCAAGATAGAAGAAAAAGAGCAGTAACTATAGCCTCAAGGATAAAAGGAAGGAAAAAAGAAAGCTAAATGAGAAAGGAAGAAAGAAGTATGGTGGCTGGTGTTGTTTGGCTGGGGATTAAACGAGTCACACAAGGGTCAACAGAGGGATAGATTTTTCCAAAGGAATTTTTTTATTCGTATTAAGCTTTAATTATTTCAAGAAAAATTCAAATAAAATCATAAAATTTTTAATTAATTAATTAATTTAAAAATAATTTTTAAAGAAAACGAATTTTTTAGATGTTGCACAGTCCGCCGGGGCACGCTGGAGGCCGTATGCCATAATTGTAGGCAAGCCCAATTGAAGGACCAACCCACCTCAACTGGGCCTTGGTTTCCATGCCCAATCGTGAATCTAAGGTAAGCTGGGCCAGGTTTGCTCAAGTCTGTTTACAGGGCAACATGTTTCTGAGCAGAAGGTTAAGGTACATTGTTTCTGAGTAGAAGGTGAAGGTAACATGATCAATTGATCATATAGGTAACTACGTCTAGGAACCTTGGCAACTGGCATGCCTAAGAAAATTGTAAGGCAGAGACATTGGTAACTTCTCTTCACCTTAAAGGGCACATGCACTGTATTTTTCCATCCCCCGCTTCGGCTCTACTACAAGAAGGCAATAAACCAAAGTACAAAGGTATACATGGACGGACTTACACTTCACCGGCCTGGGTCTCGGGGACTGGTACAGTGGTACTGAGAAGCCGACCTACCTACATTCCCTGCAGTAAAAAGTAAGCCCTGGTGGCCCCTGGATAAGGTGGTAGCCTGCAGCAGTACAGGACGGGACGGGACCTGCCGTCTGCGCGGTGGCCCATGGGCACCCCACGAGACGGGCACGCACCACCGGCGCCACTGCCACGGCCATCTACTCGGCCGCCCCGCCTGCGTCGTCGTTTTCCAAGCGCACGTCCGTGCCGAGCCGGCCTTTGAAGGAAAAGCTCGGGGGGAAAAGCGAGGCGCGGCCGGCCGGACTGTGGGAGTCTCGGAAAAGAGCGACAAAAGCGCACCGCGCTCGCATGCATGCCCTCCTCCTCCTCTCACCTCCCCACGCCACCCCAACCCCGCTCCATTCTTCCTCGGTGCCGCGGCTGACGGCACGGCCGGGGCGTGGGCTCCCCCGATTGGACGGCCCGACGCAGTGACGCCATGCATGCATGCATGCTGAGACGACTGAAGCTTTGCTTCCCAACTGTTTCGATCGTCTGCGTGCAACGCCTTGGCCTCATGCGTGTGTCCTTTAACGGTTTGCCACCTCTCGTTCGTCTTCGTCGCCGTCTAATCCTCCCGTCGTTTCCCCACCAGGGACGGAAAGAAATTCTGCCCACGAGCGCGTGCCCGGCTGACTTTCGTGATCCACCGCCGAGACCTGATGGGTCCATCTATCTCCCCCCCCCCCCCCCCCCCCCAAGAGACACTGTTTGCGACGCATTGTGTATCAGTATATGTAGCTAGCTAGCTCCCAGGTAGGAAGTACAACAACTTGCAACCCTCCTCGATCTCGAGGTCATGTAACGACACAAAGTACATACTTTCTGTTCTCTCTTGTAAAAATTGTATTAGAAACTTTCTGGAACCAAGAATTGTTAGATGGTTTACTTTAGCAATCATCTGGGCTTTAAGGATATTAATTGATGTGGGTTATTTATCTTGGTTAATTAGTGATCTGTAGTATTTCATCCATTATCCCACATTCTTACTAGTGAGTAGCACATACGGGGTATTACGTCTTTCAGGTACAGTACCATATACAAGCTCTGAAGAACTCAATATTATTGGCATCCGAAGCATGTTTTATGCAATTATGACTATGATGTCACTCGTAGATGTTTAAAGTAAGGTGACGAGGAGTGTATAAAGCTGGAGCCGAAGGGTTGGTCAGGCCATGCATGGTATAATTGGCTCATAAAGCCTGAACTTGCGTAGGCTAGAAGAATATATAGAAAAGATTTGGAATGCGGAAAATATCAGGCACTAAACTTATCACTTGGATATCTGTAGGTTTAATTCCTTAGGCAGAAAAATATCTAAAATACATTCTCATTCTTTTTTGGGGGGGCCAGGCGCTTTGTCGTTTTTTATGTGATTAATTACATATTTCATCACTTAATTACTTTATTTATTCCACACCAACACTTTGTTGATCTTCACAAAAATTCTAGCTAGTAGGTGTAATGTGAACTCTTAGAGCAAGTTTAATAAGGCTGACTGTGCTAGCTATAAGGGAATCCATGTCAGCATAGTCCTATGTGGAGGGGAGAGAAAAGGAGAGAGAGAGCCAAGCCGGCTCCCATGCAAGAGTCAGGCTATAGCACAGGAAAAGAGGCATTATCCATGCATGTACCAATAGAACTAACTGCTATACCTATGCATGTATTAAATGACCAATACTTATTGTATGAGTTGGCTGCATCTTACCTTTTGATGACATGGAAATGTATTGGAGGTAGCAGTTATCTATACTATTAAACTTGCTCTTATCGCCTGCACTCCGACCTAACCAGACATACTAATGGTTAAAGTCGCCCACCCCTACTAGGTTGCTAGTAATATGAAGTGCCATATGTAATAGTTCGGCTGTTTATGTATCACGCAGCCGGATTACATGCACTCTCTTCCACGTGGTGATAGAGCTTAAGAATCATGATGAAAACCTAATGTGTTGAAGCTTACAGATTCTCTGGTCCCCTCTATTTATTCGATGTTATGATGATCATCACAACCTAAGTTTGCGATATTGTTAACGTTGAACTGACTTAATTAGCTGCTAGTTAAAATACTAGGACGTAAAAAATGTATTACTCCTACTTTTAGAAGATATTACTCCTACTGAGTATAGTATAGTACATTTTTTTTAGAATGTATACTTGAATTAGTTAGCGAAAAGGATACCTCGTTTATGCATAAGGTAAACACCTTTTAATCAGAAGGTAGTCAGTAATCACTGGTAGGGAACTGATAACTTCTGACCACCCACGACAATGCATTATTTTAGCAATCCAAACATTAGCAAACCATAATACAAAGCACACGCGAAACTGACAAGAGTTTTCTCAATGAACAACCCAATCCATGGTACCATATATGAGTGCATGCAAGACGCAGCAGTATATGCACGACACGTCGACAACTAAGCTTTCCCCTGTGGATGCAACGGGAAGAGCTCCAGGGTCACATCGTCCGTGCAGTCGGCCACCTCCGTAGCCGCATCGCCATGGCCATCACCCCACGCCTTGCACCGTCGCTTGCAGCTAGTCACATCGTCACACAGCTCCTTCTTCTCTGCTCCATCCTATACACATCAGAGAAAGCGAGATATACTAAATAGTTAAGCGTCATGCATGCATGGATACATCATGCGTGAACACCAGTACACCACTATCCCTAACTATCTCATGCATATGATAGCTAGATCGATATATATGATGGACGGTTTGCTGCTTACTTTGGTCTGAGGAAGCGCGGAAGAATCGAGGGTGCTGAGGGTGAGGAGTGCGGCACGCTTCTGCTTCTGCCGTTCACGAGCCTTGTGATTCTGGAACCAGTAGAAGACGTTCTTGCCCTCGATCCGGCCGTACTTGCCGAGCTCCTCCGTAATGTGCTCGATCTGGAGCGCGTTGGGCGTGCGCATCCCGCCGCGGTACAGCATCTCCAGCACCTTTATCTGCTCCGGCGACGGGTTCCACCGTGTCGTCCCGGCCGTTGGCACTTGCACCTGCATGCACAAAGATCAACGACAACCACACACGTTCACTTCTTAGTTCAAGTGATATTTCACACGATTAGCTACTCAATCAGTTCACTAGAACAAGTACGCAGGGTTTGGTTTTCTAACAGTGCAGTTCAGCAGCTTGGAAGCATTTCTGACGCGGCCAAAGTCAGGCGGGATCGTCTTCTTTGGCTCCGGGAATGAGATCTTCGGCGCGAGCGGGCGGAGGCATTGGAAGGCGAAAGGGAAGGTGGAGGGGTAGGAAGGGGAGATGGATGGTGGAGACGAAGAGGAGGCCGCTTTCTCCAGGTAGGCCACATGCAAATGGTGAAGCCTCATGCTTGTTGTTTAATTCAAAGTTTGTATCGGAATGGGAGATTTGCTTGAGCTAGGGCTAGGGGGCGGACGTCTTTGCGCGCGTATTTATATGTGGGGAGACCGGAGACGGTAAAGGTGGTGAGGCTGGGTTTGAGTGTTTGTGTGAGATCGAGGTAACAGTCGAAAGGAGTGCTTTCATGGGGGCGACAGGGAATGTGGATTGGTGATGAAAGGCGTCAGCATTTGTAAATCGTAATCATCAGAGCCACGAAAAGCAGGCGCTGTAATAAAGGTAAATTCTCGCATGGAGCTCCCTTTTCACCTTTCTTGTCGAAAATTCATGACGATTGACAAGTAATATATGGGAAAAACTTGTTTTCTTTTGTGTACGTTTGCATGCCTGAAAAGCAAGTTTGAAGCCAGACACTGCTACTTCTTCACCTATATTCGCATCTAATGTTAGATAGATACTGCTGTCTTAACGTTATCCACTAAACTTTCCTCTGAAAATTGGCACCACTTAACTGCTAAAAAATAGCTACAGTATTTTATGTATCAAATCTAGTTAAGCTCACGTACTTCCATATGCCCTGACCTTGTGATACCCTAACCTTGGTATAATTTCATTAGCTCCGCATGCATAATTATGCTTGAGTTGATCTAGTATAAAATTTCTAGGTCTGAGTTATGCCTATCAATTGAGCTAGTATTTAGCAGCTTAATTTGTACTGACTTAATCTTCATCAGACAAATAACCTAGCTTACTGTCTAGTCTTTTATCTCTGCAAGGTGTCCTGCTCTCTAGTCTCTCCACTCCATCTGTACGATTGCACATCATAAACCCAGATGCAAAAGCAGAGCTAAAATAGCAGAATTATATTCGTTGCCACAAACTCTAAGATTGGGTAGCAATCTTGTATTATATAGCTAGCTGCACAGGCCTATTGAGGAGACCATCAAAAACCTCCATATCTGCCATCAATGAAGCGGCAACATGCTTATATATGATTGGAAAAAGCATGCAAACGAAAGCAAGAACCAGAATGATGGATGCTGAGGTTGACCTCGGAGTTAGCGCCTCCATCTATCGTTGAACTCGGAACAGGATACTGCAGATGAACAACAGCCCCACAGCTAGCACAGCTCCACTGGAAAAATATTCCTCCTCGCTGCACAGCAGTAGTACTCCATGTATATATCGCTTTCCTGAACCCCTGCTAAAAGAGGCCCCCGGCCACGGCCAACAAAAGCAACTGTACCTGCAGATAAGTAAAACCCATTCCTAGCTAATGATACAGAGTTAGACACACGCATCATTCTTGTGCAAAAGTTGCTGGGTACAAGTCAGGAAAACGAGGTGCATGCTTCCTTGTAAATAACATATTTTACGTGTTACAACAGATCGATCGATGCATGGATGGATGGATGGACCGATCTTATACTACCATGGAGGACTGGTCCTGTCCTGATCAGTCAGGCTTAGCTTTCCAGTCTCGATATATCACTCAGCTAGCCATGTCTGCAGCGAGTGTCGCACACAATACGCAATGACACACCATGCAATGTCGGGGGCGTCAAATCGGTCGGTCTTTTACTCCTCAGTAATGATATAACAAGGGCAAGCTAAGGAGAGAGGCCCCATTTCCCCCCCGACTTTTCGGTGGTGGAATTAGGCCAGGGAATTGAGCGAGCCAGTCGTGTGGATTAATGCGTGCATGGCTGATGGTATGTGAGATTAGTAAAAAGATTTTGCCAATCCCGATAAAGCAGTGAAGGGCCAAAAGCCCGGAAAAGAGAAAAAAAAAGCTGTCTGCTGAGCTCTCGCCGGGCGCGCGGCGACGCTGCGTGCCGCGTTAAGCGAGGGGAACGCCGTGGTGGTGGTGGGGAAGACGCAACAGGCAAGCGGTGGCCGGGCGAAAAGATGCATGGCAAACTCGACGACCCGGAGCCAGCGCGCTGCCGATTCTGCAGGCTCATGCCGCGGCGTGTCCGGAATATTCTCGCGACGTCCGTACGCATACCACTCGCCGGCCGGGGTGGCCCATGCGGTGCATATGCTTATGCACGGCACGGCTTAAGTCACGGCGGTTGGAGCTGGCGGTGGACCGGGCGGCGGGTCCAATCATGGCGTGATACAGCGGCGTCGGGACTTGCCTTTGGGCTTTGAGATGATTACGACGCGGTTGTCGGGGCGATTTACTTCTATCATGCATGCATGTATGTATGTATGTATGTTACCTCACGGTAATCACCATGCCCCCGTCGCCTCAGACACTTACTTAATTCACGTGTTACAAAAACTGTTCAACTTGTTCGAACGGTTAACTAGATCTTACTGGATCTGCAAGTTCGAGGTGTTTGATTGATAATGTAACACTTTGCTACTACTCCATCCGTCGGGTTACAAATATATATTATTTTAAACATTGATATGATTCACAAAATATAACTTTAACTACTAATTTTTATTATAATATATTTATAAAATCTAATAAAATTATAATAATATAAACGTACTTTTTAAAATAAATCTATACATGTAAATTTTTATGTATCTAACCTAAATATTTAAAAGTTACCAATAATTAAAGTTTTTGAAATTTGACAACACACAACCTAAATCCACCTAACCGGATGGAGCGGTACATATGATTTGTTCGCCAAATCCATTCGGGCCCCCGTGTGTAGCTAGCACTCCACACTTTGACCGTGCCTTTGAAAGTAGTAGTAGTAGTAGTGGAGATCGACCATACCTAGTTGGAATGACCTAAGAAAAAGTGCGATCGAGAGAGAGCACAGTCAAGCACCCTTGGCACCAGCTTGGAAGTAGTATTGTTACTGCAGCGTTTGTCCTGCGCCGGCATGCACGCGGGAAAGCAGCCTACAGACGTGGTTCGGTGCGGCCGGCGCCGGCACGCCGGGGGGTTGCAGGAGCGGCGACGGCACTACGGCAGCAGTAGTGCCCGGTACGCCGACGCCGTCGGAGCTCATGAAAGAGATGGCAGAACTAGGCGCGGGCTTACAGGTGATGGGCTGTAGTTGGACTTCTTTTTTTAGACGTGTAGTTCGACCATGTTCTCGGCCCTGATTTACGTTTTTTTGTTTTGTTTATGTTTATAACGCATGCCATAAATAAAGTCTGAATTACATGTTTGCGTTGGACGAACACTGGTTCCTTTCATGAAGTAGGTTGGGCTACATTTACAAATATCAGTGGTCCATTCATCTATGGAAGCCCATTAAGTAAGATAGCACGAGTCATCTTCTGAATTTGCTTCGGCTGGGCTGGACTGGACTGGGCTAAATAGAAGATGACGTGTTCTCTACTTCTTTATTCCACACACTTAAGTACTGTAAAATGGCTTTTTTTGAGTGGCTTATAGCTGATAAGCACTGTAGCGGCTGAAAAAACACCGTAGCTGACAGAGGCTTATTTAGCATAATTAAATTTAAAAAATTTAAAAATAGAAAAAACATATTAGCCCATCACGTATAATGCAAACAAATACATGAAAAAAATAACCGGCAAAAAAGCTTAAAAAGATTAAAGTTCAGAAAAAGACGAAATTTATAAATAGTAAAAAATAAGACAGAAGTTAGAAATTGAAGCCGAAACGAATGGTTCGGTCAGCACTGAGAGACGACTCCTCTTCCCCCTTCTCTAGGCATACTGCAATCACAATCCGGTGTTTCCAAATCAAAAGAAATATAAGGCGATTGTTCTGTAAACGGCTTCAGCGTTGTACCGGTATTGTCAATTGGATCCTGTCAATTTTATCTCTTTGCACGCATTTGTCGCGATCCATGCTCGTGTCCTTTCGCTCCATTGCTACCGGCAGATTTCCGGACATTAGCAACGTCATCATAAGGTTAAGCACATTTTAGACTAAGGCGTGCTAGTCGATTTGACCAAAATCGACAGGAAAATGCGAAACTAGCGGTGACCACTGACAGCAAGATAGCTTGGTGAAAGTTGATCCTGAACAGACATGTAATGCAAAGTAACACCGAACAGAAACAATTCTCATGTCTAGGTAAATCGATGAATATCAACACGCAATGCAAAGCGATATCAATCAACATTGAATTACATAAACTAGAGACTACTACTATATTGGCTAAACTAGAGACTACTACTACAGTCAGAAAAAGTGAAGGTACCACTACTAGTAATAAAAGGGTGGTAGTAAAAATTAAAACTGACAATTGATTTGTGAGGGTATTATAGATTTTTCTTTGTAAATCTAATTTTTTTGTGACAGTATTATAGACTTTTTCTCTAAACCTATTGTTAATCATTTTCGTCACCGTCCCCTCTCACCAATTCCTTACACCGCCGCCGCAGTCTCCCATATGCACAGTCATAACGTTTGCAGAAATTTCTTTTATACCATACATTTTCTTTATAATTTTACTTCTTAGGATTGTACTATTAGTAAGCTAATGATAGTATAACTAAATTCTAATTAATCTGATTTATTAGGTAAAAAGAAAGAAAGAATCAAAAATTAGGCGGTGGAGGACATGTTCTACGGGTAGCCTACAGGCCTCATTTATATCCAGTCGCGTACGGGAGTTTGCATCCTCGGCGGATCCATGCACGGCAGGATGTAATTAGTTGTATGCGGACACCTTGTTTTCCTTTCTTTTGCACGTACGGGAAAAAGGAATTGAAGTCCGTATCCTGATTTTAGCTTCCTCTTCTATTTGGATGGGACCCACCAGTGATAGAGGATTCCAGAATTGCGTACGTGCATCGCTTGAACTAATTAGTCTTCAATTGAGTTTCCTTTTGCAAATGTAGCCGGTCATGCATGCAAATAGAAGTTTTCTTGTGCAAGTTCGAGTTTTTTTTGTACGGATAATCCTTTTTTTATTCGAAATTACATAAATATACCTGCGGAATTTTTTTTTACAAAAATAGGCTCCAGTCGCCTAATGGTTGGGCGACTGGAGCCTTTCGCCCAACCAGACCGCGACACATAAAGAGTCTACCAACTGTTCAGCGATTAACTGCAGTCGCCCCACTGTTGGGCGACTTCCATGCAGTCGCCGAACCGTTGGGCTAATGAAATTCAGTCGCCGAACGGTGGGGCGACTGGAGGTGGGATATAAAACCGCGCTCGGCTACCGTCGCATTGTTTTCATTCGGTTCATTCGGCCACGCGCAGAAGGGAGAAGAGAAGGGGGAAAGAAGGAGAGGGAGAGGAGGAGAAGAGGAGGGGGAGAGAAAGAGAGGGAGAGGAGGAGAAGAGGAGAGTGAGTGTGCGATTTTCAGGTATTTTTTTGGTGCTATATTTTTTGTTAGTGTAAAAAATTAGTTTAGAAAATGTAGTGTAGAAAATTAGTTTAGAAAATTAGTTTAGGAAATTAGTTTAGAAAATTAGTTTAGAAAATGTAGTGTACAAAATTAGTTTAGAAATGTAGTTTAGAAATTAGTTTAGAAAATGTAGTGTAGAAAATTAGTTTAGAAATATAGTTTAGAAAATTAGTTTAGAAAATGTAGTGTAGAAAATTAGTTTAGAAAATTACTTTAGAAATATAGTTTAGAAATTTAGTTTAGAAATTAACTTTAGAAATCTAATTTAGAAATTTAATTTTCAAATTTTGTTTAGTAAACATAGTTTAGAAATTTAGTTTATAAATTTTGTAAACCATTTATAATGCATTATTGTACAAAATATAGTATTTAAATGTACATGTACAAAATTTAATGTTGAAATTATTGTACAAATTTAGATGTAGAAAATTTAGTGTACAAATTTAGATGTAGAAAGTTTAGTGTACAAATTTAGATGTAGAAAATTTAATGTTGAAATTATTGTACAAATTTAGATGTAGAAAATTTAATGTTGAAATTATTGTACAAATTTTGCAGGTATGACTTGTGCTGGACGTGACTCCGAGTGGCCGTACGCGCTGTTGGACGAGCACGTGGACCGCTCTCATCGAGCTTCCCGTCTAGTGCCGCCACCGGGGAGCACGGACGAGCCGCCTGAGCTGGGAGTGGTCCGGACACGCACACCTCGCGTGACCTGGGGAATCGACCCTCGTTGGACTGCCAGGTTTGCACTACTCCAGCGTTTAGTGCGACCGTAAGTTCGTTCCGTGCTGACCTTCACTTTGTTTGCAGGCTGCGGGATGCCGGGCTACTCCCTCTTGCCCGGATGGTGCAGGCCACGGACGAGGATGGAGCCGCTGGCGGGGACGAGGCGGGCGGGGAGCAATCACGATGCTTTCCGTTCGACCGTTCCCTGCTGACGGCTTTGGTGGACCGTTGGCGGCCCGAGACGCACACTTTCCACCTCCCATTCGGGGAGATGACGCCGACCCTGCAGGATGTGTCCCTACTCCTTGGGCTTCCGATCGCGGGAGACGCTGCCTTCCTACCGGAGGCCCCGGCCGACTGGCGCGCTGACCTGCTAGACAGATTCGCGGGTGTCGTTCCACCGGCCGATGATCACCACATGTTCGGAGAGGATCAGACCCATGGGCCGACACTGAGGTGGCTCGCACAGTACCGGGTACGTGGTTACAATCGATCGTGTCTTTGAAACTCTTATTTGTGTTAATACGTACTAATAACAACTTGTTTGCATTTAGGTGGAGCGCATGGATCCACAAGCAGACGATCACCAGGGGTCGCGCCACTTGGAGGCGTACGTGCTGTGGCTGTTTGATTGGGTGCTTTTCACCACCAGCCACGGCAACTCGGTGGATGCGCGCCTTATCGCTTATGCGAGGGCGATCGCTGACGGCGAGCCCCACCAGGTCAGTTGAGGATCGGCCGTACTTGCCGCGACGTACCGCGCGCTGTGCGATGCGTGCATGAGGATCAAAGCGAACTCGATCCTCACGGGCTGTCCCCTGCTACTGCAGTTGTGGTCGTTCGAGCGCTTAAACCTCGGACGACCTGTGCTAGACGACATGGGTCCGTACGGGCCCGAGATGTATCCAGGGGGAGACGTCGACCGGCCGACGATGGGTTCTATCTGGTGCCGTCGTCGAGTAAGTATTATCACAGTCAACTATTTCTTTCTTATTGACGATCGTTATTCTAAACAACTTGTCTTTCTTCGAGGTACAGTTCGCGCACGTGCAGGTCACGCGGGCGTACCGGGTCTTTGTGGAGCAGCTCGACCGCATCACAGCCGACGACGTGCGCTGGGAGCCGTACGCAGATATGGCAGTGCAGGCCCATGCTCCTGGCGGGCTGTCCTCACTTTGCTGGCGTGACCGGGCTTTCTGGCTCACCCGCCGGAAGCTCGTGTACCTCATCTACGTGGAGGACTACGCACCCCAGCGGGTGATGCGGCAGTTCGGGCTACGGCAGCCGGTTCCTGTACCAGTCGGACCATCGCTTCCGCGGCACGTGCACGGGTGAGTGATCGTTTCTGCTAAATATGTACATACTTACTACTGCATTTGCAAGTATCTCACATTACGTAATGGTTCTATATGCAGGCACAACACGAAGGGGAGTGAAAAAGAGGCACGGACTGGTCGTCGAGGATGCAGCCCTGGGTCGAGCAGTGGGAGGGTGCGCTCGACGACCGTGTGGAGGAGGACCGCCCGTACGACAGCAGGGAGTACGCGGAGTACCTGCGCTGGTACCGACCGCGGACCCGTACCAGGCTCGTATATGTGGTAGACCCGCCTGCCACACACGTCGCTCACATCGCGGTACGTTATATGTCATTTCAAAGATTCCCAAATGGTAATGTCGTTTCGATGATCGACCATTTCATGTCTTTGTGTCCAGGCTGACGTCGGTGCTGCCCTATGGGCCGACTCCGGCACACTACTGGAGAGGGTCGCCACTGGTGCGCAACTGACCCATGAGGAGGGCGTCAGCTTTGCGCGTCGGATGCACGAGGGGTGTAGACGTATTGTTAGCCTACTGTCCTGCACAAGGCTACCGGCGGTCTCCACGCCCACCGCTCCGACTGATCGTCCACCAGTGCCACCCTGACCAGCATGGCACTACTCCGGTGCACCTACGTGGACACGTCCTCCACCACCTCACCCGGAGCAGCCAGGGGTTCAGCCTGGGCAGGGCCTCCTACACCGGTTCACTTCACGCCTCCTACGCACACCCCTGTCTTTCCCACCTCGATGGCGCCAGCTACGGGTACGCAGAGGGTCTTATATCGTGTTTATCCGAAGACGACATGCAACGAACTAACGATATTAATATTGCAGGTACTTAGCAGCAGCACGGCGTCTCCCCAGGCCAGGACGATGTGGACCAGTTTTTCGCGGAGTGGCCCGGGCAGTTCTCCGACGCAGCACCGGATGTTCTCTCTGGCAGTGCCCTCCCCGGTGCACCGGAGGGCACACAGCCAGAGGTGCAGCTGACTCCACCAGCGCAGGGGCGGGATAGACACCCTCCTCCTCATTTTACTTTTTCGGATCGTCCTAACCCGTTGCAGTGGAGGAGGGCCAAGCGAGGCCGTATGGGAGGACGCGGGCGCGGTGACGGGGCACACCAGGGTGGCGACTGAGGCGTGCTGCAGATGCTATATATGTTATACATGTAATGAAAAAACATGTCGCATGTTACTCACAGTTATATTATGAAGTTTATTTAAATTTACATAAGTCTATCATCTCTTCTCCGCACATAAACTATCTCACTTAATAGTGTATGTATCGATCGTTCTCTACTCAATCTTTCATAAAATAAAATTTAAAAACTTTTTACGCACCTACAATATACAATGAACATAAACTTTTATTACAACTTCACCGTATTTTTTACTGGTTCAACATTACAAAATTCACAAAATCTAAAACAATCACTGGGGCTACATGCAGTCGCCTAACAGGATGGCGACTGCATGCTAGTCGCCTAACGGAAAGGCGACTACATGTAAGTCGCCGTACGGCAAATTGTGTCGCGGTCTGGTTGGGCGAAAGACTCCAGTCGCCCAACCATTAGGCGACTGGAGCCTATTTTTGTAAAAAAAATTCTCGCGGGTATATTTATGTAATTTCGAATAAAAAAAGGATTATCCGTACAAAAAAACTCGTGCAAGTTCTTGGTTTCCTTTTTGTGCATGCATGTGCGTCGGCCATGGTCCCATATGGTGGTGGCCATCGGCAGCTATACCGATCATCATGGTATCCATGCTATACCATGGTGGTGTTGGCACATCATCGATCTTCCTAGCTGCATACCTTTCTCCATCAGAACTTAGAAATGGACAAACAATATATCGTTGCGATCAGCTCATCAAGATCTCCAATATGGTGGTATCCAACACCGATTCATCTGCCCATTATTTCGCCTGCTATTGAACTTGTCTCGAGGCCCACTTGTCACCCTAAAATTGCCAAATTTGGATGACAACACGCTCTCAGCGATGATTACACACCATTATCATCGGGAGTCTATGTAATGAATTTATGGGGCGCATTATAAGAAGCAGCTCGATGGATGCTTAGAAGTTCTTATAGAAAGTTCAAATTTTGTACTAAACCAAGCATATTGAGAGCGTAGTAGGTGCTGAAGGGATATAACAACAGCACAGCACTTCATTGTCAAAATGAATAACGGATAGAAAATAATTTCCATTTATATATAATGAACACAGTGGATGGAACAACCTATCTTGAAACGATATAAAAAGTGAGCATGCGTAGGTATAAGATCCATCCACATACGGCGCAGAGTAGTTTAACATATAAACCTCGAAAAATACAATTTTAATTACACACTCATGTATCTAGCTAGATTTAATTTGAGGTAAAGCATCCAACGAGACTTATCGTTCAAGCTTACGATAAATTCACAATGGAGGAACTAGACACCGCAGCTGAAGAATGTAGAGATCGAGAAAACAGAATTTGTATGTGCAAGATCGGAAGAAAATGGTGAACTAAACTGAAGAAAATGGTAAACTAACCTATCCAAGACGACCACTGCGAAAGACCTGATCAACCCAAGGATGCAATCACCTGACAATGCAGAGAGGGGCATCAGTACGAGATGTCGATGAGGGCAATCATGGTGTGCTCGATGAGCTCTTCCGGCGATCTCTGCACCCCGCGGAAGGAGGAGTGCTGGTTGCCCAGCAGGGACAGCTGCACTCTTCGCCAGCCGCCCAGGTACCCACCCAGCTCGGCGGCGTAGTGCGACGCCGCCCTCCGGAGCGTGATGCAGACACGCGGCAGGTGGCGCGCCAGCGGCAGCGCGAGGTTGAACGGCCACAGCAGGAGCGAGAACTGGAACACCTGCAGGAACCCGCCGGCCACGGTGACGGCCGGCACGGCAAGAAGCACCATGTGAACCGCCATATTCAGATCTTCCTACAACCACCAATATATGTGTCAAGTGTAACCTATCCCTCTGCCTTCGCCATGGCGCTGATCTGCGTGGTTTCCCCGAGGTGTTGGTAGTACTGGACCTGGTTATCGGAGCATCAGAGCATGCCAGGGATGGGTAGATACCTTGCTTGCTGATTTTTAGATAATGGAAAAAAGTTTCCGGCCTCTGTAAGCGCACACAGCCAAATTCTTACAAAGTTTTCAGCTAATTACTGTAAAAAATGGAACGAGAACACAAGTTGTTCAAAGTAATTAGAAGCACAGTCTATTATTGCTCCCCCATCCGCTTTTGGCAAAAAAGTCCAATGTAACAACTTCCATTATATACAGCAGCTCGATCACTTGACAGGTTTTGTAGTAGTTAGCCTGGCCCTCTCGTAGACACTACTACACAAACTTGGACAGCCGGCCGGCGACATTGTTGTTGCTTAGCGTTTGTGTATGTTTGGCGCAACGGAATTAGCGAGACACCGGGAGATTCTTGCGATCGACGATCCCAGCGGCAGATCTGGACGTTTCCTCTAAGTGGGACATTGGCACATTGCTGGCACTACTTATCTGGGGAAGGAGTAACCAACTTCAGATGTACTGCTGCTAGCACAGTAGCACTCCCATCTGGAGGGGAGATGACTTGCATTAATTGGCAAGGCAGTCCTTTCTTCTAGTGATTTTATTTCTAGCTAGCAATTGTATCTTCAATCTAGCACTACTATTAACTTTTCTACAATTCCATACAAAAAAAATCTTTCTATAAAGACTGCGGATCCTACTAAGCTCTCATTGTGCGACAGACTGAATTTCGCATTTCTGAAAAGAGTGTGATTACGTGCCGAAAGTCGAAGAAAATCACGGGCGCTCATCACACACTCCTGCAAAAGTTCAGAGATGAAAAATTACGTTGATGCTGTTACCATCTTACGTGCGTACCATGTATGTATTAATTCTGAAATCTCGCTTCACCGACTGAACCAAAAATGAATCGAAACTGTACCCTTGGAAAAGCTAAAAGCAGAGCGGTTGGCATGTTGGGCTAGCTAGTGCATGCATTAAGAAGAATCGCGTAGCTACCAGCCACACCTGGCAAGCTCTGAAAGAAACGAATTATGCTAAGCAGGTTTCATTTTTGTAGATGGAAATAGCGTCTTTTTCAACAATGGATAAGGTATTTGCTCGGTTGTTGGATTATATTATTAGGCTAGTACTACAAGCTGCATACTGTCTCGTGTTCTTCACAGATTTAACTGGTCGACATGATGTTCTAGGTTCAAATAAATAACCGTTATACCTTTATAAATAATGTAAAGAAAGAAAAAAAAAGCGTGTTAAAAAACGAGCGTATTTAAAATGACTTCTGGCTTTAAAAGCTAGAAGTGAGAAGACAAATCCGACCAGGGTCTTAGCCTATCGTTCGTATGCCAAGTGGTCATTTCCCTGCATTTTTTTGTCCCCTTCAAGATACATGTGCTGGCCTTTCTCGGTTCGAGGGGCTGCTGCTTTGTTTTGTGTTGGCCTTTCGGCAGGTCCTTGGCTGAGTCTTCAGTCCACATCTGTTCGGTGCGTGATAATCCAATGGATAAAATTGCAAGTTTTTCATCTGTAGCGTGCAAGTACATATGTTCCTCAATCATGCAAATTAAGATAGCTACCTACGATAGGATCTACGTGGCAGACTGTAGATGCAAATCGGCATCGAGAAGAAAAAAAAGGAGCTAAGAAAGATGGAAACTTGGAGAACAGTGACCTTTTGTTGGTGATCGGTGGTGATGATCAATTGAGCGTAAAGCTTGACCATTGCTCCCTCTGTGTTATGCCGTGAACCTGTACCTGGAAAGGAAGCGAGGCTACGTGTGCTCTACTGTTACTTCCGGTGCTAGAGTATATGCAATAGCGTGACATGAGCTGTCTATATATATATATATATATATATATATATATATATATATATATATATATATATATATATATATATATATATATATATATATATATATATTATCATTTAGGATACGAGATGATGTGAAGAAAAGAGTACATAGAGAATTGAACCATCTCTCATGTAGTAGCCGAGCTATCTATAGAGATATGCAAAACGACAATCCATTATAGGAGCTGTTTTTAGTATTTTCTATAGATAACATCAAAGATATTACAGACAACAATTATCTATACATTGTTTGTTACAGCCCTTTACGACCGCCTCAGGACCTCTATGACCTCCTTCTGGCCACTACGACCACCTCCTGTAGCCGTACGACCATGTTCAAGAGGCTACGACCACCTCCTGTGTCCGTACGACCGCTCTGCTGGTTTTTCGACTACGCTGACAGCCATTATGACCACATTGTGATCTCTCCGATTACACCTCGCTGCTCCGACCATGTAGTCGTAGGTCTACGTTTATCGCCTCTGCACTGCACTCCCTTTGACCACGGTTGATCACTGTAATTGTAGATCCTTACGATCACAACTTTTGCTCCACGACCGTGGTCGTAACCCCTTTACGACCACATCTTCAACACCTGCGGACACCTTCGTTCATCACTGTGGTCGTAACTCCTTTATGACTACACATGCGATCTCCTGCTTACCGTGGTCGTAAGTCATTTACAACCACGTTTGAGAGCACATGATGAACTCGATAGATTTCCAGAGCCAAACTGCTCTCTCTTCTTTATTTCTTTCTCTCGATCACACCGATCACTTCGATCACCCTAATCGTTCTCTCTTTTTCTTGTCTCTCAATCACACCGATCATAGTGGCTTCTCTCGCCCCACTCTCTCGGTTACATGGCTCTATCTTTTATACCCTGCCTACGACTTTGACTCGAACTCGGCTATGACTATGAAGTGAACTCGTATACGGCTACGACCAAACTTATACATGACTCTGACCACTTGTACACAATCATGGCTACGACCACAACTACCGACCATGGTTTCTAAACTAAAAAAACAATATTACAATTCTAACAATGTTCATACCCTATCGTCTTAACCACAGTTAAATCACGCAGGAATGTTGGGCTGGAATGAATGATTGGCAATGACAACACTGGTGCCATTGCCATCGATCGCGCATACAGTACAAGCAGTAAAGGACAAGGCTGCTCCATAACGCTGGGCTCACTCCACGATAGAGTACTATGCTTGCCGAAGCAAAGGGCAATAATCACGACGTTTTCGCGTATTGAGTTATGACGTATCGATCCGTCTGTCCGCGATGTGTTGTGCTTGATGCTTCTGTCCTGTTCTCACACGTGGAAACTGGAAACACAGCGAGGCGAGCGAGGTGGTTACTCTTGGGCTAATTTTACCTGTCGGGCCCCCGTGTAGCTCACTGGGCCAGCCTGTCGGGACCAAAAATGAAGGAGCGACCAGCATGTACTTCCACCTTCCTGCAGAGGGTTGTCTCGCCGTCCTTACTCCTTAACACAACATTCAGGTTCCTTGCAGAGATCTGAGTAACCCTTTCGATTTGTGGCTACCAGCAGTAATGTTAGGTTCGTAAAATCGGGCTTCCTTGCGACTACTTGTCGTGGTTTTACTGTTCTACAATTTTACAGTTTGTTAAGTAACACTAAAAGGTCACGCCATCACTCATGAGTCACGTCAATGTTCATTGGCTGTGTTGCTCCTGGCTACAACTATTCAGCGCAATTCGTCCACTTAACGAAGGTCAAATTTTTGTGTACCTCAGAAGCTAATACCTCAGGTCAAATTTAACTCATCACACGCGACTTCATCTGCTCAATAGCGTAAGGAAATTCCCGATGCGGGCATGTAAATTTCTGACAGAATTCAGCGCAAAAGAAAGTTCTGACAGAATTCTGTTTTGTTTACAGGTCACGGTTACAAATTACAACCAACGCTCCAATCTCGCAATGCTCACGAAGCACACAAATTATAAGCGGAGCAAGAACAAGAAACCATAGGAACCACCAGCACAGCTCGCTTGCAGTTCAGTATTTCAGTAGGAGATGTTGAGCAGCGCCTGGCGGAGGAGCTCGTCGGCGCCTCCGCCTCCGCTCCCGGCCCCGGCCCCGGCCCCAGCCCCGCGGCGGCGTTGGCTCCAGACGGTACCGCTGCGCTCGTAGGTGCGGCGCAGCCAGGCGACGTGGGAGGTGAGGGCGCCGTAGAAGACGGCGCAGGCCTCGGGCAGGTGGCGCGCTAGCGGCAGCCAGAGGTTGAGCGGCCACAGCAGCGGCGCCGAGAGGTGGAACACCTGCACGAACCCCCTCGCCGCCGCGATCACCAGCAGGTGGAACCCCATCCGCGCAGCAGGTCAACTCCGCCGCGCCACCCCACCTCTAGTACTAACTAAGCTCGCTTCCCTTCCTCACAGCAAAACATTATCCCGCCTGTCTCATTTCCATCTATATATGTTGCGTGCGTCCCTGGGCGGTAACTGGGCGGCGATGTCGCTGCCTCGCTGGTGTGATTGGCCAGTGTCGGAGGGTGGTTGCGACCTTCCCCAGTTGCGATGGAGAACGACCTTTTTATTACGGTATTGGTAAACAGGGCCGGTCCTGAGATTTTAGGGGCCCGGGGCGAAACTAGAAATAGAGGCCCTACTATAAATATCTAAATATAAATTTACACACACACACATATATATATATATATATATATATATATATATCTAATTTTACCAACAAACTCTTAAAATGCGTTATGTATTAAAGAAAAATACATATCAAAGAGTTTATAGATTCTGTAGCAGATGAATTAAATATGTACTCAGGATCACTCACATTGTTGTCATCTGTGTTGATGTTGACATGGTCTTCTGTAGGGCCCTCATCTTCTAGATTCACATTAGCATCTTCCTCCACAGCAACTATCGCCAATTCATCAGGATTTCTTGAACTGCTCGTATTACTTTTAAAAAATTTGTCAATGGATCCCCTCTGTGATTCTATCAACTCATCTATTTGTTTCCTTTTTTTCTTTTTTCACTGCCGAATGCATATTTCCTAGATGACATGGTACTGAAAATTTAAAGAACAATAGTATAATTAGTAACTACATGCAATCAATCATTCATGCCATTGCATATTTGCTTGCATGCAATCAATCATTCATGCCATCAACGCAGTACGCGCCTGCTGCAGCCTGCAGTGCTGCATGCAATCAATCAGCCTGGCAATCATCCACCATGCCATTGCATATTTGCTTGCATGCAGCAAATCAGCAATGCAGCATGCTGCATGCCTGCATGCAGGCCATGCAAAGCGCCCCAAAGGCCAAAGCGGATGCTGCGGATCGCCGGATCGGATATTCGGATGGATGAGCGGTCGGCGCCGGCGCGTACTGAGCGGATGAGGGGATGACGGGATGAGAATGAGAGAATCGCTTAGACGCTTACCGGCTGGGGCCTGGCCTGGGGGACGCCGGGACGGTAGCGCGGCTGCGCGGCGGAGTCGCGGAGAGACGGCCGACGGGCAGACGGGCGTCGGGCGACGGCCAACGGGCCAACCTCGGCGACTCGGAAGTCGGAACCGATAGCAGATCTGAAGTGAAGACGAAACGTCGAAACCTCGGCGGCTCGGAAGTCGGAACCTAGACGAAAATAAGATATGATCATATGAACTTCTGAAGATAGAAGACCGACCGATAGGCAGGACCGGACCGGATAAAAATCCAAATATACTTAATACTTCTGCCGAACCGGATAATACAGTATACGTATACGGTATACCCAGGCCATACATGTATGGGGGCCCTGGGTTTTGGGGGCCCAGGGCGGCCGCCCCGCTCGCCCCCCCAGGGCCGGGCCTGTTGGTAAACATCATTTCGATGTTTTATTACGGAGGATTCGGACGTTGAATCTCTAATTCAACAGTCTAAAATTTAGATAATTATTAAAAAGAAAACATTCAAATAATATCTATACATACCTTTTTATTATGGACCTCCGTGAAGACAGATCCTTGTGAGCTCTGGCATGTACCACTCCAAACGGTATCAATTTTTATTTTTAACTTTTGATTTATTTAATCAGAAGCTATTTAAAACATATAAGTTTCTAATCTTGATTTATTTTAGCTATTTTTGAGTTTTTTCTTTTATTTATTTGCATTGTATTAGACAATATAACGGTTTTTTCTCTTTTTTAAATTTTTTATTTAAATAATTCAGAAAAAGCTAATAATCACTGCAATATAGTTTTAGTCAATAGCCAAAGACAAAAGCTTAACTCTTTGGAGCAGAGCCATTGTCATTGGCGAAAAGGCAAAATGACCTGAAGAAACAGGTGCCGCTCCGATGTGGGAGTTAGGGGTAGCTATCAAGCTTAACGAGTTATTATTTTCTTTTGGAATTGACATAATTCGATATAAAAGTATTTTATTTATCATTTAAGTTGTTATTTTAAACTCGAGCTAACGAATCACTATCAAGCCGAGCCTCGTTAACCTTTTTTCACTTAAGATGGACTCATTTTAATTTTAAACTCATTAACTATTATAATTAAAGTAATTTTGATTAAGTTTTAATGAGTTTTTTTTTGTCAGCCCCAGTGGGCGTAAAGATGAGTCAGATGGCGTCTGCTGGTACTGGGTGGGCCTTTGAGTGAGGTGACTAGGCCATATTGACTAGTAAAGGTTCTACCAGTCCAGCAAGTACAATAGTATAGCTAACTAGTGGCTATAACACTTGTCCATTTCATCTATAGCCTTCAAAAAAATAGTTCATACAATAAGGTAGCTATTACAATAACTATTTGGCCCCACGTGTAAGAGAGTGCAATGCATATTTTTACGTGCTATAGCTAGCTGTAATTTAGTAGCCAACTTCCTTCTCTCTCTTCCTTTCTCTTTCTGCCACGTAAAATTTGGTTGATATTATATTTGTTATAACCTGCTGACTAAATCTTATTGTACCTGCTCTAACTAAAAAGCACATCCAAATCGACCTGATTTTCACTGCAAGAACGCTAAAAAAATCAAAACTCTCCACTGTCACACGTATTTCACAGTGAACCGTCTGTTAGGATGATCTCCACCCCGGTAGGCCCAACGGCCTACCGGGCCTTGAGCTCGCGCCCTGATCGGGGGCGCCCAACCCTAATGGTTGGTGGGCCCCTGTCACACTGCGCCATATATAAAGGTGGGGGCCGGCGGCTCTTTTAACGAGGTTGAACGGAGCTAGCGCCACCCCACCAAAAACCCTAATCCGATCTAGCGAGGGGGCGCAGCCAGTGACGGGAAGCACCACTGCCACGCCGCCCCTGGACAGCGCCGCCACCGGACTTCACCAACGCCGACTCCCGACTCCACCGACTCCATGGCGGACGCCTCTGCACCCGCAGCCAAGACCACGGATGGTTAGTACCCCTCTCTCCCTCTCGGTATCTCTCAAGAACCCGAACTAGAGATGAACCCCGCTAGATCTAACCTAGGAGATCCTAAAGAAAACCTAGATCTAACAATGGTATCAGAGCCTCTAGGCGTAGATCTGAGATGGGGAAAAGAAAAGAAAGAAAAAGGGGGAAAGAAGAACCCTAACCCTACCCGAACCCTAACCCTAGAAAAGAAACCGGGTACTTACCGGAGCCGCCGTCGTCGTCGCTGGCGTTGGGGGATCGGCCGAGCCTTGGGCTCGCCGGCGCTCCATGTTCTAGCCACCGTCGGCGCCGGCGTCAGACCCGAGCGTGCGCGCTCGGAAGGGCACCGACACGGAGCCGCTCGACGGCGGCGCGCTCCCTCTCAGGGGAGCGCGCACGCCGGCGAGAGGGCCCGCGGCGGCGCCGGCTCCTTTCTTCCTCTCCGGCGGCGTGGACGAAGTCGCCGCCGCCGCCGCTTCGCGGTCGCTCTCGGGTGCGAGGGTGAGAGAGGGGAGGCCGAATGATTAGGGTTTCGGGGGGCGTCCGTCGCGCGCTTGTTTTGATCGGGCTAAAGAGGCGCTGAGCCGTCGGATGGCATCCAGCGGCCACGATAGCGCCGAGCCGCGCGGGCTGGCTTTTGGCCCAGGCGGGCAGAGGAAATCCCGGCCCAGGCCCAGGTTTTGGCCGGGCGCGGGGGCGGCGCGGCGTCCGCGCACGCGTGGGCGCGTTGAGGCCGCGGGCGAGAGCGCGTGTGGCGCGGCCGAGTGGGCCGCTCGCGAGCGCGCGCGCGTGGAGAGGCCGGCCGAGCAGCCGGGCGCGTGAGGCCGCGCGGGCAGGCCGCCGTGGGCCGTGGGCCAGGCCGAGCAGGCCAAATGGCCGGTTTGCACAGTAAAAGGGATTTTCTGTTTTATTTTTTTTTTCAGAAGATTTCTTTTGATGTTTTTTTGTTAAGTTTGAGATCAAATTTCAGTGCAATTTTGATCCAAAATCAGAAATTTTTTTCCGCTGCGAGCTAAAGTTTATTATCTTCTCATTAAATTCGAACCAACGGGAGAATTTAATTTTGAAGAGCAGAAATTTTTAAGTTTTTCTCTAATTTTAATTGGAACCAACGGGAAAATTAAAATTAGAGGAATAGTTACATTTATTTACAGTTCATGTTTATAATTTTGCTATTTTCTGACCAAAGTTGATGATAGCAATATTATAAATTGATTTATTTATGAATGTATGCATTAATTCTATCTTCTGCCCAACGGTGATGTAGAATTAGTGTACAAAATTTTGCATGTTTTAATTTTGACCAACGTTAAATCAAGGCATGCAATTATTATATTATTATGTTTCCTCATTTTTCTGATACTGTTTCAGGACTCAACCCAATGGCATACATCTCGCACATCCCGGCACTTGATGGGAACAATTATCGGGTCTGGCGAGAAAAGTATGATTTGGCACTTGCGCTGTCCGAGAATGACTTAGCCCTCACCTCTCCGTGTCCTACTGAGCCAGAGGACCCGGTGAGGGCAGAAAATGAGACTGATGCTGATTTCACTGCCCGAAAGCGTGATCATGCAGAAGTCAGAATGAAATATGACCTTGAGAAAAAGAAATGGGACATCTCGAATCGCAAGTGCCTGATGGTGGCTAAGGCCACCATTGCAGATCCAATAAGGGGATCCATCCCAGACTGTGACACTGCCACAGAGTATCTACAGAAAGTGAAGAATCAGTTTACTGGCTCTTCAAAGGCAACAGCGAGCACACTGATTAAGAAACTCGTGAATGAGAGATACTCTAGTGGTGGAATAAGAGAGCATATACTAAAGATGAGCACTACGACAGCTAAGCTAAATTCAATGGATATGGGGCTCAAGGATGAGTTTCTAATTCATTTGATTTTTGCTTCTCTGCCAAAAGAATTTGACACTTTTGTTGTTAATTACAACATGCAGCCCGACAAATGGGATATAGAAAAGCTCATTGCAATGTGTGTGCAAGAAGAGGAGAGGCTTAAAACCTCACAGGGTGACTTTGCAAACCTTGTGAAGAACAACAAAAGAAAGAACTTTAATGCCAAACCACAAGGGAAACCTCAGTGGGATAGTAGCTCCTCTTCTAAGTCACAGGGAAAGGTTCCCCAGTTTCATAAGCCCAACCAATTTACAGTAGACAAAGACACCTGTAAATTTTGTAAGAAGAAGGCGGGGCACTATCAGAGGGATTGCCCAGAGTTCCTGAAGCATCTGTTGAAGAATGGTAAGGATGTCATTACATTTATAGATGAATCCTTGTATTTAAGTTATGAAAAATCTACTTGGTGGATTGACTCAGGTGCAACTGTTCATGTTGCCAATTCATTACAGGGATTCCATACGAGGAGGACCCTACAAAGAGGAGAAAGAACAATTAAAGTTGCGAATGGAATTGAAGCCGAAGTCGAGGCCATTGGAGATCTCTCTTTAGAATTTCATGATGGTTTTGTACTTAGGCTTTCAGACGTTCTTTATGTGCCCTCTTTGCGCAGAAACTTAATAAGTGTGTCGAAATTAGATGATGATGGTTATGATTGCCATTTTGGTGAAGGCAAATGCAGACTTGTGTTTAATAATAAATGTGTTGGTCTTGCCTTCCGACAAGACAAGCTTTATTTATTATCATTTTCTGAGAATGTGAATCATGTAACCATTGAGAATGAGAATACCTCTTCGTCTATGAATGAAAGAAAAAAACGGAAGATAAATCATGATGCATCGTCGAAATTATGGCATTGTCGTTTAGGCCATATTTCGAGGGGGAGAATAGAACGATTGATTAAGAAAACACTTCTTCCGCCATTAGAATTTTCAGATTTAGAACAATGTATTGATTGCATAAAAGGAAAATATGTTAAGAAAATAAAGAAAGACGCCAAACGAAGCGCAGGAATTTTAGAAATAATTCACACAGATATCTGTGGTCCATTTCCTGTGATAAGTGTGGATGGTTATGATTCATTTATAACATTCACAGATGACTATTCGCGTTATGGCTACATTTATCCAATTAAAGAAAGATCAGAAGCATTGGATAAATTTAAGATATTTAAGGCTGAAGTAGAAAATCAGCACAATTTAAAAATTAAGATAGTAAGATCCGACCGTGGGGGGGAGTACTACGGTCGGCACACCCCGTATGGCCAAG
The DNA here is from genome assembly GCA_017311315.1 of Dendrocalamus latiflorus. Classification (NCBI taxonomy): domain Eukaryota; kingdom Viridiplantae; phylum Streptophyta; class Magnoliopsida; order Poales; family Poaceae; genus Dendrocalamus; species Dendrocalamus latiflorus. Next base: position 34,665,158 of record CM029637.1, read on the forward strand.
TTCCTGGACCTTTTGCAAGGTTCTTACAGGAAAATGGCATAGTTGCCCAGTACTCTACACCGGGCGAACCTCAGCAGAATGGAGTGGCTGAAAGACGCAACCGTACCTTAATGGATATGGTGAGAAGTATGATAAGTTACTCCACGCTACCGATAAGTTTATGGATGGAGGCGTTAAAAACCGCCATTCATATTCTTAATCGAGTACCAAGCAAGTCGGTACCCAAAACACCGTATGAGTTGTGGACGGGAAGAGAACCCTCACTTAACTATTTACGTGTGTGGGGTTGTCCTGCTGAGGCTAAAGTTTTTAACCCAAACATAGGGAAGCTAGATCCCAAGACAGTCAGCTGCCATTTTATTGGCTATCCAGAAAAATCGAAGGGTTATCGCTTCTATTGTCCTGACAGACATACGAAGTTTGTAGAAACAAGACATGCTGTCTTCTTGGAGGATGAGATGATCAGGGGGAGCAGAGTAGCGCGAGAAATTAACCTAGAGGAAAAGCGGGTACATGTGCCCACCCCGATGGTTCAGGAACCATTTTTCACGCTACCTGTTGTTGCTACACCAACAGTGCCAGACACTGTAGTGACAGCACCTGTTGTCAGTTCTCCTGTGGGAACGATGAGTGAACATGAGGAACCTGTCCTTCAGGATCCCATAGAACCCATTGTCACCCAAGAGGAAGAACAACAACAGCCTCACACAGAACAAGCGTCAACTGGCGAGGGACTCAGAAGGTCTCAAAGAGCCAGAAGATCAGCTATCCCTAATGATTACGAAGTCTATGAAACTGAGGAATTTGAAATGGAGGGTGATCCCACCTCTTTTGAAGAAGCCATGAGAAGCGCTCATTCATCTAAGTGGCTTGAAGCTATGCAGGATGAAATGAAGTCAATGAGCACCAACTGTGTTTGGGACTTAGAAACTATTCCTAAAGGAGCCAAGACAGTAGGCTGCAAATGGGTCTACAAAATAAAACATGACTCTAGAGGGAATATAGAAAGATTTAAAGCGCGACTTGTGGCAAAGGGCTTTACGCAAAGAGAAGGCATAGACTACAATGAGACATTTTCTCCAGTCTCGTGTAAAGATTCTTTTAGAATAATAATGACACTTGTAGCTCATTATGATTTAGAATTACATCAGATGGATGTAAAGACGGCGTTCCTAAATGGGGATTTGGAGGAAAATGTTTACATGGCACAACCGAAAGGTTTTGTTGTGGAAGGAAAAGAACGTATGGGATGCCGCCTGAAGAAATCCATTTACGGATTAAAACAAGCATCAAGGCAGTGGTACTTGAAGTTTGATAGTACAATAAGAAGTTTTGGGTTTAAGGAGAATGTAGAGGACAATTGCGTGTATGCAAAGTTTAAGAATGGGAAATACATTTTCCTAATCCTGTATGTGGATGACATCTTACTTGCTAGTAGTGATGTTAGCCTATTACAAGAGACCAAGAAGTTCTTGTCCTCGAATTTTGATATGAAGGATCTTGGTGAAGCTTCGTTCGTTCTGGGAATAGAGATTCACCGAGATAGAACTAAGGGGGTTTTAGGTTTATCTCAAAAGGCATACTTAGAAAAGGTTCTAAAGAAATATAGTATGCAAAATTGTAAGCCTTCACCTGCTCCTATAGTCAAGGGCGACAGATATGGGGAATTTCAATGCCCCAGGAACCAATATGAGATCGATCAAATGAAAGTGGTTCCATATGCTTCAGCTGTCGGAAGCTTACAGTATGCTCAAGTGTGTACGCGCCCTGACTTAGCGTTTGTCACCGGGTTACTTGGCAGATTCCAGAGCAATCCTGGAATAGAACATTGGAAATTAGTAAAGAAAGTCTTGCGTTATTTGCAAGGAACAAAAGGCCTCATGATGACATACAGAAGATCAGATTCACTCCAAATAGTGGGGTATACAGATTCTGATTATGCGGGAGATGATAGAAAGTCGACATCCGGATATGTATTCACTCTCGCAGGAGGAGCTATATCGTGGAAAAGCTCAAAACAAACCGTCACTACATCATCCACAATGTATGCCGAGTTTGTAGCATGTTATGAGGCCACGGGGCAGGTGAATTGGCTAAAGAAATTCATACCCGGGTTGAAAGTGGTAGATGACATACATAAGCCACTAAAGTTATACTGCGATAATGAACCAGCAGTATGTTATGCTCACAACAATAAGTCAAGTGGTGCTGCCAAACACATTGACATAAAGTATTATGTTGTGAAAGATAAAGTCCGGGATCATATAATCAGTCTTGAGCATATAAGGACAGAAAAGATGCTCGCGGATCCGCTCACAAAAGGCTTACCACCCAATGTGTTCAGAGAACATTTAGCCGGCATGGGTTTACGGGAAAGCCTATGATTCCTGGACAATAAGGGCCCAGTTGAAAGTTCATTTCAAAACAGAGAAGTACATTGTGGCTGTTGAATCTAATGGCATAAGACTGTGACGATGAGGCACGCTCTATGCACTGATCTGTGAAGGAATGAGAAAAACAATGAGTGATAAGTATAGAGTTCAGAATATAAGTTGAGATCAAGGGGGAGAATGTTAGGATGATCTCCACCCCGGTAGGCCCAACGGCCTACCGGGCCTTGAGCTCGCGCCCTGATTGGGGGCGCCCAACCCTAATGGTTGGTGGGCCCCTGTCACACTGCGCCATATATAAAGGTGGGGGCCGGCGGCTCTTTTAACGAGGTTGAACGGAGCTAGCGCCACCCCACCAAAAACCCTAATCCGATCTAGCGAGGGGGCGCAGCCAGTGACGGGAAGCACCACTGCCACGCCGCCCCTGGACAGCGCCGCCACCGGACTTCACCAACGCCGACTCCCGACTCCACCGACTCCATGGCGGACGCCTCTGCACCCGCAGCCAAGACCACGGATGGTTAGTACCCCTCTCTCCCTCTCGGTATCTCTCAAGAACCCGAACTAGAGATGAACCCCGCTAGATCTAACCTAGGAGATCCTAAAGAAAACCTAGATCTAACAATAACCGTCGAGTCCCAGTGTGGGGACACATGTAGCTGACAAGATTCTGCGTCGCCATGCGCCATTTTTTCAGCCAATTCGAGCCTTCGAGGTCCGTAAAGAAGCTGCCACAGACACGGTTGCTGCCTACTGGAGTTCCTGAAACGGGTTGTAGCACCTTATATATTAATATAAGATACTACTATAAAATATCATTATCAAAGTAAGTAATAAACAAGAACAACATTAAAAATCACAAAAATAAAAATAAAAATTTAAGAGAGAACCAATAGAAGATGAAATAAATGTTTTAAATATGGGTCCAATCCACTTCTAACCAAATAAGAGCAAAGAAAACAACAAAATAGTGGTAAGCCACGGTGCTGAAAACTCGAGTGCTCCCACCTATGTATGATGCTATCACTCCACTGGCCTTTTACCTGAGAATGAAAATAACAAGCGTGAGATTCGAAAATTTCAACAAGTACCCAATAACAATCACAACACAGTGAGTAAAAGACAGGTAATGTAAGCAAATAATTGACACTGGTTAATTATAATAAAACTAGGTTATCAGAAACATTGATAAATGCCAGAGATGGAGGTGACAGGATCAATGGAATTAAAGGTAAATGTTATTTAGTAAGTTGTAACAATGGCACCGGTGATCACTTCCTACATACCCGGTTATACGAGAATACTCAGGCACGTCACTATCCTCGACTGCATAACCACAACGGGTTGTAATATCCTAAGTAACGAGAATGTACGACCCCCGTACATTAAAAGGAGGGTGGTAATCTCCTCTATGCATGACCCCAAGCCAAGTAATTGTTATGTTGTCAATAGGGATAGTTGTTATTTAGCAAGTTATGATAATTAGCCAGATAATTTTAATGATAAGATAATAGTCATGCAAGCATGAGTGGTGTGATAATTGTATTCAATGACAAAGTGACAAGTAAACTGGAAACATGTGATATGCGATACGAACAGGTCATGGCCACGAGGTACTTGCCTTGATTGCACTCGGCGGACACGCTGCACGAAGGATCTGGAATGCACAACTGCATGAACGCTTCCTCAACAGCTGCGTGAGATCCTACACGATAGAATAGAAAGGTTAACCGATCAGGCATAGATGATTTAGATAAAGGCATGACGGGAGATAAATTTGATAGGAGAGGAAACGAGTTTGCTAGCCCACTACCGTGCGAAACATCGTTCGGCCAAGTGAAATATCGTTTGGCCGCATGAACGGCCGTTCAACCGTGCAAAACGCTGCTTGGCAGCGCGAACGGTCATTCGGCTGTGCCGTTGCCACCAGCCACCAGATACCGCCGTTGCGCGCCGCCGCCATGGCCGTGTGAGCGCGTGCGGCCGCGCTCGGCTCGAGTTGCTGCTCCTCCCGGTCGCGTTTGGCCTGCGCGCTTTCGCCACGCCGCAGTCGGCCACTGCGCTAACACTGGGTCATCGCGCCTGCCTGCGTGCCCCCAGCCCCGCGCCCGGCCTGTCGCGCCACCTCTTGGCCAGGCCAGCCTGCTCCGCCGTCGCCTAGCCTTACTCAGCCTGCGCTGCCGCCTCTCGACCGTGCCTCTCAACGACGCCTGGCTCACGTCGCCGCCTCTCGGCCTTGCCCGACTCACGCCGCCACCCCTCCCGGCCACGCCTGGCCTGCGCGCCTTCGCCACGGTGTCGCCGGGGCGTTGTGCCACCGTGCGCATGAGGGAGAGAGAAAGAGAGAGGAAGAAGGAAGAAAGAGAATAGTAGATTGATATGGATGGAAGAGAGATGGAGATTGATAGAGGTAGTGATAAAAAGGGAGAGATATAATAGAGAGATTAGAGATAAGAGAGAGGGAGTGTTTCAGGGTGCTACACGGATGTCATGGGAGCATCTAGCGTTCTAGATTCTAGCACCATTGTCCACTTCAGAGGGCAACACACCGGCCAATATCCCTACGTGAGTAGGACTACAAAAGTGTTACGCTCTATTTTTTGCTGATGGTTTTTCTATAATTAATGGTTTTTGTTTATACTTTTTAAAATGACAGCAGATGACATATATAATTTAGGCTCAAATATCCATTTGAAAAATCCATTTCAAAAATTGCACCGTTTACTTCAACTTTCGGAGAAAAAAGGGGGAAAACCCCCAATAAACAGGGACTAGAATGAAAAGAGAGCAGTACATTTGGAGAAGTCCATCAACGTGTATGGCCCGGTCGCTTGGGCTGGCCGACACGGCGACTTTGAAAACACACCATGTTCCATGGGCTTCGGTCTAAACGGCTAAGGCCAGTCTCAATGGGGATTTCATCAGGGTTTCATGGGCATTAAATGAGATGACACATCAGCAAAACTGATGACATGGCACTGTATTAAAGAAGAAAGAGAGAAATACCGTTTCATGGTGAAAAAACGGATGGTCACTGTTTCCACCACCTTGGAAACGGCGTGAAACGCGCACTGAGAGCGTTTTGTTTCATCTCCTCCTCGTCGCCACTCGGTAGTAATTTAGAGCCAGATCTTATTCTTAACACACTACAGTAGTTTCGTCTTACACTTGACTAGTATAAAGACTAATCAATCTCCACATAACAGGTTGATGATAAAAATGGTAGCAGCACTAGCAACAGACCATAACATGCTGACACTACCAAAAAGAAATCCTAAAATATATTACAGCATCCGTAGGTCGAAGTAATACCAGTCAGAGAGATCATGACCCCGCAGCCACTCTCCTACACCAGACACTCTTCTACTGGCTTTTCTGATCATGTGACGTCGATTGGTCACTTTGGATAGTTCAGTGGACATGAACCCATCCATAACATGACTAGAGAGTTGCTACTAATTAAGATCACTGTCGTTGTCACCATTGTCACCACTTGTATCTGCTTCCTTCACTTCCTGAATCATCTTGAGGACTTGCCAGGCAGTTGGCCGACTCTCTAGTGAGGACCGAACGCAAGCAGACGCTATGTCAACAATCATCGTAAGGCGATCGCTGTCCATTCCTCCATCTTCCCTCGCCGACTGGACATAGTTATGCAGATTAGTTGCAACCAAGACGGAGTGTTGAAGCGGTGGCTTCCCACTAAGGAGCTCAAGGAGGAGGGCACCAAACGCATAGATGTCTGATTTTGGAGTTAGCCTTCTATTGGACTTCATATTTTCTGGTGCTCTATAAGTAGCGTCGTCTTTCACTTCTGATGATTCCAAAAGGAATGACAGGCAATTGTCAGTAAGGCAGGCCTCAAAGTCTGAACCAAGCAGGACATTGGAGGACTTGATGTTTCCATGAACAAGTCGAGATGCTTGATGAATGTAAGCAAGGCCCTGTGCAACATCTTCAGCTATCTTCAGGCACGAAGTCCAGTGGAGTGGTTTTGCCCGAGAAGACCTTGAACCTGCAATTGATTTGAGTTGTGGAGCTAATAAGCACAACAAAAACATCAACTGCCTCCATTCTTTTTAAGTGACATTTTTTACATTTTATGGTCTCTGAGATATGACTTTAACCGTTACGTTTTTAACTTTATCTTATTATATACTGATAAAATTATAATAGTATGAAAGTATTTTTAATTACAAATTTAATGATATAGTCTTCATATAGCCAATTTAGATAGTTTTAAACATATTAGCGGCCAAACTTTAGAAAGTTTGATTGAGCAGATTCTAAGGCGTCACTTAAAAAAATGGAGGTAGCACTAATTACGGTCTTACTATCCTACAAATGTATAACAACAAATGTTGCTATGTTGATATGTACTAACTTGTGAAGTGTTTTGCTTCACTTTCTTTAAAAAAATGTGGTGTGCCACATGGGTCAAACTCGGTCAAAACCGTCGTTTTGCTAGCGGGAGGGATGTGTTCTAAACAGTTTTGAAAGTTGGAGGACGTGTATTATCCGATTTTGCAGATGAAGTACGAAAATGACTTTTTCCTTATTTAAATGCAATATAGATAGCATGTTAAATTAGAGAATAAATTTTCATAGCCAAATCAACCAATATAACAAAAGAATAAAGCTGCTATCACAACATTTTTAGCTAAATATTCCAAAACACTCGCACCGAAGTCTTATGTATTTCTGTGCACACCGAATTCAATTATACTTGTGCAATTTCCAAATACTATTGCATAACTTATCAACCCGAAACCCAGTTAACAAACAAGCGGAACCATTATGCTCTTGATGGTGATTACAATTTCAAGAACCGCAGGTACCAATTGCTATATGGTCATGTCATGCTTTCCCAATTTCCCTTTGTTGAATCAAAAGGTCAGTGTGAAAATTACAAATATTACTTTTATTAACTGCATTTGACCACCAGTTCCAAACTTTCAACCTGGTTTCACTTTCATGAATTTAAATCGATGTTTGGTGTAGCACAGTGATCACATATAAATATTGAGGGGTCCGTTCCAGACACACGATGAGGCTACATTGATGTTCAACACCACACAGCCTGGTAGCGTGCTAAATCGGTGATCACTTATGAATGGTCGTTTGCTTTGTTTAATGGGTTCATAAAGAAAAGTGTCCAAGGAATCAAAACCCAATAAAGCACAATGCATCGAATACATATGTCCACCGGAGGCACCCTCATTCTGCTGCCAGATTTTCACGCGGCCAAGCCTTGTGAATTTTAATTCGTTCCCATGTTAGGATGAAGAATGTCTAGTTTGAAAAGGTGATGTTAGCCTACCCTCTACTCGTAATGCACCGGAGCAGTAGATACTTAGTGGGGGCAAGAACCAGAACTGTTCCTAGCACTAAGTAGCCCGGTCCACCAATGCAAACTATCGATCAGCTAAAAAGAAATTAGCCGTGATATCCTAGGGGAAGAGCTAGGAAAGCACACGAGGGTACCGTGGATGAGGGAGTGGAGGCTGCCATTGGGCTGGTAGTCATACACCAGCAGCCGCTCCTCCTTAGCCTGGAAGAATGCCCGCAGCGGCACGAGGTTCGGATGCCGCAGCCGCCCAACCACATCCATGTTCTGCTCGAACGCCTCTGCCTCCAGCGCCCCCGGGCCAATCTTGGCTGCGTCCAGCCTCTTCACAATGACCACGAGCCGGCCGTCGAGCACGGCCTTATACGTCGTCCCCACGCTCCCGCGGCCGAGCACCTCTGCCGACGCGCGCATAAGCTGCTCGAGGCTGTAGCTGGCGGCCTCACCCGCGCAGAACGTTAGGCAGCCGCTCCGCTCCAGCCGGCGCGCCTTCTCCTCCGGCATCATCATCGCCGCCGTCTCCTCGTCCGGCACGCATTCAACATAGCCAATGTCAGCGTTATCCCTGCTCACTTCCGATCCGGCTGCGCCTGCGCTCTTCTTGGGGCTTGGGTACGCCGCCGAGCTCGGACGCCTGCGCTTTTTGCTCCTCTTCATTGCAATCATGGCACAAACAAGGAGCGCGGCGAGGAACGCTCCGGCGGCAACCGCGACGGCCATTGTGGTCCTCCTCCTCGCTTTCTTCGCGCGCGGCGCGGATGAATCCGGCAAGCTGAAGCTCTCGCGTTGCGGGCCGTCGCCAGTCGCTGCGGCGCTCTGCACCGGGGGAGCGGCGGAGCCGTTGTTGCCACCGCCGTGGAAGAAGAGGTGGGACCCGTTGCACTCGCGGCGGACGAGCTCGCCGCAGAGCCCTGGATTTCCGGCGAACGCGGCGGCGCCCATCTGCGCCATGGGGGCGGTGACCGGCACGGGCCCGGAGAAGTTGTTGTACGACACGTTCAACAGCTTGAGCGACGACTGGTTCCACGCCGGGACGGAGCCATTGAAGTGGTTGACGTCGAGCCGTAGGAACGTGAGGTGGGGGAACGCGGCCTCAATGCCGGGGGGGAGCGCGCCGGAGAGCCTGTTCCCGGAGAGGTCGATGGAGCGGAGCCGGCGGAGCGAGGCGAGCGACGTGGGGAAAGGGCCGGAGAAGTGGTTGCCAGCGAGGAAGAGCGCCTTGAGGTTGGCGAGCGGGGAGAGGTCGGGGATGGGACCATGGAGCGCGTTGGACTTGAGGCTGAGCACGCGGAGCTCGGCGAGACGGGAGAGCGTGGCGGGCGGAAACGTGCCGTTGAGCCCGGCCCGCTCGAGGACGAGGCGGATGATCTGGCCGGCCGCGCTGCAGGAGACGGCCGGGTGGGAGCAGGGGGAGGCGGCCAGGGAGAAGCGCAGGTGGGCGGACGGGTCGGCCTTGGCGAGGAAGGCGGTGAGGAGCGCGGCCGGGGTCGGCGGCCTCGAGGCCTGCGTGGAGGGCGGAGGCACGGCTCGGACCGGCGCGGGCAGCGTGGGCTGAGAGTGCGATGCGCCTGCGCCTCCTAGCGTGGCGGACGGGGGTACCGGCGTAGGTAACGTGGGCAGGGAGTGCGATGCGGCGGACTCTGTGGTGATGGTGACGAGCAGGAGCAGGAGGCCGAGGTGGAGCGCCATTTTGGGCTGGTTGTTTGGGGTTTTCGGGGGTTGGGAAGGTGGTGGATTTCAGTGGAGTCGAGTGTGGGTGTGGCTTTGCCGTGGAGTGGCGTACTGGCTGCATTGCGGAGTTGCGGTTGGGGTGGGTGCGGCGGTGAGTTCCGTTCCCAGCGCTGGAGGAATTTTTTATTATTTAATTATTTTTAAAAAAAACTATTTTCAATTTAATCGTGATGTGACTAAAATGTTCTATCATGTCATCCACAAAGAAATGGCCAAAACTGCCGCGCAAACCCTCAGCTGCGCGTCGTGCCAACATGGAAGCTTGTGTGGCATTTGTCACGCCGTACGTCATGGCGTGACAATCTCGTATAGTCACACCACGAGACTTGGTGTGACAGGGGGCAATTTGAGAACGACCGCCGCTCTAGCTGTCATTTTCTCCCACATCCTCTTCGTCTCGATGTGTTCTCTGTCCTCACTAAAATTAATGAGATTGAGACTTAATTGTTTATTGACTCTATTTGCTAAGAAAACCCGCAGCATGTCAAAGCGCAAATCATTATGTTAACATGCACTCCCCGGCCACATGGTTTTTTATGTTCACGAGTTGATTTCTCACGTTGATTAATCATTGCGTGTGATTAAAAAAATTAAGGGTTTACGTTTCATTTGGGAGTTCTATTTGACTAATTTTGTCCAATACCTACTTAGCTAGTTTTGCTACCTCTTTTAGTCTTGTCACAGCACAAGGATATTTTATTGGGTCTTATCACTGCACAAAAGTTGCCCCGTCTAGTTGATGTATTTTCGTGTCCGCGAGGCAGCGGGCTCAAGGAGGTATCGTCATGTCATTCCATGCGCGTGGTCGTCATTTCGTGCATGTGGCCTGTGAAAGCGGGGAAGGGCCACCCACTTCCTGCGGTCGAGGAGCACGGGTAGAAGTACAAAGTAAAACATTGTTTACTGTAAAGTATGAAGTGGGAATTAAAATAGACTTTGTAATAAAGCTGGGAATAACAGTTGCTCGTGTCGCAACGGCGGTCAGGATAGTTACAGGAGTAGTTCGCGCAACCCCAATAACACATGCCCAGGCTGAGTCACTATTTAGACTTGAAGAACTTACATGAATACTTGCACCAACAAAGGGACAGTGTCTCCCGCTCCGGCGGGTGTTGCAGCGAACGCTCCGTTGGAACGTTCGGGATGGGGTTGCTGCTATGGGGGCGTCATTGCGGGCAGCTGACTTTCCTCGCACGCTCTGCTTGTTCGGCCCAAGATGTAGTAGCCCTTGGTTGTTCGTCATGGGCCGCAGCAGACCTTGCTAGTTCGCGGGTTTCCTCCCATTATTTCATCATCTTTCCCATTGCTTCTTCTGCCTCTTGTCTATCCCAACGTGGTGAAGCAAGCTCTGATGTAGTGTTGGGTTTAGTTGTATAGTGTTCTCTCCTATATCTCTTCCACCTCCTTTTATAAGTGAAATGATTAGCATGGTGTTGTTAATTTCATGTGAGTAAACTGCGAGGCAGAGTGTTACCCTGTCTTTATGAAAAGTTTCTGGCAAGGCAGAGTATTGTCATGTATTACGTTGCAGGGAGCTATCACGTCTTGCTTTTGCAGAGCCCTGTCAAATCGATCTAAAAAAACCGGCAAGGTAGAGTGTTGTCTTTTCGGTCTAAAAAACTAAGGATGTATACTATTGTCATGTTGATTTGAAAAGCTAGAGAGGCAGACTATTGTCATATCTTACTTTACAGAGAGTGGTGACATAGTTACAGTTAGTACAAGAGTTGTTCATTAATCTGAACCCAAAAGGCCTTCAACCTTGGCCCTAAACCTAACCCTGAAACTAAACCTGAACCCGAACCCTAAAACCATAAACGTAAAGCTGTACCTAAAACCATAAACCCTAAATGTAAACATAAACGTAAAGCTATACCTAAAACCTATAGCCAAATGTAAACTATAACATCACCCTAAACTTAAACCTAAACCCTCAAACCCTAAATTGTAAGCTAAACATAAACGTAAAGACGCCCCCTTTTGGCTTGCCACTGCATAAAGCTACCCTATTTGATGTTGTCACTACGCAAGGCTGTCAGGTTTTGTCTTGTCAATGCGCGAAGTTACCCCCGTTTGGTCATGTCAATACGCAAGACTATCCACTTTGGTCTTCTCACTGTGTAAAGCTGCCCGATTTGGTCGTGTCACTGCGCAAAGCTGTCATGTTTAGCCTAGTCACTATGTAAAACTATCTTGTTTGGTCTTGTCAATACGTAAAGCTGTCGTTTTTTGTATTGTCACTGTGCAAGGCTGTCTCCTTTGATCTTGTCATTGCACAAGGCTGTCCACTTTTGTCTTGTCACAGCGCAAAGCACCGTGTTTGGTCTAATCACTACATAAAGCTGCTTTGTTTGGTCTTATCACTTTTGCAAAGCTATCATGTTTGGTCTTGTCATTGCGTAAGGCTGTCTCCTTTGATCTTATCACTCCTCAAAGCTGCTCCATCTGATGTACTCACTGCGTAAAGCTGCAAAGAGCTAACACACGACCCGCTTCATCACAAAGCACGCAATCTCCCCCACGGACTTTAAAATGCATGCCCCACAGGAGCACTCCACCTGGTGGGCGGCGGGGCTGGAGGGGGTGTCAAGGCTGGAGGTTGGCGGTGATGAGGGAGGCGGGTGGCAGGGCTAGAGGGTAGGAGGTGGGTGGTGGGGCTGGAGGCGGACGGCGGCGATGGAGGCGGGCGGCAGGGCAGGAGGCGAGCGGCGGGGCCGGAGGCGGGCGGCAGCGATGGAGGCGGACGATGGGGCAGGAGGCGGGCGGGGCTGGAGGCGAGTGGTGACGATGGAGGCGGCGATGCAAGCGGGCAGCGAGGCTGGAGGCGGTGGTGATTGATTTGGGGACGAAGAAAACGCGGACAAAAATGGGAACTTGAGCGAAGGACACACTTAAGTCACCCTTGTCACGCTAAGTCTTGTGGCATGACAATACAAGATTGTCAGGCCATAACGTATGGTATGATAGAGGCCACACAAGCCATCCATGCTAGCATGGCGCGCGACCGAGGGCTTGCGTGGCAGTTTTGGCCATGCCTCTATGGGTGATGTGAGAGAACGTTCTAGTCATGCCACGGATGGTGGCGTAATCAAAGGGATCAGAATTAAATATAATGTTCACGATGAATTAACTTTAAAATATTAATAAAAAGAATTAAATAAAAAAATTGAGCTAGAGAATCCTCTTCCGTGTGGCATCTGAATGCCATGAACTTAATTGAGTTAAAGTCAGGAGGCAACAAGTAACATACAGTAAATTATGGAGTGGCTCTACTGTTCATATGTACAGTAGCAATTTTTTGCGATATCGGTACTTATCCGACCATCTCAAATCGGACTGTCCAACTAGCTTATGGATCTGCTCTATCTGGCCTTTAAAACTATTTTTGATTTTTGTTACAGTATTTATCTTTCAAACAAAGTATTTTTTTAAGATAGAATATATAAATTAATTATAGTACATATTAAAAACATATAATCTATACCAGATAAAATCGTATGTGAGTATATTTCTCCGTCATCTTTGTCGCGAACAACCAAAATTCAAAAATTTCAGCCAAAAACCATAAGCCATAAGCCGCAACCACAAAGAACAAGTCCTATGGCGGTGGCTTTTGGCTGAAATTGCGTTATGGCAATTGTTAGCATTTTTCTGACAAAACATTAAAAAAATATTATATCATCATGGATAATGCAAAGAAATGACGAGAAAAAGGGCAAAAAGCTGAAAAACAAAAAATATAAAATAAGTAAAAATTAGAATCCGATGCATTAAGCTGAAAATAAAATAAAGCCAAAAACTAAAACCATTTGGAACGAGGCCATAATCACTGGCCTGCTCAAAAGGGCTTATAAGCCACAACTTATGGTTTTTTATGTGTATTGTGCCTATAAAAGCATTGTATCGGTTAGTAGTTTTTTGTGAGTCAAAAATAAAAAATACAGTAAAAATTTCAAAATTTTGCGAAGCGCTACTAAATTTTTTGGGACATTGTAAAGGAATAAGGAGAAAAAATAATAAATTTTAAAAGCCAAAAAACTGAAACCGTTTGAAGCGGATGGTAAAGGTGGTGCTTATTTAGGCTTAAAAACATTAACTTATAGTTTATTTTACACTGTACCGACTGAAATACACTATAGCTGTTGGTAGCTTATCCAACACAATTAAAATTTAAAAAAGAAAAAAAGAAAAATGTTATATCATCACGGATAATAAAAATGAATAATAAAAAACAAAAAACTTTTTCCAGAAAAAGATATATTACCAAAAAAAGAAAAATGTAAGAAGTGCTAGATGTCAAAAGCAAGAAACAGGCTCTCATTAGAGAAGGGCTCACTATTCACTCTCCGGTCCTGTTCCGGGTGGGGGCTCGGGGAAGGGAGGGACAGAGTGTGTGGTTGCCCTGGTGGTACGTGGTGTGCTGACTGCTTAGTGTCCTTTTCTCGCCTTAACGTACAAAGAAGTATAGCACTGGGACAATAAAAGCACTCAACTCTCCGCGGATCACGGGAAGGAGTAGTAGCTTCAGATCCTAGCATGGCGAATGAACATCCAATATTAGTTAGAAAAAATTCATTATTATTTGTTTCTCGTAATCCAAGATCGTTCAAGGCCAAAACATGCCTTTGCTTGAACGCCTCATCAAACGAACGTTTCGTTAGACCATATGGTGACAGTATATTTGGGTGATGATAAATAATTAACATTTAAATTTTGTTGGAATTTGTGTTTGAGAAAGCTTCGATCAATGCTTGTTTGTTAAAACTGGATCTCAGGTTTAACGGTCTGACCGCTTTGTATTGAGTGGTCTGACCGGCTGGTTTCGACCACACACAGAAGTCAGTGGTCCGGACGGCTTTGAGTTGGAAAGTCCGATCAACAGACGTTGAGCACGGTATTTTGACCACTGCATCCGCTCAATGCAAATCGACCATGGCAGATAATCAAGCAAAATCGACTATGGTAAGACGAGCACAACAGATCGAAAATGGCTGGGTGACTAAGACTTTTCGACCACAGCATACTTCGACGACGGTATTTTGACCACGACAGATTTTGATCACGGTAGACTTCGACCATGTCCGGCTTTGACCACGACAGCCTTCGACTACGGCCTTTTTGACCACACTAGGCAATCAGTAAGCTTCGATCACGACCAGTGAACTGGTCATAGCTACAGTACTTTTCGATTGTCGTATCTACAGTGCCTTGTATATGGTCGTTTTTACACTAATCGGTCGATAGTTGAAGATTTTACTGGTCAATTGTTGTAGACTTTTCTAGTCGGTACTCGATAATCATGGACTTTACTGGTCGTACTCCAAAGTGGTAGACTTTACTAGTCGGTGGTCATAGACTTTACTGGTCGATGGTCGTAGGCTTTATGATTGGTAGTAGTAGATTTTGCAGTCGAAAGTTGAAGACTTTGTGATCGATTGTCGTAAGCTTCATAGTCTATACTTGTAGACTTCATAGTCGGTACTAATGCTTTAACTCTTGCTATTTCGAGTACTACGAGTACTCATGTTAAGCCATCGGTATGACTAGTTGGCGATGATCGGTGAATAGTACTCAAAGGATTCAATGCTCCAAAAATAGAAGTACTCAGTGGTGAAATGGTCGTGGTACTTGGTAGTTGGAAGGACTCGGTAGTCGGAGGGACTCAGTACTCGTAGACTTTGCTGGTTGGCTGTTGGGGTTTTGTGGTAGCGATTGGTACTCAATGGTCAGTACTCAATGGATTTTGTGGTCGGCAATGCTAGTTATTACCGAGTGTTTTGAGCGGAGCGATGGTAATTCTCGAATACTTGCTGTGCTAGCGGTCGTAATGAGTGGTCTGAGGTTGTTTTCTGGATAGCAATAGAAAGTGTGGTTGTGGATGACTTGGTTGGTGATCGTGGATGGTTTGGTTCTTGTCTATGGATAGACGATGGTGTATTTCGAGTGTGTGTGCTGATGGCAGTCAAGTTGTGGAGAACTTGTGCTGGGAATACTTTCTTTGGTCTTTACATGCGCAGGTGGGCGTGAAGACGATCATATTCGGTGACGAAGAGAACCAAGACTAGGATGGAAAAGTCTGAGGTCCAGGTGGTTGAGAATGCCACGCGAGGTGGTTGGGCTCGCGCTGTAGCACATGAAGATTAAAGGTGATGATTCATGGAGAAGCTATGGGTGGTGCGGTCTAGGAGGCTTTGACACAAGTGGTGATAATACGTGGAGGAGCTACAGGAGGTGCAGTCCTAGAGGCTTCAACACGAGAGTTGATGGTGCACGATGGGAATACAGGAGGTGCTGTTCTGGAGGTTTTGTCATGTGTTGAGTTAGAAGTTGTGGATAAGAGACCATAATTTGCAAGAGGTAGAGTTTGGTAAAAACTAGAGTCCGGAAGGATTTTGGGTCCCTTGGTTTTTGGAAGAGAGAGGATTGCTATCCAGGTTGTTATGGATACAGTTTGAGATGTCCGTGTTTTTTATCAGCACGGTTTAGAGCTCTAGCATATAAAAATAGGGGAGAAGCTAAGTGTTTGGCTGTGGTTTTGAGGAGACTTTTTGTGCTAAGGTTTTTAAGAGTGCCGTGAGCGCGCTTTGTAGCTATATATATGATATAGAAATAATAGATTAGATCTATTCCAAGAAAAGTTAGTCGGTGTAGACAACATGTTTTCTGTGCATCATTTTCTTGTGTCGTCAGTGGCGGCGTGCTAACACATCTTGATCTTGCGTAAAACAAGCACAGTGTTATCTTCGACGTGTTCTCGTTCGAGCAGTTGAAGCTTCCGGGCAGAGAGAGATTTCAAACTATGTGCAAAGGTGTTAGAAGCGAGCGATCGAAGTATTCTAGCGGTTGGAGCGCTAGAGATGTCAAAGCAAGCGAGTGGTCGAACGTCGAGCGATCAGAACATCCATCGAGCCCGTCGAGCATCTTACGGTCAAATTCCACGTCTGTAAGTTAGATTGTTTTTCTTATGATTTGATATTTGATTTCAGGTTCCGAGAAACGAAGACAATCGTTCACCCTCCCTGATTGCACTATACGATCCTACACATTCTAAGAAGGTGCTCCTAGCACTGACGACCAATGGTAGCTCGGATGGTAAGAGAGTCGTCGAACTCTGCTAGGGTTCGATTCTTTATATCGAAGCTCTCACGTGTCATTGAATAATTAAGGGTAGAGTATGTAAATATGGGTATTTAGTGGAAAAACTATGTATCTATGCTATATGAGGACTCGTGATTCCGCAAAAGTTCTCAACATGTGTAGCGGATATGCATACGTATAGATAGTATGAGTTGAGTATGCGTTGGCTTTGTACCCTCAAAAATATGCTCCTGGTACTACCTAGTATAGCCCCCACAAAATTAAAAAAAAAAGGTCGCCGAAATACAAAAAATCGTGAGAACCATACTGGTCTGTGGGTGGGGTCCCGGACGCAGTTGTTAGTGGGGCCATGAAATTCAATCAGGCTGCGTGGCCCACGTGGCGACCTCCCACGGTGGTAAAACCGACTGCAGACTTTTGTCGGCAGGTGGCCAGTGTTTCGTTTCTCCTGCGGGTTGGTGTCCTCTAGCGCCATGCACAATCACCGATGTCCCAGGGAAAGCACATCTGGCCTCAACCACACTGCGCGAAGCCCACCTCACACCGATATGGCCCGCGTGGTTCTCCCACCAGGCCCAAACAAGTGTTGTACTCAAAACACACTGCGGTCCATCGGTTCCGGAGGATTAGTGGAAACTGCGGTCTCTGTGCAGACGGTTTTTCAGTTCATGCTGGCGTATGTGTGTGGAGTTGTTAGCGTCTGATCTGAGAGTTAGCTTCGTATAATCGGTAGTAATATTTTTTGTATATATATGTAACGTTTTTTTGGACATATATGTAATAATTTTTTTATAAGAATCTCAATATTGCACTAATTGTTGATTATTGCATACATGAAATAAAAATATTGTACACATGAAATCAAAAATATTGCAACAAAAAATAACAACACAACAAATTTAATTACTGTCGATGTTGTAGACGTTGAAGGTGGCGCGCAGCTCGACCTTGAGCTCGCCGTCCCACGAATACTCCCAAGTTGACGAAACCATTACGGTCAATGTCGAGCTCGTCCATCATGGGCATGGCCAGTGGCGGAGAACCCGATAGGGCAAGTCCTGGCGTGCGCCAGACCTTGATGCGGGCGGCGGGAGGCGGCCGGCGGGAGGCGGGCGACGGGAGGCGGACAATTCGCCACACCTCATTTTTTTTCCTGTCCTCCGCCACTGGGCATGGCGGTGCCCTCGCGGCCGCCCACAGAGGAGCTGGGAGGTGGCGAGATGGCACGAGAGACTTACAGCCAGCTTGAACAAGGAGATTTGACCGCCGTCGCTCCAAATCTGGCAGTGCCATGCCCGAGGACTGCCAAAGAGGAAGTTGATAGCGGCGACCAAATCTGGTGGCACTGGGGGGCGGGATGGCTGGGGCTTGTGGTCGTCGCCGTGCATGGGCTCAGGTAGGGACGGCCGTCGGGGAGGGGAGAGAGAGAGAGAGAGAGAGAAGTAGCTGGATGGATCTGTGGTGTGGGTTGGACGAGAGCGAGCAAGTGAGCGAGATATTTAAGAAAATAGTGAATCGGCCGAGGAGTGGGCCTGCGTCCGATACATGCGGAATATTTGGACTTATGTTGTTATCATTGTCATCACTCATCATGGATACTTGTATTATTTCTTACTCGAAAAGATAACTAGATCGATCATAGGGCTATCGTAGTCCAGCCCTGAAAATTGCAGTAAGCCTTGAAAAAGGTTTAAAGTATAGTTCAAAAGCATGCAAAGTCACATAAATTGGACTAAATATACGAACATCTAAAACGATTAGTTTTGAGCACACAAAATGGTTCAAGAAAATGTCCGGCTGATCAGTACAACGGTGTGTGGTTGTCTGAACAAACCAAACATTGTTAGACATGGTTTCCTTGTATAAATACTTGTTTCAACATTGACCTAATCCAAATATATTTAATGAATAAAAAATATGCATCGAGACAGGCGATTTTTTCCTTTTCTTTTTTGAGTACAACTTAGACCAAATTAAATCATGTACGTGCAGCCGGTCGACCGGTGGGCCACAGACCCAAGGGCTTGATTTGGTGGTCTCGGTTACTGTTACTTCGAACTTTCGAGGTTTGCACCCTTTGCAGTGGTAGGCTAGCAGCAGCAACGCATGTCCGGATTAGCGTAGAACCAAACACGGTACTACTACGAGCGCACGACATCGTTGATGGTCGCGGCGTCCCGTCCATACCAGGAGCTCCTACCATATTTTAAGCCCCGCCCAAAATGCCGCAATTTTCTCCTATTGCTGTTGCAATTAGAGAACGTTTGAAACAGAAGCTTCAGCTCCTAGCTTTTGACTGAATAATTCGACTTTAAAATACTAACGGCTAAAAATAGTAGGTGTATAATTTGGTTAGAGTTTTTGGCTGAATTGATTTAACAAATGTTTGAATTACTTCTAACATAAATAATAGCTTATTTGATGCTAATAATTACACTAATAATCTTAACATCAATAATCAAATAATATGATTACACAACTAATCAATTTTATTATTACACTAGCAATTAGTTTATATGAAAAAAGGAGGAAAAAAGAAAATGATAAAAAAACTAGATCTAAATGGACTACACAATAGCGTTCATCATGAGAAAAAAAATAAATTTCTAAAACAATATTCAAGGGCATTGCAAAAACCGCTTCCAAATGCTATTTCCAAAAGTGCCTGATTCGGCTTCGTTTTCAAAAGGCCCATTAACCTAATTACCGGTGAAACTACAAACGTGGCACTACCAGGTGACATCCCATCGACGCGACCGCTATTACCGCTTCCACGGCACCGTATCGTTGGAGCTTAGCACTGACACGTGGGGCCCACGTGTCAGCCACAATAGGAGAGAATTATTGCGTAGGCCCAGGAACCGAGGGCCGTGAACTGTAAAGTGTGGCCTCCATCGAAAGGGTCGACGCATCACGTGCGCGACTTGATAACGAGAGCAGCTACGCCACGGGGACACAAAAATCGTTGCCGGTACTGTTTTGGTTGTACAGTTGTTCTAGTGGGGCCCAGTCGTCAGTCACTCAGTGCTCGCCTGCGTTCTCGTGCCGTGCCATTTTATCTGAGCTTTTTGTTTGGAGTACTGCAACGGGTCCACTGAGGAGTAGTTTTTGTTCCGCCTTATCAGTCTTGGGACCCACATCCCTGCGACGCTGTCTAATGATTTAATTTTGAAAATGTCCTTGTTACCGCAACTCCGATAATCAAACCTCATATTGAGGTCCTGTTTGGATCCCTTGGGCTAACAACTAGTTGCTAAACTTTAGCCTTTGAGGATCCAAACAGGAGGGCTAATGGATGTGCTAAAGTTTAGCCAAAGCCCCAACTAATTGTTAGCCAACTAGTCCATCAAACTCAACTAATGAGGGCTAAATGACCAGCCGGATGGAAAAAAGACGTTGATACCCACGCCTACCCTACCAGACCACCATGCATAGGGGTATAACAGACTTTGCACTGAGATAGTAGCACTTATTAGTCCTTGGATCCAAACAGGACTGGGCTAATCTTTAGCCAGCTAACTACTAGTCAGCTAACAACTAGTCCTAGTCCATCCAAACAGGCCCTGAGTTTGCTTGGCACATCACTGAAAAACTGACCTGGAGGAGAGAGAAGAGAAGCCATCGTCTTAGGAAGCGACGACCATATCAGATAAACCATTATAGACGGCCACGTGGTTTTGTGGGGCCCCCGTGGTGGCGCCCCCCTAAACACTAAACTAGGTAAAGACGACGACGACCACACGGTGAACTTGACACTTGACAGTGACCAACTCCGCGGCAGCGATCAGAGGACGCAAGATCCATCGTGCCGACGTCTACATCTAGTTGGCTCTAGCCAAATTCAGAGGCCAACAGGTCAGATTTGGTCGGTTTGCTAGCGGGGAGCTTGGTGTGGCAAGCGGCGTCGGAGGAGAGTAGTAGAGGTCAAGAGATGCGAGAGGAGCGCGGTAGAGCTAGGAGCCTGGGAGAGACGCGGGAGGAGTACAGTGATGGTGATAGAGCCGTTGTGGCGACAAGGCGTGGGAGAGAAGGCCGGCGGCAAGTAGGAGGAGGACGCGATGTAGGGAGCAGGAGGAGACCGATGTAGAGAAAGGAGAAGGCCAACGGTAAGCAAGGGAAGGAAGGAACTACAGTGGGAGAGAGGGAGTGGAGGGAGGCCGGCTAGAGGAGAAAGAATGGTGAGTGCGGTGATGGTGTTGGTGGTGATAGAAAAAGAGGTGAATATTAAAAATAGGGGCTTTTTAGGTAGCCTAAAATGAATAAGTCGTCCATTTTTTTTGATCTAATTGACTAGATTAGTTAAGATTTAATTATACAAACACTAGCAGGAAAATCCCAAGAGGGGTAAAACTGTAAAGGGAAAGCATGGCGTAATAGTAATTTTTATAGGTGCCGCAGCGGTGCGTGTACGAGAGACAGCAGTGGAGGTGCGACGGCGATGGAAAGGATTAATAATAGATTCGGAAGAAAAGCCTATAATACCTTCACAAAAAATAGATTATAAAGAAAAAAATCTATTATGACATCACAAATCAATGATCATGTTTAATTTATACTATCATCCTCTTACTGCCAGTAGAACATCTTACTGCCAGTAGAATGTTCTGTAAAAATTCTCTAAAAATAACTAATAAGTGGGTAAAGGGGGGTGAATATTGAAAATAACTGATAAGTGGGTCCCTCTGAGAAGATAACAGTAAAAATGATGCTGCGAAAGGTGTTACTTGAGATGTCTTTGAAACTGTCTTACTTGAGATGTTGTCTTTTAAGATATCAAGATGATATGGTAAATTTAGAGATAATTCTATTGTACATGGCCAGTTTCAAACGGTACCAAGACATGATGGACGTCACGGCTGTATGTTGGAGGCAAACAGTTCTTGTTTCTTTTTGGGCTTAAGCCGCGACGATTCTGCACCCTCGGAGTGTGCGGATGTTTTGGCACGCGGGGACATTACAGCCAGGTTTCACCGTTGTCGCAATTCGTCTCTGAATCCAAGTGCTGTACTACACCTTGTAGGTGCTGTTCAGTTGCACGACGCCTCTGACGACTGCCGATGAGCGATCACTTCGTCGTCTTTGCTACTTCAAGAGATCAAGGTCTGACAAAACTCACCCGAGAAACGTGGCCTGCACTGCAAGTGCAAGCCCGTGCGCCTTGCCGGCTTGCCGCCTTTGCACTTAGCTCATCCCCTCCTGAAATTCTTCTCTGGCAAGCTCACTCAGCCATTTTACCTCATGGTCCTCACCTTTTCCTCTTCTCGCCATGGATCTTTGTCGACGCTTCCTCTCAGTGGCGGACCCAGGATTTTTAAGATGGGTGTTCGGATTTCGGATCTAGGTTGCTCGAATACGTCGATACCGCGACATGTCATTTCCCTCAAAATACCGATACAAGGATACGTGTATATAGATGTAATAAAAATACAAAAAATATAGAAATTAACGATTTCTTATGAGACAATAGACGATATAAAGCTAGTATAATGACATGAATTAAATAGCAAAATACATGTTCATAGCTTATATAGCAGTATGACTGCACCATAGCAGCATAACTTATGCACAGAAGAGGCCTATTTATCACCAGGTCTGACAAAAAAATCACCCAAAAAAGGAACAAAAACTACTTCTCGTCATTGGTCTCGCTAAGCTTCTTTTTATGCCCCATGATGAGCATACTATCCCTATCATCGCAATAGTAGATGGAAGAAACAAAAGCCCACAAAGCTGCAATGCCGAACTAGCACTTCCAAAATGAACAAGGTTATATGTTGCCTTTCTGAATCTGAGAGGGTCAACTTGAACCATGGATGATTCAGGCATATATAGGTTCTTCTCCTCTTTGGTTTAACAATATTTAACGATGCAACTTGTTATATGTAGTGGCTACTTAAGCATAAATTAATATCTAACAGCTAAACAGGAAGTGGCGGATCACATCAAGGGAATAAGGTACAACATAACCGAGGGGCATACCATATATGGGCACCACTGAGTTCGATTTCAGATAACATTTCAGTATAAGTAAGCAAAAGGCGTAAGGTAAATGGATAGCTACAACACTGCAGTTGAAGAACAAAGGCTTCACCTGCTTCCGCGCACGGGACCTGGCAGCTGACTCCCGGTTCTTGATCCCTTCCTCGCCCTCAGCGCACTGTCGAAGGGATACGGCACCGGCGACAGCGACGAGACATCCCTGCCCTTCACCTTCCCAACCCATTCAGCACAACCGGCGTCGCTGGCGGCGCCACCGTCATCCCTCCGCCAGCCCCCTACCCGACGACCCAGGCACCATCCCGTTCCCCAGCTGCATGGTCGGCGCGACCACATTACCCTGAGGGAACAGCGCCTGCGCCTGCGCCGGCAGCACGATGGGCTGGCCCATGTCCTCCCGCACCACGCCAACGCGCACCAGGAACTCCTCCAGCGTTGGCTGCCGCTGAGCCTGCGTGGGCGGGGGCGGGGGCGGAGCGGAGGGCGGAGAGGAGGGCCGGCGCGGCGCGGAGGCGGAGCGGAGGGCCAGTGCGGTGCGGAGGTGCGGAGCTGCGGAGGACCGGCACTGCTAGGGTTAGGGGCTGGGAAATCGGGCGCTCGGGCACAGCCGCACATGCGTTTCATCGTCGTATCGCTCGCGGCTCGCGTAATGGGCTGGGCCGCACGCAGGCGCGGAGCGGAGGCGAGCGTCGGGCCGGGCGGCCGGCCGAATAGTGGCGGCCTGGAGGCTGAAATTGGTGATTTTGATCCAACTAAATATATGTATATGTATTATATCTCATATATACTAGATTTTTTGTCAAAAAATTTGGGTGTTCAGCTGAACACCTATGAACCACTGTAGATCCGCCCCTGCTTCCTCTACAACCTCCACCTTATCCCTCTACGCTGCATTTGCTTCCTGAGAACAAGGAAGTCTGTTTTTTTTAGTCGACCGGCAAGCAAGCATCGAGTTGACGACTTCGATGCGTGGTATTCAAGTGTACCAGGTAACCTTTCCCGTCCAGTGATAAACTGATTCTCCTTCACTCGCAGAGTTCCAATTCTTTCAGCAGTGGCGGCACCTCTATGTTCAACTCGTGCACAGTGAGAACGGATTTGGGGAGAGGGGGAGCGGTAGCAGGGAGGATGATTAGAGAAGATAGGGATTTCGGAAAGGAGGCGATGGAAGCAAGAAAGATATGGAGAGCAAAAAAGAGGAGTCTGTTGCGGGCATAGCAGGGATGTATCAAATTTGTTTGTTTATTGAACGTATAGAGTTTGTTGCTCCTATTCCGTATGGAGGAAAGCAGCGCATGGAAAATCGGTAGGAAGGGGACAGATTTGAGCGCGGGGGAGTGCAGCTCGCAAGTCTGGTGCTCAAAATACTTTAATACTTTTGGATCTTTGAAATGTTTTTTAGCATAGGTTTTTTTTCAAAAGTCGAAATAAATGGAACGGGTTTTTAAAACAAATTCTGTAAAAAACCTTTTAAGTTTAAAATTATATATATTATCCGTATTTTTGTATCCACTATTATTTTAAAAAGAATGAATGAAAACATCGTGTCAAGCTCAACAGAACAGAATCATATTCTACGAGCGAAGGAACGAAACGAATCCGTTATCACCCACCACCAACTTCTTTCATTTTCCTTCAAGTAGTTGATATGCATGTTTCAACTAACCAAATTATACTCTCAGACTCGCGGTGTAAATATTCGCATAGATGTTGGCCCGTACGTACTAAAACCTCTACGAACATATCCTGTCTATCTGTTCGCAACATCACATTCATGTCAGATGTCGTGTGATATTTATTACCTGGTCATCTATAACGGCGTTCCAAGGCACCCACCCGCCAAAATATTACGGCCGCTTGGTCCTCATGAACAATGTGCCCCGACCTTACGCGGTAGATTTTCAACTGAAGAGGAGTAACAACGACTAACAAAGTGCTGTTTAATTAGACGGAAAAATAACGACTAAAATTTTAATGTATCTGACTGAAATTACAATGTAACTGATGATAGCTTATTTGACATAACTAAATTCTAAAAAAAATAAAGAGAAAAAACAGATTAACTTATCACGGATAATGCAAACGAATACGTGAAAAAAGAAACTTTAAAAATAGATAAAATTAAAAAAGATAAAATTTATAAACAATAAATAATAAAACAAAAATCAGAATCTCAAGACCAAAGTCCTCTCTCCAGCCTCCACTCAGTGCTGCTACTCAACTCCCCAGCCGGGACGAGACGACCTGACCTTTCTCCTCTACCTCCATCCCTGGCTGATTGATCCCCTCTTCCGCGGAGAATTTTCCCTCCCTAATCACCGCGAAATCAAGCGAAAAAACACGTACGCGAAAATGAAGCCCCTGGGTGCCCGCGACAAGCTGCAGGCGGCCGCGTCGTCGAGCCACCGCCGTGTCCTCCTCCCCGTCTTCGCCTTCTGCTTGGCCTTCGCCACGTTCCTCACCTTCCTCTACACCACCTCCCACTTCACCTCCGCGTCCGGCTCGGGCTCGGCCTCCTCCGCCAGCTCAGGCCCCGGCTCCGCGCTCCCGCTTCCCGTGTTCGACGCGCTCGTCCACTACGCCTCCTTCTCCAACGCCACCCACCGCATGACGGACACCGACATCCGCGCCATCGCCGCCGTGCTCCGCGCCCGCGGGCCCTGCAACCTCCTCGTCTTCGGCCTGAGCACCGAGTCCCCGCTCTGGCTGGCGCTCAACCACGGCGGCCGCACTGTCTTCCTCGACGAGAACGAGTTCTACATCAAGTACCTCGAGCAGGGCCACCCCGGCCTCGAGGCCTACGACGTGTCATACACCACCAAGGTCCGCGACTTTCGCGACCTCCTCGAAGCCGCGCGGGCCTCCCGCGCCGCCGAGTGCCGCCCCGTGCAGAACCTCCTCTTCTCCGAGTGCCGCCTCGCCATCAACGACCTGCCCAACGAGCTCTACGACGTCGCCTGGGACACCGTACTCATCGATGGGCCCTCCGGCTGGAACCCGACCTCGCCGGGCCGGATCCCGTCCATCTTCACCACCGCGGTGCTCGCGCGCTCCGGCGCGACGGCCGCCAAAGGCCCCACAGACGTGCTGGTGCACGACTTCCAGTTCGAGGTGGAGCAGGTGCTCAGCAAGGAGTTCCTCTGCGACGAGAACCGCGTCGCCGGCAGCGGCACGCCCTCGCTCGGCCACTTCGTGATCCGCGGGGGCGGCCCGCGCGACGCCTTCTGCTCCGGTCAAGAGAGCACGGCGGCCAACAGCCGGACACCGGAAGAGAAGACGCGCAAGTAATCACCAATCTTGTCACGGAATTTCTAGCCGCCTCCTCTTTTTCTTGGCTAATAGACCCCCCCCCCCTCTCCTCACTTGTTTTTTTCTGTTACATATATGTTTGTTGTTTTTTTGGACAATAATTGTAACATGGTGGTAACAGTGTGTAACAATCGTGATGAAATGATTGCCTCGATAAAAAAATGCAAATAGAGATTCACACTAAAAAATTGGCAAATTTGGGCATGATTTAGTGAAGGATTTGTGCTGGTGGGGAGATGGCGATCGAGCAGGATCGATATATGGAGGTGGTTGGATCCAATGACTTTTTTTCTCTCTTGTCTTCTCTTCTTGGTTGCTTGCGTTGCCCGTCCAGGTGATGATAAAGTGGACCAGCTCAGCTCAGCTCGTATTAAACCCTGTTTAGTGAGCCTGATCTGATGAAGATGTGTTGTTTTGGATTGGTCGTCAGATCCGAGAGGTGCTGTCGCACTAATTAAGCTGATGTGCGCTTGTATCCGTGCTCCCTCATCTCGTTAACCGTCCTTCGCAGCAACGTCCGACCGCTCAACAACTCTGGCGATCTTAGCTCAGCCTTTTCTGCTAATGGAGAACATGTGTCGTCTACGTGGCAATGACCAGGCACTGACTCCAGTAACTTCTTGCTTCTAGCTCTCCGTTTTCATTTCTTCCCTCCTCTTCATGGCACATATCTGATCTCTACGAGATCACATATTGATAATGGATAGTTCTTCGTGAGTTATGACTTGTGTCTTATAGTTTAAAATTTTGAACTCTGTTTATTCGTAAGAATCAGTATATAGAAAAATAGTTTTATGTGATTTTAGCTGCCACAGCTGAATTTAGTACATTTTTTATTACAATTTTTCTGTTGACATCTTAAAAAAATAAACCATTTTAAAACTAATTACTATAGTATTAACTATAAATCATAAACTATAAATAAAAAACTCAGCCAATTACAGGATTGAATAACCATCTCCACCTGACTGCGTAAAGAAACCAATGTGTGTCAGCATCGTGAGTGAACGTGGTTCGGGGCTCCTGACTTTGGACGCGCCAAAAGACTGCGCCCAATTTCAGTCGCAAACCGCTCTCAGACGGGATACCCCGTGCGGGAATTTTTTGTACGGATAATCCGTTTTTTATTCGAAAATACATAAATATACCCGTGACAACATTTTTTACAAAAATAATCTCCAGTCGCCACCCCATTGGGCGACTGCAGCCTTTCGCCCAACCGGGAGGCGACATTTAGGGAATCTGTGTACCGTTGGGCGACTTCTTCAATCGCTTTACGGTTGAGCGACTGCAATTGCAGTCGCCCAACGGTTGAGCGACTGCAATTGCAGTCGCCCAACCGTAGGGCGACTGCAATTATGCCGCCCATTACCCCCGGGCACATTCCCCTCGTTCTGCGCAGAAATCGTTATTCCCTCATTCTGCCCAGAGAGAAGAGAGGAGGAAGAGGAAGAAAAGAAGAGGAGAAGAGAGGGAGGAGAGGAGGAGAGAAGAGAAGGAGAGGAGGTGAGGGAGGAAGAAGAAGTCGAAGCTATTCCATCGATTTGGATCCAGGTATTTTTTGTAATTATGTTGTATTTACAGTCTTCAACTCCCATGTTATTTGACATGTCGTAAATTTCAATCGTACATCTAGGCATACATCATTAATGGCAAGTACTACATTGAGAGTGTATTATGGTGTTGGAATGATTCGTGAAGGTCCGACTGGTGTGGATTTGAGCGATTTTCCGCAAGTCACTCTCGTACTTCCGGATGACGAGAATGCTCGAATGACAGATGTGCAGCATTGGCTGACCCAGAGTTTTTCATTGGACCCCGAGGTGTGCAGCGTCGTTGTGCAAGGGCTTTGGAGCCGGTCTTCCACTGACATCAGATGGGAGTTGAAGACATTGGTGCGCTCTGCTTCGTGGAAGGGCTTTGTGCAAGGGTGCCGGCGCCGTGAATACGAGTGTGTCCTGCTTGTGCAACCGTGCTCACTACAAGCAGCTGCGCAAGCTCGTGCGTCTGCCTATGCTTCGGGAGGTGCTAGCACCTCGGGCGGGCCGCACGTCGGTGGAGCTGATGAAGTTGCTCGTGATGAAGGCGATGCGGTACACGGAGGAGAGTTAAGGCCGTCAAGCTATAGAGAGGGAACTGGGCAAGCCGATGCGGTACATGGAGGAGAGTTACAGCTGTCAAGCTATAGAGAGGGAACTGGGCAAGCTGATGAAGGAGAGCATAATGAGTATATCGTGCATCAGATGGAATCTGATGACCAGAGGGCATGGGATGAAGAGCAAGCTGTAGAGGACAACGAGGAGGACAGTTCCGATGATGAAGAAGTTCCTATCCCCGAAGAATGGAACCAGTATAATGCGGAGGGTGTTTCCGCACATGATGAGCATGAATCGCCATGGGAGTATCATCAAACAGAGGTTCGGGTGCATGCTATGTTTGCTGACAAGGAAGCGCTGCAGGATGCCATCAAACTTTGGGCCTTTTCAATGCAACGGACATTTCGCGTCGTCAAATCAAGCCAGGAGCAGTACACTATGAAGTGCGAGCAGACTGGTTGTCCTTTTAGGGTGCACGCACGTAGACCCAAGTATGAGACTCACTGGATTGTGTCCAAGGTGGAGCCGCACTCCTGCATTCTAAACACAGTCTTGGCGAGGCATCGTAACCTTACGTCCGGATTTATAGCCAATTTGATGTATGGGGAGATAGTGGAGAAGAAAGATGTTGCGGCCACACATATTATGCTAGCTATTGAGAATAAATTCAAGTATAAGATTAGCTACGCGAAGGTGTGGCGTGCCAAGCAAAAGGCGTTGGAAAAACGTTTTGGCACTTTCGAAGCGGCGTACGATAACCTTCCTCGTATGCTTAAGGTGTTGCAGCAAAGGAACCCGGGCACGTACATCGCGGTGCACGACAAGCCGTCCATAAGTCCACCGGGATTTGCAGTGTTGCAGAGAGCATTCTTTGCATTTGGTGCTAGCATTGAAGCATTCAGACACATGCTGCCAGTTATCTCAATAGATGGGACCTTCTTGACAGGCAAATACAAAGGGCAGCTCCTGACGGCCATAGGCGTTGACGGTAACAATCAAATATTGCCGCTGGCCATTGCATTTGTGGAGAGTGAGAATTATGAGAGCTGGCTGTGGTTTCTCAGACATGTGAGGGGTGGAGTTGTAGGCACCCGTCCTGGTGTGTGCATAATCCATGATCGCCACACCGGTATTATGAAGGCGATACGAAAACTTCAAGAAGACCCTGAGGAGACCTTTTTTTGGCCGGACATGAGAAACCGGTGGTGCAGTCGTCACTTAGGGGCAAACTTTTTCAAGCAATTCCCGAAACAATCTTTGATGAAGCTATTCAAGAGGCTGGCTAGGCAGAACCAGCAGAGAAAATTTGATACTTTATGGGGGTTGTTAGATGAGCACACCAGGAAGAACGTCGACGAGAGGAGCAAGGGGCCGGTCACTCCTGGGGAGGCACAACCGCAATGCTTGCCAGCAATCGATGAGTCTAACCCAAGTGGTTCAAGAAGGAGGAGCGCGCGAAACATCAAGTGCTTCTCGCAGTGGATCGAGGGGGAACCATTGGAGAAGTGGTCGCTGTTGCACGACACGGATGGCGCAAGGTACGGAATAATGACAACTAACCTTGCCGAGGTGTACAATTGGGTTCTCAGAGGTCTCCGTTCTCAGCCCCTTGTCGCCATCGTAGAAGGTGTTCTTCACAGCACAATCCGCTACTTCAGGGAGAGGCACGCGAGTGCCTCGCTTCATGCGGCCAATCCCGGAGCCCTGTATTCGTCAAAAATTACTGCGTACATGGAGACGAAGGCACAGAAGGGTCAATTGCACACAGTGCATGTCATGGGCAACAGGGAGCATCGTTTCGAGGTGATACTCCGTGACAGAGCCGGATTTGGGACATCTCGTTCACTTATTACTCACGAGGTATGTCTTCGAGATCATGCAAACGAACCTAGCTGTACATGCAACAAGCTTAAGTTGTTACACAAGCCATGCTCTCATGTCCTCGCTGCATGCGCAACGGTGGGCATGGATCCTTCCAACTTCATGTCCGAGTACTTTTTCAAGGAGAGAATACTGCAAGCTTGGTGTGGGGAGCTCCGGGGGTTCAGGGCGGTGGGAAACTTCACCACTTTGGACATTTCAGCGAGGACTTGGGTTCCGGATATTAACATGCTGAAGGGTGGGAAGGGTCGGCGACAGAGCCGACGTATTAGAAACGAGGGGAATGTGCCCGGGGGTAATGGGCGGCATAATTGCAGTCGCCCTACGGTTGGGCGACTGCAATTGCAGTCGCTCAACCGTTGGGCGACTGCAATTGCAGTCGCTCAACCGTAAAGCGATTGAAGAAGTCGCCCAACGGTACACAGATTCCCTAAATGTCGCCTCCCGGTTGGGCGAAAGGCAGCAGTCGCCTAATGGGGTGGCGACTGAAGATTATTTTTGTAAAAAATGTTGTCGCAGGTATATTTATGTATTTTCGAATAAAAAACGGATTATCCGTACAAAAAATTCCCCCGTGCGGGGCCGAACGGGTGGGCACATTGCCATGCACGTTAACGAGCGCGCACACTTTTCTCTCAACAGCACAGGCTTTTTTTCTTTCTAATTGACCACGTCACCACGTTGTGCGCCGCTGTGCATTATTGTCCAGTCACTGACAGTGCCACGGTCCCTGTGGTTAGTCGTCAGACAGATGTGTTACTTGTCCCCGGTGCCATTGCGGGGGCCCTCCTTTTTTCCCCCTGTGGTTAATAGTATTTTTATTATGTTTTTTTCTGGATGACGACGAATAATAAATATACTGATAAGTACGGACATATATGTCGATAAATTTAAAAAGTCGTTTAGAAAAATAGTTTAAAGAAGTTGTCCTATTTACTTTGACTAAAAAAACAAAGCTGAAAACCATCTTAAAACCCAAAAAACAGTAATATTGTATGAACGAGCCGAACAACTCATAGGACAGGTATAAATTGGATTTGGCTGCATGACACTTGAACAACGCCGTTACAGCCTCCCCACGTGCCGTCCATTTCAAGACTTCTTTAGGCAAATCTAGTGACATGCCAACCACCTACCTCCAAACACCAAATATGAACATAGTTTTTTCGCTCATGATGTATAATTTATAATTTCTTTTAAATAAATAAATATAATGATTTCTTTGCTGTTATTTCAAAATAGTTTATTAATATTCTGTTTGTTTATATAAGCGGTCGAGCTATAGCTAAAAAGGACTCACCCATTGATCACTACTGGTTCTCTGATCATGAAGAGGGCCGAGAAAAGGGATTGCTAAATAGTTCGCGTCTAGTGATCTAGCTCCGTACTCAGTAGCAACTTACCAAGATAGGAATAAGGGTGCCAAATAGTACAGTGCCGTGCCTACAAGGTGAGAGATATTGTTGCGACTGCTTTAAGATATTCAAAATTTTTGCTCTCGGAGTTGGAGGGTAGATAAATAATTGACAATCCAACTTACAGAATGTTAACGTGTCATGTCAAGGTTTGGTCTCTAGAGTTAACCACTGCCTTATCATGGTTTATATAATGATTACTGGTTGAACTTCCGTTGACAGATTTTCACACAAAAAGGGTGACTTTAGACTGGTGCGGCTCAGGTGCTGGGGCACAGCACATAGCGCGTGCGGGGGTGCCCCAGCACCAGCCACGTGTCCCGCAAATTCCAATAAAATTTCAAAAAATTCAAAAAAAAATACTTACAAAATCCGAAAATTTGTAAAAAGTACTTTTTAAAAATACTTTTATTAAAAAGTATTTTTAAGTACTTAAAAAAATACTTTTTAATGAAAAGTATAAATCAAAAAAATTTAAGTACTTACAAAAAATACTTTTTACAAATTTTCAGATTTTGTAAGTATTTTTTTGAATTTTTTTGGAATTTACGGGACACGTGGCGGGTGCTGGGGGCACCCCGCACGCGCTATGTGCTGTGCCCACAGCACCTGAGCCGCACCCACTTTAGACTGGGTGCGGCTCAGGTGCTGGGGGCACCGCAGTTAGCGCGTGCGGGGGTGCCCCAGCACCCGCCACGTGTCCCGCAAATCCCCAAAAAATTCAAAAAAAATACTTACAAAATCCGAAAATTTGTAAAAAGTACTTTTTGTAAAAGTACTTTTATTAAAAAGTATTTTCAAGTACTTAAAAAAATACTTTTTAATGAAAAGTATAAATCAAAAAAAATTTAAGTACTTACAAAAAAATACTTTTTATACTTAAAAAAGTACTTTTTACAAATTTTCGGATTTTGTAAGTATTTTTTTGAATTTTTTGGAATTTTTTGGGGATTTGCGGGACACGTGGCGGGTGCTGGGGGCACCCCCGCACGCGCTAACTGCGGTGCCCCCAGCACCTGAACCGCACCCCTTTAGACTTTCTTTGTTGATTGCAATGACGTGTTCGATTGACGTGTGTTCCTGCAGACAGTTTGTTAAAGCTGCAGTCCTCAGCTTTATTTTGGCCAGGAAGCACCATATCTTGTTCTGGTAGACTACAATCGTACAAAACTTTGACGGTTCTTAAATGGAACAAACAGTCCCGCTCGATTCATCTTGTACTTCTAGTTTTTAATTTATTTTTTACTATTTATAAATTGTTTTTTAACTTTTAGCTTTTTAAGCTTTTTTTTCCGGTTCATTTTTATCCATATTCATTTATATTGTCTATGATGAGTTAACATATTTTTTCTATTTATATATTTTTTAAATTAATTATGCCAAATAAGTCATTTTCAACTACAGTGCAATTTCAATCATAAGCCACCGCTTTTCAACCCAACCGAGCATAGCCTAATTTGCAGATATATAATCCAACAGGCGTGGACTGACCGAGTTTAATGCGACGGACAAGTCCAAATTGTTTGATCATGTAAACGCTCAATTGACCGCTCGCTCACTTGTTCCATTTCATCTCGTGCTTGGTTACATAGCAGGTAGTTCCTAAGTATAGGCTTTGTCCTTTTTCAGATTTTGGTTTTTTACGGTAACTAAATTTTAAACGAAGTATCTTTTTAAGATATAATCTACTAATTAATTATAATACATACTGTATTAACTTTATATGCTCGTAGTGCTAAATTTCTATCATATGCTTTACCTCCAATCAGATCCTGCGTCGTTACCTCCAATCAGATCTTGCGTCGTCTCCGAGAACGGAGTGCGTTCATTGTTATTAGCGAACATGTTTAAGTCGTGGCTAAATAAAATGGTTGGCCTATACAAATCCCCCTACGAAATACTAGGCACTCTTTCGAGTTTAGAAAAAAAAAGTAGTTCACGTCACACGCTGGCTAGTTGACGAATTTTTTGTACGGATAATCTATTTTTTATTCGAAATTACAGAAATATACCCGCGGAGAAATTTTTTACAAAAATAGGCTTCAGTCGCCTAATGGTTGGGCGACTGAAGCCTTTCGCCCAACCATTGGGCGACTTTAATCCAGTCACTCAATGGTTGGGCGACTGCATCCAGTCGCCCAACCATTGGGCGACTTTCATGCAGTCGCCCAATGGTTGAGCGACTGCACTCAGGACCCCGTGAATGTTTTAAATTTTGTCAATTTTATAGTTTTAAACTGGTAAAAAATCTGCTGAAGTTGTAATAAAAGTTTATGTTCATTGTATGTTGTAGGTGTGTAAAAAATTTTGGGAAACTTTTTTTAGGAACAAATGACCATAAAACAATTGGTACATACGATGGTAAGTAATATTTTGATTTACTGAGAATTTGGAAAGTGCATCAAACCTTCGCTAAAAAAAGTGAAAATTGGTGGAGCTGTTCTTCATACATCCAACAGCCTCTAGAAAAAAATTTGAGCAATTTCGGCCACGGGATCAAAAGTTATAGCAGTTTCAGTCTGTTTCCGACACACCTTCAGTAAAACGGGCATAACTTTTGCATACGGTGTCCGTTTTCGACGTTCTTGTACTCGTTGGAAAGCTAACGACGAGCCCGATCCAATAAAAACGACCGGCTTGCGCCCGTCGCCCTCCAAGACCCCGAAAATCGGCCATCTTTGGACCTAAACCCGCGTCATAAGTTTTTGGTTTCTGTTTTTGCCCTTTTTCTTGGCCTTCCTTTCGGAATTTGGATTTTGCTTCAACTGAAAAGTTGTAGATCTCGTCGAAACCTTTTTAATGGGTATATATAAGTCATATACAACTTTGCTATTTTATCTTTTCAGACTAGTTGTTTATATTGCATCGATATATAAAACTTGTGATAGCGAGTATTACAGATGGTTTGTATGTAGAACCGTCTGTGATAATCTGACCGCTGGGCCCGTCGATCCTCCTCAACCCAATCCTAGCCCAGAGACACGAATTCTCAATAACATTAAAATATCACTTACCATCGTATGTACGATCGTTCTACGGTCAATCGTTCCTAAAAAAAATTTCCCAAAATTTTTTACACACCTATAATATACAATGAACATAAACTTTTATTACAACTCCAGCATATTTTTACCAGTTTAAAACAACAAAATTGAAAAAATTTAAAACATTCACGGGAGACTTGACTGCAGTCGCCCAACCATTGGGCGACTGTATTTAAGTCGCCCAATCGTTGGGCGACTGGATGCAGTCGCCCAACCATTGAGCGACTGGATTAAAGTCGCCCAATGGTTGGGCGAAAGGCTCCAGTCGCCCAATCATTAGGCGACTGAAGCATATTCTTGTAAAAAATTTTCCCGCAGGTATATTTCTGTAATTTTGAATAAAAAATGGATTATCCGTACAAAAACGGGCGCAGGTTTGTACGCGTCGTCTGGGGAGTGGAGACAAATATAAAAGATCTTACGGAAGACCGGGTGTGCAAGGGCAATTAACCCGTAGTCCTATGCAAACAGAAGAGCTCACTAATTCACGTTCCTGAACGAAAACCGAACTGAGCATCCAAGACCTGGAACAGCGGGCACCTGAATTGTTTTTTGAAGGCTACCACTGCACTGCACTCGCTCCGCCCTATTGACTACCTAAAGCTGCTGAAGACAAATAAAGACCTTGGGATACAATGCAAAACCACACGGATCAGCATGTTACCAGCACGAACCCAAAAGCGAAAGTACCACATAATTTGCGTAGCTTTGAGTGAGCCCTTGAGCACAAAACAAAGATCGCATATCAGTATCACGAAGCATTTCCGGAGCAAAGAGGCTCAAAAGATAATAGGACCACCACTCCACTCCTATTGACCTGGGAGTCCGGGTGCGTAGGATGATGACTAGCTCAAAAGGAAAAAAGTAGGGGAGTAGTAAATCATCAGCGCAGAATAGCACAAACACCAAATATATGAATTATGCGTGATATTGCAATATGCTTATCTTGTTCTAATATCAATTTTCCGTAATATCAATTGCAGTCTCGTCAAACTGCACAGCAAGGAGTTTAGGAAACCTAGCTGAATTTTACATATATGCAAAAGCAAATTTGGCAGTTCTGTAAACAACCGAACCCATTTTTAGGTTTATCATGTACACGAGCACCTATTATAGAGGAGGCACTTAAGCAGCGGTCCCCGCGCTGCGCCTTCGTCAATCACCAGGTAATCATCGTCACGAGGCAGTCACGATGGTTGTCGACGGTCTAATATGATGCTGCAATTGTTCACGCGCTGCTCTTCTTGCCGTCAGCTGCATTACCAGAGAAAGCCCAGTGTGGCTTAGCCAGAGTACGCTTCAGAGCCTTCACTGACAGTGGGCTGTCCTTGCCCTGTTCATCAAGCAACAAAACCAGTTAGAATCAGACAACTTGTATTTAACCTGCGCAAATGATTTATGTGATTTCGTAGCCACGTTGAGGAAACCATAGCGAAATGGTCTGAGCAATTACCGTGAGGCAGGTTCCCTGCTGGACATTGCAAACGGGGTAGTCATGAGGGCAGCAGCTGTAGTGATCATCACAGCAGGTAGCGCCCTCGAGTGGGCAGCAGCCCCAGGCGAAGCAGTACTTGCCATACTCGTAGATGCAGCAGCAGGTCGTGCTCTCCTCGCACGAGTAGTTGTCGTCGCAGACGGTGGGTGGTGGGGTGGGGGATGGCGGCGTCGGGCCAGGGTTCGGAGGGTTCACACCATTCTTGATGGGGTAGGATGGCTCAACGGCAATGCCACATTTGCCACTGGATGCCTTGATGTTGCGCTCCATTCGGACGTAGCCCGACTCACCCCAGCTGCTGCCCCAAGAGTTCTTCACGATCCAGTAGTCCTTGCCGTTCTCTGAGCCATAGCCAACAGCGGTGACACCGTGGTCAAGCGCTGTTCCACAGGTTCCCGTGAAGATACCCTAAGAGACCAGGAAGAGAAAATCAGTACGAGGGGGGGGGGGGGGGGGGGGGATTCACAGAAATGAAGCTGTCATTAACAAGACGTGAGAATTGGAGAAGTAATTGAAGACTACAATGCCAGTTTTCACTTTTTCAATAGGGGTTAAAACATCTTATGTCCTACTTTGCTCATTTCCAGCATAAGTGGATGATAGCTCAAAACACTTCCTCCACTATAATACTGATGAAAACACATCAATGTTGCCCGTGCCACTAACAATGCTTCACAAAGGAGGGACAGGAAAGCAACAAAGGAAAATGATTTATGCAGAATGGTGGGCACTGAGGAACTAATGTGTTGGAAGATAATAAATGTTTAAATTATCCGGATGATATCAACGTATGTCAAAAGTCAGGACAATGGAAAAATTGAGCATAATTTCGCTGTAGTAGTTGCAACTTGCAAGAAGGTGACAACTAAAGCAATTAGGTGAGCCGACCTAACATATTCATACTGTACAGCACAGATGATCCCAATCTCTCTCAATCAGAAAGATACCAATATTTATTTTGGAAATAAAGAGATACCAATAACTTTTTGCCGCCTACTCATTCATAACCAAAACAACTGCAGAACAGTGATGCTAAAGAAGCTCACCGAGCTGTAGAGCTGGAATGCTCTGCCACCAGCCTCAATCGCAACACTGACTGGCTGGTTTGCAACTGCCTTCTGCAGACTCTTCTCGCTGTTCACAGGCACATCCTCATAGCTGTCAATTGTAACAACCTTTGCGTTTTTCTGCAAATACCCCAACACACATATGGATCAGCATATCAAAATGAGGCCAGTTCTTAAAACTTAAGAGGGAACTAAGAAGACGGGAAGATACCCTGTTGACATCACACCGGTTGTCCGTCCCCTTATACGGGTAGTCCTCCTCAGTGTCAATTCCACCATTGTTAATGATAAACTCAAATGCATAGTCCATCAGACCTCCGTTGCACCCCTGGTTGTATGAAGTGTCACAGTCGACCAGCTCTTGCTCAGACAACGAGATCATGTCGCCTGTAACAATCTGGTTGATGCCCTCAACAGCTGCTACTGTCGAGAAAGCCCAGCAGCTCCCTGCAAAAGAGAAACAAAGATCAGATTTCCATTTCCTTGTGTCACAATTTTAGTTCATACTCATTGCATATTGATACTAGTAGGTGACAGGATGACACAGTAGTTAATCAGAATCAATGTTTCATACTACTAAAAATCTAGGTAAGTAATGAGAGAGGGGAAATGCAGCCAAATAGGAGTACAGCAGACACCAACTCTAGACTAGTAAGTAGTAACAAAGCAACAACACAACCGAAAATTTTGCAACCAATAGAATAGGGGCCAGATTTTGGCTGACGATACCGAGAGATCATGTGAAGGTCTAGAATATGTTTGTGAATTATGATGAACAATTG
Source organism: Dendrocalamus latiflorus (assembly GCA_017311315.1). Classification (NCBI taxonomy): domain Eukaryota; kingdom Viridiplantae; phylum Streptophyta; class Magnoliopsida; order Poales; family Poaceae; genus Dendrocalamus; species Dendrocalamus latiflorus. Next base: position 34,702,810 of record CM029637.1, read on the forward strand.
GCACTTTGGTTGAGTTGAATTTGAATTTTGCAAAAGTTTTAGAAAATCCATATTTCAAATTGTGCTGTCAAGTTTCAGGCGGTCTCACTGAACCTAGGTCTAACGAGATCGATGCACGCAAAGAAATAGATCAAAATTTTGTGTCAATCATGCTCTTGTTTGCATTCTTGCTTGGTTTGCTTGTTTTTGAGTTAAATTTGTGATTTCGTGAGTTCTAGCCAAAACTCTTGCTTAAATTAATTATGACATATGAGAATAGATCTGAAAGACCTCATGTCTTAGATGCTCACGAGTAAAGAAGTAATTTGAGTTATAGAATTTTTTGTGTTCTTGTGACCTAGTTTCAATTATCTTCAATTTAGCGAACCTGAGCCTAAGAACCTTGTGATTCTTGATTGGTTCGGATCCCTAATGCCTTGAACAAATCTGATGCAAAATTTGAAAGTGTTTCGATGAGAATTGAGCAAGTTCTTAATATTTGAGTTTTGTCCCAAGCGGCTTTTAGGTTTGGGGAAGGGGGACCGGTCAGACCGGCCTTGAACAGAAGGTTACTGATTTTATTGGTTAAAGTCTCTAGCCTTGCTTTGTAAAGTTTAGTTGGTGTAATCCGAACTTGGTGACTCTTATAGTCTCTTAAGTGAAGATTTCGAGTACCATTGAAGAAAAAGTTTTAACAATCATTCACCCCCTCTGAACCCCCTCTCAAAACCGGCATTGGTCCTACAAATACAATAACAATGCAGAGGAAGACCTGCTCCCAGTAGGAATGTGAAACGTTCACAAGAGACGTGAATGAAAGATGTTTCCAAGAGCCTATTTGGAATCATGTGCAATGCCAGCAGATGGTGAGCCCGCCCATCAAAGAAAGGACAAATGGGTCCATCAAGCTTATCAACTAGACAACGACCATCAGTAGAGTAATATAAGATTTTTTTTCTCTATTGCTCTTTCAATCAAGTTCATTGCAGGTCAAACGCAGCAATGAAGTTAATGTCCATGTTCGATAACCTTTAACAAAAATGTCCATGTTCGATGAACCTACTTCAAAAAATATCCTGTCTTCCTAAAAATAACATCAGGCTGCTTCATGAATACCAAGCTTCCCTGCCTCCTTTCATATTGGTACACAATCCAGTACTATCATTCAGCTATATATGCAAGTGACACAAGACCAAGTTCTGATAAAATCTGATAAGAAATAAAGGTGTCCCGGTTGCTAAGTGATACACCATAAAGCAGAAATACGAATGAAATTAGTTAGGCTAATCATATTTGGAGGTTGCTAGCAATGTTCGCATACTCTGGCGAATTTTTCCAAAATAAAAAATGACTCTGAATTTGATTGTGTGTCTCACTGTGCACTTCGAATTTAGAAACCAGATCTACTCATTTTGGCACACGTTTAGTTCTATAGATGAAGGCAGTAAAAAACTGGTTTCTGTTTGAAATAAGCGCTGGAAGCAGCATGACTGTGCCGTTTGACCTGCTGGTAGAAGATTAAAATCCCCTAGTTTCTGTTCATGTGGATGCTAAAACTATTGCAAGTGCACAAATTGTCGCTAATCGAGGATCATGCCACAAGCGGAAATAAAAACTAGTCGCAAAAATCATCACTTGCAAGAGCAGATATCCATCAACATGTAAAAAAGGCACCTTTTCCCCCCTAAATAAGAAATAAAATGAGAAGCAGCAGCAATGAATTAATGAGTGCTTACCGCAGCTGCCCTGGTCCTTGACCTCGGCGACCGCCCCCTTCTTCCTCCAGTCGACGGAGTCCGGCAGCTCCTCGTTGTCGATGGCCTGGTACCTGGCGCTGACCTTCCTCTCCCTCTGCGGCTTGGTCCTGACGCCGAGGTACGTGGCGCCGTACTCCTCGTTGGTGAGGTCGGCGAAGCGGTTGAGGCCAAGGCGGAAGGAGTGGACCCCCGCGTCGGTGGCGGCGTTGTGCTGGTCGATGTAGCGGAGGTTGTCCTTGAACACCTGGTACCGGCGCTCCGCCTCGCCGATGGCGTTGTAGGTCTTGCCGTGCTGCGCCATCCACTCCAAGTACATCCGCCACGTCTCGTCCTCGCTCCTCTCCCCGTACGAAACGATCGACATGTCCGCCGCCGCCACAGCAGCAGCCAGCGAGAGAAGCAGTAGCGCCGCCGCCGCGACAGCCATGGAGATGGAGCCCCTACTCATCTCTGCAGCTACGAGAAGAATACCAAGAAGAGGAGAGGAGACGACGAGTAGACAAGGGGCTAAATGGGATTAGACACTTCCATGGCGTGGTGTCGGGGTCGCTTTATAGAAGAGGAGGAGCAGGTGAGGACTGAGGAGTGGTGGGCCCAGATTCTGCGCTCGTTTTGTTTATCATTTTTTTTTTTGATCTGCTGGACCAGTTTGCTTCCCATAGAGGATTTTTTTTGCTATTGGGATCGTAAAGGTGTTTCACGGACGTGGACAGGTTCGATTGGATTGCGGGAAATTTCACGTTAACCTATTTGCTGATGGGTAATTATCCGGACTAGGGGGTATCGTGTGAATGGAGACATGGAGGAGGGTGACGAGTGGGCAACGTGGAGCTGGAAGATTTTGACTGATGACTTTAAATTTACCTGCTGTTTAGACTTTGGGGTGTTTTAATCTGCTTAAGCCAATGTCTTTTAGCTAAAATAAAATAGTAGTACCTTAAAGAAGTAGACTTTAGAATAAAATTTAGAACGTAGCTTTTGGAAGACGTGGATATAGAGATGACGAGGAAGACTGTTCGATGGCTTTTAGAAACGATTTGAAAAAATTATTTTTAAAAATGATTTAAAGAAACCTTTTTAAAAACCGAGGTGTTCAAACCGATCAAATCCAATTTACGTCCCACTTTTTTCGACTTGAGCTTCTAACTTATTTTTTACTATTAATAAATTTTGCTTTTTTCTGAACTTTTGATTTTTTTTGAGCTTTTTTGCCATTTCTTTTTTACCTGTATTCGTTTGCATTGTCAGTGAGGAGCTAACATATTTTTCTATTTTTATTTTTTTAAATTTAATTACGCCAAATAAGCCACCTTCACCTACAGTGTAATTTCAGCCAGCTACAGTGTAATTTCAGTCATAAACCACTATTTTCAGTCTAATCGAGCGGGGCCTTGGTTTATTGCTCACTGGATAAATATACTCCACAAGGAAGGAGAAAGAGATGGATTAATTACTTGATGGGATTAGGAAGAGGCCGTGTTTGCAGTGAGAGGGAGGTGTTTCGTCAGGCGACTTTACTAACTAGCCTAATAGGCGCGGCACCACGCCGCGCCAGCCACCGTACGTACCAAAGTAAAAGATGCGATAATTGGTGAGGAGTTTTTAAAAAAAGATCGAGGGCACATGCGTATTTTCAAAAAAGTTAAAGGGCTTTTTCGTAAAAAATCGAGGACCTGTACGTAAACAAACGAGGACTCATGCGCAATTTCGAAAACCGCGGGGGGCTATCCTGCAAAGTGGAGGGGCTAAAAAAACTGGCAGGGACCTTTTCGTGAGGAAAAAGGACCTTTACGTAATTTTAGAAAAACACAGGGACTTTTTCGCAAAAACGCTCCCCTGACCGTACTGAAATTTCCCTGGCCACACGCCGGCCGGACGCGCTCGCGGGCTGACGTGGCCACTCCCTCCGCGCGCGGTTTCCCCCTGCTATAATAGGGGGAGTAACGCTCCCCTGACCGTACCGAAATTTTTCTGACCACGCGCCGGCCGGACGCGCTCACGGGCTGACGTGGCCACTCCCTCCGCGCGCGGTTTCCCCCTACTATAATAGGGGGAGTATTAAGCAACAAGTGTTAACAGTTACGTATTGGCAAGCTCGGCTGTAGGTACTACAATATTGAAGTAGGGTGCTAAATTAGACTGGGTGTAGATTGCGGACAGACTTGGGTGTGAAAGAGAGTTGCAGGGTGAGAACTTTTTTTCGAACAACAGTTTGTACGGCTCCATTCTCGGCACTATTCTTTAATTTTGTTTTTTCTGGTTTTTTAACCTTTTGGATTTTTTTATTCCTTCATATTGTCTTAACCTGTTTTTTCTATTTTTATTTTTTTGCATTTAATTACACTAAATAAATCACCAATAATTACAATAAAAAATAAGATAGCTACTGTATAAAAGTTGCTATTGCCAGAGTGAGCCATGTACTACGCAGCAGTAAATCACACTTTCAGTTTCGATCTGTACCATACCATCTAGATAGGAAATGTACTTTTCAACTTTTAAAAATACTTTTCGGCTTTTCTACATTAACTAGGTTTTTAAAAAAAGTATCATTTTAAAACGAGGTCTATAAGTTGATTGTATTGCAAAGTGTAGCGACTTCATTTATATCGATCAAAACCGCATGTAAGTTTCTATTAATCTGTGCTTTCTCTCACAAACAGCCCAAAACTTATAAATCACAGCCATAAGCCGCAACAAAAATGAATAGACCCGTAGTATCTTGTAACATCAAAGGCACTGACACCGTCTGTATGGTCCTATGGCTAGTTGCAAGGCCTAACTTATTGGCTATGAGCAAGGCGGAATGGAAGAGAAGCCGGCCAAAAGTCAAAGTCAAAGTTTAAATAAATGGATGGTTTTTAACTTGGTTTTATTTTTCAAAAGTCATAAGTCTTCGTGTAACTAAAAAAGGCCAAAAGCTACCGAAGGGGGTGCTTTTTGGGCTTGTGTGTAGGTTTTTAGACCAATGTCATAAATTGTTTACGTCTACCATATATGAAAGTGGACTACTTTTATAGCACCATGTGGTGGTAACCCTATGTGAGTGATGAGTATTTGATATTGATCGTATCTTACTTTCATTGCTTGAGTTTTATTTTTCAAATTTGAATTGCGGTTTGCGTTGTTCTAAAGTTTTGGTTAGACCGGCTTGGTCAGTTGCTCTGACTGCTGGAACAATGCGGTATGGCTGGTTGCCTTATGGGTAGTCTGACGGCATGTGTGCCATGGTCAGACCGGCCCTGTGTTGAGTTGTTGTCTGAGTTTGGTTTTGGGTGTTAGTCACGTCGAGAGTTCGTGCGAGTGTTAGTCATAGGGAGAGTCCATGCATGTGCAAGTCATGGCGTGTATCTATGCATATGATTTACTAATAGAGAGTCAAGTGCATGTTATTTGTGCTCGGATTAGGGGTTATGAGTTTCGATTCCCAACATTAGCAAATCCTTCCACCGATCATAATCGTAGCCTTTCTGTAGTTCTTGAAATTCATATTATATAATCTGCTAATAATATCATAGCTACCTAGCTACCCTGCGGTTACCCACATATAGGGGATATTTTCACCCACCTAGTAACGTACGGGGACTATACACTTTTGTTACTCAAGATATTACTCCCCGTTTGTGGTTGCACAGTCGAGGACAGTGATGTGCCTGACTACTCTCGTATAATCGGATGCGTGGGAAGTGATTGCCAGTGTCATTGTCACAACTTACTAAATAACAATTACATTTAATTTCACCATTCTTGTTACCTCTATCTCTGATCCTTATCAGTGTTTCCGGTAACAATATTATATTGTGCTTAGCTTGAGTCAGTTACTGGTTTGCTTTGCTTGTCCTTTAGTCACCTTGTTGAGACTGTTGTTAGGTACTTACTGAGATTTTCAAATCTCATGCTTGCTCTTTCTATTCTCAAGTAAAAGACCAGTGGAGTGATAGCAACATGCATGGGTGGGAGCACTCGAGTTTTCTGCACCGTGGCTTGTCGCTATTTATGTTATCTTATTTATTTTTCATTTGGTTAGAAGTGAACCGGTCCCATGTTTTAAACATTTATGGAAATATTTATTTTAGTTTCCATTGGTTCTCTAATAAAGTATTCTTCAAGTTTTAATTTCTTTGTTATTTCTATTGTTGCCCTTATTTATTCTTTATATAGATAATGACGTTCTATAGTGGTATCTTATACTGGTATGTGAGGTGCTACAGCATCATAGCCTGTGGAATGATGATGGTGTGCCATAGAACTTGGGCATTTCAAATGATGATGACCTCGGCGCAGGCGTACAATCTTGGCGACAAGTTATAGATATCACATCGTCGTGAAGATTGGTGGGTGGTAATTTAGGAAATTGTTTGAAACCAGGTGGAGTGACAGTTTGCAAAACCATAGCACTGGCAAAAGTGATTTATGTCACGTCTTTGTGGTTAGACTATCTTATCGGGATTGTTGAGCCTTTAGAAGTCGCGCTTTGAAAAGTGTGTAAGTGTGTGTGAAAGTAAAATCCGTTTATGTGTGGGTTACTGGGTTTTCCTATATTGGAGTCTTTTGTGTGTGCTCCAGACTTAGAGCTTCGATATCCTTAGGAATTGGCTATAAAATATCTGTCTACAAGTGAAATGAACATTCAAAGTTTGCCCAAGTGAGCTGTGCTATGGATCCCCTCATGTGCTTCTGTTTTTTCTTGCCTTTCTTGTTTGGATTTATTTTATCTTGAGTTTTTCTAGCACTAAGAACGTAAAGGGGTGGAGATATCTATTAGAAACAAGATCTCATCCATCTAGGCATGATATAGATGAAATTCTTGAGCTTACTCGGTTTTCTTCAAGAGAGAGATGATTTTTGGGTAGTTGAATTCGTGTCGTATTCTAGCTGGCTATGACATGTGAAAACTCATCTCAGATCATTTTGACCATTTAGGACTCACGAGCAAAATCAGATCGATGTTTCCCACTTTTGATCAATTTTAGTGCACCCTTCAATTAAATAGAAAAAGATCACAATTTTGACAATGATTCTTTTGATCGATCATTGAAATAGGTTTGTGATATTCTAAAGAAAGTGCAGGCCAAATTTCACGTTATTTGGGTCATCGGATCAAAAGTACGTGGAATATAGGTTTTAAAACAGAGGTATGACCGTTGGTAATTTTGGTATGACCGGTGAAGGTTGTGATTTTGCAAGATTTTTGCTTTCTTGGCTTAGGGTTTTGATGAAGTCATGAATTTATATTTTTGCTATATATTGTTGTTTGAGAAAGATTTTAAAAGAATCATTCACCCTCTATCCCTCTAATTCCATACTCGATTCTACACCTTTTAAACTGCTTAAGCTAAAAAAAATAGCTTTAAGCTACGGACCAAAAGCCGTGAACCTAAATAAACAGGATCTAAGTGGACGGAGGAGAACCAACCAATTTGCAGCTACAGCGCGACGCAACAAAAGCCGAGCGATATAGAAGAGCCGGGACCCCTCGGAATCTTGCGGTAGTTGCGAGGAGATAGGCCCTGTTTGGATACGCTTAAAATCCGATTCTGAGTAGAATTAAGCGAGAATCCCACCCAAACGCTTTGATTATTTTTTCGATTCTTTCAACCGCCGCGGTGGGAAAAATCAGCATTTGCACTGAGAATCCAAAATCCTGTACCGCAAGCCCCATCAGAATTATTCAGATTATTCAGATCGCAGATTCTTCAGATCGCGACTTATCAGAAAATCTTGATCAAATTAAAATCGATTCTCAGATAAGCGTATCCAAACAGGGCCATAAGAAGAGGAATGGGAGGGGATCCTCGTGTCTTCTGCTCTGCCCGTCTCGCACGCATCGCATATAAATCGTTTTACATCGCATGTGCCTGTGCCTCGGGAACACGACATAATTAAGCATTTGTGGAAGGAATTAAGTTAGTGCTAAAATGATGCCCTTGAACTCGATATTACGCATGTTCCGCGCTAAATCATTAATTGGACTGTATAAATCAGTCGGCCTGGATCTATTACAGCTGGACTATCAAAGTCTTGCTTAGGTTTCTTATCAGTCCCAGGCATCATTTGAAATGCGAAAATTTCGTAGGAAATCCTTCGGCTTGAAGCGCACAAGTTGAATCAAACCTTCTTGCGAAATAGTCAAAATGGCCTAGCTAGACCATGGCCTATTCTTTTCGGCTACAGCTTATGACTTTTTGCTGAAATTTTTGAATTTTAGTTGTTTACGGTACGGATTACGGAAAGACAGATACTCACTTGCAATTTTGACTGGTACAGATGTTAGGCTTTTAACGTGTAAATCGTTTAACTTATAGACCCCGTCTTGAGAAAATACTCCGTTTGAAAGTTAGATACTATAGTAAAAATAAAAAACCGCTAGCTTTTGACTTAAAAAACATACCATGTCATATGTGAGAGCTGAGACAGCCATATGCGAGAAGTTGATAGGCCGGAAATCACGTACTTCGCGTAGCTTGGTGTCAAATCCATCGTATCATGAAGCGTCGTACCCCATATGTTACATGGTTCATTTTTTGGGAAATCATATTTGACTTGGAAAATATTAGCAGTGTTGCACAAGTAACGAAATTTGGTGCAACAAGCGGAACTACAAAAAAAATGCAGCCGCAGCAAAGTATCGCGTAGAATCTTTACCAAAAAGAAGAAGAAGAAGAAGGCGCGGCCGCATGGGTGGACGACGAAACAGGACACCACAGCGGAGCGTTGGAATCTTGATGAGGCCTCTCGCGGCGGCCATCGGTTGGTTGGCGTGGGGCTCCGGGACACCGAATCCGTAAAAAATTGCCACACGGAGAAAACGAGACGAGGGAAGGCGACGAACGCGAGTCAGTGAACCGGCTATGTACGCCACCCCCACCCATTGGCTCCGCCTGCCCGCTCACTGCGTGATTATAATTAGGATTTGTTCTTTTTATCTTTAATTTATGATTTTGGTATGATTTATAATTTTTAGATTGTTTATAAGAGAGTATAAAGTAATAGAAAGTCATGTATGATTTTAATCGATATAAATGAAGTCGTTACAGTGTGTACTACAATTAATTTATAGACTCCACTTTTAAAAAACAATTTGTTTAAAATACTAGTTACTGTAGAAAAACTGAAAAATAACTTTTAAAAACTAAAATAAAGAGGCCCTATGTTCCTAGACCCAAGCCCAATCCATACCAACAGGCGACATTTGGATAATGGGTTATGAGAGGTAGGATTGAGATGCGGTGAGTGCGTTAGGTTTAATTCATTGTTTGGTCGTATGGTTTGGGGAGTAGGAGTGGGTTTGGGTAGTGTCGGAGCCAAGATTTGGTTACGTCTCGGGCTCAGTGGTGAAATGATCTAGGTTATCTGGGTTGGACCATGAAAATGTTAACCAAACTGAACTGATTTTACTCGGACTGTACACTAGGTATTTTTCCACACCCCGGGATGAAGCCTACCCTAGGGTGTGGCTCCGCCCCTGGGTTTGGGAATGGGATACCGGAGCTTCCTATCCCACCGTCCAAAACCTAATAGTAGGGATGGATTTTGGCTGTGTTACGGCTATGTTTTTTATATTTAGCTTTGGCTTATTACTTTCTGTTACAGTAACTAGTTTTTAAACAGTGCGATTTTTTAAGATAGAGTTTACAGGTAGATTGTAGTAGACACTGTATCAAATTCAGTTATATCGGCCAATCATATACAACTGTTTTCCTCTGCGTACTGTCTTTCACGAACAGACAGAATTCAAAAACTATAAGGCAATAACCAAAACCCAAAAGAACCCACTCCACAATGGACTGGGCTTAGAAGAAGTGTGAAATTACAAAAATACCCTTCATATGTATGCACTTCCATATAAGGGCATCATGGTCACTAAAAATATATTCCCAAACTCATATCTAATCCATACCAAACAAGGGAACCAAAAAAATCTCATATCCCAAGCTCATACCCACCTCATGAACCTTTTTCCATTCCCACCGGCTATCCAAACGCTACCTCACGATTGCGGGTTGCACAATACAAGAGGGTTGCGCACTTGCATTAGATATGTTGCCAATAAACTTAGGCTTATTTACATATTTTAGTTTGCACTGCTAGACAGCGCGACATGAACGCGATTTATTTTGTGACAAGTCGATAGCGGCTGCGGCATGACTTATCACCGAACTGGTTGATTTCTGCACGATTCTAGCCAGAAATATATAGTATGTAGCTACAAATATAGATTTATTCCAGAGAGAATGCCATGTTACCTCAATTATGCAAAATACGTACGTACACATGTGATCTGAGCTAAGAGGTGTAGATTATCAAGAAAGCCATGTTTCAGAGTTGCCGGTTCCCCTCCCTTGCACTACTCTCTTTCAGTATTTTTTTTACTTCTGAACCACATGCATCCTCTTTCCCGTGCAGCTTCCTGCAAGCTTCCTGAATCCTGGTAGGCATAGTACGTAATCGCACCGGTCAAAGCCATGTCGATCGAACTGCCCGGCACGCAATGATCTACTATCGATCCGACGATAAAATCCATCGACGTGCCCGTGCGTCGATCGAATAGTTCTCTAGTTCTTCACTCCTTGGGATCAACCTGTCAACTGAAGATCGGTTCCAGCTTTACGATCGCCGGGATATTTCTAATTTCTGTACTAGGCGACAAGGGATTTGATGGATTGCTGCACCAGCTGTCGCGCTTGCTTGGGATGACATGAAACGTATGTGTGTGCCTTTCGCTAACATGTTCACAGTCAAATTCCCAAAGAGTATGGAGAATCGATCCTCTGTAGGAAACAGATAAGCTCTTGAAAGTTTAAGTGACTATTCGATCGATCGACGTGCCCAAAAAATATCCTATTTTAACTGGCCATATTCAGGTCGAGATTGTCTGGATGCCTGAAGTAGTCAGATTCAGATGACGCCCGGCATGGATACGGTCAATTTCTGAATGTCTACTTCAGAACTTCCGAACAACACAAAATATACTCCTGGAGCTCTACACCGTCCTTTCTCCTCCGATTAACCCCTTGTGCAACGCTGCGAAGCCTTCAAGTCAAAACGAGCCCGTGACAGTGAGCAAAATTGAGCCCATCAAGGTGTATTACCAGCTTCAGTAGTACGTCCGGCATGGCTAATTGGGATTTACCTGCAGTTAAAAAACCTAAACGACGACGTAAAAACACCGGCGTCCTAGTGTGAACCCACTTTGACTAAACAAGATTCGAGCGTGGCGGCTAAAAGAAAAGAAAGGCATGCAAGTGCTGGAGAAAAAGGATCTCCTTTCTCTCACTCCCACAGAAAATGTCCAATTACTTGAACACGCCTTTTCCTGTTGCTTTCGTCTATTATTAGCACTCTTCCTGGTCAGATCCACAGCCTGCTCATTTTGGTTGAAAAAATGACTTATAACTAAAATTACACTGTAGTTGATTAAAATTATATTGTAATTGATGTTGGTTTATTTAGCGTAACTAAATTTAAAAAATTTAAAAATAGAAAAAAATAAGTTAGCCGATCACGTACAATGCAAACGAATATGGAAAAAAGGAACCGACAAAAAAACTAAAAAAACCAAAAAAGTCAGAAACCTACGAAATTTAGGAATAATAAAAATAAGCCAGAAACTAGAAGCTCAAATCGAAATGAGCCGGACCCTAGTATGCTGTGCTGCATTAGCCAAGTCCCATGCATCTTAAGGATTTCCGTGATATTTTTGCCTGCCTTTTTGTTGGCGTTAACAGAATGACCGGGGAAAAGAAGGGAGGTGAACTGTGGACTGCTGTATAACTATATATCTAGCCCACTACGGCCCAGCATGCGCTGTACCAGCGTGGTTGAGAGGCCGGAAAGGTGGGTCAAATTCGTTCGGAGTGCATGGGAGGTTAGTCTGGGCCCAACAAGTCCAGGGATTAACGCAGTAGAAAATTATATATGCATGTGTTTCTTGACAATTATATAATCTTAACATTTCCAAACGGAGGCGAATAAATGGGACGACTGCAAAAAGTAACCAGTGCAAAATTGTAAGGACTAACAAACGAGATGCTCGTTAAAACAGATGCAATCCAGCAGTTGCGTGTGGCTAAGCTAATAGAAAGTCATTATCTCTCACAAGCTACCTCCTAAATAAATATTCCTAGCCAGCTAACCGAATAGATACGGCACCGACGACCAAGTTGTGCCCAGAACCTAAACCTAAAAAAAGACTTCAAGTTGAAATCCGAACCTAACACATGCAACTACGTACGATAAGCATGCATACATGCATGGCTAGCTAGCTAGAGATGGAATATCTAGATGAGCCCTAGGAACTTCCTGATGGGGTCTTCCAGCTGCTTCATGACGGCCAGCCAGCCTTCCTCCGTGGGGTGCACGTCGTCCCAGTAGAAGTGTCTTTCGTCTTTGGTGCAAATGCTGTACAGCAGCGTGGAATTATCAGTGTGCTGCCCGCAGTAGCCGTTTGGATCAAAGCTCTCGCAGCACGGCGTCAGTTTGTGCTTGAACTGATTGGACATCTCATGCTGATCTGAACCTGCGCGAATCCAATATATATGTATAGTTCCAGCAAACGAATGCATTGATGTATATATACAGTAGTAATTGATATATAAAGCGATATGTATGTATGTATGTATGTATGTATCAGGGGCGAATCCACCGTGGGTGCTAGTAGGTGCTCGAGCACCCCCTCCTCCCACCGTGGAAGAAGACCCAGCCGGTCCTGGCCCGGTCGGCGGTCGCCTGGAGGATGAAGAAGAGCCCGGCGCCCGAAGGATGAAGAAGAGGCCGGCGCCCGGCGGCCCGGCACAGAGGACGGCTCGACGCAGCGGAGCAGAGAGGCCAGGGGAGGCGGTCGGCCACTCGGTGGCGGCCGGTCGGCATGGCGCGGGCGAGGTCGAGCGACAGAGCGCCTGGCGGGCGGCGCGCGAGCCGCGCAGTGGCATCGGCGCATCGGACGCATCGCAGCATCGGAGATTCGGACTTTCGGAGATCGAAGATTCGGAGTCATCGAAGTCTCCAAGATTCGGAGAGGGGGAGAGACGGAGAGGCCGAGGTGAGCAGGAGCAGCAGATGAGATGAGCGTGAGGTGCTGGCGACTGGCGAAGTGGCGAGTAAATACCGATTTACTGTTTGTCGTTTGCGTAGTGACTTGTCTCTGTGAGCCCGGCATGAGGTGCGCCTGTGACGCGGACACGCGGTGACGGCGTGATGACTGATGACCGACACCGGCGACCGTGAATCCGTGATTCACTGATCTGTGAGACTGTGAATGGGATTATGTGAATCCCATTTTATTATTGTTCTACCGATTAGCTAAGTTGTTTAATCAGTTATTAACTTATAGAGTAATCAGATTTAGTGATTTAGTGATATGTTTTTATTTCATTTTTAATATTTTATGAAGATTCATAATTTAATATTATATCACTACATTTGATATTTCTTATCTACAAATCGGTACTCACATATTTATGAATATTCGGGGCACATTATCCATTAGTAAGGTACTAAATTTATTATATTGTACATTGTACATTTGTTTTCTTTCTATTTATATATGAATTTGATATTCTAATGGTAAAAGATTAGTAGATGTAGTTTCGATGTATTTATGTTGTGCTATAGCCACAATAGTAGAGCTCCTCCTCTATTTTCATCCTGGATTCGCCACTGGTATGTATGTATGTATGTATGTATGTATGTATGTACGTACCTGGGGTGGGATTGACGATGTTGGAGAAGGCAGTGTGCAGGTCAACCAGGAAGATGTCTTTGTCGTTTGAGCCCAGCTTCTGTTTCAGGTTGCTGTTGTGGACGGAAGCGCCCAGGTTGCCACGGCCGTCGCATCCGGTGTGGTTGTTGGGCCTGGATTGCCACGGCGTGCAGCCGAGGGGGTGCAGGTTGTTCACCAGAATCTTGGACACCCCGAGGTTTTGCAGCCGCTGCACTTCCTTGGCAATCTCACTCGTGACGTTCCCGATAAAAGCGATGATCTGCAATCAAAAGCTAAAGTGCTCGCTCATTTATAGCATGTAGAGGCAATTGAGATGTTTGGCGATCACTGTGTCGTTCGATCTACTACTGTTAGACTAGTTACGTCGGTCATGCTGCTCATGTTGGCGACGCGCGCGTAGTCGTTGCCGGAGATGGCGACGAGCGCGACGGAGTCCCTGAGGCGCCATTTCGGGACGGATCCTTCCTCGACCATCCTCTCGAACTGGTCGACCTGTTTGCCGAGGGTCGGCACCTTGTGCGGCACCGGGTACACGCCGGCGCCGCCCGCCGCGAAGTTCACGCCGGGCGGGTCGAAACAGCGGTTCCTCATGACTCTGTACGGGGGAGGGGCTTGAGTGCGCCCAATCATCTTTGCTGCAACGACCAAGCGATAGCTAGATAGGATTAGGATCGCGTTTAACAGTAAACATTTACAGGAGGCACTTAGTAACTTCACTAAGATGGATTTGATCGATCGATCGATGTAAATGAAGGCGCATGGACGTTTGAGCTTATTACGCACGTACCAACGAGATCGGATTGAACCATGCCGTTGGAGAAGCGGCCGGTTGGACGAAGACCCCAAGTTTCGCGTAAGAGGCCGTAGGGGAAGTACCATTGACGCGATATCTCAGTCTCCCCATCAGCCGGTCCAGGCTTCGGGAGGTTCCCGGTGTCCGCGAACGAATCCCCGAACGCGAGCAACATCTTGTACCATCGGAAGACGCCCCGGGACTCCACATGAGCAGCTACGCACGTACGTACGTATTAGTCCATGCATGCATGCAAAGCAACGATCGATCGATGTTAGTTATACTACTCCAAGAACGAAATGAAAACCAACTATATACAGTAAGCGTGTGTGACATTAACGTAGCAATCTAGCCCAGCTAGTAATGCACGGGGTGTGTGTGTGTGTGTATGTATATATATGATCACGCATACGCACCATTCAGGACGAGAAGGAAGCAGACGGCGGAGATGATCGCCGAGAGCTTCATGGCTGCGACGACTGTGCTGAGGACCGAGGCCGGCGAGTGCTACGCAGATGGCAAGCGAAGCTCGTGTGTTCGCTGGGATGATCGAGTGCGAATGGCTGCGTGGGCGTGTCCCACTAGTTATACGCGCGAAACGGAGAGGCTTGCATGGGGATAAGACGTGATCTAAACTGAAGTAGTTAGTTCTTGCTCATTAGAGTTTCTTTTCTGATTTCTTACCTTTTTTTCTAGCGATACGGGTTTTTAGGGTTTTTTTCTTTATTTCTTTTCATTTTCCCCAACGATATAACTTTTCTATTTTTTAAAAAAATAATTACGCTAAAAAAGTTAACAATATTTATAGTGCATTATTAGCTGCTACAATATAAAATAAACTAAATAAACACCACTTTAATTTGCAGGAGGGATACACCGGCAGATTCCTCAACCATCCGTAATATTTTCGCAGGCTTTCGGTTGACATGCTGTTAGGGTTGTCGATATGTACGTACGTTCGTCCGTGCGCCCGTCATCCTCCTACGGTAGTAAAAAATTGGGAGTGACTATTGCACATGCGACTAAAATTTTTTTATCTTTAAGTCACCTGAAGTTGCAATCTGAATCATCTGAAGTTGCAGGTGATTTTTTTGGAGGGGGCTGCAACTTCAATTGATTGAGAGTACAACTTTAGTTGCACTTTGAATCACCTGAGGTTGCAGGTGTTTTTTTAAGGGAGCTGCAACTTCAATTGATTGAGAATACAATTTCAGGTGGTTGAAAGATAAAAAAATTTCAATCACCTATGCAATAGCAGGACCATAAAAAACTAGGCGCGGCCATGTGGGCCCGCCTGCCCTCTCGCGAGATTCCCTGCTCCAGCTTCTCTTTCCCGCGCGTGCGGAAGCCACGTCTGTCCGCGATGTAAACTGTCGCCCGCTTCTTTTGCGATCTTATTGGATAGATAGATGGATACCTTTTGGTCTAGAAATACTAGATACGCGCGGCATGGTAGACCACCTCATTTGTGCTTGATTCTCTCATGGTTGGAGACTACAACAGTGATGCATGTACATCCACCTGGAAGGCTGGATGCATCCACTACAATGCGCTACCAACCACCGCGACCAAGGGCCAGCCTAAAAAGGCTGGGCTGTAAAGGCCTCTTCTGCTTTCAACACCAACGACATAGGCCCATATAAGTTGGCCCAGCAAGTACTAGGTAGTATTGTAGTAGTCCGGCCAACGACTACACAGGTTTACCGTCCCTCACTCCCTCTTGACTCACTCTCGGAAAAGAAAAGGCAGTAAGTCCAGTTTCCCCCTTAACTCTTCTCCGAGCTTGTAAATCAATCTTGAACTACAAAATCATATATTACATCTCTCTCAATTATCTATACCGTTACTTTATGCCTCTCGAGAAAAACCATTTCGGTTTTACTGACGTGGACAAGTTTTGTCTAATATGGCATTCACGGTCAACGTCCACGTCCTTTTTTCTCTCTCCTTCTCCCTCTTCCCATCCATGTCCGCCGACCGTGGGTGTTGCCAGATTCCGTGGGGTGTCGTAGATTAGGCCCAGTAGCTCCGGCCGTGGAAGGGGCGACGTCCTGTTCGAAGAACTCCGGTGCTTAGGCCCAGCAGGCTGTTGAAGTAGGAGCTATCGTCGGCCAGTGGCGGACCTAGGGAAAAAAATATAGGTAGGGGCGAAGTCCAGTGACGAACCCAGGAAAAAAAATTAAGTAGGCTGAAGTCGGAAACGTAAAATAAACAATAGTACCCAAAAGCAAAATAATCTATAATCAAACTATGTTGCAATCACACTAATAAAAGTGTGTGATACGAAATAGAAACAATCTATCAATTGTGAAAGATAGATAAATCAATAATGTCAAAATTCGATAATAGAATATAAAAAATGCAATAAAAAAGAAGACAAAAAATACCAGTAAATAACTAAGTACGTCTAGGAGAACGAGGTATTTTCATTCTTCGAGTTTTCATGTCTTGAAATCGTTTCTTGATTTTTTTTTCACGATCAAGTCCTTTGAATATATCTCGCTCGATATAGCACACCATCAAGTCATTAAGCCAATCATCGGACATCTTATTGTGCAAATCAGTCTTGATAATATTCATAGCCGAGAAGGCTATTTCAACCGATGCTGTCGCCATCGGTAGTAGCAATGCTAACTCGATGAGGCGGTAGACCAATGGAAATGCAATATGCCTTTTAGTTTCAACCAACTTCACGGCCCGACTTCCAAGATATAAAATTGAATTTGAACAAGCCTCAGGTCACTGTTTCTGGAGAGGTAAAAATATAAGTACCCTCATTTTGACAAGCTAGTTTACATATTCTACATAAAATTTTGACAATCTATCAAAACTGATACTCAAATACACAAGTATGGTCTCTAGAATAAATAGAATTTGTTGTACCTTTATAAAATAGAACTATAGAAGTGCAATATATAAAATTGTAAAAGCAATTACCAATCCTCAAATCACCTCCTCAAATTCAAATCCCGTGTCGGTGTCTCCCGACTGCTCCTCGCCTCCTCAAATCCGCCGACGTCCCACCTGCTCTCCTCAAATCCGCCGGCCGCTCCAGCGCTCCGCTCTCCTCAAATCCACTGGCCGCTCCTTCCGCCGTTCCGTAGCTCCACGCCTTGGCCCTCCCCCGTCCCCCGGCTGTTCCGAAGGGCAGGTCCGCCCCTGGGCACGAGGAAAACGCATCGTCTGTGCTGTGCGCGCGCTAATGATTCGACTCCGTCTTGAACTCCATGGAAAAAAAAGATAGAATACTTGTTAATGCAATGCGACATATATAAACGAGAATTACGTACGTCGTTGATTATATCGCCACGCATGCTATGCACAGAGAAGTTATGTCACATACATGCAGGAACAACAAACCTTTTTTTTTGACGAGGACACGAACAACTCACTTATCAGTAATCCAACTCTATCTGTTCTGTTTTGCACGCAATTAGACGCGTATCTAGCTAGTAGTGCTACTACTAAACATGCATGTTTCTCGCGGCTCTCATCAACATCCAAGAGCCGGCCTGTAACCGTCCATCTCTCATGATTGGTGCAAGGTGCCATCATCCAGTTCGGCCGGCGAGGGGAGCTCGGGCGGCCGCCTGGGCTCGCCCGAAGGGCAGGTCCACCCCTGGTCGTCGGTGCACGAGACGCACGTCGGTGGCATGTGGTTCGCGATACGAGAGCCTCCGAGCGACATGATCTCGCGGCCGGAGGTGCTGGCTACCGATGGGGCCATGCGCATGACGACTCGACGTCGGAGTCCATGCCGGCCGTGCCCGCTGTGCCGCTTGTGCTCATCGTGCTGTGCCGCTCAACGGGCCGGTTTTTCAGATCCGGCACAGCCCATCACGTGTCGGGTCGGGCCGTGCCGGCCGTGCTTCGGGCTGACCCAAAAAAGCACGTCCAAGTCCCAACTCTACTCGTCGGTGCACGAAATGCACGTCGGCGGCATGCGGTTCGCGATACGGGAGGCACCGAGCGGCATGATCTCGCGGCTGGAGGTGCTGGCTACCGACGGGGCCATGCGCGTGACGATTCGACGTCGGAGTTCAGTTGGAGGGCGCCGAGCACGGGTGCAAGGGGCGGTTCGCAGCGGCGCCACCGGTGCTCACGGTCGACGTCAAGAAGGACCACGGCGACATGATGGGAGTACCTCTGTACCGGTCCTTCTGCCGATGCGGGACATTCCGTCGAGCACGTAATAGGCGAGGAGCAGACCAGCAATTTGATGTGCTCTGATGGAACCAATTGGCACACGGGTAGTAGCAGCTAAAATGGGGAATTTGCTCCCATGCCACACAGTTTAATGGCGTTTGTTAAAATGCCCCATGATGTCTCAATGACATGTGGGCCCTGGACCCGCATGTGAGTGAGACATCATGGGGCATTTTAACAAACGCCATTAAACTGTGTGGCATGGGAGCAATTTTTCCCAGCTAAAATTGGTTTAGCTATTAGCACTCAAATACCAACACCATCCACAAGCATCTCGTTGAATCGATTTTCTATCACTAACATTTTGTTGCCTCATTCCACACCACCGGACAGCAAGGAGCCTAGGACACAAGCACCACCGTTTTTGTCGACGAGCTGGTCCTGCAGCGTACCAGATGGAAGGACGGTGGTTCCCTTGCGCCACTTGATGTCGCTGGGAGGCGCGGAGGGCAGCGACGTTGGAGTAAATGGCGGACAGGAGGGCTGGGTTGAGGTGGTGGATGGGGATGGGAGAAGCGTGTGGACGGTGTGGAGGGGGAGGGGAGCAGCGAGCCCGGCCGGATCTGCAGAGAAGAGGGGGAGGAAGGCAACAAGCCAACAATGGAGGTTGCAGCCTTGCAGAGAGAGAGAGAGAGAGGAGGAAGAGGAACATGAGGAGATGATGGGGCTGCTATCTCCGTAACAAAAACAGTTCACAGGTCAAAACCACCGCCACATCCGCGCCATGCAAGCAAATCCAGAGTGATGTTAGTCTTTATAGGATAAAGTGAATGGTATTGATAGTTTTAAGGTTGATTTATAGAATGTTAAATAGACTTTTTTTAAAAACACACACACACACACACAAGTTTATGTTTACCGGAGACCATCTCTAATTCTCAGGGTTAGGATCTCCAATAATTATGCTTCAGCGTTACCATGCCTCCATGTCATCAAATTTAAGCTATTAGTTCTAGCAGAGGTAGCCCCAAATCGAGCAGAGAACGAGGAAATATTGGATTGCAAATCAGAACAGGTTCGAACAAAACGATGACTCTTCTTTAACGCTTTCGCTGAAACATTAACAGCAGAATAGTTCAGGTGTGGAATTGAAGTAGACATTGATCAACTTCTAGAGTTGTAGAAGACATTTGACATGCACTGACAAAAGCTGAAAAGAGTTCCACAGAAGCTGCCGTAGCCTACAGCCGACGACCTATTTTCAAAGTTAGGAACACCATGACCACCACCAACAACGAATTTTCGCACAACCTAACATCGCCGGCGTCGTCGCATCACACACATGGCAGATACAAAAAGAAAGTGAAAAAAATGATCATTATTATTTCAGACACGTATACAACCATTGGCTTAACTCCCAGTCACAATCAATTGTTGCAAGCCCCTGCTCTGATCTATATATATTACACGAAAATAATACACCTAAAGATGCTACCTAATGGAAAGTGATGGATGGTACAGATAATTAAACTCTTTTATCTACTTTACACGATGATACAAAACATGCGTGGTGATTAGAGAAAGAGAAGAGGTCCAAGGATTACATGTGTTGTTGCGTTTGTCTGTAGAGCCCGAAGAAAATGAGCTGAGCTGCCTTCTGTTACTTGATAGCGCTTGGCACCGACGAGGCATGGATGCATCAGTGGAGACTTTCAGAAATCTAGTGAGCCATAGCGGTCTGATTTGCTCTGATTTCTATCGTCCACAAAAAAAATTGCTCTCTAGTGACCGCCTTCAGTATTTACTACTGTAGTTCGCTTCGGCGGTGTTTGTGGTTCGACAGTCTGTTGACGGGAAGCGGTATTCACCAGAGGAGGATCAATTTTCCATCTGCACCAAAATGAAATTAACCACTGTTTAATTTACACAAACAGCATGGCGATCCAACATACACAGTACTCCAAACTCCAGCAAACAAAGGTGGATATATATTTAACGAGCATTTTTAGGCGTGAGGGATTAAATCATGGCAATCTAAGATACCAACAACCCTTTTCAGTCTTCACACAGACACTTGCCCACTAGTAACCCTCCAATCCGAATTATTGTGCACCTCACCAAAACAAATTAATTAACACCAAAGATTGAAGCGAAAAGACATGCATTTCATATCCAAATCATTACACAGAAGGGGACAGTATATGCACCAAAAGTGGTTCTACTAATTAGGTTTCAGGAAGTTTCATCACTGATAGAAAGGATATCTTAATTGAAGCGTTAAGTATGAATATTTAGAATGACCTGGCTCAGCCTTTTATTGACTCAACGCATAAGACAGCTAGATTAGGCGAGCATGTGGAAGAAATTCAAGGGCCTTTTGGAGAAAGGAGGGTGAATGTGATGCTATTATATCCCCTTTACTGATTAAACAACTTATATATATCCCCTTTACTGATTAAACAAGTTACACCGCAAACATAACGAAACGATGGGGGGAATAAAAATGCTCCACTAATATCAAAGAAATCCTAATGTTGTGGCAGAATGTGAGGAATACCAATAAGTATACTGATACAGTACTGTAGTTCCAGTACCGTAATACAAGAGAAAGACATGGAGATGATGGCTCAAAACTCTGTCATGAAAACCGCAACAATCGGTCAGGTAGCGGAGACTAAGATAGACAGATCACAATCTATACATAAGAGTAGTCCATGATGACAGTGCTAAGAACAGCCAAAAGACTCTTCCTGGAAAATTTCCATGTTATGACTGGTCGTCATGTGCTTAGGGCCTACACGAATTGCTTTCGCTTTCGAGAATCGTCCCCACCCACCAAACCTGTTAGGAACACCATGACAACCATCATCGCCAACCATAATTTGCGCGACCTAACGTACGACCGTGTCGCGCCACGAAACAAAATCTTAGATCTGAGCATGCAGCTGGCATGTGTAATAATCCACAATCACGCTGTAATTTTCGCTAAGCGTAGTGAAATTCAAACCAACGACAACAAGCTGGGACGCCGACGAAGCAACTTACTCGTGTGGGAATTTGATCTCGTGCAGGGTGTCCGACCGGAGCGACCACGCGAGCGCCGCCTGGGCGCAGTTGGCGAGCGGCTCGACGAGCCCGGCGTCGGTCACCAGAGCGAGCGGGCTGCCGACGTGCGCGGCGAAGGCGGCGCCGTCGTCGATGGCGTCGAGATCGCGCACCCACTCGGGCCGCTCCGCCGCGCCCTCCCAGAGCACCCGGGCGTTCACCACGAACCCGGCCCACTCCAGCCTGCTCGACAGCAGCATGTCGCTCCGGTTCGCCGGCAGCACGGTCTCCTCCGACACGTGGTACCCCACCAGCTTCCCCGCACCGTCACAGGCGGGTGCTTGCAGGAACGACTCGCTGGTCCCTTCGTCCTCGCCAAGAATGCCGACGGGCACGGCGCCCACGGATTTCACCTTCTGCGCCTCGTCGAACAGCTCCGTCCTGAGGATGCCGTTCTCGTCGGCGAACACCACGATTCCGTCCATTCGCCGCTTCCGTATCTCCCTGCATCGCATTTGGAGAGGAGAGAGATCCGAATTGTGAGGAGGAGCTTTGAGAATTAATTAGCGAGAAGAGAGTGCGAGTGAGATCTGGTGGTGCGAGCATACGTACCTTAGGGCGTGCATCCGTAGGCGCGCGATGGAGGAGGTGGGGCCGGCGATGTGGAGGAAGTCGAGGCTGGAGCGGGAGAGCACGGCGGCGACGGCGTCGGTGCGGTGGCCGGGCTCGATCACGATCCACATGAGCGGGCCGTCGACGAGGCGGAGGGTGTGGGCCAGGGACGTCAGGGAGGGTGCCTGGAGTGCGGAGGTGGTGGTCGGGGTGACGGCAATGACGGGCCTCGCGGGCCCCGCCCCGCGGCGCCGGCTGCTGCGCTGCGCGTTCTGGACCGCCGCGAGGATGCGGTGGGCCTTGAGGAGCTCGGCGGGGTCCGGATGGGGCCACGGGCGGACGCGGATCGGGTGGCGGCCGACGAACACCGGGCCGTGGTGGTGCGCGTGCGCCCCGATCTCGGCGGCCACCGTGGTGGTCGTGGTGACAGTGGTTGTGGTGGTGGTGGTGGTGGTGGTGATGGTGGCGTTGGCGCCGGCGAGCATGACGGGCGGAGAGACGAGGGAGACGAGGTGGGCGGTGGGGTCGATGGGCGGGGTAGGCAGGAAGAGGAGGAACACGATGAGGCGCGAAAAGCGGAAACCCACGGCCATGGAGGTGGCGCAGAAGAGCGCGTGCAGGAGCAGCCACGCGGCTGGCAGCGACGGCTTGGCGGGTTCGGGCGCGGCGTCGGGCGACCCCGCCGCGGGCGCCAGGCCCGGCCACAGCGGCCGCACCAGCGGGAGCTTCATGTCGTCGTCGGCGGCGCGGAGACAACGAGATCTCCCTCTCACCCAGCCGCGGCCTGTGCCTAGTGCGCGACTGCCTGTGCGTGTCGCTGATGAGCTAAGCTAGGAAGGAGCAGGAGGCGGCGGCGGGGGTGGGGTAATATAAGAGAGCGTGTTTGTTGCGTGAATAATTGGGTGGGGTTAGGGTAGGCGAGGCCTTGCCGCGCGGGAGGCAATTATTGGGAGGGAGCTGGGGAAAGGCAGCGGCTGGTGGACGCTGCGGTGAGGTGGGCTTCGTTCGGGTTCCTCTGCGAACTCGGCAAATTGGCAGCCGCGGAGGAGAGGCAGCGCCGGTCGGTCCGCTCACCTCTCCTGTGGTCTGGTCAGGGGCAAGGCGGCGGGCAGAGAGGAACTGGTTGGGTGGGTGAGTGGCGGTGGAACCGGAGAGACACCACTCGGAAAGTGGGAATATTTCGGCCGTTAGGCACGCGCTTGCTGCCAAACCCGCTTTCGTGCAGGACTCCTTGTTTTAAGGCTTATAAATTTTGTTTTTCTGACTTTTTGATTTTTTAGCTTTTTTTCGATGTTTTTTCTCGTATTTGTTTACATTATCTATAATGGACTAATATGTTTTTTATTTTTAAATTTAGTTACGCCAAATAAGTTACCATCAACTACAATATAATTTCAACCAACTACAGTATAATTTTAACTATAAGTTAACTTATTTTAGCCCAACCAAATGGCATCTAAATAGCTCATTTACTTTCGCTCGCCCAGGGAGCTAACATACAATACACTTGCTGCCTTATGCTAACCAGACTGGGCTATTTACGGTGTGTTTGGTTCAGAGTCATGGTGGGATGGGATGGATCCAACCCATTTTTCAGGGACGGGACGGGACGATCCCTGTTTTTTGTTTGGTTCAGAGTCATGGTGGGACGGGATGGATCCAACCCATTTTTTAGGGACGGGGCCTACCTGTCAGCTACTCGTCCCACTTCATCCCTCACCATCCCCTCATTTTTGGGGGATAGGATCATCCCCAATTTGAGAGCATATCCACAGAATATTCCCTAGAGGGATATCCCCCATCCCACCTGACTCTGAACCAAACAACTCTGGAACGAGGACCGCCCCATCCCATCCCCCATGGTCCCATGAACCAAACACATACTTAGATCTCTGATAGTAGTAGCGAAACTTGCTCTTATCGATTTAGGTGCCGCTCATTCGGGCTGAAAAAAGTAGTTTATGACTGAAATTTCACTATAGCTGACTGAAATTACACTATAGCTGATGGTGGTTTATTTGGTGTAATTAAATTTTAAAAAATGTAAAATAAAAATATGTTATCATATCACAGATAATGCAAACGAATACGGAAAAAAGAACTGGCAAAAAAGCTAAAAAACCAAAAAGCTAGAAAACAACAAAACTTAGGAATAGTAAAAAAAAGCTAAAAGTCAGAAGCTCAAACTGAAATCAGCAAGACCTTAAAAAGCATTCGGTTTTTGGCTCTCGGCTTTTAGAAGCTAGAAGACACTTATAACACGTTAACTTCTTAATTTTATTTTTTTGTTTTGACTTTTGTTTTGCTTTTTTCTTCTTTTTTCTTTGTATTGTCCTAGATGATATAACGGTGTTTTTTATTTTTTATTTTTTAATTAAGTGACTCAAAAAAAGCTAACAGCTGCTACAGTACAAAATTCAACTACTATAGTGCAATTTTAGCTCGAAGCAAAAAAACTGGTAGCCCATTGGAACGCCCCTCAACTTGGCTTTTTTTGTGATTTATAGCTTTTTTCACTGTAATTAAAAAAATTAAAAATAGAAAAAAAATATGTTAGCTCATAACGGACAATGCAAAGAAATAAAAAAAGAAAAACCCTAAAATCTAAAAAGCCAGAAAATAAAAATTAAGGAATAGTAAACTCCAAACCAAAATTAGAATGAGCGGGAAGCTGCTACATAATTTTTGTCGGTGGCATGAGCCTTGAGGGATGACACTCACGTGCAAGCCCATGCGATGCATAGTTGGTCTCATGGTCATGGATGCATTCTCATTTACGATGCTATTTTCTGCTAATGCCAGTGTCGTTTCCAGATTGGAGGTGACCCAGCACCTGATCCATACCCTGGCTCTGAATGCCGGATGGCCCAGTGTCAGATTCCCCGTCTGAAAGGAGCAAGCTGTGCACGAGGCTGAGATCTGCTGCTTTTCTGGACAAAGAAACCGATTAGCTTTTTCGGCAGTGAGCCGCTGTTCCATTCGTTTGAGAAATAGTACGGTGAACGTCTTGCAAGAAACAGCTGGAAAATGGGCAGTACAAGATAGTATCAATGTATCATGAACCGAAAAACGATGAAAACCGAGTGTGCAATCGCCTTTTGAGCTCACTGGTACAGATCGAGCTGAATCCGCTACAGTTATCAAGGACTGTGTTGTCCATGCGTCCAAGATCGGATGTACATTCAACAGCCTAGCTAGGTCAGGTCACAGATCACAAAATCATGCAACAGAAATGGACCAGAGCTAGCGAAATCAAGACGATATCAGTGTCGGCTAGCGAAATGCACACGACATGAACCATGAAGCAGGCTTTAGAAATGTTCCGGCGTTCTCCTTGCAACACCTACGCAGCTTGGTGTGGCGCTCACCGGTTGCCGTTGGCGAAAACTGCACTGGAACAATCGGTCAGTCTGCATAACAAACAGTTTCTGGCGGGAGTAGTAGTTTCAGCACTCTCAATTCAGTACTCTTTCTTAATATTCTTCGAAAGATAACTATAAAAATGGACTGCATGTTTTCAAGTTTGAACAGTTCTTTCT
Source organism: Dendrocalamus latiflorus (assembly GCA_017311315.1). NCBI lineage: Eukaryota > Viridiplantae > Streptophyta > Magnoliopsida > Poales > Poaceae > Dendrocalamus > Dendrocalamus latiflorus. Next base: position 34,728,403 of record CM029637.1, read on the forward strand.
GGTACCAAAGTCTTGAAGTCTGAATGTTTGTTGTGACGTACTGACCGTTCGGTGAAACATACATAAACAACGATGGCATAATATAAGAGAAAAACTACGGAACCTATAGCGTTCCAATGATTTATGGTGCACATCTAGGTTATCTCTCTTCTATCTCTATCTCACCTCTCCATCTCTCTCTAGTCTCTCTCACCTCTCTATCTCTCTCTAATCTCCATGCAACGGCAACCTTCATGAAGGCAATGTCCAACAGGACGGAGGTGGTGCGGTAAGCGAAGGGCGGTGATTGGCATGACAGAGGCCGCTCGGTGGGCGGAAGATGTTGGCCCAGTTAATATTTACGACCACTCAAAGTCGTTTACGATCACATTGTCTGTGGTTTCAACCACTCCTTCTCTGTTGTATATGACTTGTCACATGATCTTTCACCACCACCTTGTTTGCGGTCACGTCCCTGACCATTCCCGTGACATCCTCTTTTCTCGGCGCTGCTAGAGTCCTCCTTCTTTGTCTTCGAGTTCCTCGCTTCCTACTTGGTTTGGGTAAAGAGCAGCTTTTCTCTTTCGTCCTTTGAGTGTCGTCGACCCTTGAGTCCTTCCTCGAAGGTTCTAAGATGACCGATTGCCTTCGAGACCGACATAGTTTTAACATCACCGAACCACTCGATCATTCCGATAATTTGGAGGAATCTATTAGGAACTGAACTAAACAGTTTTTCGACAACATCGCTTTCTTCCAGCTTTGCACTGAGCGAACAGATCTCACCCAGCAGCGTTGTGAGTTTCATGGAGTACTCGGTGATCGTCTTCGAGTCTCCCATCTGCAACTTGCTCAGTTGTCATTTGAGCACTTGAGCATGTGCCTTCTTGACGCGATCCTCGCCTACTTGCATCTCCCTGAGTGCGTTCCAGGCCTCTTTCACCATCTCCTTCTCGGTGATCGACATCATCATGTCGTCTGACACCGCTTGTGAGATATGGCTACCATTGCACCTTGATCCTTGTCACCGTCTTCATCTCCACCTTCAATCACTGACCATACCCCAAGTGAACGCAAGATTATCTTTATTTTGATGGTCCATATGCCATAATTCATTTCGCTCAATATCGGGTATTGGATCGAGATCGAGATGTTTCTTGCCATCGGCTTGACGACTGTGTCTGTCTTTGATGGATCGATCTCATTGCTCGTGACCTTGACGAGCGCTCCTGACTTTGATGGATCACCAGTGTTGCCGGCTATTGCTTCGTCCCCTTAGGCTTTGGTACTAATTATTGGCTCAGTTGATGTTTACGACCACTCAAAGTCATTTATGACTACGTTGTTTGTGGTTATGACCACGTTGTATGTGGTTTTGACCACTCCTTCTCTGTTGTGCACGTACTCGTAGCCGAGTTACGACCACTCCGGTTTACGACCGCGTCTTCCCAATCTGCTTGTACTCATAGCCTTGTTATGATCAGTACGTCCTCGTAATGACCACATATTCCAGGTCGTACTCGTAATGACCATGCCTTCAAGCTCGTTACAACCACGCTCAACTTCAACCATGAATTCCTCCACTTGTAAACTTCGAACGTTTCTTGAGTACGAGTACTTCCGATGCACAGCTCCTCTACTCCTCTTGCCTTTGAGTATGGCGGTGATAACACGAAAACAAGCCAAGAACACAGTCGATATTTCGCGGCACAAAAGCATTCCACTTTTCTGTATTCTCTCTTCCCCCTCAACTTCCTATCACAATCGATCGCTCTCTCGTTGGCCTTTTTTTTCTTCTCAACTTGCTACTTTACAAGCCTACCTCCCTCTACTTATATACTCAGTATATTGACTAAGACACGGAGACATCTAAAACACAGAGACCAACTCGTCTCATACAACTATACGAACTCGTACACGTATACGGACTCGACTCGTCTAAGAAACAAAGGAAACAAGATTGACTCGTCTAAGAAACAAAGGAAACAAGATTATTTCCAACAGAGGAAGGCGCAGATGACATGATCCACCAAATTTGGTTGTCTTCCTCGTCATTGGCTATAAAAATCATCGGATCCGATCGTCTTCCTCTAATACGGCTGCCAACGAGCTAGGGACTCGACTCATGCTTGTCCTCACTGCTGTGGCTCATCCTGAACTCGCCCTTTGGTGGTGTGGTCCATTGAGCCGGTGAAGAACGGAACTGCCACCACCCGATCTGGCGCCATCGTCGTCTGCCTCTATGGCACTGTCGTGCGTCACCACACGTGCTCCAATGCCTTTGACCGCAATCAACACCTCTCTCCATGTCATTTCCTCGCCAGCACTAGTCAAGGTGGACACAGCATCACCGCTTCCATCGATGTCGTAGCCATGGTGAGTTTGTCAAAACCTGTTGAAACATATAGAAACATGGTGAAATTTCTTATTTTTTGAAACTTGTTGAAACTACTCTAAACTCCTTAGCTGAAACTTGTTGAAATTTGATTTTGCCAAAAATCTAAAACTCACTGAAACCTTTGGTTTGAAACTTCCTTCAAAACTTCTAGAAACATGTGAAACTCACTGAAACTTAAAACTTTTCTAATGTTTTTCATGAAACTTCCTGAAGTTTTATGAAACTTGTTGCTGCTCCAATAATATATATGTCATGGTTCATGGCATGAGTGGCATGGCTTGCTAATTCCCCCCTTTTCATCAGCTTTCCTTTGTTTGAGGTGCCATACGCCCATTTTGGTTACCGGCTAACAGCTAGCTAGCGCATTAGCTTAATCATTTCCTGAAGCTAAACCAACAAAAGCGGCGTTTAGGTTGCAATTAGGTGGAGTCTTTCTCTTTCAGTACACTCCCTGCTTTTGAGTATTAATTACTATTTTCTTTTTCTTCTTTGGATGTTTTTTTTTTCTGAAAGTAGTTAAAGTAAAAAAACCCGACTAAAAACTGAAAAAAAAAACAAGTATTTAGGCGCCAGTGGATGGAGAAGTGGTTCGAGCGTTGTCGTTTACGCTTAAAGCCTTCCGTGCCGAAACAGGACTAAGAACGCATGCTTTCGGCTGAAGGGAACAGTGCAAATCAGAGGCTTCGATTTGTGCAGTGCAATGGAAAGCTTTGATGTGTGTGTAGTAGCCGCAGAGTTACGGCGAGTGCAGGAAGAAAAACAAGGTGAAAAGCAAAGCAATGGCAGGTAAAAACATCTGCCGTTAGGAGCCGACAGAAAGGCCGCGAGAGGGTGGTCTCTGAAGCAATGATTTTCGATAGTCCCACTGCTTTCCTCGCCCTTTGCAGTCGTTCTTCCCTTTGGCAATCTTTGGTCTCGCTCGTTTCGGCTACAGTTTCTAACTTAGTTTTTACTATTTATAAATTTTATTTTTTTTCTAAATTTTTTACTTTTTTGAGTTTTTTACCGGTTTTTTTTCCGTATTCGTTTACGTTGTTCGTGATGAGTTAGCATATTTTTTTATTTTTAATTTTTTAAAATTTAGTTATGTCAAATAAGTCATCTTTAGTTACAATGAAAATTCAACCAATACAGTACAAATTTAGTCATAAACTACAGCTTTTTAGCCCAACCGAGCGGGGTGCCAGGACGAGTTGCAATTTTGGTGCTACTACTGTAACCACTGTTGTTCCGTACTATACTTCACATGATCTGACTGAGCCGGCACATGTCACAGATTTGTGCAGGTCTGCACTCTGCAGGCCACAAAGGCATTTGGAACGGAAAGAAGAATATGGCAGTGTGTTACGTCTGCATGCGCAAATGACCAAATGCACTGTTAGTACGTTACGTTGGTAACAAACGAATTTTGGGTCTTGCTATGCCAAGCCTGACTGGCGATTTGCGTAGCATCTTGTTCACTCAGCAAGTGCTCTTCAGCTTTCGCGTTATGCTCTATTTTGTTTATCAAAAAGGATGGAATGATCAACTCGTAACCTTCAATCCCTCACTTTGGTCTGGTTTCATTTCGAGTGGTCGGACCAAAAATTACAACTAATGGCTTGACCAGACGTGATTACAACTGATCCATAGCCTAAAATAGGAAATTAGCGCTAGCTACATTTTCAAGTAATATCGATGGGACTAAATTGAATATAATGATACTACGCTTTGCTTGAAAGTATCACCACATTACCGATGGCAACATCAGTTGATTGAATGAAATCGCCCATATTCAGTCCTGATAGGTTAACTGCGGCTTTCTTCAGTGAGTCATTTGCTGCATAGATTCTCAACAAAAGTATATAAACTAATGCACTTGCTGTAATTTTGTGGGTGGTAACATCAGGATATACCCATCAATTCAATTTGCTGTAATTTTCCTCTAATCTTAGCCCAAACTGTAGAACATACTAGTACCAATCTTTATCGTCACTGTTTTTTTTTTTTTTTGAAACTGAAGCAGCGAGCGCTGCCTTGTATTAAAGGAAGTAAAGAGGGTGGCCTGAGAAAGGCATCACCCCACAAGGTTTACAACTTAATTACAGAAGGATTACAAGGGAGGGATGAGCTCAGGTAAGTTCTTGGCTCTTGCAAGAGCCCAAGCCGACATTTCATCTTTTATCTTGGCGACTAAGAACATTGGAGGACTGGTTGTGGACCGGAAAATTTGATCATTTCATTCTTTCCAAATCTTCCAAGATATCAGCATTAGCAAGGAGGCTAAGGCCTTCCGTAGCGCACCTGGCCAGAGAACAATCCACTCCCGCCAAAGGCGAGTCGAGGAGAATGTGGGCCAGGTTGACGGTTGTAAGGAGTCACAAGCCGTCCAATAAGCAATGGATGTCCAAACTGTGCTCGTGTAGTGACACTCGATTAGAAGATGAAGAGCTGATTCGAGCCGTAAGCTGCATAAAGGGCAAGTCTACTAGTTTGGCCAGCCACATAGTGACAAATGGTCGGTTGTCCATAGCCTATTTTGGAGTGCCCGCTAGGGGTGGCAAAATGGTTCGTGGCTCATGAGCCAGCTCGGTTCGTAATAGGCTCGGCTTGTCATATTTATGAGCCGAGCTGAGCCAGCTTTGATCTCGTTTTGGTAACGAGCCGAGCCCGAGCCGCTCGACACGCTCGGTAGGCTCGTTCGACCGGCCGGCCCAATCCGATGAGGGAGGTGACTCAACGGCCCAATGCAACACCGATTCCCCTTCTTGGTTCTATTGACTTGATTTGATCCCATAAATTCCGATTCCCCATCTAAGTCTCATTCTCAATCTCAACCCTAGATCTCCGCAGCCCATCGGCCGCCGTAGACCACATAGCCGTTGCCGCACCTCCTTGTCGTCGTCCGCCTCTACTTACCCCTCCCCTTCTCCTCAGCGTCTGCCTCCGCACCCTTTCCCCATTCGTGTAGGCCTCCTCCTGTCTGTCTGGTGTTCATGTCGGCGACATCCTCATCGTTTGCATCGACCTCTCGTGGGTGTTTGCTGCAGACCACAAAGCCGCACCTCCTTGTCGGCATCCGCCTTCGTCGGTCCCTCCCCTCCTCCTCGGCATCTACCTCCGCCCCCTCCCCCATCCGCGTAGGCCTCCTCCTTGCCGTCCGGCGTCCATGTCGGTGCTGTCCTTGCCATCCATGTCGGCCTCTCGTGGGTGTCCATCGCAGACCACAGAGCCGCACCTCCTCATCGCCGTCCGCCTCCGCCGGCCCCTCCCCTCCTCCTCTGCGTCTGTTTTTGCCCTCTTCCCCCTCTGCGTGCGCAAGCTAGCATGGAGTTGAAGATCCATGGAGGGATGAGGTCCTCCACCTCGACCTTTGGCTCCAGCTTCACATCGACCCCAGTGGTGAACCTGTTCACGGCCACCTACACCTTGCAGTGGCAAAGCAGCTCCGACCCCAGCAACCTCGATAAAGCACTTCCCTTGCTCGTTAGCTTGTTACTTGAGCTAGACCATTACTCATTAGGATAATAAATTGCTAATTGCTAAGAGATGACATATTTTGGACATGCTCTAGATAATAAATTTGCGATTATAAATGAATTCTTATGTTTTAATAGGGAGTAAGTGGCTATTTAGAAAACCAACCTGCAGTATACAGGATGAATATTCCAAAATGACGAGTTCTTGAAGGTTAAATTGGACATAACAACATTGGTAGAGCACATCTAGCATTCAATATTCCTAATGGAGGAATGGGGGGGGGGGGGGGGGGGGGGGGTCTGAGGGCGAGGGGCGGTATCTGGTGGGGAAGGACGGGGAGGTGGACGCTGTGGCCGGAATGGCCGACGACAGGCTGGGGGAGGGGCGCTCAGGAAGTCGCGAGAGCGCTGGTGCTATGCTGCTATTAAAAAGAACAATATGGCTTCATCTTCACCGTTGCGCCTAAAGATGAATACTCGAAATAAATGTGCTGCGTTTGTTTCGATTCTTTTCGTTCCACCTGCAACATTAGAACGGACCAATCATATGGGGTCGTAGTACATCCCCATATGCCATAACAAACTTCTTTTGACTTCTTGGCAAATCCGGCCAAATCTCCAGCTAGCCACTTAGCCAGGCAGCTATGCACAGTCTCCTAAATTTTGGCTACTCTAAGACCCAATGAAGTTTTCGGTTGACGTTACATGTCCTATTGTTGGACATTTCAGTTGACGTTACATGTTTTTGGACGATTTCATAATACATAGCTTGACTGGTAGAAAGTCTTTACAAAATGCTAGCTTTTGTCGGTAATGAAATTAGTGGTACAAGCAACAAGAGTAACTTAAGTAGATAAGACGCATTTTACCTATTAGAACCATCTAACACCTCAAATTAACCTAAGACAGCAAATTTTAGTACAAGCTATGTGAGTAGTTTAGCTACCATCTCTCTGACGAGTGATGACCTAATGATCCGTGTTTCTAATAACAGTTCCCCCGCATGGTTCGCAACTCAAGGCCAGGAGCAAAACGTTTTGCAGGGAAAGCTTCCCAGCTGTGCTTTCAGTTCGGGAAGGCTCTTTGCTTTGGGTTGAAACAATGGCAAGAGAAGGGTACAGCTACAGATACACAGGAGAGGTGGGTACTGCTGATCGACACTGATCCATGAGCAGATGCTTAAAGCAGGGGAATGGAAGATTCCTCCCTCCAGAAAGCTGGCACATGGGTTGTTGTCGTGTGTTTCTTGTGAAATGATCAAACGAGCTGAAACATGGGCTGGGTGGGTTAAGTCAAACGTCGGCATATGAGAATCGGACACCTCCTATTTCTCCTTTCCTCAGATGGCGGCTTCTGTACTTCTTTCTCACAAGCCAGTAGGCGTCAGGGACAGGGAGTGCGGCACTGGGTAGTTGAGCACGGCTCGGTCAATTCGATTTGGTATGGTTTGTTGTGAGTATGACACTAGTCCTTAACTTTTAAGATAGATAGCGTGCGAATTAGACTGAAAAGTATGTTTATACTACTTGCAATACCATGGAATCTGTCTGTGAAAGTTAAGAACAAGCACTACAAGTGTATCCCATTTGTTTGGTTCTTGGCTTGGGAATTTTTCTTTTAAGCTGAGAGAACAGTTTTTAATTGGGGTCGCGGCTCTATGTTAGGCTGTGTGGTTGAGTAGAAATGACACTGTTTTCAAAAGGACTACATCTCTCTCATTCCTGCAGGTCATTTTCAGGGGGACTTACTGGATCAAGCAATGGTCGCAGCTATCTAAAGAGAAAGAGAGAGACTCATTAAAGGAGGGATGTCGATTGATGGAGATCATGATGCTGGACCTCTTCAACAAGTTTGGTTGGGGAAATAGAAATAGGATAGAAGCTTGAGTTCCTTCGTTGAGTAGTATTATGAACTTATGTATCACCATGTGGTGAGGTGTGGTCTAAGTGCTACAAGTGTGTTTGTTGAACGGCTGTACCCATTCGCGTGTGAATGCTGGAGGCCGGAATATCGAGTATTCCTTAATCTAAAAAAGAACAAGCACTACCAGAAACTGTGGAGTTTCCCGAGTGCTACTATGCTTCCCGAGTGTTTCACGAGGAACACTAGGGAACGTCCAGAGTGTCTTCCGAAACTCACGGGATGTACATACCACCAAAAGAGGTTCCCGGGAATTTTAGGATTATTCTTGGGAGATTTAGGTCTTACTCTAAGTGACTTCGGTTTTTAGTTTTTGGTTTTCAAAAGCCAGAATAAATGCGTTGGTTTTTTTAATTTCAGCCTTTTTTTCTTATTCATTTACATTATCTGTGGAGATATAACAATATTTTTATTTCTCTTATTTTTTAATTGAATGACTCAAAAGAAGCTAATATCTGTTACAATGCAATTTCAGCCAAAAGGCAATAGCCGCAGCCGGTTGGAGCAGGCCCTTAGTCGGGAACAATTCCAACTGCCGTCCGCCTCTTCCCCACCTAACGCCGTCACTGTCCTCCCTTGACACTACTGTTATCCTCTTCCGCAACAGACGATGTCTTCCTCCACCGCATTCTCCTTTGGATTCGGCTGGATCTTATTGGGGTAAGTTGGATCCGGCCAAATATGGTCCTCACCGATGTAGATCCAAATGGAGCTTGATGAGAACGTCAATGGGGGGCTCATGGCAACACACAGCAAATTCATATATCCCGAGCGCTCCTACAGAACACTTAAGAAATTGATTTTTACCAGACGTAACGGTCCCAAGGCTTTCTCCCGATTCGAGGGTAGGTGGTCGGGAAAGTCTCCTGGTCCCAAGTGCTTTTCCCCGGGGGTCGGCAGACGGGGAAGTTCCCCCCCCGAGTGTTATAGGGACTCTCCCGGGTGTTTTTGGCGCTCGGGAATTAAGACGATCCTGGAAGTTAACGTTGAAAGAGCCTCGAAAGTAACTTGTTTGCCCAATCAGAAGATGCCAGCTCCGGCGCTTCCTCGACACACTGTACTGGAAGGAGTCGATGCACCTCAACTACTCCCTCTACTATACTGTATTACTGTCCACCGAAATAGCCTCCTCAGCTAATTTTTCTGTACGGTGTGGTGCAGGAGTACCAGTAGTTGTGGATATGCCATCAGTTGTTCAGCTATGCAGCAAACATCAAAATTTGAAGTGTGGGCGACAACTGTTTGTCCTGCAAGGGAAGTGGTAGTTGCTTCCTCGAAACTTTCTGTAGTTTCCACGTGACAACGACTCAAGGAGTTACATGAAGTTTAATTAATTCTTCTTTTCCTTTTTGATGGTTTGCTAACATCTCTATGTAAATGAAGCACGGGTATATGCTACTTCTCACACGCTGTATTTTAATTAATTGATCCATCCTTTGCTCATCTCAAACAATAGTTAAGGCTCAGTTTGGTATTACGGTGGCTTTTTCAAAAGCACTAATCCATTTCTCTTTTTGGACGACATAATTTGTTAAAAGCATCTTTCTTGGAGATGCAACAACAGCATCTTAGAGGATGTTCATATTGCCTGCGGTTAATAGTTTTTAGCTAAAAATGAATAGTAGTGACCGAAAGAAGTGACTTTTAGAAGTAGGGGACGAGCGGCAGAGAAAATAAGAAAAAGATGCGTGCGCGAGAGGAGTGGAGAAGTTGATTCGCAAAGTCAGATGTTCATATTGGCTTCTGGCTTCTTCAAACAGAAACAAAAACAAAGAAGATTCTTCTAACTAGGCACAACACAACAACAATTATAATGGGATTTGCTAACACCCGGATGTCCGATCTAGGCACTAGCTTTGTACGTCCGGTCACAGCATTTCTTCGCCACGTATGCAATATTTCTCAGCCATGTATGCAACAAAAAATATTTGATAAAAATATCGATGTTGCACTAGTTGTTGCACACATAAAATCAAAATATTACAAAGAAAAACAAACACCTACTGACACTGGGAGGAAAAGGCCACCCACACTCTTGCGATGTACGAACGGGTGGCTGAGCAAATGGCAAGCTGTAGCCAGGAGATGCGGCAGCCGAGCCGACCGACAGCGCGTAGGAGGCTAGAGTCGCACATGGCCAGAGGAGCAGGCCACACCTACACGCGGCGGCCACAACGGCCATCTCCCCCCCACACAAGGCGGCGGGCTGCCTCGACCAGAGGCGACGAGGACACGAAGGTGGAGGAGGGGCCGGTGGGGGCCGTTAGGGTTAGGTGGTGGTTGATTTGGGCGGTTGGGTGAGGGAGACGAAGAAGGCTTTGGGAGGAAGAAGCTGTGTTGGGTGAGGGAGACGGAGAAGAGGAAAATAGAGGACGGTCTTAGATATTTTTGTGATGGCGTATGTCTGTACAGTAACAATTTCTATAATTTAAGTGATGGTGTATGCCTGTACAGTAGCAATTTCCATAATTTAAGGGTTCTCTTGTGGCTCAATGGTGGACGCACTAGAGTGCGAACCCACCCAGATAAGGGGAAAATTGTAGATTTGCCCCACTGTTGAGTGCACTTTGTAGATTTGCCCCATAATGTCTCAATGACATGTGGGTCCAGGACCCACATGTCATTGAGACAACTGGGGCAAATCTACAAAGTGCACTTTTTAAAATGGGGTAAATCTACAAACCCCCCAGATAAGCCTCATCCGGTCATCCCATCGCGACTCTTAATTTTCCTAAAAAGAAATACAAAGCAGAAATAATGACTGAGCCATGTGGATTGTGAATTCAAAGCTTCCGAATCTCTTGCACCAACCACTCCAAATCCTCGCACGAGCTCCCACCTGCCTTCACCGCGCTCGCCGCTTCCGCCGCGAGCTCCTTGGCGCGCGCCCGCACGTTTCTCCCTTTCTCCCCAACCGCGTCGGCCAGTACGGTCATCAGCACGCCCGCGTCAGGCACGACGCCGATGCCCCCCGCGCACGCGCGCACCGCGACGCCAGCTTCGTCGACGAGCAGCCGCGCGTTCACGAACTGGTCGGCCGTCATCGGCCATGCCAGCATGGGCACCCCCGCGGCCATCGCCTCCAGCACGGAGTTCCACCCGCAGTGCGTCATGAACCATCCCACTGCCGCGTGCCGCAGCGCGACCACCTGCGGCGCCCACCCGCGTACCACCATCCCGCGCCTCGCCGCTGTCGCGCGCTCTTCGAACCCTTCCGGGACCACGCCTTCGTCGTTCCCGGCGCTCACGACCCACACGAACGGGACGACGCTCCGCTCCAGCGCCTCGGCCAGTGCCGCCGCCACGGCCGGGGTCAGCACCGCCTGGCTCCCGAAGCACACGTACACGACCGAACCTTCAGGGAAGGTGTCCAGCCACGCGCTGAGATTGCCGGCTGCGACAGCCGCCTCCCCGCCGCGTTCGCCGGCGGTATCTGTCTCCGGCGCTAGCGGGCCGACCGCCCACACGCGCCTGAACCCCAGGTCCTCGAGCGGCGAGTCCAGGTACCTCCCCTCGAGCGCCCGGAGCGTGTTCGACACGAATCCCCAACTCTCCAGGTTCCAGAGGAAGTTCTGCCTCACCGCCTCGCCGACCTGCTCTTCCACGCGGCCTTCTATGTAGGCCTTGTACATCATGGAGAGCTCTCTCCACTGATACGCCGGCTTGCCGGGGATCTCCGGGAACGTAACGTCATACCGGTCGTCGCTGTTTGACGGTCGCTTGACCAATCGGCGAAAGAGCGAGTGCGGGACGGCGGTGCCGAGGACGCCGGAAGGCGAGAAGACGAGCCTTGGGACGCCGAGCTCGACCGCGAGCGGCTGCGTCCACCCGCAGAAGAAGTCGGATACGATTGCAACGACGGGGTGCGCGGACTGCGACTTTGCCCAGGCGAGGATGGGCTCGTGGAGCGCGGCGAACGCGTGGATGAAGACGGTGAAGTATACGGGAGGGCAGTTCTTGGTGTTCTCGAGGCCCGCGGGGAGGGAGGGGTGGGATGGAAAGGGGAGGGTGAGGGGTTGGACGGAGGCGGGGTGCGCGGCGAGGAGGGGGAGGTTGGCGGGCGTGGTGACGACGGTGAGGCGGAGGCCCCGCGCGGCGAGGAGGGCGGCGAGGTCGAGGAGCGGCAGCGCGTGGCCCTGCGCGGGGAAGGGGACGACGAGAACGTGTGGCGTGGACGCCATCTCCATGAATGAGAGGTGTAGACGTGTAGTTCGCTTGCTTGGAAGTGTTATTTTCCTGTTAGTCTCTAACAAGTAATGACAGCCTTTGGCAACTGCAATGCTCTTAAGTAGTTGATGATCATGTGGTACTCAGCTAAAGGCTGCAACTTCATCATTCGTCATGTTAGCTCTGAACAAAGAATATCGCAGCACAATTAACTGTGATCATTTGGGCTTCAGTTTCTGACTTCCGGTTTATTTTTCACTATTCATAAATTTCGTCTTTTTCTAAATTTTAGGCTTTTTATTGAGCTTTTTTACGGTTCTTTTTTTCCCGTATGTGTTTGTATTATATGTAATGGGCTAACATATTTTTTTTATATTTTTTAATTTTTTTAAAATTTAATTATGTTAAATAAGCTTCTGTCAACTATAGTGTTTTTTCAGTCAGCTACAGTGTTTTTCAGCCATAAACCACAAAAAAAAGACCAAATGATCACATAGTAAGGGCATGATTGTATATTTATATAGGCTGATGCTTCCGGTGCAATGGAAAATAGCTAAAATTTGTAGTAAACTGTTGGACCGAAATGGCGACAGAGGGGGGGTGAATGTCGCTTTCTAAAATTTAAACTTGCCCCTCAAGTACCCACTCTTATACTTCTTCTCCAATAGCTATGGAAGCTATGAAGGTAAGATATGCACTACTGGAAGTCAAGTCAACAAGGAAAAACCAGATCCAGAAAGAAGCAGTCAAGAAAAATAAATTCAGAGCAAATCTGACTGCAAGCGGTAGTACCGCTGAGCGGTAGTACCTCTCGAGGAGCGGTAGTACCGCACGAAGATCGGACTTGTCCGAACGTTTTATCGCTGCTGATCAGACTTGTCCGAACGTTTTATCGCTGCTGATCAGACTGGTCCGAACAAAACCGGTAGTACCTCTCGAGGAGCGGTAGTACCTCTGAGCGGTAGTACCTCTCGAGGAGCGGTAGTACCTCTCGAGAAAATCAGCAAACAGGATTTTCAGAAAATTGAGGAAATCGCAAGGATTCTTGGATTCTTAGCTTGGGAAACTTTGAGGAAAGCTAGGGAACACTACCCGAAGAATAAGCCAAGAGTCAAATTCAAGAAAATCACACCAAGAAACAAGAATTTCAGATTTGGGTAAAAATCTGAAATTTTTGCCCGAGCTGAGACAAAAATCAAATTACTACCCAACCGTTGATCCTTTGGCTATGAAATTTTGAGGGTAGCTAATTAATAGTCTCTTGACTCTCCATACCAAATTTCAAGTCATCTCAACAAGGGAATCAAGAACAGCACCAAACCCTAGAAATGCAAAACATGAACAGGGGAGGCTCAAAACCAAAAACTGAAATTAAAATGAAGTTTGCTCTTGGGAAACTTGATCAAATGATCTTGAGGCATCATCCCAACATAGAGCAACCCATTTTGGGCCTTCCCAGCAAGAAAGAACAAGAACCTCAAAAAGGTCAAAAATCATCGAAGGGCAAAAACCACAGAGAGCCTGAGACTTGATCAAATTCAGCCAAAACCATCTCATATTGATAGAGAGGAAAGGAGATACATGATTGATACAAGAGAAATGATTACAAGATCCTCAACTCATCCTCTCCCTCTCCCTAGACCTCAAGAACACAACCCATACATGCTTAGGAAGGGAGAAGAACACTCTGTTCTATCTAGAACCCATCGAAGGGGACAGAGGGAGCACACTCTGCCTCTCCAACCACTCTCACCCACTAAAGCCTAAAGCCAAAACAAACTCCCAAAGCCTCTTTTGACTCTAGCAAACCCTAATTCTCCTCAAGTGCTCAAGTGGCATGCAGCCCCTCCAACCTATTTATAGCCCACGACTAACGGGTCTCCGCCCCGTTACGCCCGCTAAATCCAACGGAGCCCGCTCCCGCTTGTGCAGCCTTGCGAAATTCCCGTTTCGCCCCTCCTGCACCTTCCGGGAAGCTTCCGCGCTCCTTGCCTCGCACGCCTCGCAACCACTTCGAGTCCACGTCGTCTTCGACACATCCCGACTGTTCTGACCTCAGCGCCACCTGCGCCTAGTCCGGTCCACCGTGTCTCGCCACGACTCCAACTCGACGTCCTGCAGTCACACAGACAAGAAACACGTCAAGTAGCACCGCTCGATACATGAAAGCGTAAATACCATCACACTTACCACAGATGAAGTCCAAACCTGTCGAAACCAAGAATAGGCGTCCTAAACCCATACGACCAAGTTTGACCAAAATCTGACCTAGCCCATTGCACCCTGCAACGACATGGTCCGACCACACAATCCAAACTCGACTATCCTAAACCTTTGTCAATTACTCATCATTCACATGGAGTCACGACCACATGGTCTCTCAATCTCCCCCTTGATGAGTATATTGACAAACTCAGAAAAAGCATTAAGTTGAGTTTGATTTTGAAGAATCCAACATGGTCCAAAGAAGGGAATGAAGCTAATGACCATGTCGACAGAAGGAACACTAGAGCAACAAGAAAGAGCAAATTGATCTCCAAAGCTCTAAACTGTTCCCAACAGACTTTTTCTTCTCTATTCTCCCCCTTTTGGCAATAAACACATCAAGATGCAATAGAGAGAATATGACATAATAGATGAATATGGCTGAAGTTTGTTTATTTAAGCATTTAGAGCCATGAGAATTATCCATAATGACCATAATTTAATACACCAAGCCATAACTCAATAAAACGCTATCTAGATCATGACAACATATATGTAAGCCAACTAGAGCACATAGATGACAATCTGAAATGTAATGCATTTTAGTGAGCAAGTCAAGTCATCAATGAGCAAAGTCTAACTAGAGATATCCAAGGATGATGCAGGCCATGTCAATAAGCTAAGCGGAACAAGGAAGCTAACATTGAGTTCAAATAGAGTGCTATAAGCTCAAGATTGAAACTTTGGTTAAAGTACTTGGTTTTTTTGAAGCTTAAGCAAATGGAGCACAAATGACATATTTTGTTTTGAAATTCATGGTTGTTGCTAACCAGATTTTTGTTTTATCATGTGCTAGATCTCAAGCCTTATGCGACTACTCCAAGCAAGCAGCTTAAGAAGATAGTCTAAGTCATCCAAAACTTCCCCTGAGTTCGTGCCAAGTGCAATGGCAAGCCGTCTCATAGGAAAAAAATTGGTGAAATCAGTTTTTTCGTACAAAAGAGATCTTTTTGCTTTTTAACATTTTGTACTAATTCATGTATCATCAAGAGACTAAAACAACTCAAACTATGGCTCAATAGAGATTCAACGCTCAACTTAGCCTACTTGACATGATATGAATCATAAAGGGATAGCTCAAGAGAGACTAGACTCAAATGCTAGCATGACAAGTTTTAATTCAAGTTGATCAATTTTAATTAACTTATCATGGCAAAGAGCTAGTCCATACATATGAAGTCATGATAAATCTAGCAAGCTAAGCACAAGTCATGGCAAGGTGTAAAGCATTGAAGCATGTCATAACAGGATAATAATCAAGGCTCAATGCAGATTGATTACAATGCTAGAATGCTGAAAATGCAAGAAAGTTCAGCTCCCCCTCAACATTAGATGCAACTTTTAGTTCAAGTTGAGTTAAGTCAATATTAAGCTCCAGAAGCTCCCAAATGAACCCCCCCTGAACCAAAGCAATAAAATCGAGAAGCTGGGAAAGAAAACAGCAAACATGCAGTCCTTAAAGCATAGATAAGATATAGAGGATACTATGGCTCAGACTGACTCTCATCTACCCCATATGACACTAGGACTATTAGACGGTAATCTACCTCACTAGGGAGCAAACACGTACCCCGTCTACCCAAGGGTGGCCCGACCCTTGCTAGAACCTGAAAGCAGTGAGTGGGCTCAACCTAGTAAGAGAAGAGAAGCGGCTAATAGAGCAGAACTCTAGGTCACAAGATGAGAAGAAGACAGCTAAGCAACTAGACTAGAGAAACACTCTAACCTATGCTAGAAGGACTAACCCAATGCACCCGTATGCAATGCAATCAGAAAATGAGTTAGAGCATAATAAAAATAGTAAAGCAGTAAAGTACAAACTCCACCTCACAACAGTCCATAAGGACAGACCACCCCAAGCTCTCCCCGCAGAGCTGAAAACCTCGAACTATCCAAAGGCTTGGTGAAGATATCAGCCAACTGGTGGTCACTCTCCACAAAATGGAGCACGATGTCACCCTTCTCTACATGGTCTCTAAGGAAGTGATAACGGATATCGATATGTTTGGTCCGAGAGTGCTGCACTGGGTTCTTAGCGATGTTAATCGCAGAAGTGTTATCACAAAAGAGTGGAACACTATCTATGGCTAACCCAAAGTCCCGCAGGGTCGAGGCCATCCAAAGTACTTGGCTACAGCAACTGGCTGCAGCAACGTACTCGGCCTCTGCGGTGGACTGTGCAACACCGGACTGCTTCCTTGAAGACCAGGAAACGAGAGAAGTGTCAATGAACTGGCAGGTGCCCGAAGTGCTCTTCCTATCTATCCTACAGCCAGCAAAGCCTGCGTCCGAATAGGCTCTCAAGGAAAGACAGGATGAGGAAGAGTACCAGATACCATAGTCAATGGTAGCTCAAAGGTACCGAAGGATGCCCTTCACCGCCTGGCGGTGAGATACGCGAGGAGAAGCCTGAAACCGGGCACAAAGACACACGGAGAAGTGTATGTCCGGTCTCGAGGCAGTGAGGTACAAGAGGGAACCAATCATGCTGCGATACTCCTTCTGATCAACGGACTCACCATCCTCATCTGGGTCAAGATAGGCTGTAGAAGCCATGAGAGTTGTCACAGGCTTACCATCACTCATGTCGAAGCGTCTCAGAAGGTCACGAGTGTACTTTCCTTGATGAAGAAATGTACCCTCCCGAATCTGCTTGATTTGGAAGCCAAGGAACAAGGTCAACTCCCCCATCATACTCATCTCAAACTCGGTGCTCATGACATCCGAGAACTGTGAAACCAGAGCATGGGAAGAGCCGCCAAAGATAATGTCATCGACATAGATCTGGACGAGCAGAAGGTCATTGCCATGTCGGCGAATGAACAAGGTCTTGTCTACTCTACCCATCTCGAAACCATGACTCAACAAATAGGACTTAAGCCTCTCATACCAAGCTCTCGGGGCCTGCTTAAGTCCATACAACGCTTTGGAAAGCTTGAAGACATGGTTAGGGTATTGGGGTTTTCGAAACCAGGAGGCTGTCTGACATAGACTTCTTCCTCAATGAACCCATTAAGGAAGGCACTCTTGACGTCCATCTGGTACAGCTTGAAACCCTTAGAAGCTGCAAAGGCAAGCAGAATTCAAATGGCCTCAAGTCGAGCTACAGGGGCAAAGGTCTCCTCGAAATCCAGACCCTCAACCTGGGAGAATCCCTGAGCTACCAGTCTAGCCTTGTTTCGAATAACCACTCCATCCTCGCTCTGCTTGTTTTTGAACACCCACTTAGTCCCAATGACATTGTGACCTCGCGGGGGCTCGACAAGCGACCAGACCTTGTTTCTCTCGAAGTTTTCTAGCTCCTCAAGCATGGCATTGACCCAAGACTCATCGGAAAGAGCATGAGAAACATCCTTGGGCTCAAAGGAGGCAATGAAAGCAGAATGGAGACAGAATTGAGATAAGCCAGATTTTGAGCGGGTAACGCGCTCGAACAGGTCTTCAATCATCTGCTCAGAAGGATGCCTTTTCTGGATATGTTGGGGAGGACCAGGATGAGATGAAGAAGTGGTCTCTACCTCGTGAGCTGACGAGGTAGGAACAGAGCCACTAGCTCCAGAGGAAGCAGAAGGCATAGGCTGGTCACCTGGAGGTGCGGTGGAAGACGGCACCTCAAGGGGTGGATAAGGGACTGGATCGGGTAGACAACCCTCATCTCCATCGTCCTCGTCATCCACGAAGATGGTCTCGGACTGCTTTAAAGAAACCTGAGATATCAGGCCTAGTCCCCGGACTGGCCTCGTCGAAGGTCACCTCACAGGTCTCTACCATTTTGCTAGATTCGCAGTTCCAGACCCTATAAGCCCGCGAAGAAGGCGAGTAACCTAGAAAGATACCATCACAAGATCGTGACTCGAACTTATCTAGGTTCCCGAACTTCAAAATAAAGCATTTCCAACCAAACACACGAAAATGAGAGACGCTGGGCTTT
Organism: Dendrocalamus latiflorus; assembly: GCA_017311315.1. NCBI lineage: Eukaryota > Viridiplantae > Streptophyta > Magnoliopsida > Poales > Poaceae > Dendrocalamus > Dendrocalamus latiflorus. The sequence continues at coordinate 34,746,521 of CM029637.1, forward strand.
CACCCATATCTCAGCTCATAAGAAGTGCGGTGCAAGTGTGCCCGAAGAAAAACTCGATTTGAGACATGGGACGCGGTGGCTATAGTCTCAGCCCAAAACTTCCGCGGTGTAGAGTACTCATCAAGCATCGTCCTGGCCATCTCGACCAAGGTACGGTTCTTTCTCTCCACAACACCATTTTGCTGTGGGACATGCGGAGAGGAGAACTGATGCTCTACACCTGTCTCATCGCAGAAACTCTCGAAGTAGGAATTTTTGAACTCCGTGCCATTATCACTGCGGATCGCTCGTAAGGCACCTGGGAGCTCAACAGAAAGCCTACTGAAAAGACCTCAAAAATGGGTAAACGTCTCATCCTTCGAGGCTAAGAAAAGCACCCAAGAGTACCTCGAGAAGTCATCGACCACGACAAGAACATACCACTTCCCACCGGCTGACTGCACTCGAGCTGGTCCAACAGTATCCATATGGAGCAGCTGTTCCGGTGCATCAGTCATGGTCACAGTGACCGGAGGATGTGAAGCGGCAACCATCTTGCCATGCCGGCATGGAGCGCAAACAAGATCTTTGACCATTTTGAGCTTCGACAGACCACGAATGAGGTCGTGGCCGCTAACTCGGGTCAAATGGTCAAATCCAATATGACCAAGTCTCCTATGCCAGAAAGAGAGGTCGCGAGACTCAGAAGCAACTAAGCACCTGAGAGGATCACCAGAAGAATCAGAAAAATCAGCATGAAAGATCCTCCCATAACGAGAAATCCCGCAAACCAGACTACCCGAAGAATCAAGAATTTTGCAAGCGTTTTTCTTCAAGCTCACCTCGAAACCATCATCGGTAAGCTGAGAAACAGAAAGCAAATTGTACTGCAGCTTACTAACCAAGGCAACATCCTTTAGAATAAAAGAGTCATTAGTGCGCACAGTACCTTTGGCGATGACGCGCCCAGACGAAGCGTCTCCGAAGGTGATCGTCTCATCACCTGGAGCGCGGGTTAGGGAGGAGAACCAACGGGAGTCTCCGGTCATATGTCGAGAACAACTGGAGTCTACAAGCCAAACCTTCTCCTTCCCTACCCGGCGAACTTGAGTCAACGAGAGAGTAAAGTCTCAGTACTAGGATAAATCAAGAGTGATTTTGGCACCCAATACTGAGTAATACGTGGAGCAGATGAAGTAGTCAAACACGATTGACCTCTATCTACCATACACTCTCCGTGACTCAAAGAAGCAGAAGGTCTGTGAGCAGACCTGAAGCTGTTGCGGGGTCCGACTGCTACGGGAGAGCGAGTCGAAACACCGGCAACATGCTTATCACGCCGTGGGTAACTGTCTCGATGGGGGAAAAGAGATGTACCCTCAGGACGGCGGAAGTCACGACCCGGAGCAGCACGAGGACGAAAACCAGAAGACTCAGAAAAACCAAGTCCTCGATGCTGCCCAAACCCATCAGAAGCAAACCTGGACCTCGTGTTGGTCTTAGGTGCACTCAGGATCTGGGGCTGACCCTGAATACCCCTAAGAGACTTAACACGGTCTCTACACGCGATCTTGGCGCGCCTGAAGCATCTCTCGATCGAGTGCCTATCCTTCTGACAGAAGGTGCAATGATACTTCGCCTTTTGAGAGGCAGAAGTAGCATGATATGGCTTCGCCTTCTGAGAGGCCGAAGCTACGGGTGAAGTCACCTTTCTGTCGGAGATCCCTTGGACAAAGCCCGCTGACTTAAACTTAACCTCATCGGATCTGGGCTCAACCTCGATCACACCTCCTACTATGGGTCTAAGAATAGCAGGTGGATGCTTCCTCATGTCCTTATAGAAATCATATCCTAGACTCTGATTGAACTTGCAAATCTTGGATTGGTCTAGAATAAGATTGAGCTTCTTCTTGCCGCCTACAAATCTCTCGAGAGTGTTCATAAGATACTGACACTCCCGAAAGAGAGAGGTGCAAGAAGAGCAAGGGAAGAGGGAACAGTAGGAGGTAAGGGAGCAGATGAAGAACCAACAGCAGAGGGAAGAATGGCTTGTGCACGCACAGCCGACTCTGAAAGGACAGTCCTACTGCTAGCCAGTTGGTTCACGTTCCTAGGTGTCTCCACCTTACCCTGGGGCTTTTCCCCCTTCTCAGCAATCACATTACAAGCTGATGGTTGCTTCTCTAGTAGGTTCTTAGTTAGCTTCACACATTTCTCATCCAATGCAATAAAATCAGATTTTAGTTTGTTACAGTTAATGCATGGTGAGCTAACAGGGTCCTTAGAAGCATACTGAGCCATTTTCCTATCATGATCAATCATATCTTGAAACTGTTTGGAGACAGCTTCAAGTTCAGCAGTTAACTTGGGACAGTTTAAGCATGAATCAATAGGCTCAAGTAAAGAAGCTTGTAGTTCAGCAATTTTATGATCTGCCCGTTTTAAGTTCATCTTCAAGTTATTGCAATTTTTACAAGAATCGGGCAGATCAAGGAGCATGGCATAAGGTCCTCTAGCAGCAATGTCCTTATCCTCACATGAGGTGGGAGAAGTAGTCTCATCAGTAGTAAGTAGGGTAACAACCATCCTACTCAACTCTAACTCAGCAATCAGACTAACATTCTCCACCTTAACAATATCAAGCTCGGAGGACACACTATCATGAGAGGTCCTTAATTTCTCCATGTCATCAAGCAAGGCAAAGCATGTATCACAGTCGTCACTAGAGGGACCAGATGTAAGAGAATAATCTCTAGTGACAATCTGTCTACTTCCTTCTCTAACTCAGTACACCTAGCCCTAGCTCTAGCATGAAATCCACCTAGCTTAAGAAAAGTATGATTGAGCTGGTCGTAGGTGGGGCATACCTCGTCCGAGTCGGAGTACAGCTCGCTGTCGCTGAGTTCGCCCTCGAGGGCCATGAAGCACATGCGGAGAAGTCGTCGCCGCTCTTGGGATCTTGGTCACCCGTCCCGTCGTCGTCGCTCCATCCCTCCACCTCGCTGAGGTCGAGGTCGTCGAAGGCGGTGAGGACGCGGTGAAACAGCTTCTTGGCCTTCCCGAAGTCGCGGAACTTCTTCTTGCCCGCGTCTGAGCTGGAGTCTTCTTGTTGCGGTTCTTGTCGGTGTAGTCGTTCTTGCCCGAACCGCCGTAGTCGTTCTTGCTCTTCTCCAGCTTGGGGCAGTTTGCCCGAATGTGGTTGGGGCCACCACACTCGAAACAAATCACGGGTCCTCCTCTCTTTCTGTCCCTCCTCCCCTTGTAAGCATGGGAGAATCTTCGAGCAAGGAGGGTCAGCTGCTCATCCGCAAGCTGCACTAACTGATCATCAGTTATGTCACAGAGAGCAGCAAGGGATAAACCGCAAGAAGACTCGGAAGAAGGACCAGAAGCCGAACTGGGATCGGTGACTAGAGCCATCGACTGTGACTTCGACTTGCGAGAGACAATGTCAATCTCGTGAGTCTTGAGGCGCGAGTACAGCGCATCAAGAGTCAAAGTTGAGAGGTCCGTGGTGTCCTTGATGGTAGTCACCTTCATCTCCCAAACACGAATATCGAGTGCAGCGAGCATCTGTCGAGCATTATCCGAGTCGGAGTATGTGAGACCGACGGCTCGGAGGTTGCTCAGAATCTTGTGAAAACGCGCAAAACACTCATCAAGGGACTCGCCAGCGAGCATTTCAAACTTGTTGTAATCTCGCTTGAACTGGTCCTATCGCACCGTCTTTATTTGGGTGGTGCCCTCATGGTAAGCATCGAGGGTCTCCCAAATATCGAAGGCGGACGAAAGATGAGATATGCGGTCAAACTCGCCACGACTCATGCCCTGGATTATGATGTTCCTTGCCTTAGCATTTGCCTCAACATCATGCATATTTCCAGCATTAATGTTCTCATCGGCAGGAACAACAAATCTGACCTTCACCTTCCGCCAAATGGCATACCCCTGAGCCTGGATGTATGTTTCCATTCGGCTCTTCCATAAGGGGTAATCCAGGCCATCAAAGACGGGAGGCTTGGTCGAGTACTTGTCCGTCGCCATGGCTCTTGAGACCGGTTAAGATCTATTGAAAAGAGCTAACCGGCTCTGATACCAATTGTTGGACCGAAATGGCGACAGAGGGGGGGTGAATGTCGCTTTCTAAAATTTAAACTTGCCCCTCAAGTACCCACTCTTATACTTCTTCTCCAATAGCTATGGAAACTATGAAGGTAAGATATGCACTACTGGAAGTCAAGGCAACAAGGAAAAACCAGATCCAAAAAGAAGCAGTCAAGAAAAATAAATTCAGAGCAAATCTGACTGCAAGCGGTAGTACCGCTGAGACGAGCGGTAGTACCTCTCGAGGAGCGGTAGTACCGCATGAAGATCGGACTTGTCCGAACGTTTTATCGCTGCTGATCAGACTGTTCCGAACAAAACCGGTAGTACCTCTCGAGGAGCGGTAGTACCTCTGAGCGGTAGTACCTCTCAAGGAGCGGTAGTACCGCACGAAGATCGGACTTGTCCGAACGTTTTATCGCTGCTGATCAGACTGGTCCGAATAAAACCGGTAGTACCTCTCGAGGAGCGGTAGTACCTCTGAGCGGTAGTACCTCTCAAGGAGCGGTAGTACCTCTCGAGAAAATCAGCAAATATGATTTTCAGAAAATTGAGGAAATCGCAAGGATTCTTGGATTCTTGGCTTGGGAAACTTTGAGGAAAGCTAGGGAACACTCTCCGAAGAATAAGCCAAGAGCCAAATTCAAGAAAATCACACCAAGAAACAAGAATTTCAGATTTGGGTAAAAATCTGAAATTTTTGCCCGAGCTGAGACAAAAATCAAATTACTACCCAACCGTTGATCATTTGGCTATGAAATTTTGAGGGTAGCTAATTAATAGCCTCTTGACTCTCCATACCAAATTTCAAGCCATCTCAACAAGGGAATCAAGAATAGCACCAAACCCTAGAAATGCAAAACATGAACAGGGGAGGCTCAAAACCAAAAACTGAAATTAAAATGAAGTTTGCTCTTGGGAAACTTGATCAAATGATCTTGAGGCATCATCCCAACATAGAGCAACCCATTTTGGGCCTTCCCAGCAAGAAAGAACAAGAACCTCAAAAAGGTAAAAAATCATCGAAGGGCAAAAACCACAGAGAGCCTGAGACTTGATCAAATTCAGCCAAAACCATCTTATATTGATAGAGAGGAAAGGAGATACATGATTGATACAAGAGAAATGATTATAAGATCCTCAACTCATCCTCTCCCTCTCCCTAGACCTCAAGAACACAACCCATACATGCTTAGGAAGGGATAAGAACACTTTGTTCTATCTAGAACCCATCGAAGGGGACAGAGGGAGCACACTCTGCCTCTCCAACCACTCTCACCCACTAAAGCCTAAAGCCAAAACAAACTCCCAAAGCCTCTTTTGACTCTAGCAAACCCTAATTCTCCTCAAGTGCTCAAGTGGCATGCAGCCCCTCCAACCTATTTATAGCCCACGGCTAACGGGTCTCCGCCCCGTTACGCCCGCTAAATCCAACGGAGCCCGCTCCCGCTTGTGCAGCCTTGCGAAATTCCCGTTTCGCCCCTCCTGCACCTTCCGGGAAGCTTCCGCGCTCCTTGCCTCGCACGCCTCGCAACCACTTCGAGTCCACGTCGTCTTCGACACATCCCGACCGTTCTGACCTCAGCGCCACCTGCGCCTAGTCCGGTCCACCGTGTCTCGCCACGACTCCAACTCGACGTCCTGCAGTCACACAGACAAGAAACACGTCAAGTAGCACCGCTCGATACATGAAAGCGTAAATACCATCACACTTACCACAGATGAAGTCCAAACCTGTCGAAACCAAGAATAGGCGTCCTAAACCCATACGACCAAGTTTGACCAAAATCTGACCTAGCCCATTGCACCCTGCAACGACATGGTCCGACCACACAATCCAAACTCGACTATCCTAAACCTTTGTCAATTACTCATCATTCACATGGAGTCACGACCACATGGTCTCTCATAAACAATCTCACCAAGTTCTATGTATCCACAATTTTCATATTATGTACCTGTTTCATAAAAAAAGAGTTTTTGTTGTGAAGCTAGCTATACCTTATTTTCTTATATATAGGACATGGGATTCCCTTACAACTGCAACTTGTTGCAAATCCTTGGTTGTTGTGTATGGAGGTAATTGCATTCTTCAAATTGGGGTTGCTGCTGGCTCTCCAGAAGATGGTAATGCAGTTACTGTGGATGCACAGAAGTTCATCCAAGGTTCCCTTTGCACGAGTGCCATGGAATCCAGGAAGCGTGAGTGTCTCCTGTTACTTAATTTTTTCTGTTTGTTTTCAGAAACTTCACTGTAGTCTTCTGGCAGAATCTTATCTAGCAAATACATGGAAATAATCTAAAAGAAAATAAACCCAAATAATAAAGAAACTAATTATTATATTCCTAATCCGCGATATACTGGTAAATCACCCAATTTTGCGCGTGATATAGTACCCATGGATACTGTTCACTTGTTGCTATAGTACCCACGCGGTATTGTTTGCGGTTGCTATAATGCTCGTGGTACTATTCGCTCATCTGCTGCGTATACACCGAGATCCTAGGCCATAACAGACCATACCTTGCAAAGACTGTTAAAGAAGTCGATGCAGTAGTAGGTAAATTCGCATACTTAAAGATGTATGCCGTATCAATAACTAGAGTGTAATCAAACTTCAGAGCTGCAAATGAAGAAAAGAACACTAGAAATTGAGTTAAATGATGTGGAATAAGTGAATAACAAAGAAAGAAGCCTGTCCGACAAACACAATGGAAGCATTGAATAACTACATCACGTAGATTAGACACGAACTAACCACACCTTACAATGTAAATCTTTAGATAAGCTATGGCCAATAAAAATATTTCCTTCGGACAAGATTTTCTTCAACGATTTCTAGGAATGAAAATACAAATATAAGTCCCGTGAGAGGAAATTTTACAAAAAAAAAATGTAAGACTTTTGTAGAAACAACATACCTGAACATCAACTAATGAGCATGTGACTCCTCCTAAATCCTTCTTAGATACACCAGTAATGTTTGTCCTGTAGTCTGCAATAGCTTTAAAGGGATTTACAAGTTTATCCAACTTCACCTGAAAAAATATTGAATTCAGTGAGACTTAAGAACAGAGATGGAAAGTTCTGGCATGATTCCAAATCAAGGACATTGTGAAGAAATTTGAATTGTCCAAAATTGAGAAGTTTTGGCATGAACATAAAAAAAAATCATCTAACACTTCAGCATTGCGAATTATTTATTGTGTTGTAAAATAGCATTCGTCTGATTGTTAATAGCACCAGGCAATCCAATGAATCCAAATATACTTTGTTTAGCAAAATAATGGACTACCTCCAGATTGTTGTCTACAACACATACTCGGACAACGGCTTCCGTACCATCGTGGCAAAGGACCATCTCACAGTCAAGTGCCAACATAGCTCCTAAGTTCATACTATTAGAGACTTGTCCTATCCGCATTACTCTCATCCCTGCAAATAATAAGTAATGCCAATAATCTCTGGTTACAGAAAAGATTAAACATTCCTTAACTATCATACAAGTAAAATGAAGAGTCCAAGACATTACTACGTTAATAACATTACTAAAGTTGGAGATGAGACTATCAATTGGTCTTAACCTTTACAATTTAGACTACGAAAAAATATATATATATTTTGTATGAAGAGTCCAAGGCAATGTACAACTGTAGTCCAAGCATGAATGGTCAATAACATTATTCTGACCGAACAATTTTAAGACCAACAGGGAAAAGTGCAAAAACCACAAAGGATTTAAATAATCATTTGTGAATTAATTGAAGTACAACAAAGATTGTACCTCTTGGTACGATGGGAAGTTATAATTTTTCCTGTACTCCGGTGTTCTGCCGTAAGTTGAACAAGCATCTGCATTTTGCATAATATACATCAATATAATTGTTCACTAAATAATGTTCGATACCCTTGGAAACTACAAGAATCCAATAACCCAATTGTTCACCAAGTAACCCAGAAACCACAAGTATCGTGAGATAGTATAACATTGCCTGCTCGGGAGAAATCTTGTGAGGAAAATCCTTCATATACTGCTCGATAGCTCTCCTTTCATTACGATGCTTTACTAATTTGCTGAAGTACTGGAACCAAAAGTCGAGAGCCTCAGATCCTCAATACCGTGGTCCGGATGCTTAAAAACGAACTGCGTATGTAGTCAGGCATAGTTGGCTGAATCCAAACATTACTCTCTGAACATCTTTGGAGAAGGTTAGAAGGAAAGCAAGCAGCACATCCCCGGATCGTTTCTTGGGGTCACTTACGGAAGCACCAAACTTCTTGTCGTTCCGAGCCAAGAAATCCTTCCATCTCCCCTCGGCGCCTTTCAGCCCGTTCTTCTGAGTGAACCACACGATCTCAACTAGCACCTGGCATGAGCAGAGCAACAAACGGCAACGTAGAATCAGGAAAAGACATGTCAGGTTCTTCGCTTGTTGACGCTTTGTATTTACCTCTTTCTCGGCGCCGGCGAGCCGCTTGCCCATTAGACGACCGCGGAGAAACCAAAGGAAAAAGGCTGGTGGCCTTGAACGCCCTTCTCTTCTGCGGCGTCAGAGGAAGCGGCGCTGGGGTAGGGGAGTAGGAATCAGGGGAGGGGTCAGGGGTGGATGCGGCGGCGGTCGGACAGTGCGCGGCACGGAAAAACGGCCGGAAAAACCCCTTCCATTCGCCTGCTCACCCAGCTCGGCGGGTTAGTGGGCAACACCGTCGCGTGGCACATGGCGGGCTCGTTTCGGCTGGATTTGGCAGGCAGATTTGTAGGCTTAGCCCACTTTGGCCCATATCTGGAGTCATGAAATGGCCTTTTACTTTTTAAAGGCTAACGGCGAAACGGGTTATGAATAGGCCCCGTTTATGAGGAGCCTAATGGGCCCGGTTGGTAAAGATTTTTGGGGGTCATGTTATACCGACAAGACAAAATGAGTTGTGCTAATAGTCTGACGCAGTAATCCAATACAAATAGAGTTCCCATTCTTAGCTAATACATTTCCTTCCCGCGAAGATATGGCTTCACATCCAAAACTCGAACGAATCGGCGAGTCAGCGTTCTAGAGAGCTCGGGGGTAGGCAGGCTGCAGGTCATTGAGCTGTACTCCAAATCTCGTCGACTCTGATCATCTATGATGTCATAAGACTTGGTCCTGATCAACTCAGCTTCGGCTTCTGGCTTATTTTTCACTATTCATAAGTTTCGTCTTTTTCTGAATTTTTGGCTTTTTGTTGAGCTTTTTTGCCGGTTCTTTTTTTCCCGTATTTGTTTGTATTATACGTAATGAGCTAACATATTTTTTATATTTTTAAATTTTTTAAATTTAATTGTGCTAAATAAGCCTCTGTCAGCTACAGTGCTTTTTTCAGCCAGCTACAGTGTTTTCAGCCATAAGCTGTTCAGCCGAACCGATCACCACCTTGATCAGATCACACACCCGGAGGGAAGGTGCATCTGAACCCAGCAACATCGCTTAAGCTACACATGCGTGTAGTTCTTAATGCGATCGAGCCTGGCTAGGTAGCTACTACATTGACATTTTCATAATCGAGAGATTCAATTTTTTGCCGCTCTTAAGATTGACCAATTCACTCTGTCACTTACATGTGGGGTCACCTGAGTCACTGACAATGGGTCAGGGTGGCAAATCTGTTACCACTGGACTCATAAGAGTGGCAAATAATTAAATTTTCCGTAAAGGGTAGATTAGGGGACCTATCTGTTGTGTTAACAAAAGAGATACGCGGAAGAATGTTATCTCCAATTTAGCCTTTAATCTCCAGGAGAAAATTTATTGTGTAATAGTTATAGGGATTAATTTGTGTCACGAGCCAATATGTCAATGACATATGACACGTGAGCACTGTAGCAAAGAAAAAACACGTCTAAACCTCTTCCAAAAAGAAGTGCTACAGTTTTGCTATAGTACTCACATGACATGTGTCATCACCCCATTAGCTCGTGATATAAACCTAACCATACAACGGTTACACAATAAAATTTTTCTTTCTCCTGTCTCGCCATTGGTCAAACAGGACGAGCTAGCATGCTTAGCGCCAATCAAATGGCGGCAAAAAGAAATATATAATGAAGACTCATCCAACCCTTTCATATTTGATCTCGTGCCGATAACTATGGTATGTGTATAGTATTGACTATTGAGTATTGCCTCTTTCGTGACATATGCTGCCCTGTTTACAGCCGCAGCTCGCTCGCTTAGTTCATGATTACAGATTAAGCACACGAGAACCATGATCGATTCCTATTTAAGTTCGACGTGGAATCCGTTTCTTCGGTGTGGAAAAGGGCCGATTTCTTGTGGGGAAAAAAACAGAAGCGTTGCGATGGCTCAACGATTTCACGCTGCAAACGGACTCTTTAACGTTGCGATGGCTAGCTCGTTCACTGAGGCCTGGTTTCAAAATACTTCAGCTTCCGGTTTTTTAGTTTATTTAAGTCAAAAGCTATCTAAGCCGTATCGATTTTTAATTTTAACTTATTAGGCTTTTTTGGTTTTTTCTTTTTCTCCTTATTTCTTTACATTATTCACGACGATATAACGGGTTTTTTTATTTATTTTTATTTTATTTTAATTAAATAACTTAGAAAAATCTAACCGCATGTACAGTATAATTTTTACTAAAAGCCAACAGCTAAAATCAAAAGGCTAAAAACCTAAATACTTTGGAGCGGCCTGATTGGTAAGGCGCATTCTTTGCCCTGACGACCAACCGGCACATGACACTGCCAGCAGAGGAGATTCTTTACCGTTTTACCTTGAAGCCTACCACCGGTACGCTCCAAGGATCCAGCACGGCGGCAACTGACAGGCACAGCCAAGCCTGCGTTGGTTGTGTTGGGTTGTGACCACCCAAACTGACGGGGGGATCTTCGCGCTGGCCACTAAGACCGTCCTCGGGAACCGCGGCAGCAGGTCCACCAACACGCGATGCCGGCCGCGAAACCACGCCCTGTCCGACGCGGAAAGGTGGGAATCTTGCCGTGAATTTTGGGCGAATCCGGCCGTGCGGCCCGCCCGTCCTAGCCGACGCCGGCCGACCAGGCCAGCAAAAACGGACAGCCTTTGGTTCGGTGGCTCTGTTGCCTCCGCCCCTCGGTCTGCTCTGCCCTTCGCGCGTCATGTGCCACACTGCCATGCATGTTCTTCCCTAGATTAAGGTACCACTCGATTAGACTGAAATTAGATTAAAATTAACTGAAATTATATTATAACTGATGGTGACTTATTTGACATAACTAAATTTAAAATAATTTAAAAATAAAAAACATATTAGCCCATCACAGATAATGCAAACGAATACATGGAAAAAGAACCGGCAAAAAAGCTCAAAAAACCAGAACAAGACAAAATTTAGAAATAGTAAAAAAATAAGCCATAAGTCAGAAACTCAAGACGAAATGAGCGAGGCCTAAAAAAAGCGGTGCGGCTCCTATTGTCTTCCAGTACAACGAATCCTGATGCACGCACGGTTGCTAGAGGCCGGCTAGCTCTAGGGTCATCATGTCATTCAGCGTGTGCGTGCCTGTCACATTTTTGCTAGAGGCGACAATGACATAAGCTGGATCTGTAGGATCGAGCATATCGACTAGAGGAGGTGAATAGGAACCCAAATTCAATTTAAGACTTCACTCCAATAGCTATGGAAGCTATAAAGATCAAAGACAAATAATCACAAAGGAAAGATCCGAGCAAAACGTGATTTAAAACCCTCCGGCGGTCTAACCTCTACATACATGGAAGTTTGACCGCCATGGTGGTGGCGGTCTAACCTCCATTAGAAGGGCAATCTGACCTCTAAATTAGGATATGAACAGTAATTTCAGCGCTATTTCAAATCCAAAAATACATAAAACTTTTGATCCGTAGATTCAAATGACAGGAAATTTTGCAGTGATCTTCTCTAGGTTATCAAGAACCTATTCCAATAAACGATCATAAAAAATCATGGCCAAAATGAAACCTTTTCAGTTTCAAAGAAATATGCACTAAAACCGAGCTAAAACCAAAATCAGTTAATACAACTTGCTCATGGGTGGACGATGGCTAAGATGGCTTTAGATATATTCTCACATGTTCCAGCAAGCAAGAACGCAGAAGAAATCACTCCAAAAACCCTCAGATCAAGAAACCACTTATAAGGTGAAGAACTTGCAAAAACCTAGTTTTTTATGAACTTACTACCAACGTACCTAGATGGGTAGGGATGATTCCCAGAGGATCTCTCTATTTCTTATACATCCTTGGCACAATAAGAACAAGAAAAGGTGAGGGGAGAAGAAAAACCAACAAAAACAAGAGCAAATCAATCAAATAGAGAGATGGCCATAGAGAATATCAAAGATTAATTCTATTGTTGCTTAAAAAGGAAAATTTACAGTCAATCCCTTAGGATAGCAGAGCTCTAAGCCTAAAGCACACAAACACACTAACCTATCTCCAATGGGAGGGAGGAGGAGCTAGCCAGCAAAAATCTTAGCTAACCTTCTCAAACTCTAGCCCTTATCTCTCCTCCGCTTATATAGCCTCACAACTAGAACAAAAACCTAATGAATCTATCCATCAGGCTAAACTGGGGAAAACTGTTAACCCCATCTAACACCGGGTTTTACTCTCTCATGCACGCTTCTCAAAGTGGCTTACAACCATTAACCCGCTAGTAAATCAACACTTGATCCACTTCACATTTTCAGCACATACAAGAACTAAACCAATTAGACCAACGCCACGGTTTCACATACCATCATTTTCCCGGTATCGAGCAATTTACCAAAATACCCCTCTACTGCTTTCTACGAAGTTTCCTTTGCCACAAAGAATCGCCCATGCTTCACTATCTTCCACGTGGCCCCAATGACCTACCGCCAAGCCTCTCACGCATCTGGATCTCACCAAACCATCCTCGCTTGCAAACAACCCAAGTCACTTTGACGCACCGCATGCTTCTCCTTATGCATGACAGGCCCCGTTCCTTGACCGTATAGGACCTTAGCTCCTTCCTGAGCATAGTCCCCGTCTATCTTGGCATTGCCCATCATGATTACCACCGGTAACTCCCGCTCCAATTCCTCATCATCCCAGTTTGCAACCACCCCACAAGTCTCAGTCATATTGATCAGCGTCTCCCTAGTCGTTCTGGACCTCAGCAACACCCTGTGCCTAATACTGGTCCTCTATGCCTCACCATGACCTAACTCCGAAGTTCTACAACCAACACCAATAAACAAACCATCACATAGCACAGCGCAATACATAAAGCCATCACCATGCAAAATGTATACAACCAAAATACTAATAATAAACCTAGAACCAAATATTAAACTCATGTGCACACAAACAACAACACTCATACCATGACCACACGATCACACCAACTCAAAACTCCACAAATACGAATTCTGGCCGAAAATCCCCATCTAGACATTCCTCATCCGATCAGATCGCCAACCCTCGGGCGGCCAGACTGCTGATACCAACCTGTCAGACCGGTTGCACAATGCCGGTCCGACCGGCCTTCCCCTTACTGACCAGTAACACTGCTAGTTAAATTTCCAACTCTTCCAAATTACAATAGTTCATTACACTAAAAACTATGACCTTCTCACATGGTCCTTTATATCCTAAACAGCGGAGTTCGTGCTATAAATTTTGTTTACAGTCACATATCCTTTGGTAAATTAACCCACCCTCCCGGTAACTCGTCACAATTAGGTGCCGCTTGGTAGGTCTGAAATAGCTGGCTTATGGCTAAAATTGCACTATAGCTAGCTGAAATTACACTGTAACTGATGATGGTTTATTTGGCGTAACTAAATTTAAAAAAAACTAAAAATAGAAAAATAGGTTAGCCTATCACAGATAATACAAACGAATACAGAAAAAAAGAACCAGTAAAAAAAACCTTAAAAAAGCAAACAGTCTATCAGACAACTTTGTTTGGTGATAAGACACCGGCCGAACTACCTAATAGAATAGTGCAAGTGGTCGAATTAAAAGACCATGTCATGGTACTACTGGAAATGTAGATAGATTAAAATTTGTGAACAAGAAGCCGGCCATTGGTCTTGACCAGTCTATCAGACAAGCTTCCAGCGATATAGTCATGTTGTGTAGTTTTCTCAGCAAGTAGTGTGGGATTGTTTACTTAAAGGGCATTCTCAGTGCTTCATAGTTTCTATATGTTGTATTTAAACATATCACATCATATAGAAATACTCCTTCTATTATTTTTTTATATATCGTTTTATAATACGTTCGGTTAATCTTTTCAAATTTTGACTACTAATATACATAAAAATAGTTAGAGTCTTCACGTGAAAATAATATCACAAGATTTGTCATATAAAATACTTTTGTACAATTATATTTTTAATAATTTATACTAACATATAATTAAAAATATGTATTAGAGATCATATTGATGTCTAAAACGATAAATAAAAAAGAATAGAGATGATAACTTTAAATACAACCTTCTCAATACATGATTTCTAGCAAACGCCACATTTAATTAATTTCTTCCATCCTTCCTCATCTCCTCTCTCTCCTTCCTTACCATCACACTCTTAACTTTTTTGGTTTTCTAAAATAACTTGTAATAAAAAATAGCTCTCCTGTCAATTTTCCTTAACTCTCGTCCCACGTAAGCTTTTATTCTACTTGTCACTCTATAAAAACTGCTTACGTCATTGTATTGGTAGTACACCGATAATACAAAAGAAACAAGGTTGGGAAGCATAAAAACTACTACACCGACAATGCAAGCATGAAGTGAAGCCGCATGGGAATCGGTAGTGTTCAACGCACCCACCACGACCATTCAAAGCTGGTCGATGGCGCTGCTCGTTTCGATTTGAGCTTTTAGTTTCTGATTTATTTTATATTATTTATAAATTTTATTTTTTTCTATGCTTTTGGCTTTTAAAAGCTTTTTTGCCGGTTCTTTTTTCTCGTATTTATTTGCATTATACGTGATGGGCTAACATGTTTTTTCTATTTTTAATTTTTTTAATTTTAATTATGCTAAATAAACCTCCATCAGCTACAGTATTTTTTCCAGCTACAACAGACGCTCGAGTGGAGCCAACTCAGCCTAGTACATTTTCCTCTCCATTTTAATTTCGTCAGATTAGGTTAAATACTCTCGACTTTGTTCGGCCCGAGGCGGCTGTCTGTCTTGTCTCCTTTTCCTATTCTATTCTTTAGCACCGGAGTAGTAGGGTCTGTGGTGTTCGCGGTGCATGAGTAGGACAAATTTTTAGCTTTAATGTTTTTGACGAAATGTCATCATATATGAAAGCCTTTATAAAATCGAGTAGATGGAGATGACTGCGGCAGCAACTTTTTCGAATTATGGTAGCTCAAACGAAATGCCACAGCAGGTTATACCAGTGGAATTTCGTGGCACTGTAGCAAGTTACTGGGACAGTACTAAAATGCTTAATCCAGTAAAATTTTGTTTTAACCTCTGGCTCCTGAGTTGCTCAAAGGCTGGCTATAGGGACGTCGCTAGGGGCGTGGCCTGCGCGTGGCGGCCCGTCCACCCGACGGCGCCAGTCGTTCCGGCCCACATGTCAGTCTCAGAACACACTTTGTCTCGGCCCACATGTCAATGTCCAGCCGACACGCTCGACGGCGGAAGAGTCCATCCACCGGCTCTTGTGCCTGGAAGCTGCCTGCTGCCTCACGTGCGTATATACCATATGGGAGTACCAACCAACCACTTCTACTAATCTCCTACTAATCACAGTATTAGGTCGAATTTTTTTGCATATAGTTTATAGTTTCTTTCCAATAAATAAATATAATGAATTCTTCAAAATTGTTTTGAGCGGTTTTATGGGATAATTTTTTGAATTTTTTTGTGAAATGGTTTATCAACTTATCGACATTTGGTTTATTATATAAACGCTCATGTTAGAAAAAAAAATCATAAATCACAGCCGAAAAAGAACAACTATTAAACTTTTCTATGAAGAGCGCAGAAGGACAGAACAATTTTGTTCAGGGGCGCCATGGAAAAAAAAATTCAAGATTCGGATCTCTGAGGCCCCACAAAAGCCACCCCTTTCGCAGGTCCTGCTCCATTTCAACGTTTGATTCCAAGATGCACACAGACACAGGCAGCGATAGATACCCTTTGCGTGTAGCTAGGTAGAAAGATACCCGGCCCTTGTCCTGCGTGCCGTGCAGCATGCAACGAGCAACACATGCCACACACAAGGATTTTGGCAGGATAAGCGATGGTCCCGGCCGGGACTTGACAGTTCACCAGCAAGGTTTTCCAGTTGTTTTTCACCGCCGCGCTGGTGAGGCTTGTTTCAGTTAAATCCGCAAAATTAAGGTTGATCCATATAAAGGGCGACAAATTCTCCAACATCTTTGATGGACAAATACAGTAAGGACTAAGAACAGTGCTATTGAAAGAGAAAGGACTACTGTGTCTGCACGACCTGAGAAACACCTAATTACAACCACATCTCGTGACAATTTAGGAACGGGATGCCTTTCAAGTTGTACAATGACGATAGGATAGCTTATCACATGCGTTTCAATATTTCAAGACGAGACAATAATAGCGCGCATCACTATACCATGATCCTTGTCATCCGAAAAGGAAGCACCTAAAAATATCTAACATGTTGTATATATTATTAAGAATAAGTCTATATAACCCTATAAACTATTGCATTGGTCTAAAATTCACCTTCAACAATAAAATTAGGTAAACGATCACCCTCAACTGTCAATACCGGACAACTTACCTCCCAAGGCCATTTCACCCCGGTATTGAACTGATGTGGCGCACATGCGACATTGGTTTCTCTGACATAGCATCTAATCATGTACAAGTCGACAAAATAAAATTGAATTAAGGAAAAGGCTCACATATCCGTCTCCAATGCACTCTTTCCTCTTATCTTCTCCTCCCCATCTCTCTCTCTCCCTCCCTCATCCACCAATCCAAACTGTCACCGACCATCATCGGGCCCTCCTCCACACCTCCGGATCCTATCACAGATCAAGGAGGCGCCCAAATCTTGGGGATGATGCCGAGAGAGACAGCCAAAGCTGGGGGAGCAGGGCTACCCGTCGACCCCATCTTTTCCTTCTCTTCCGCCTTTCCTCCTCTCTATCTTCCCTGCCATGGACTGCCTTCACCTCTCCTCTCTATTTGGTCGCCTCCCAATTGGATCTGCCCTTGTCACTATCGACATGGTTGTTGTCGCGCTAATAGCCCAGCTCGCCACCATGGCCACCATTGCGCTTAGTGCAGCGAACCAGGCAAGAAGTAGAGAAATGTTCTACCATGCGACCGTGTCCTACTCAAGTAGCTTGGGTTCACTGAGATGACCTCTACCTCCGCCCTCCTCCAAGCTCAAGGCCATCCAGCGGTAGCCACCATTGACATCCAACGACGAGAGAGAGAGAGAGAGAGAGAGAGAGAGAGAGAGTCCATGACCATTGCCCAATTAATCTCTTCCAATTATAAAGTAGTAGCAGCAAGATCTACAATATGTTTATGATGAACAATTGACACTTTGTTTGAGTTAAATTTGATTTTTACAATAGTTTTAGAAAATTCAGATTTCAAATTATGATGTCAGGGTTCAGGCGGTCAGACCGACCGATGCCTGACGGTCTAACCGACATGGGGCGAGCGGTCAAACCGGCCATAGTATTTTGGAAAAATGAACACCAAACACTTGTGTAGACTTATTTGAGGATGAGTTTGTACTAGGTGCCTCTGGAATTGAAAACTGAAACTAGATAGAGTTTAATTGATATTCCAATAGGGTATTTTATGATGTTGTTACGAGGTTAGATCGACTGTTGCTAGTGGTCTAACCGGTATGGGAAGTGTGGTCAGATCAACAGGTGCACCAGAGAATAGTAAAAATGGTTTTTGAATTGGTTGAGTGTGTGAACGGCGTGGATGTCGTTGGTTGGTTGTATGGTGTTGTATAATGCATGGTTTTGACTAACATGAGTCAAGTGTATAGAACTTGTGCTCAATATGGTTGCTTGATTTTTTGGATGGTTGCTTGATTTTTTTGGGATGTGCAAGTGGTTTGAAAAACATTAGTGGTCAATGTCAATTGACCGGGAATAAACGGAGAGCTGAGATCCAAGTGGTCGTGTAAGTCTAAGTGAGGCTACGTCTCTCAAATGGGAAGCACTAAGAGGGCAAGGATCATGAAGAGGTGAGTTGGTGCATATGGTGCGCCAAGTGACGAGGCTAATGCACGTAGAGATGGTTCGGGGGAGTTCGAATGCGCAAAGACGTAATGGCTAGTTATTGGGCACTACGGACTACGTGTCAAAGTATGTGGAGATATTTTGAGATGAGCATGAAGACATAGTCAAGGGATGGTGCCTGGAAGCTTCATCGAGGGTATTTTGGTTGTTGACCAAATACTATGCTGGTGCCTTAATCAAAACCGCGGTGCAGGGAGGTGCAAAGGAGAAGTGGTTTAGGTCAAGAAAAGCTAAAATTAACAAGTGGATCAATCGCTAAAGGGTTAGCAGATTGAGTCATATAAACACTTTCAGAAGCATACGCCAATATGTAAAACCCGTGTTATGTGGGGTTGACGGGTTCCTCAGTAGGCTTCATGGGTTAGACCCATTAAGATTGTTGCTAATTATTAAAGGAGGAAAGAAGAGGTGGTAGAATGCAAGGATTCTAGACTTTAAGTTTTGTTTTATCACTTTGTCTCCTTCCATGATTATATAAGGGAAAATTAAGATAGTAAAGGGTGATGCTTTAAGTGCACATTGTAAATATCCATGAATATGTAAACATCATTCTCCACTGAAAATAGATCAAACCTTTGCCTTAATTATGTTCTTGTTTGCATTATTCCTTGGTTTTGCTTGTTCTTGAGTTAGATTTATGATTTCGTGTTTATGGGTATTTTAGCCTGAACTATTGCTTAAATTAATAGTTTGGAGCTATCTATTCCTTAGGTAACTAAAAAAACATTAATACCACTTGATTTTTTATCCATTGGATCATGATCCAATCATCCACATTTCTCCCTCGATCTTCATAAAACAAAAAACCATAATTGTTTTTTTTTTGCAAAAACCCTAATAAAAAAACCAAATGTTTTTTTTGCAAAAACTCTAATTGCAAAAACCCTAATGTTTTTTAAAAACCCTAGCTATGAAATGCTAACCCTTCTTGCGCTCATGTTGCGTGGCCAAAAGATTCCCTCGGCGCGGGCCCATGGCAACACATCATGGGCTTGGGGGGCGCATGAGGCTCTTTCTACGCTCGAGGGGCACGGAAGGTGGCAGGCCCCTGCGCCAAGCCAATCCCCTCCACGCTCGGCCACTGCTCGTGCTCTGTCCTGCCCTTCCACGCTCCGGGGCCGCAGCAAGTGCCATGTGCTGAGCGCCACTTTACCCGTGCTCAGCAGAGGGCCAAATCCGCAAATAAAATACCAATGGTGCTAGATTTACAAAAAAAAAAGATACAAGTGGCCACAAAACGAAAAAAATTCTCCAACTTGCTCACTCACTTGACTCTTTTGAGGTTTTGCTCGTTGCGCGCCTCTGTCCTCAAATATCTCACAGTATATAATCTTGCTTTTTCATCAACAACAAATTACGGCATGCATGTAGCTTCACTTCTAGTAGTTTCTTCTGATAGAGCTAGCTAGCCATGCTTGGCTATGATCGTTTTGGCTTCAGCTTTTAGCTTCCGGCTTATTTTTACTATTTATAAATTTCGTTTTTTCTGAACTTTTGGCTTTTTGTTGAGCTTTTTTGCCGATTCTTTTTTTCTCGTATATGTTTGTATTATACGTAATGGGCTAACATATTTTTTGTATTTTTTAAATTTAATTATGCTAAATAAGCCTCTGTCAGCTACAGCGTTTTTTCAGCCAGCTACAGTATTTTTCAGCCATAAGCCAACAAAAAAGCCCAAATGATTTTTCTACAGTTTCTTTGTCCTTTTTCTACAGTTCCTTTGTCCTTTTCGTTTACCTATACCTATGGTTTTTATTTCCTGTCGATGAAGCCTATGTATATATAATTATATGCTCAACTGGTAATTTTTTTTTACAATTCTTAAGGGCAGAGTTTAGATGTTTCTATAATCAAATCAAAATCTGAGTACAAACTCACCTGCATCAAATCAAAAACAGGTTCAGCCTTGGCATTCCATTCCATATATCTAATAATCTACAAGAGATTCATGGTTCTATGCGACTTTTTGTCTCTTTTATTTTCCTGTCATATACGCAAGAATCTTGTATATATTTGAGCTGGAATCCTTTACACTGTATTAGTTTCTCTCCTTAGTACTTATTGTCGCTCTCAGCCTCTCACTCTTACGAGAGGTATCTCCCACCTAGAAAATAGCCATTCTGGCTTGTGCACCCTCGACCACGAGGCCACAAACTCTCCCAATTTTCCATTCCCGTCGCACCGTAAGCCACCCTCAGTACTACACCCTTCTTCAAACAAACTTTACGTTTTTTAATGTACTGCTAAAAAAACAGTAATCTGTGTCTCAAATGAATCTTGATTTTATATAGTAGTGCACTGTGCACGAAAACAAAAGGAGAGATGCGATTTTCCTTTTACCCCGAGCAGCTAACCTGATCGGCCCTGCCTTTTTTCTGTGTCAGCCAGTTAGCATGTGATGTGGCAGCATGCGCAAAAAGGTGCAGCCTTGAGCAATTCGGTAAACCCATCCATTCCGTGATGTACGATTTGAGCATTAATTGCATGCGGCTCATTGGCTGCGGAAGAATTTTGCGATGGAGGAGTACATAGGCGCCGGTTGGTACCGCGAGAATACTCACCTAGTCCCTGCCGCACCCATGCAGCGCGGCAGCTCACCAACTCCCTGCCGTGCTCGGTTGGTGCGGAAGCTCCGCATCTCCCCGCGCCTGGCCAGGCTGTACCCTGCTGAACGCGGTGCTGCGGTGGCCGAGTTCTGCCGTGGTAGCTGAGTTTTGCCATGGTTGAATAGTGTGATAGATGTTATATATTGATCTTTAATTTTTTTCGTGCTCAATAAAGATGTTAGAATTATAATTTTATGCTGTATAGGGATAGTTTTAAAATTAAGATAACTCTAAAGAGCCAAATAAATAAAACTTTTTAATGAAACTATATCATAGCAAAAGTACATAAGCACTAACACAACAACTGATATTACAGCGAAATAATATAATAACATATAAAAAATTATTCTAGCTATTGGAATGATATGAATATAAGATATTGTTACTTTCAATATTTGTTACTTTCTTCACTTTTTTTTGTTGTTGATATTTTCACTAATGAGCGTATGTGTCATGAAAGGTTTAGTATATTAGTGAATTAATAGGGCATAGCTTATTACATATTTTGGAAATACTAAAATTATAGAAACACTGTAAGTTTCTTCTTGGAAACCAAAGCATAAGCAAGTTGGTTTAATATTTAATTATCTTGAACAATACTAAAAGCGAACAGTTCTCCAAAGCATACATATGACTCCACAAACCTTAAACACGGTTCCTCACAAAAATTCGCTATGATCATAAAGCGTTTAATTATGAAAGTGTATAAAAATCATTCAGAACTTTGGCATATACTTTGTATAATGCTTATCGGCTACTGCCCCCATGACAGTATAGCAATATGATGCTCAGAAATGAGCTCCACTAATCCCTTTGCAACATCATCTAATTCAACCACCAACTTTTTAGCTTGTACCTGTCAATAGTAAACAACTAAATTTATCAAAATGACTACAAGTTAAAAGATGTGTTAATTAACTATGTTCAAAATGCAATCAAAAACAAGCTTTACCTAACGATATGGTGACTAAAGCTTAAAATCGATCAAGAAGTGAAGGTCACAAGTTCCAAGAACAGGACCAGACTTGAATTCCCAAACGTTTATCAAATGATCAGAAAGTCCACTTTCAGATGTTGTAGTCCGCAACAAAGTAATACCAGTCAGAAGCAAAACAATGCAACTATTCAATCATGCTAAAAGTGGTAAAAGTATGACAAACGATAGTACTCACAAACTACCATATCAATGCGGTAACTAATAAAAGTGAAATAATATTCCACTTTGCTACTTTGTGTATTCAACACAGATACAACAAAAAATTGCTAAAGAAAGGAACACTCTCGGAAGAGGGTGAAAATATGAGTAATTCATATTTTGGCCATGTATACATAGTTACACCACAGTTACATATCTCATGAAACAATCACCGCAACTACATTTGAAGCAATCATCCAGAGATGTATACAAAAAAAGCATCCTTGCTAACAAAAAGAATTATATTCCTCTTAAGAGATATGTACCAACATTCAGTATTTAGAATTGGAGCATGAGTGGGAACATTCAATACCAACTAATCTCACATTTAGAATTGGAGCACGAGATGTCCGGCGGCTGCGGAGGGACTAGACGCAGAGGACCGAGGCGGCAAGGACGGAGGGCGGTCACGAAGGCCAGGACCCAAAGGCCGTAGGGGCGGAGCCACGGAGGACTTACGCGGCGAGGGCAGAGCCGCCAGCCCACAACGATCGGGACTAAGAGCAGGGGGAGGATTGGCGGAGCGCTGAAGGCGGAGGGCACAGCCGAAGATAGAGTTTCACACGAGTTGGCAACTGGGGGCGGGGGAATCAACTGGGGGTGCCACGAGCTAGGGTTAGGAGAATGCTAGTATGCGACTGGAGGGAGGAGGCGCATGGGATCAAGGGGCCGAAGGCGTTGGACTCAGCGTCTAGCTAGGCCGCCAGGGGGTTAAGAGAGGGGTTTTACAGGGCGTTGGGCCTTGTGAACAGTAAAATTCCATGGAAGTTAATGGGCTAGGACTCAATTACAACCCCCTAGCCCGGCCCTTAGGTCCGCCCTTGCCAAATGCAACAGCACCAGTGAGCTAATTTTCATTTATTAATTCATTATCTATTTTAATCTAGTATGTGTTGAAGTATAAGTGAATTGCTCATCCTTTTGTATTAGCTTAAATTTTTAAGTGAACTAGTTGTTGCATGAAACCTAATATGTTTGGCGCAAATTAAAAAATAATTACAGATCGCTTCTATTACATGTCTTAAGTATGAGAAACTCTATAAATAAAAAAGAATATTAAAGTATAAGTGAATTATTCGACTTTGTTTCCTAATTTAATCTTTCGGTGAGCTGATTAGTTATATGAAAATAATATGGCCTGGCCGTCGGTGGCACCTACGGCCTGTTTGGAACGCAGCTTCCGTGTTTCCTTCTTCCTGTTCCCCTCGAAGTGACAGAGATACAGAGCACCAGGGGAACATGAGGGGGACAGGGAGAATGCTCTGGATTTTTGCCACATCGATGAAAACATGAGGGAAACAGGGAGAAGAAAACAGGGAAGCCGTGTTTGTGCTACCCAGGTATGACATCTGTTCTTCTCCAGTATTGACGTGTATTGTACAGTGCAGCCATGAACAGCACGCGCGTTATTCTGCCCTGTTGAAGAGCTGGGCAGTTGTCGCACGGGTTGCAGTACCATAGCACGTTGCAAAAGTGACTAGGCCTATCTTCCATAGTTGCATGACGTGTCGGCGTCCTGAGCGTGCAACATTTCGATGGGAAGACACATCGCATGTGGGTTTTGTGATTTTGTATGACTTCTATTACATGGGCATGGCTAGTACGTTGTACGGATTGATTTATCTTGAATAGCGGAATGAGTGCATCGTCATTTGGATCAACATCTTTTTTCATGGAATGACCGCATCTTTTTCCAGCTTTTTTTCTAAACGAAAGGAGATTCGCGGGTGTGTTTGGTTCGTGGATGGAGGTTGTATCGTATATCCTGACTGAGTGGATGCAGGCTGAGTAAAATCGTATTTCAGAAAAAGAAGATGTTTGGTGAGGTTGCATGAGCAGATGCAAAAAACTGAGATGCTGTTTGGTTGCCTGTATGAGCGGATGCAGTCTACCAAACCTGAGGGCTGACACGTGAGACCGCATAAGATACACTGCATCAACCCATCCAGGATGGCCAGTGAAGCTCATTTTGAGCGTATCCACCCATCCAGGATGAGGGCGTATTTTTGCATCCGCTTATGCAGGTTGCATCCACTCATACAGGCAACCAAACAGGCTCTTTCTCAGATTATACGGATCCACCCATCCAAGACGAAGGAGATTCAGGCAACCAAACACACCTTTATTGAATTTGCAAGCCTGTTTGATACGCGCACCTGGGCTAGGTACTAGGTAGTGATCGATTGCATCAAGCACAGATGCCAAGCCAAGAATACCTGGTTTGGAGCAACTTGTTTTATTCTTTTATTCATGGGAGAATCATATTCTAAATGCCAAACTAAACTCACCCCACACACGGCAACAGTGTAACGCCACCCACTACTACGCTCACAGGAGAAAAATGAGGCAGCTGATAAATCGAGCTCACGACACACCTTTACGTGGCAAGTAGTATTCAATTTAGGTACTCCTGTGCGTGTATTTATGACAACTTAGCAACATCAAATACTTTGTGAGGTGTATCACGCGCGTCCTTCTTGATTGCGGTGTCAGATAATTTCTTTTCCCAAAAATAAAGCACACGAATCACTTGCTTATTTATATTATTCATTGGCACATAATTAATTTGGTGACGTTTTTCTGAGCCAAATCATAGAACTTTTAGAGCAACTTCAGCAGTAGCCCTCAAAACAGGGCCCCTACTTTTTATTTGAGAGCTCTCCCTACTTTTGAGGGCTCTGTTTTTTGGGCTACACTCCAGCAGGAGCCCTCAAAACAGGACCCTCAAATTCATTCTTAGAGGGGATGACACATAGGACCCACCCTCATCCTCATCCTACTTTTGAGAGCCGAGGGGCAAAAAACTAACTCCAGCAGGGCCCCTACTTGAGCCCTCAAAAGTAGGGGCTCCCTTCAGACCCCCAGGAATGAGGGTTCGAGGGGGAGATTTGAGGGCCCCCTACTTTTGAGAGCTCAAGTAGGAGCCCTGCTGTAGTGAGTTTTTTTGCCCTTCGGCCCTCAAAAGTAGGATGAGGGCTCAAGTAGGAGCCCTACTGGAGTTGCTCTTAGGTGATGCTTAGTTGGGCTGAATTATTATGGTTTATGGCTGAATTTCACTGTAATTAGTTGAAAATTACACTGTAGTTGATGGTGGTTTATTTGGCATAATTAAATTTAAAATAGAAAAAACGGGGTAGCCCAACACGCGTAATGCAAACGAATACAGGAAAAAAGAACCGATAAAAAAGCTCAAAAAATCCAAAAATAAAAAAAGACGAAATCTAAAAATAGTGAAAAATAAGAAGTCGAAACCAAAAGGAACGGGCCGAATCAACGCGGAAGGATTGCTGCGCTCTCCTTCAATCCATACCATCCGCCCGTTGCTCTCCGCGCGGCGCGTGTCCCTGCCGACACTCCGCGTTCCGCGCTGGTTTAAGTGACATACGATGCAAAAACTGCAGCACTACAGGTCTACAGGTTTAAGTGACATATTGGTGGAGCTCATCAACAGGAGACATGAAAGCCAGAAAGCAATGGTTAACAATTAATTTGTCTTGTGCCTAACCTTGATGTGAATGTCCGGCTATTTTTAACCTGCACTTGATCCCCTACGTCCAATAAAACTGGCCAACTTAATCCTTGATGATATTCTTTGGAGTTTACAGGGAAAGTATCCTACTAATATTATACGCACACTTGATCACAAGTGCATGGAACATTCAAAGTAGACTCAAAGTCACCTAACTCTTAAGCACTGCGATTGATTTTGAAAGATTCAAAGTAGGCTCATGCATGACATAATTCGTGGAAAGAAAGCAGACATCATCGTGCAATTTTCTTTTCCTTTTTAACAAAAGAGGGCATAGTTTCTTAAGCTCGCTGTTTGGTATGATCGACGATAGCATAGGATTAATTAAATTAACTGAATAAAATTAATTCAAATTGATTAAAACTTAGAAGGATAGATAGCACCTAGTCTAGAACTTGCTTTACTGAAATGGACCACACAAATATGAGTTACGATTTGGTTGAAACTCAGGAGCTAGTTGTAGATGGCTCCTAGTTTAGAACTTATTTCACTGAGATAGACCAAACAAATGCTAGTTACAATTTGGACTGAAGTTTAGGAGCGGTTGTAGATGACTCCTAGTATAGACTTACTTTACCAAGATCAGTCATTGATTTAGTCAATTGCATTGTTCAAATAAGCTTTTAGCTTAAGTGAGTCATTTTTTAGCGCTGTAGCATATTTCTTGCCTGAGCACTTTACCTTGTTATGACTTAGAATAGGATCTCTCTAGCTATACCTATGATTTTGAGATAGCCGGACATGTTGTTAATAAATCTAATTACTTCTAGCTAGTCTTGGCTTGCTTTGCTATATATGTTCGTATATGATTCTGCAAGCTAATTAGCATGGATTGGTGAAATACCTTTTAATTAATTTAGATAATTTTTGAAGCTCACAATACAAATCAAATATGAAAATTACCAAAGATAGCCATATCTGCCTCTTAGTCTTCATTACCTTTTTTCCTTTATTTACTTAATAAATTCGTTGTCAAATGGAGCGAAAGTGCGGTAAAAATGCATGAATTAGGCTGAGGGGAGAAAATGAGGGAGTTTTGATTTTTTTAGTTTTATTGCAAATTCTTGATTTGCTTAGCTTCTTTTTACAATGATCAAAGGTCAAAATAAATAATTGTCCTTTCATAAGGATTTATAGTGAGAATTTTCAAGTTTAAATGGCTTTAGAGTGCTTATGTTGAAAACTTGCTCTTTCTAGTTTCTTCACTCTATTTTCTAGCTCACTTGATCATGTTCGACTTCTCTTCACTTTTTGAGCCAAGTTTGGTTCTCTTTTGCCAAATTCTCTTCTAAATTCGAAAACTAACTCAACTTTGCATTTTTGAAGAATTACTAATGTGTTCGTCAATGAGAGATTGAGAGATCATCTACAAGATTTAATACATGTTTGTGATGAACAGTTGTCACTTTAGTTGAGTTGAATTTGAATTTTGTAAGAGTCTAAAAAATTCAAATTTGCTATTAATGTTCCCGGTTGAACTGCAGGGAGAAACTGGTTGGACAGATTTGTGAAAGGCAGTTTGATTGGTGGTCCTGTGTGACCGGATATTAGGTGATTGTCAGAGCGGTGGTCTAGTGTGACACATTTCTAGTTCATGGCTGCTCTTTCCAGAGAGTGTTTTTTGATGTTGGTCGTGTGTTATCGGACCGGCCATTGTTGGAGGCCAGACCAAGGTGAGTTGGCCGGTGTGACCGGTATTAAAAATGTGGTCACACCAAGTGGCTGATTAGACTGGGTAGTGGTTGACGGTATGACCGACCTAAGGAGAGTGGTCAGACCAATGTCTATGGCCAGAGTACATGTTGAGTTGATCTGAGTTGGTTCAAGGTTGGTTCATGGTTTAGGAGCTGTGAGGGTTTGTGTTGCATTGCATCATCTATGATTTTGACTAACGTTAGTCAAGTGTATAGAACTTATGCTTGATATGATTTCTTGGTCTTTAGATATGCAAGTGGCTTGGAAGATATAGTGATCGACGGCAATAGACCTAGTGACAAATCTAGAACAAAAATGATGCGGGGGCCTCATGTTTTATGCTAATGTAGTAGATAGTAAATCGTTCTAAATTTTATATCTTTAGACTTGCTATACTCAAGTCAATTGCCATACTGATCAAACCATGCAGGGTTAAATCTTCTCTTTTTCTTCCCAAATATTGTATATGAAAAATCATATGTGTAAGGTTGGCAAGGCCCATTATCCAAATACTTTTTTCTTACCATATCTTTGTGATTGGAGAGATAGTCATCTATTCTTTTCTTTTTTTTCCCTGAATCAAACTAAATCTCTTCTTCCCATTTGATTTATGGACTTTCTATATTAGTACTTAGTAGTATTTGCACTTGAACCTAGTGCCTTTCTTTTTAGAAATAGCTCCATAACTATGGACTACCTACCATGGGGAGATGATAATTATTTAAAGTTAGAATACATTAAATTAGATATTGAAACACATTAAAAAAATTTCCTAACTCAATTATTGCAAAAATTGAAACATGGCATTCTAATATTAAAGCCCTGACATACAAATATTTTAAAGATCAAAGAATTGAAACCCTAAAATCTAAATAATAAAATTTAGTATCTATTTTGGTTGGTTGATCATTATTTCATTAGCTATGAAGATTATTGAACATTTGAACTTTGAAAGCAAGGTGCCAGGACGAGACGATGAGTGGACGACCTCATCTATTGTCGTGACTGTCGGCCATACTGCATATAACATACATACACCGAAATTTACTCCACTTGAATGCATGCATAGTGATATTAACACTGCGAGAATCCAACCATACCATCCAACGCATACAGGCGTAGGCGAGAAGCGGTCGGCGTGCTCCCAGATGACGTTTGTCTGACGCCGGGCCCATCACCGCTGCAGACAAAAGGTTGCGTGTGTGGCATGCCATGTAGGGAACAAGGGAAGGTAGGTTAAGCGCCATCTGGACCTGGCGTTGGCTACTTAGCTGGCTTGGGATGGTGCTGGCTTGGGCCATGGGCTGTGTTGGCTTGGGTTGGACCAGCTGGTGTCTCACGCTCGATCGGTTCAAATAGCCAATGTTATTTTGTTCTCTTTTCATGGTCGGTTGATACACTGTGTTGTACCAACTTCAACTTATATGTATTTTTTTAGAGTATCTTACTTTGTCAATGTCCTGCGTGTTTTTATTTTCTTTTCTCCTCATATTTGTCAATGTGTTTAAGTCTTGTTTCTTTTAGATAGATGTATTCCTTGATATGTAGGGGCACTAGTTTTTGGTATGTGGGGGCACAAATTGTGTAAACTTGAACTCTAAGTAACAAAAATTAAAATTAGCCCAGGGGCCTATGCACCCCCTATTGCTAATGTGCATCCGCCCCTGAATAGACCAAGACTAAGTGAGGGAGCTGAGGTTCGAGCGGTCATGTAAGTCTGAGTGAGGCTATATAGCTTAAGAGGAAAGCGAGGTGAGTTGGTGTATATGGTGCGCCAAGTGATGAGGTCGATGCAAGTAGAGATGGTTCGGGGGTTTGAATGCACGAATACAT
This sequence comes from Dendrocalamus latiflorus, assembly GCA_017311315.1. NCBI lineage: Eukaryota > Viridiplantae > Streptophyta > Magnoliopsida > Poales > Poaceae > Dendrocalamus > Dendrocalamus latiflorus. The sequence continues at coordinate 34,775,730 of CM029637.1, forward strand.
AACGTCTTACATGATGACTAGTCATTGGGCACTACGGGCTACGTGTTAAAGCATGTGAAGATGCTTTGAGGTGAAGATGATGATGGAGTCAATGGAAGGTGCTCGAAAGTTTTATTGAGGATATTTTGGTAGTTGGCTAAATGCCGAGTTAGTGCCTTGATCAAAACTGCAGCGCGGAGAAGCACAAAGGAGAAGTGGTTTAGATTAAGGAGAGCTGAAATTAATAAGTGGATCAATCGTTAAAGAGTTAGCAGGTTGGATCTTGTAAACACTTTGAGAATTGTGCGTGAATGTGTAAAACATGTTTTAGTGGGGTTGACGGGTTCCCCGATAAGCTTAATAAGTTGGACCCATTAGGGTTATGTTGGTTATTTAGAGGGGAGGACAGGAGATGGTAGATCTAAGGATTCTAAGTTTTAGTTTGTGCTCTACCACCTTGTCTCCTTCTATGGTCATGTGAGAGAGATCTTGAGAGAGAAAAGGATGGTGCTTTGGGTGCACCTTATAATCATCCATGAGTATGTAAACCTTATCTTCTACTGAAATAGATTAAACCTTTATCTCAATCATGTTCTTATTTGTGTTCATGCTTGGTTTCTTGTCCTTTAGCTAGATTTGTGATTCCTGGTTCGCGGAAGTTCTAGCCTAATCTTGTGCTTAAATTACTTTACTAGGACATGTGAGAATAGATCTAAAAGACCTCATATCTTAGATTCTCATGATAAAAAAAATAATTTGAATTTTAGAGTTATTGGTGTTCTTGTAAACTAGATTCGATTCTCTTCAATTTGATGAACTCAAGCCCAAAAACCTTCTGATTCTTGATTGTTTTAAGTTCCTATTGCCTTGAATAAGTTCTATGCAAAACTTGAAAGTGTTTAGATGAGAATCGGGTAAGTTATTAAGATTTGAGCTTTTGACCTAAGAGGTTTTTAGGTTTAGAAACAAAGGATTGGTTGGATTAGCCCCAGACCTGTGGTCAGACCGGCCTCCCGGTGTGACTGGTCACAAGCCGACGGTCAGACTGGCTCTTCAATGACGGTCTAACCGCCCCTCGGCCCCTGTATAGAAGGCTGCTGATTTTGTTGGCTCTTATTTTTAGTTTTTGTTTTGCTTAGCCATGTTGATGTGATCTAAACTTGATGTTTATTATAATCACTTGAGTGAAGATTTTGAATATCCGAGAAAAAAATTTCGGGAATCATTCACCCCCTCTAACTGTTAACATCGGTCCTACGCAAACCTTTACATGGCAAATATTCAATTTAGGTGCACATGTGAGTGCGTATATTTATGACAACTTAGCAACATCACTTAACTCTTAAGCACTACGATTGATTTTGAAATATTCACTTCTAAGGCTCATGCACGACATAATTCCTGGAAAGAAAGCGGACATCATCGTGCAATTTCCTCCTTTTTTAACAAAAGAGGGCGTAGTTTCTTTTTGATGACTAATCTTGAACGAAAGAATAGTTAAAATACTGAAAGATTGCGTCCAGCGAAATATCAGGAAGCACTAACAATACGTGTGCCTCGCCTAGAACTTGTTAATTCTCTAGTAAGTATAATTACGATATAAAAAGCCTCACAAGTTGGGTTAATTTTAGTTGGCTGATGCATGCCTCATCTGCTTTGCTCCTAGCAATCTGGAAATGCGCTATTGTGCTTGTCACATCCTTTGCTGGGTCGAAACTCGAAAGGGATGCAACAAGTGCGTCGACGCAGATTCTTTTGGTCTGAAACTATCTTAGCTTATGAAAATGAGGGGTGCAACGAATGCCTATGTGTCCAGTAACGAAAGGACTCAGAAACTGTGGGGTACAACGAATGCTTGAGAGTCACTCGTGAAAGAAAAGCAAGAGGTCAAAGTAAAGAAAAGAAAACATTTTGTAAAAAGAGAAAACATCTACTTTATATGATCTCTAGTACAAAAAAACACACTGATAAGAAACAAATCAACCATACTAACTATTTCTATTCCTAGACGCTACTGAAAGAAGAAGCAAATTAGACCTAAACAAGGCAGGATCCTAAAGAATCTAGTAGAAAAGAGAAGCGCATAAGAAAGACACAAAACAGAAAATATGGCTTATAATGTTCTAAATTAACCTAAAAACCCTAATACTTCTAAATAAAATACAACTAGTTGAATGCCCGTACGTTACTACGGATTTTAAAATTTAACATACTATATGTTTCAAAACTCATGGATGGTAAAAATTTTTAGAATATGCATACAAACATATTCTAAAAGTTTTTAAATCCGTTAAGAAAGTCGAAAGCCATCAATTACACCTCGTAGTCATAAGTCAGAAGACATCGATCACACCTCGTGGTCGTAGGTCGGGAGCCCTCGAGCACACCTCGTCATCGTAAGTTGGAAGCCATCGACCATCACGCGTGATCGTAGGTCGGGAGAGGTCAACCATCGCTGATGGTTGTAAGTTAGCAGCGGTCGACAATCGATCATGGTCCTAAATCAGGAGCCTTCAGCAATGGCTCGTGGTCGTACGTCAGAAGTCGACAACCATCATTCGTGGTTGTAAGTCGAAAGCCATCGATGATACCTCATGGTCATAAGTCAGAATACATCGACCAGCGGTCGTGGTCGTAAGTCAGAGGACATCGACCACACCTTGTGGCCGTAAGTCAGAACACACCGACTAGTGCTCGTGGTCGTAAAATGGAAGCCGTCGATCACACCTTGTGGTCGTAAGTTAGAAGCCGTTGACTATTGCGCGTGATCGTAGGTTGGGAGCGGTCAACCATCGCTGATGGTCGTACGTTGGCAGGCCTCCAGTGCGCTTGTGACCTGTCGCCCGACTACCGGTGCCAACCTGCTCGGCCCCGACTTCGACCACGATCCTTCGACGTCGACCACGGCCCCTTCAACTATGGCCCCCTTCGACCACAGCCCCGACTTCGACCATGGCATCGACTTCACCCACTGCCCCCTTCGACTTCGACCACTGCCCCCTTCAAACACTGTCCCCTTCGACTATGACCCTTCAATGACGACCACTTCCCCCTTTGACCATGGCCCCTTTCGACCACAGCTTCGACTTCGACCACGAATCTTCGACTTCAACCAGCGCTCGTGGTCGTAAGTCGGAAGACATCAATCACACCTCATGGTCGTAAGTTGATCACACCTCGTGACCAAAAACAAGTTACAATTCATGGGGAGTACGAGACCTTGTGGGTCTTACCGTCGAGGGTGGGGAGCTCGATCTCAGGGGTGACCTGGGGGTAGGCGATGGGGATGTCTAACTGGAGGGGGAACTCGTAGCGGTGAAGGTTATGGACGAACCAGCAGATGCCCTCTGGGTTGGTGCTATGACTACGACCATGACCGCTATGACCATGTCCACGGGCTCTATGACTACGACCATGACTGTGACTTCAACCACTGCCCCCTTTGACTTTGAGCACTACCCTCTTCGACTTCGACCACTGCCCCCTTCAACCACTGTCCCCTTTGACCATGGCCTTTCGACGTCGACCACTTCTTTCTTCGACCACAGCTTTGACGACGACTATGGATCTTCGACTTCGACCACTACCCTTTCGACCATGACTTTTCGATGACCACGGCCCCCTTCGACCACTTCCCTCTTCAACCACTGTCCCCTTCGACATTGACCGCTTCTCTTTCTGGCTACCGCCCCCTTCGACCACAGTTTTGACTTTGACCACGGATCTTCGACTTTTACTATTATCCCCTTCGAGCACTATCCCCTTCAACCACGACCCTTCGACGTCGACCACTTCCCTCTTCGATTACCATCCCCTTCGACCACTGTCCTCTTCAACCACAGCCCTTCGACGTTGACCACTGTCCCCTTCGATCATGGCCCTTTGACGTCGACCACGGCTTTAACTTCAACCACTGTCCCCTTCGACCACGGCCCTTCGATGACCACAGCCCTTCGACATCGACCACTTCCCCCTTCGACCACCACCCCCTTCGACCACGGCTTCAGCTTCGACCACAGATCTTCGACTTCGGCCATGGCCCCCTTCGACCACAACCCCCTTCGACCACAGCCTCGACATCGACCATGGCCTTTCAACTTTGACTGCGAACCGACTTCGTCTATGGGCCTTCGACTTCGACCACTGCCCTCTTCGATCACTGTCCCCTTCGACCATGACTCTTCGACTTCGGCCACTACCCCCTTCAACCATTGTCCCCTTCGACCACGGTTTGGACTTCGACCCTGACCCTTCGACTTTGACTACGACCCTTTGACTTCGACCGAGGACCGACTTCGTCCACGACCCTTTGATTTCTACCACTGTCCCCTTCGACCATGACTCTTCGACTTCGACCATGGCCCCATTCGACCATGACTTGGATTTCAACCATGGCTCTTCGACTTTGACCACCGCCCCATCGACCATGACTTGGACTTCGACCATGGCCCTTTGACTTCAACCACCACCCCTTCAACCACAGTTTCGACTTCGACCACTGATCTTCGACTTCGATCACGACCCCTCAACTTTGGACATGGTCCCTTGACCATGGCACCAACTTTGACAACCAGCTTGGGAGACCAAAATCACCAGACAGTGTGACGGGCTCTGAGCGAAGAGCAGGAGGAGGTAGAGGGCTCACCGGGTGAGCGACCGTTGAGCGGTGGTGGCAGGGGAGAGCCATGTGGATGGGCGTAGGAAGAGGAAGCCGCCACTGCCATCGTTGAGCGCCCTTCTCTCTTATGCACCGGTTACTGTCATCAAGCGCCCTTCTCTCCGATCCACTGGCCACTGTCGCCGAGCGTCGTGCCGCTGGTTGGAGGGGTGATGGGAGATGGAATTGGTGGCAACGCTGAGGAGGAGACGTGGCACGAGGGTTCAGGGGAGAGAAAGAGGCGGCAGTTGCGGGAGGTGGAGGTGGGGAGGCAGCAGTGGGTAGATGTGGAGAGGAGGCAGTGGGCGAATGCGTTGGGGAGGCGGTGACGGGGAGACGCTGTGTTGCTGTGGGAGTTGGGGGACTATGACCAGACATTGCCGCGTGGGGAAGAATTTGGTTGCGATGCCGAGGAGGAGGAGGCGCGGCACGAGGGTTCGAGGGAGAGGAGGCGATGGTTGAAGGAGGTAGTGGGGAGGCGGCGATGGGTAGATGGGGAGAGGAGGCGGTGGGCGAATGCATTGGGGAGGCGACGACAGAGGGATGCAACGCTGCTGGGGGAAGTTGGGGACTGCGACCAGAAGTTGGGGAATTGGTGGCGACACTGAGGAGGAGGTGCGGCATGAGGGTTCGAGGGAGAGAAGGATGCAGCAGTTGCAGAAGGTGGAGTGGTTGCGGGAGGTGGAGGATGCGGAGGAAGAGAAGAGGAGGAGCGCGGCCCACGTATCGGCTCGACCTTTTCTACGAGGAGCGGAAGAACTATCTACATACAGATCTGGACGGCTGATCTTTAATCAAACAGTTGAGAAGAAAAGTGGGAGAACAGATTGAGGACCACCAACTTATATTTTTAAATAATAGATATTAAGTGACACATAGAGAATCAAATTTTTTCTAGCGGTAAATCTAGAATTGGATTAACTCTTAGCGGCAATCAGGGAATTTTCGCCATTAAAAACGGAAGCGACAGCGATTTGGGCAGTAGAATCTTCGCGCAACCCCGGGAGATTGGCGCATAATTTAGTCCATAATAATGGTCCGGAGCAAAGATTCCGTTGCATCGCGTGACTTGAGTGCGCATCCGTGCTGATTCCAACTTGCGTAGCCTGTCTGGATTCCAAAGGATCACCCCAGAATCACACCCACCCGGATCTTCTGCACCAAAAACGCCACCCAAAAGAAAGAAGCGTCTCGTTGTTCTTGATCACCGGCTGACAAATGGAGCGGCTAGCCATTTTTTTTGTTTTTGTTTAAATGCATGTTGTGAAGAAGTGAAAAGGAGATGGAGTAATTTATATTGACCATCTAGTGTAAGATTGTTTGACCAAAGAAATATATCGTCAATATTTTTAATATTTATCTTGTAATCACTATTCCTCGTCCCGTAATATGTCATATTCTTGAGAAGCGTTGTTCCATAATATAAGGTTATTGCGGAGATCAAAGATGCAATTATTGTACCAATATAAACCTAAGACTATGGACTTAGGACCTTTTTGATTCAAAAGAATTTCAAAGTGAAAATGGAGGAACTCAATCTATAGGAAAATTTTCTAAAAAGTTTGGAGGAATTCTAGCATGAGATCTAACACCATATTAGCAATTCCTTTGAAAGTCCCAATAAACCTCTCTTTTATCTCTCAATTCTCTCAGATCAATTAACGTTTAATATCAAAATTCATGTATTTTTCCTGTGAGACAATCGGGATTGAAAAAGCCATGACATTCTAATCCTTTGTTCGTCCTATTTCTGCGTTTCCATAATCATGCGAATCAAATTGGCCCTCATATCATGGGACGGTGGGAGTACTTTTTTATCCAAACAATCGCGACTGAGCATATTCGCCGTAATGGCATCGGTAGTATTTTACTACTCCTACCATCACCAATCCTTCAAAAAGGAGGATAAATCCGATTTCATAAATTAACCAAAACGTTTCTTTGCGAGAGAATTAACCAGCATTTTATAGATTACCCTATTGGACAAGCTGTGAATTTATTTTAGATTTTCCAGTCCGAATACTAACAGTTTCCCAACCGAATCCGTGAATGAATTGGACGTTGAATACCGGGATATGGTTTGATTCCGGCCTACTAGTAACCTAAACGGACGGCGCGGGGCGGGCGGGTCAGCAGTGGGCCACCCTGGATACAGTCAGTCACGCACGCAGAGATTCCCGCCAGGCCAGGCGGCCGCTCCCGGACTCGAGATTCCCAAAACTCGCAGCAGAGAAATCCCCCGTCGCGCCCGGAGAGGCCCTCGCCGGTTGCCACCCTCCCGACCTCTATAAATACGCGCTCCCATTCCGCCATCTCCACCACACACGCGCCGAGTAGTGGAACAGAGGAGAACGTGGTAGCGGCACATAGGAAGAGAGAGAGGGAGAGAGAGAGAGCGCAACCGCCCAGGGCAGACACACCCGGGCTAAGCTAGATAGGAGATGGGACGGTGGGCCATTGCGATCCACGGCGGCGCCGGCGTCGACCCGAACCTGCCGGAGCAGCGCCAGGAGGAGGCGAAGCGCGTGCTGGCGCGGTGCCTGCAGGTCGGCGTGGACGCGCTGCGCGCCGGCTCGCCCGCGCTGGACGTGGTCGAGGCCGTGGTGCGCGAGCTGGAGACGGACCCCGTCTTCAACTCGGGCCGCGGCTCCGCGCTCACCCGCCGTGGCACCGTCGAGATGGAGGCCAGCATCATGGACGGGCGTGGCCGCCGCTGCGGCGCCGTCTCCGGCGTCTCCACCGTCAAGAACCCCGTCTCCCTCGCCCGCCTCGTCATGGACAAGTCCCCCCACTCCTACCTCGCCTTCGACGGCGCCGAGGAGTTCGCCCGTGAGCAGGTAACCAATCCCTCCTATTAATTAATCGCGATTGACCCTCCCAATTAACCTCTCTGTCCCGCTAATGCTCCTCCCTGCATGAATCCCGCATGGTTTCCTTCCTCGCCTTCAGAACAATAAACAACTACCATTTAAATTAACAATTAACAACATTTTTAATTGCAATTAAATTCCGTGGACCTGGCACGGCAGAACGTGAGAGATTGACGGGTTAGTAAGTACGCAGTCAAGATCGATTCTTTTCAACTCGTGACTTTATTATTTTCTTTAAATAAATAACAAATAATCATGGGGATTTTCTCATTGTTTTTAAAGTGATTTATCAAAAAAATTAAAAATAATTTATCGGCACTCAAATCGATTTTATGAATATTTATATTAAAACTAAAAATTATAAGACAGAGATATAAGCTATCAGTTACTGCTTGTGCCGAGAGTAATTAAAGTTCGGGGTGCTCGCCCGACACGTATACATGATGAGGAGGGGGCGCGGTACAAGTGTACAGCATGTGTCTAGCTCGACCTCCTCGAATACCCTGCTGCGACGGGAAAGACCGTTTCTTGCAGAGCAGAGGTGAATCTTGGCTGGCCATGTAAATCCAGCGAGATGCCATCCCAACACGACAACACTCATGCCTTGTAGGCTCCATGTTGACACGAATGAAAAGGTAGAAGAAAAAGGATGAAATCACTAGGATTGTCCTTTTGATCTTATTGGATTTTAGGCTCCAATGGTCCGTGTCCTATGCTTGATTTGGAGTAAACATGCCTACACAAGGGATATGCTTGATTTGGGGTAAACATGCCATGTAACTACACAAGGGATATGCTTATCTAGCTTTACGTGGCTTCATGGAAAATACAATAAGACACATATTTGGTTAGCTCAACAAGGTAAGCAATCTTTGCATCCTATGTGAAGACACCATACATCTCAAATCTTGTAGTTGCATCTTCTTTCTCGATTAGTTTTTTTTTTAACTTTACTCGCTGGTTTTGCCATTTACTAGTTTATTTGAAATGGTTAAAATTTTATTCCGTGAAATATTTATGTTTTTTACTTTTTTTCTAATTTCTTTTTGCTGCACCTGCACTTGCTTGTCTCGCTTTCGTCCCCTGGTCTTCGGAGAAAGCTGTGGACCAGATTCGAGTTCTTTTCACATCAATTGAAAGCAACTGCGACGAAAGCTGTCTACCGTTTGTTGTTAGTCTTGTGCCTCGTGTGCGGTACTCAAATTTATCAAACACTAAGCCGCCTACTAGGAGGTGCTAGTAATTTCTTAGGGCCTGTTTGGAACAGAGGAATTTCACAGGAATTTTGCAGGAAACAGTTCAATTCCCGCAGGAATCGGGAAAAATTCCCGCATTCCAAACAGGGCCTTAGTTCGTGCGCGGTACATATGTCCCCTTTTTTATTATTTGGAAAAACGAAATATAGGAGTGAAGAGACTAGGACAAAAATGAAAAAGCGACAAGAAAACATGGGTCGCGTGATTGACAGTAGCCGCCTTGCACCCACCAAATCATACTTTTTTTCCTGCTCGAGACGATTTGCAGGAAACTTTCCTACGATATTCCAACTCAAACTTGTCCTCTGACGTACTCTCTAAGACCGTGCAGCACCCACCAAGCAAAGGCTAGGAATCGCAGCTTGTCTCGTGTAGAAAAATACGCTTCGACGCATGTGCACAAAATCATTTTTCTCGCGTCCTGCCATTCTTTTCATCAAACAAAGCAGCAAACAGGACTCAGATTCATGAACCTAGGAGGGTTCCTGTGCACAGATAGCTTTTGCTGTGCAGTGTGCCCGTGCCTGATGCGTCCTGCTCGGCTCCTGCGTTTCTGCTGGGAAAACATGTGCACGGCGTTGCCGCGCGCTGTGCATCACTCGTGTGGGGGCAGCCGCGCCCGCCGTGGAATCCGGCGGGCTCGGCCGAATCGCGCGCGGCCCCTCTCCAAATTCCACCGGGACCAGCGAGTCCACTTGCACCAGAATCTGTGGTCCGCCCGACCATGTTCAACAACTGGATCTGATTCGTGCCGAATCCCGCGCTTAGCCTGCACATCCTGTGGTTGCATGTGTACTAAAAATTGGCAATATTTAAATGTATCGATAATTGATTGGGATTAATAAAGTACTAACCAGTTGTTTTGGAGCTCGTTGATCTGATTTTGGTTTCCGATTTTTGGTGTTTCTGCAGGGCCTTGAGGTCGTGGACAATGGCTACTTCATCACCGAGGAGAACGTCGGCATGCTCAAGCTCGCCAAGGAGGCCAACAGCATCCTGGTCCGTTAGTTTGTCTGACGAGTCGATCGATTCTTTCGTGTTGAAATCACTAATGATCTCGTGAGCTAACTGTGCTTTTTTTTTGTTCATTTGTCGAGCAGTTTGACTACCGGATCCCGCTGGCTGGGACGGACACGTGCAGCGCGCAGGCCGTGTCCGACAACCACAACGGCATGGTGATGAACGGGCTGCCCATCAGCATCTACGCGCCGGAGACGGTGGGGTGCGCGGTGGTGGACTCGAACGGCTTCTGCGCGGCGGCCACGTCCACCGGCGGGCTGATGAACAAGATGACGGGCCGCATCGGGGACTCGCCGCTGATTGGGTCGGGCACGTACGCGTGCGACCTGTGCGCGGTGTCGTGCACCGGCGAGGGCGAGGCCATCATCCGCTCGACGCTGGCACGGGACGTGGCGGCCGTGATGGAGTACAAGGGCGTCGGGCTGCAGGAGGCCGTGGACTACTGCGTCAAGGAGCGCCTGGACGAGGGGTTCGCCGGGCTTATCGCCGTGTCCAGGAACGGCGAGGTGGCGTACGGGTTCAACTGCACCGGCATGTTCAGGGGATGCGCCACCGAGGACGGCTTCATGGAGGTCGGCATCTGGGAGTGAGCGCGCGCGCGCGCCGCGGTGCGCTCCGATCCGCTAATGCGTGGTCGGAGCTAGTGTGCATGTGGCCATCTTGAGATATCCATGTGGTTCTAGTCTGGGTCGTGGCCTCGTGGGTCTAATGGTTATTGCTTAGTAGCCACCAGTGGATTGGAGATTGGAGGTGGGATCAATAATAATGATGATTATGATGATAATAATTGCCCATGGAAATGATAATGTGAAAAGTTCTATGGCTTCTGAAAATTCTGTTCGTTCTCTTGTCCAGTTATCCCTCTCTCTGAAACCATTATCTTCGGCTTTCTTGTTTGTTCTGCTTAGGCGGCCTTCCCGCTGCTACGAGGATCGACTGAAAACCCGGGGCATTTGGAGGATTGACGAAGTGAAGTATACCTAAATTGGCCAACCTTAATGCATTTCTTTGCTGGTGTAATCGAGTTGTCGCCGGGAACGAATATCCTCCGTGTGCGAAACTTGAAGCATTTCTGAATTTCAACTGGGGAAGACTTGTATGATTCTAAACAAGAAAGGACTGTATTGGCCCATAAACAGCTGGAAATTCTCTCTCTCTCTCTCTCTCTCTCTCTCTCTCTCTCTCTCTGCGTGTGTGTGTGAGAGAGAGAACACTATGGGTTGTACACTTGTACAGTCTTTTCATTGGATAGCCTGCAAAACAAACTTCTGTACAGGCCAACACAACTTCCCCACAATTGGTCGTAAAAAGAAGCCCAACATTTACTGCCTACCGATGCCATATCCATACCAGGAACAGCTGTTGTAACACACACAACCATACATATGACTACAAGTACCTGATATTTATTTATGACCACGGCAAATGTCTGGTACTTGTTTACGACCACGACACACGGCTACGAATACCCGGTACTCACTTAGGACCATGAAACACACGATTACTCCCATGACCACGTGTACTCGACTACGACCACGAGACAAAAGAGTTTTTGTGCCGCGCTCAACTGTGCATTTTCTCTCAGTTTTCTTATCTAATTTATAGGATATGAATACAAAGCAAAAGCTAAACTTATTTCCTATTCTTGCCCTATGATTCGCTTCAACCGTGCCATCCCACATCCAGCGAAACTATAGCTCCACTAACTAGCAGACTAAACGAGAATCACGACCATGACGTGAACATGAGCACGTCTCAGGCCACTAGCTTTGACAAAGTGCAACGGGCTTAAATCCAACAAATCACCCCAAGCCTATTGCCCAGGATTCACCTCAACAACATCGACCTTCTGTCTCATCTCAATAAACTTGACTCGCCCAAGCGCCTTGGTGAGTATATCACTGAGTTGTCCATCCATCCTGATATGGTCGACGTCCACCTTGCCATCTTCAATGCATTTACGAATAAAATAAAAGCGAGTGTCGATATGCTTACTCCATTCATGATGCACTGGGTTCTTGGTTAGTGCGATGGCTGATTTGTTATCTACCAAAAGCTTTACCATCTTCGGTGCTTTCCCGACCAGCTCGCCATACAGTCGGCTCAGCCAAACATCCTGGCATGCTGCCATTGCCGCCGCGATGTATTCAACCTCACAGGCAGTGGCGGAGGGAGGGGAGGCCAGCAGGGGCCATGGCCCCACCCAATGTTCTGCCAGCATAGTGTCAAACCCGAGCAAATATTTATCTACACCTCCCTCTCTTTCTCTTTATTTTTGGCAAGGAAAATATCTCTGTGCATATCGTTGTAAGGATATCAAGCTGCTATGGTATTCTTTTTCAAGTCTTCCAGTACTAAAGCAACATGGTAGATCCAAACGCATGGTTGCTTGATTCCTCTAAGTACTGCAATGATTGATTACATTCGTTTGTAAGTCCCAAGAGTCCCAGTCAGGCTGTGTGTTTTTCCTTGCTTTGGATTAGGGACCCATTGACTATTGGTGTCAATCAGACAGCTCTGATTTAGTGAGGGAATCTTCATTTCACAGTCCAATAACTATCATGAACGAGTAATTCCATTTCATTTCCTCTCGTCTTTTCTACGTCACTAAGCGTGGGCGAGAAAACGATCCCAAAGGAACCAAATTTCCCTTTTGTAGGAGTTTGCAGAATGTGAAATGGGTTTGTTTAATTTTCCATGTCTCAAATTTATTTCATAATAACTTACATTGAAAAGGAGATTGCAATGGAGTTTACGACGGATGAACTTATTGATGACTTCGATGCAATTCAGACGCACAGAGCAAAATTTAATTGAAACATGTTAGTTCCTTTAACCATTTATGCTTATCGTTATATTTTTCATCGCAAAATTGTCATAGCATGCATAATTAATGATTTAATAGAGATTTTGGTGTTTCAATATATGATCGAATCCTACACACACACACAGATATATATATATATATATATATATATATATATATATATATATATATATATATATATATATATATATATATATACACACTATACTATATGTATTTGCTTATCCGGCCCCCACTATATATAATTCCTGGCTCCGCCCCTGCTCACAGGACAAGAGCACAATGACCTTCTACTTCTGGAATGTCGAAGTGATCACACTAGTGCCAAGGAAGAACACAACCCCAGTAGTACTCTTGCGATCATCGATGTCATCGGCAAGGCCACTGCCGCTAAACCCCACCAGTGCAGAAACTTGCGTTCCCACCTTCTTGTAGCGCAGGATCTGCTTCACTGCTGCCCAATGTGATGTAGCTGGCGCCTCCATGAATTTACTCATGATCCCAACCGTGTAGGTGATGTCGGGCCTTGTATTACAGAGGTATCGCAGACTCTCGACGATGCTTCAGTACCGTGTTGCTCAATTGAACTATTCTATGTATGATAAAGAATTATATGCTTTAGTTTTTGTTCTTAAAACTTGATAATATTATCTTTGGCCAAGAGAATTCTTATTCATTCTTGTCATGAATCTTTGAAGTATTTGAGAGGTCAAACTAAATTAAACGTAGACATGCTAAGTAGGTTGAATTTATCAAAAGTTTTCCAAATGTTTTGAAATATAATAAAGGTAAAGAGAATATGGTTCCTGATGCTTTGTCTAGAAAAAAACATTCTTTTAACCCAATTAGGAGTACAAGTGCTTGGTTTAGAGGGTATAAAAGAATTGTATGATTTCGATAATGAATTTTTAGCACCATATGAAGTGAATTTTTAGCACTATATGATAAGTGCAAAGATGGCAAAGGATGAGAGAAATATCATGTGCATAAGGGATATTTGTTTGGAGCTAACAAGCTATGCATTCTAGATTCATTCGTACGTTTGCTCTTGTTGCAAGAATCGTATTCTAGAGGATTAATGGGACATTTTGGACGATAGAAGACCCTCATGATGTTAGCCGATCACTTTTATTGGCTTAAGATGAGATGTGACGTCGCAAGGTTTGTGCAATGTTGTGTGACATGCCATAAGCTAAGTCTAAACTTAATCCACATGGTTTGTATGCTTCACTTTGTATTTCTAGTATTCCATAGGAGGATATTAGTATGGATTTTATGTTGGGATTACCTAGGTCTAAGAGGAGGAGAGATTCGATTTTCCTAGTTGTGGATAGGTTTTATAAAATAATACACTTTATCCCTTACCATAAGAGTGACGATGCCTCACATGTAGTTAACTTATTTTTTAGAGAGATAGTGAGATTGTATAGCATTTCAAGAACTATTATTTTTTTATCATGACATCAAGTTCATGAGCTACTTTTGAAAAATTTTATGGGTAAAACTTAGGACTAAGTTGTTTTTAATGACTTATCACCCATAAACTGATGGTCAAATTGAAGTAATGAATAGAACACTTCAATGATGTTGAGAACAATAATAAAAAATAATTTAAAAGAGTGAGAAAATTGTTTTCCGTATGTAGAGTTTGCTTACAACATGGCGGTGCGCTCTACTACTCAATTAAGTCCATTTAAGGTGATGTATAGTTTTCAACCAATCACGTCACTTGATTTGCCACCACTTCCACTTTAAGAAAGAGCAAATATAGAGGCATCAAAACGAGTTGAATTTGTAAAGAAAATATGTGTCAAGACTAAAGAAAAGAAGAAGGCACAATACTATATTGAAAGGGCAAACAAAATAAAGAAAATGTTATTTGAACCGGGTGATTTGGTTTGGGTTCACCTTCACAAAGATCACTTTTCGGAGAAGCGTAAGTCCAAGTTGATACCTCATGGTGATGGTCCATTTAAAGTATTGGAGAAGATCAATGACAATGTATACAAGATAGAGCTTCTCGGTGATGACTATGGGGTAAGTGCTACTTTTAATCTTGCTAATTTATTACCTTTCTTTATACCGAAAGACAATATAGAGTCAAAAACAACTCCTTTTTAAAAGAGGGAGGACGATAAGGACATCTTCAACAATTCTACTCTAAGTACACCAATCTAAGATGATATTGGCAATAATAAGCTTAAAGATGTGTACAAAGAACCAATTACACGTACAAGAACTAAGGCGGTTGTTAAATAGGTGAATATGATCCTTCGTGAATTTGATTTACACACTGATACATAATGCCTCTACATTGCTTATTCTTAGGTATATAGGTAAAAAAGCACAAAAAGATGAAGACGTCACTAAGAAGGAGAGGGAGGCCGGGGACACAAAAGAAGTACGTAAGGATACAACCACCACATACATGCAGCAATGCAATGGAGCTCTGTGCCCTGTGGATGCAGTTTAACTTGCATGCTTTAATTGAACCGAAGCCAAAGTGGGCCGGGTTTGTATCTAGTTATTTTGGGCTTAAGGCATTAGGAGCCTGTTGGCCTAACTTGATTGTGTGGACATGGACCTATTCAGCTGTGTACACGTGAGAGCCGAGTAAGTTGGACTCGAGCCGTGTTTGCGTTTCTACATGGCTAAAAGCTAATTAGTGTTTAGATTAATTAGGGATTAAGAGTTTGGGTGCAGCTCGATTACAGGATGGCTATATATTGAGCCGTGCGCCCTGATATTTAGACGGACGCCATTTTTTTTCCAGATATCAATATACTCTTGATTCTAGAATTTAAGTAAACATTGTCCCTTACTAAAATAGAGAGTTCCAATCTGATGTGTCATTCCATTGTTCTTATAATTTTCTTTGGTTATTGCAAGAGAACGTCTACTTTGCATGGCGAGTGGACAAGAATCAACTCGTATTGTTGGACGAATTCAAGTGTCACGGTTTTTGGCTACCGATACTGTTGTTAGCGCCATTCGGTTCGTTAGATTTCATGGATTCTTCATCAATAGTCACACTAGTTACTATAAAAAACGATCCTACATCACGAAGATCGTACGCCCACATCAAAGCTCGATCCGACTCGCTGTCGTTTGGATCGAGCCAGGTTTGGTCGGATCCACACACCGTTCAGCCAAATCTGGCCGGATCGACGGCGACGAGCACAGATGACATGTGAACCTACTTTAGAAAAAAAATTATAAATAATTTATGTTGTGAATTGTGCTAGAGACAACTTACTAAAGATATTGGGTGGGGTTTTTTTTTTGGAGTGTGTCTTTGGTCTTGACTTATGGTTTTTTAATTCTAGTTGCTCGCGAGAAACAGTACGTACACGAAAATAGTCATATGTGATTTTAGCCGGTATAGCTGAACTCGGTACACTGTCTACTACAGTATATCTGAAGACCCCGTCTTAAAAAATACATCATTTAAAAATTATCTACTATAGTAGAAAATGATAAGGCAAAGTCAAAAAGAATTCAGCCGTTGTTCCTAAAGAAGGTGCCGCTCTAGATATTAAAGACCGTGGTTGTCTCAACTCACATGTTGTACATGGCCTGAACCAGAGTTCACGATTCCGTTTCGACCAGGACATGCTTCGCATTGGCAACCCAATTTGAGAGCACCTTTATTCCGTCTCTGCATGCATACGCCTCTGTTAACTAGCTAGACGGGGTAGCTAGGGAGATACGCCCTATTGGGAGATACATGAGCTGATGAGCATGTTTGGTTTATTGGTTAGCTTGGCTTTGGAACTAACTAGACAAAGGCCTTTTATGAGTCTGTTCTTTTCGGCTGCGGCTTATAGTTTTTGGCTGAAAATTTTGAATTATGGCTGTTTACGGTACAGATTACGGAGAGATAGATACTCATTTGCGATTTTAGCTGATACAGATGTTAGGCTTTTAATGTGTAGATCGTTTAACTTGTAAACTCCGTCTTGAGAAAATACTCCGTTTGAAAGTTAAGTACTGTAGCAAAAGCCAAAAGCCACTGACTTTTAAGGTAAAGAACAGGCCCTATACTCAATACTATTAGTCCTTTTTTTGTATAAAAAATATTGGTCTTGCAGTTAACTTCAACGTCCACTCCGAGCAAACTCAACCGACAAATCCATGACCGAAAGATTGGGCCAGCACCGAAAGCGTGTTCCCTATCTAGTATAGGGAATACTCAAACAAGACATCTTTGTTGACATTAGCCTCAAGAACTGAATTGAATTTGGTCTAAAGTTATGTTGGTAATCCTGTTTTTTTAGCTACATCTTATAATTTTTAATATAATTTATTAGTCTAATAAATAATAATTGTTTAAAAACCAAAACTAAAAGACAGCTAAAAAACTAAAAAGAAAAGGTCGCAGTGTAGGACTAGAAGTAGATCAGTGACTGTTCAGCGGTTTTTTAGACTACACTGTTTAGTACTTGGCATTGGTCATCCGGACAAGGTGCAGATGACCGAAAAGCCCAGCCCACCTAAGCTGAAATGTCATAAATCGCGCGCTCGAGCGACGGCTCCTCTCCGACGGCTCGCGGGTCGTCGTCCATGTGATGGTTTCCGTTCTGTGACCGTCGTCTACACGCGACGGCTTCTCCTCTCTCCCCTAGGGGACTATTGGAGACGCTCTCATCTCTCGGAGACGCTTTCATCTATCGGAGACGCTTGCAGCAAGACCACTGGCGCGGATATTCTGTCGGACGCTTTCGTTCCTTGCGATTCTCCTCCGTGTTCGTCTCTGGGTCTGCATCCAAGAATATCCTCTTCCTTCCTTCTCCTGCATCCACTTTTACATTTCCTTTTATAGACTCGAGTGGGGCCATAGGTGCCGTATACAGCTCCAACATAGTGTTGGTTGCGCCGTTTAAATCGGAGATAAGATTTCAATTGAGACAAGATTCCTGATTGGCTACGGATTAGTTGCCTTTTGGGACTCTGCTTTCATATTGGATATTTGTTAAGCATTATCTCCAATTGGATGATGATACAATGCCACCATGCCTTGTTGCTGCTGATCCACAACCGCGGTCAAACTACATAACGTGGTCGAACCGGTCTGCTCGACGTAACACGGCCAAGATGCGTGATCGAAAGTAGTACTTGATACCCCAAGTGATTGTAAATGTAGTCGTGCCGGCTAAATATGGTCGTATCGGTCTGATCAATACAATGTAGTCATAACTGAAGTGCGTGCTTGACACCCAGGTGGTCGAGGATGTGGTCGCAAGAATGTGGTCGTAGTGGGTGCTCGAGCAGACGTGGTCGTAACAGCTGGTCGACACAATGTGACACAACATGGTCATATCAGCTGGTCAACACAGTGTGGTCATGGTCGAAGAACAAGCTCGACATCCATGTGGTCGAAGACGTGGCAGCACCAACGTGGTCGTAAAACGTGCCATATTGTACTATGTGGTCGATGAGCCATGATCGAGCAGTCGATAAGCCATGGTCGAGCGGAGCACACGTAGAACACTATGTGGCCATCAAAACATGGTTGTATTAGCATGATCATCATAGCGTAGCCGACACATATAGTCGAATATCCACAAACTTGGGATGATCTTGGCACATATATTTCATGGTCAGCTCTGGACTTGCAGCCATATGAGGCGCAATACGTCGACTATACACCAACAACTTGAGGACCAAGTCGTGCGTCATTTCATGGCCCGAACTTAAGCAATTTGAATCTTAGACCGTACATGCATGTATTGAAACTTCCTCCCTAAACATACACCTTGGTACTTTGACTTAAAATATTTATACAAAAACTCATCAAACAAATGCCCCCCGCCAAGTTAAGTTTGATGTGCGAAGCGAAGCAAGCTTAACTTGGCGACACTACTTTAGAAATGAAATAGGCGCCCAATTTTATGATAGCCATAAGTGTGTCCGAGTGCTTATTTGCAGTCGTACTTGATCGGTTATTGTAGCACTCGATCGGTTATTGTAGCAATTAATATGTCCATATGCGTTGCCAGCTCTGCTCAATCAATGAGTGCTATAGTCCTTAATGCTATGTGATCAGTTGGCCGAAGCATCACGTGATCGGGCGGCGGCTCCGACGTAAGCTGAAATGTCATAAATCGCGTGCTCGAGCGACGGCTCCTCTCCGAGAGCTTGCGGGTCGTCGTTGGTATGTTGGTTTCCGTGCTATGACCGTCGTCTACACGCGACGGCTTCTCCTCTCTCCCCAAGGGACTATTGGAGATGCTCTCATCTCTCGGAGACGCTTGTAGCAAGACCATTGGGCGGATATTCTGCCACTCCCTAGAAGGAAGTGTCAACTTGTCAGTTTTCTCTCTGCCTTAATGGAACACGCTAGCCTGGTCAAAATTTTCGTAAATGTGTCAATTGTTTGTACAGCACCAGTTACGTCGGCTTACTAGTGCTTTTCTCTTTTTTTGAAGACTGACTGTCAATTGCTTGTTGTAACGGGCTTTCAAGCACCTCCCAATAAAAACCTTATGCCCCGTGTTCGCCCTAAACAAAGACGGGAGTAGGCTCGACTAGCTTGTACGCTCTGAGAGATGACGATTTCCATCTCTTCTTCCCGACGAGCGACGATCGGAGCACTCACGATTCAGCTCCTGGTGACAACACTAGCAGGACCAGTAGCCCTGCCTGGTTGCCCGGAAAGCTGTGGTGGCATACGTGTGCCGTACCCTTTCGGCATTGGCCAGGGCTGCTTCCACGAGGGCTTTAACCTCACCTGCGACGATACGCAGCACCCACCGAAGCTGTTCCTAGGCCACGGCATGGAAGTGCTCGGCATCTCCTTGCTGGACAGCACGGTACGCGTCCGCAGCAAAGTTTTGCTATCAGGCACTCCAGATGCAGAGTTCAACGTCTCATGGTCTGGCCCGCCGGCCACCTGGCCCTTCACCGTGTCGGCCACGTACAACTGGTTCGTGGCCTTCGGTTGCAACATCGTGGCGCAGCTCATCCCCCGCGACACGCTCGGCTCGGGCAACTACGCCAGCTCCTGCGCCGCCATATGCGTGGACGGCACGCAGGATCTTACCAGCACCTCGTGCTCGGGGACCGGCTGCTGCCGGACGTCCATCTTGTCGGACCTCTCTTCGTACGGCATCCATGTCATGCCTCTGGCCATGCCAAATTCTATCGGTCGTTCCTCGAGCGATACTGCCGTGTTCATAGTTGATCAGGACTGGTTAAGCAGAAACGAATACAAGATGCTGAAGAGCTATTTCGGGGATCCCTATTTCGGGGGGGATCCCTCTTCTCCACCTAGTTTCCGTAAAACCATGGTTCAGAGTGTTCCGGTGGTGTTGGAGTGGTGGTTGGATTTAATCAGCGATGAGGACATGTTCGCCTTCAGATCTATTGGCCCGAATTCTTCCGACTGGGGATGCCTAAGCTCAAACAGCTTTAGCTATCTTGTTGGTGGAAATTATGACCGAAGGCGGTGCAACTGTTCGGGAGGATACGAAGGCAATCCTTACATTGCCAGTGGATGCCAAGGTATTAATGACCACTTTCTCCGTTTGCTTGCGTAGTTGCGTCGTTTTTAACAAGGGACCAGGGACCATGTTCTCCTTGGGACCTTAGCAAGAATTTTAGTGATTTCATTCAATGTTTTGAGGCCTGAGCAGTACTTTCAGCATACTAAGAGCATCTCCAACAGTATGAGCTAGTTACTAGCTCTAAGATAATTTCTCCAATAGTACTAACTTTTAGCACATAGCTCTAACATAAATAGCCTCACATGACACTCTAACATAATATTGGAATGTGTGTATGAGACTAGCTCTTGATCAAGAGATAGCTTTTCTCTCTCTTCTATTAAAATATGAAATAATATGCTTAGAGCTAACTCATAAGTCACTATTGGAGATGCTCTAATAGATCTATATATATATTAAGGCCAGTCTCAGTGGATGTTTCATGTTCCAGTTTCCAACACACTCATATTTTAGAAACAGTACAGAAGAGTTTCATCCCCATGAAACTCTCTCTACTCCCATGAAACTTTTATCATCTCTCTTCATCAATACAGTGCCATGTCAGCGTATTTAATGCCCATGAAACTCCATGACACCTCCACTGAGACTGGCCTAAGAAGCAGCATTGTGTTTTTGATCGTATTAAATGCCTCTGCTATTTCAACGTTGTAATCCATCTCTTTCAGATATCAACGAGTGCGAACAGCCAAATGTTTATCCGTGCCACGGAACCTGCATCAATATGCCCGGGACGTACCGATGCTCGTCTATTATTAGCCTTCGAGGTACAAGTATACTTAGACAACTCACTCGGAATAAGATTCTCTTTGAATACGACTAAGGAGTAAGGACCACATGAGAAATCAGTTTTACCCCTAAAATAATTCTGTTTTGAAATATGAAAATGTAGTGCTCCTACATTCTTCGGCTTCGAAATTATTTGTCCCGAATGCTAACTGAAAGCAACGCTTGGTAGACCGTTCAGAAATGGACAACAAAAGGATTAATTAAAAAATTGCAAGAGTGCAGTGTTTTTCGGCAGTAAACCATGTGTCCTGGTACAAAATACATCCAAGATAGTGCTCTTACAAACGAATATCCCAACAATACTTCTGCCATAGAACAGTCGAGTAATTTGAAACTTTCGATTGAGCACCAAGGAAAACATTTTCGGTTAAGAACAAATATTCGGATCCCTCTGAGAAATCCGAAATTTAGAAATTTCAAAAATTTTGGTTTTTCAGAAAATTCTATCGAAAAATTCAAAAATACAGTTTGAATCCAAGAAATTCAAATAAATTTCAAGCTTACCCATCTCTTGATGACGCCAGAGGCCACATCCCCCCTCCCTTGCCAGCGCCGCCTCCCCCCTTCCCTTCCCTTGCGAGCCAGTAATGAAGATTGGTTGGGCTGGAGGGTTGATGGGCCGAAAAACTTTAAAACGGGCTGAAATTTTTATTCGAATTGGGCTTTTTCGGAGTGGGCCAAAAAAAACTGAAATTCATGAATTTCGCCGAATTTCGGCCGAAAATGATTTCCCTGTTGAGCACAGCAGTTTGATTGTTAAAGTGCATGCCGCTTATACTATATTCTCAATCTTTACGTTTGTTTTCTTCAGGTTTAATTACCATAATAGCAATCAGTGCGGGTTTTGGCCTACTGTTCTCACTCCTGGGTGTTGCCAAAGTCACCAAGAAACTCAAGCAACGAAGAGCCAAGAAGTCGAGACAAAAGTTTTTCATGAAAAACCATGGATTGCTTCTCCAACAGCTGATATCTTCAAGCAAAGATATAGCCGAAAGATTGAAGATTTTCAGCTTGGAAGAACTAGAGCAAGCAACGAACAAATTTGACCAGAATCGCATACTTGGTGGCGGCGGCCACGGCACTGTCTACAAAGGCATCTTATCTGATCAACGTATTGTGGCCATCAAGAAGTCTAAAATTGTGGTTCAAAGGGAAATTGACCAGTTCATAAACGAGGTTGTCATACTTTCGCAGACTAACCACAGAAATGTGGTGAAGCTCTTTGGTTGTTGCCTCGAGACAGAAGTACCTTTACTAGTGTATGAGTTCATATCAAATGGAACTCTCTCACATCATCTTCATGGCCAAAGTGAGATCCATTTGTCATGGAAAGATAGACTGAGGATTGCATTGGAAACTGCAAGGGCCGTTGCATATCTACACTCTGCCGCTTCCATATCAGTGTTGCATAGAGATATCAAATCCGCAAATATACTACTTACTGATGCTTTAACAGCAAAAGTATCAGATTTTGGAGCTTCAAGGTCAATTTCAATTGATGAGACTGGAATACTTACAGCCATCCAAGGAACGTATGGTTACCTTGATCCTGAATACTACTACACTAGTCGACTCACGGAGAAGAGCGATGTTTACAGCTTTGGTGTCATCCTAGCAGAGCTACTGACAGAGGTGACACCAGTTTTCTCTTCTCACTCATCAGAAGCCACAAGCCTAGCATCATACTTTGTGTCGCTGATAAGAGAGAACCGCTTGTCAGATATTCTAGATTTACAAATTGTCGAGGAGGGAGGGGCTGAAGATGCTGAGGTGGTTGCAACGCTCGCAGAAGCATGCTTAAGCTTAAAAGGCGAAGAAAGGCCTACAATGAGGCAAGTAGAGACTACACTTGAAGATGTGCAAAGCTCAAAGGTCCATGTCAGTTCTCAGACCACACGAGTTAGCCCGAATGTACTAAAAGATCAGTTATACAAGGGCAGCAAAGGCGGTGAAGGAACTAGACAATACAGCTTGGAGCAAGAGTTCCTTCAGTCATCTGAAATTCCAAGATGATGTTGTTTCTTCAAAAAAAAAAAATCCAAGATAATGTTGCTTCCATTGTAGAAAGGTTGTACGAGTTTATTAGTTAATAGCTATTACTTCTACTTGTTTGGGTGGATTTGGATTTGTTGCGTTCATAGCCGATCGGGAGTGGTTCAGTGCAAATAAAGTTATGCTGCAAAAGAGCTGCTGCTCACCCAATCGGCAAGTGATGGTTAACTATTAAGTATTAACTGTGATCCCGGCGGTGTTGGACTGGTTGTTTTAATGATCTTCCCTTCTATTAATCATCTATTTATATATAAGTACAAAAGTAAAAACATTTTCACATATGAATACTAAACATCAACAGAAACACAACTATCTCAATAGAAACACAATTGCTCCACTTCGACTTCCACTCAAGTAGCCATGCAGTCATATTGATGAAGCCATACAGTCCTCTAATGATATGTAAGCTGAAGGAGCAATAAGATTACTTCAACAAAGCACTCCCTAATCTTATTGATCTCAATGAGGAACCTTGTGCACTTGCTTAACTTCGATGAGTCCAATCTTTGTGCATAACTCCTGAAACTTGACGCGTCCCAACGCCTTCATCAAGATGTCTGCGAGCTGCTCGTCGGTGCTGATGAACTCGACCTCAACTTTCCTACTCTCAATGAACTCCCAAATGAAATGATATCTCATATAAATATGTTTACTTCAGTCATGAAAAACAGTATTCTTGCTGAGGGAAATGATATCTCATATCAATATGTTTACCTCAACGCACGGCATGGGAACCCTGGCACGTGGCGCGCCGCACCGCGTGCCCATACCCAACCATGCTGCACGCCGTTCACGCCACTTACCGATCTGGGAGGCGGCAAGTTAGAGTGACCGTGCGTCCTCCCCGCGGCTTCGGCGCCGGCTTGGTCTTGGACCTGGGATTTGATCTCGACCTATTCTGAAACTATATCAGGCATGAATTCACTTACTCTGATGTCGTTAACAATTCGAACTCTTTCCGACTACATAATATTTTCAGCGGAACACCAGTTTCAGATCGCAAGAGTCGGTCTCCAGTCCAACACTGAACGCCATGCTGTTGTTCTTGAACCCACCCATACTCTAGTGTTATTGATTGCCTTGGTATCAATGTGTCATGTATAGCAGTTGGAGACCCAGAGGCAGAGTCTATACCTACCGCCTGCCAGACAGCCACGTTCTTCCCATACAAAACGTACAAGTGGGCGTAGAACGTGCCAAACAGCCACGACAATAGTAACTAAAATTAACGTGCAAATGGGCACCTCCTTACAAGACCGCGATATTCTTCAGATCCAGAACTGAATTTAACGACTACCGTGAAAATCGTGCATGTTGGCCCATCATATTGCATAACACGGGTGCATGAGCAATTGAGCATATATATGCCCGTTCAAACGAGCAGACATGCTTCCTAAATTCATTTCTTGAGCTGTGTTTAATCGTTTATTATCATCATCATCATCATTATAAAGAACCAACAAGTCAATGCTAATCTTCTTTGATGCAGAGAAAGATAGATCTGAGATATGTATCTGCATCGATGAGACCTTCTCCAATCAGAATTCAGAAAGCATGCACAACGTTGGTTGGGAGTGGGCACTGAAGCGACCGCTGAACCCGATTGCACGGAGCGGATAACGACTAGAGAAAACAGCGTTGGTTACGTACTGCGCATGAGAACAAGCAACACCTTTGTTTCTGTCGTACATGTCGCGCGCCTATCCTATCAATTATCATACATCCCACTTGGCCGAAGTCACATGGAACCAGTCCATTACAAGTTTTAAACTCGTCCAATTGTTCGGACGAAAGGCATCATAGATCAGAAGAAGGAATCAGAACAGGGACATTAGTTAGCCGGTTGTATAAATAGGGGAGCAGTACACGAGGCAAGGAAGGAAAGGAACATAACAACACACACACACACACAGAGAGAGAGAGAGAGAGAGAGAGAAGCTAAGCTAAGCTAACATGGGCCTGCTCCTGTTTCTTCACATCCTTCTGGTCACGGTGATGGCAAGAGCTCCTACGACCCAAGCATGGGGCAAGCAGGGCCACTACATGGTGTGCAAGATCGCCGAGGTAAAAGAGCACGAACCCAGCAAAGACATTGTTAATTTGTTTGATTAGCTATCGGAGACGTTGGAGAGAGAAGCTGATTGATGGAATCGAAACCTTGCAGAGCTTCCTGACGAGCGAGGCCTCGACGGCGGTGAAGGACCTCCTGCCGGGGTGGGCCGGCGGCGAGCTCGCGGAGACGTGCTCGTGGGCGGACAACCAGCGCTTCCGGTACCGGTGGTCGAGCCCCCTGCACTTCGCCGACACGCCTGGAGACTGCAAGTTCAGCTACGCCCGTACGTGCGCGCGCTCCCATACTCTGAACTAGTTCGAAGATCGAATCTTCTGTCTTACGAATAATAGAGAAATTTAAGTCTCACAGAATAATAAAAAAGAAAAATAGGATAATTTTTATTGATATAATTAAACTATAACTTATTCTTAATAAGCAATTATAGAAAAAAATGCTACATGTACTAATACGAAATAATCCTGCTAATGTTTTTCTCCTTTATCTTTTTTTCCCTCTTCCGTGCAAGCAAGACTTAAGTAGCGCCAAATAGGTGCCAGTTGCCTTCGTGAAGTGGCGCCTTATCGATTCCATCCAATCTATTATTATCAGTGAGAGATACCTATTCAATAACCGTCAGCCGGTTATTGTCAGTGAGGAAGAACTTTAGTAAATAACCATAAAACGGTTGTTGTTATAGGCACAAAGATAAACGCCATGCGGTTGAAGGGAATATAAACGCATGTGTTCTATGACTTAATTACATAAGACATCGTTCAAAAAGAGGCTCACATATTGGGTTACAGAGTTTTTGAGTAGTGGCTAGTCAGGTGGATAAACAGTAATTCTTTGATCAGAGGGTATTCGAGACATGCTTTAATATAAACCATTATAACATTGATATAAGAGCTTTGATTGCTTGCTAAAGTGGCTCTTTAACGGATTGCCCGTACATTCCATACATTAAGGCGTAATTTGTCTTAGAGCTGATGGTTAACTAGAGACTCGTATCATGTCATGACACGTTGCTATGCGTGCCGTATGTTCAGCTGTTCACCCGCAGCAACCGGCGTCTGGCTAGCGGTTAAGAGTTCTGGTGAAAAGGGCTTGGGCAAATCTTCCACCTTTGAAGGATCTTTCAGGGAATATTACCGTTCGGTGCAGGAGTTATTGGGTAACTTGTGTTGGATTTCTAAAATTATATTTTAGTTTTTATATAGTAACTAACTTTTAAATAGAGTATTTTTTTAAATGAAGTCTACAAATTAATTGTAGTATACACTGTAGCGATTTCATTTATATCGATCAAACCGTACGCGAGTTTCTGTTACTGTATACTCTATCACGAATAGTCTAAAAACCATAAAATATAACTAAAAACCATAAACGGAAGTTAAAAAAAAAGAACAGACTTATTAGTTCGTCAAGTCGGATGGGACTGACCTGCCAATCTGGAGACGAAGCGTCCGAGTTTTGGTTGCTTGTTCGATTGGACTAGGAAGTTAGGCTTGCGTCTCCGCCATAGGTGGCATGCATGTTATTGTGTTATTTTGCTGAGCAGAGATGTCTGATAAATGTTGCTGTCAATCTGATGAACTGATGCAGAATTCGTGCACCATCATGGCAGTTAAACAGTTAAAGTTTTCATAAGAAGAGCCAGACATAGAATAAGAACAAACAAAAGTCCAACGCAAACCGTATCAGAGATTCAGGATCTATCTTACACTGATGTATAGTATGCACTGAACTTTGGAAGATGACTTTACCCCGATCGGTTGGGCTTCAGCTTCTGGCTTCCGGCTTTTTTTACTATTCATAAATTTCGTTTTTTTTAAGTTTTGGCTTTTTGTTGAGCTTTTTTGCCAGTTCTTTTTTCTCGTATGTATTTGTATTATACGTAATGAGCTAACATATTTTTTATATTTTTAAATTTTTTTAAATTTAATTATGCTAAATAAGCATCTGTCAGCTACAGTGTTTTTTCCAGCCAGCTACAGTGTTTTCAACCATAAGCCACAAAAAAAAAAGTCCAACTCATCACCACGAGATAGGTCTGATGGTATTATTTTTTTAATAGGGGACTGCCACGATACAAAAGGAGAGAAGGATAGGTGTGTTGTTGGAGCAATTAACAACTACACTGCCGCGCTAGAAGACTCATCAAGTCCATGTAAGCATCATCAGTCATATCATCGTTCCTTGATGTAAATATCATGTTATTCCGGTATGCATTAAGCGTTATATGTACTGAGCACGCAGCATCTTACATGGTTACCTATGCTGCTATCAGTTGATCCGACAGAGAGCCTGATGTTCCTTGCCCACTTCGTCGGCGACGTCCACCAGCCTCTCCACTGCGGCCATACTGCCGATCTGGGCGGCAACACCATCGTTGTCCATTGGTACAGAAGGAAGAGCAACCTTCACCATGTACGTAAAGTGCAATGACAGAATCAAATAAATTGACCATTGCTTCGTTTTGTTCTCTGTTTACAACTTGAAGGTATACCAAGAAAGATGATATATACATGGTACTGTAACTTACTTTTTTGTTGTTCTAGGTATGGGATGTGAACGTTATCGAAACAGCCATGAAAGATTTCTACAACGACGACCTATCCACGATGATAGAGGCCATCAAGCTGAACATTACTGTAAGTTCTGCACTGCACTGTCTTGCATTGAATGTATTACTTCAGATTTCGCCTTGTTAGTAGAAAGTTTTGATCCATTTTTTGTCCTACAGGAGGTGTGGTCCAATGAAGAGAAGAAGTGGGAGACGTGCCGTAGCCGAACAAAGACTTGTGCTGACAAGTAAGCTCGTTATCTGCATGGATCCAATCCAACTAAACTTTAATCTTCAGAGGCTGACAGCTGAAAGCAAATGCAGGTACGCCCAGGAGAGTGCAGAACTGGCTTGCGACGCGTACGAGGGTGTTGAGCAAGACTCCACCTTAGAAGGTAGTAGATTATAAAGAATAAACTAATTACTTTTGTAATCTTAATGATTGGTTTGTGGTTCCATTGGAAAAACTGTGATGTGACCCTCTTGAAATTAAACTGCAGATGACTATTTCTTCTCTGCGCTGCCGCTTGTCCAGAAGCGAATTGCTCAAGGAGGTGTGCGGCTTGCTGCAATACTCAACCGGATCTTCAGTGGGAACAGCAGGCTGCAGAGCAGTTGATCTAATAGAAATTAAACAAGAAAAGGGAAACGAACCTACAGTCTGAGTTAGAATAAGACTATCCTGTGTGACCACGTTAACTTCAGCAATTACGATCACCAATAGATGTATTTTCCATTCATCAAAGCAGCTTAGATTGCTACAGTAAAATTGCCATTGCATTGTGCCCATATATTTCTGTCTTATTTTCAGAACGAAGTATGACCAAATTAAGGCGAAAACAAACAAAAAGTGAAAAGAGAAGAAAAAAAATACCGATATACTAACTTCATGGTTATTCAGTTACCTCAGAATTACTACATGCGTTTACAACGACGAAGTAATAGTAAACTCGATTAATTGGTGATTGTTTTAAGGCAAGTCCTTGACAAACATCACCCTGTTCCTATCACACATACATTATTGTATCAGCACGAACAAAGTCAACAAGCCAAGTATAGAAATCGGAGTTGCTCCATCCCTTTCAATCGCATTTCTTCTCACGTTCATGTTCACATCACGCGCCATAGGCAATGAGACGGCTGACTACCTCGTCCTCATCCCACAAACAAGGGGGATTATCCCCAACTAAGTTGAAAAATGACTAAATCACTTATTGATGAGCGCAAATATTGTGAAAGCCAAGGTTTATGTTTATATATGAAATCGCAATTAGATTCTTGATTCCATAGTTTTCTGCAACAGTCTGAACTGCATCTTTCTTCTTGATTGTATTTTGTGCAGAGGTACCTACGGTGACAAATGTTACGCAACACAAGACTGCGCCGACAAGTTATCGTCGAGGAATTAAATAGAAATACGAAGGACCAGTTCATAACTACCTGATCGGATCTTTTATTTCATCGATCAATGCTACATTTGCTTTGGACCAAAGAAACAGATAATGACATCAAAGATAGCTGGGCAAAAGAAAGCATAAACAAAGCAAACTCGGTAGTCAGGGTGTTCTACTTGTCCGTGTTTTGCGATCTCCTCATTTATGCTGAAATAATTTATTCCATCAAAACAAAAGATCGTTGCCAACGCCTGACATCAAAACCAGTTGGATAAGTTAGCTTGTACTTTCAGCGACGGCCAAGTGCATACCCAGCTAACATCTGTGCAAAATAAATTGTGGCCATAATCATCAATAGAGCAAAATCATATTGGCAAAAATAGAAGTAAATAGATATTATTTATAAACTATGATCGTCTACAGGTTCAACAATCAAACTCCCATACAGCAGCAAGCAAATTAAAAGTTTAAAACTGAGAAGCTACTCATATAATTATGTCCGTAGACGAGCTCATATGTCCATGGAAGGGGAAACGCTACATTTATCCTTTCCTTACCTATATGTTACAGATAAAATGAAGGGTCCATAACTTCTCAACTCCAAATCCGGTAGGAAAACAGAAATCAGAGCTCCAAAAACAACGTCAATACAAGTAAAAAGTGAATGCAAACTCCTTCCAAATAAATACTCGAACAACAAGATCAAGTTAACCAATGAAGCCAAGGTTCAATCTTCAGCAGAAGATCAGTGAAAGTGCAATGTGGATTGTAAACTTCTAGCATTGCTCTTGGAACAAAATGCTGAGAAGGTGATGTCATAAAAGCTTCAGACCGCCAGTGACATCATCAACCATGTCAGCCGGCCCTGGTAGAATCAACGCCAAAATATCAGTTCACCGCAAGTACTGAAAATCATGATACACTAGAAATTGCATGTGGCTTACCAAGAATAGCCATAACTGTTCTTGAATCTACAGAAAGGCAAGACAAAATGATATTAATCCAAGTCAACAACAGAAAAAATTAAACTGGTGTCAAGAAAATCACATATATGAAGATCGAAAAACTCACTTGGTGCAATCTGTGTTCTTCCAGCATCAATGGTTATGTGGGTTGGCAGATTCAAAGACTTTGCTCTGCCCTGCATCCGAAAGTAAATTTTAACGTGATGGATAAGGAATATAAGTATTAAACATCACAAAAGAATGATAAGCATGTTCTAGAGAAATTAAAACCTTGTTTTCTTTTTGTTTTAAATACGGTAAGAAATTAGCTAAAAGATTTCTCTAAATGGAGGATATAGGGGATGAGGCCAAGTACAAATCAAATATTCCCTTTTCAAGGGAAAAAAGGTAAAGCAATGCTATTCCTGGAGACTTTTCAGAATAGGGCATATACTCCTATAAAAAAATTCCAGTTATTTCAAACAGTAATATATTAATATTCCTGGTACTCGAGCTCATCCGACTATTGTCGGAAAGTAGCTTTTTATAACTCACTGCTAACTGATTGGTAAGAGCAAAATGTTTCCTGAGTCCTGACTTTGTTTTTGTACATGTGGTCTCTTTTTCTGTGTTATTATCTTTTCATATCCCCAAGGTAGTTTCAAGATTAACGAGTCAACATGCAACAAGGTAGAATATTTACTTGTAAAACAAGCATATCTTCCTCGCTTTCTATTTTCACAACCACCTTAACTTGGCCACACCTCTCCCACCTGCAAAAGATGAAAATCATAATGAAAAACGGTTCCATTTTTGTTATCTCTGTGTAGTGCCAAGACATTTTATTATACATCGATATGAACATCACAAAGCAGCTGGGAACATACTAAGAGATAGTTTTAACAATACCTTCTTAATGATTTTGGTGCTCTCTGTTGGAGCTTTTTAAACAAGCCCAGTGTTGCATGGCTGAGACAAATAAAGAAACAAACAAGAATAATTTAACACATTGCTCACATTTCAAGAAATAACAAAAAGATAGCAAACAAAAACACTGTAACTGTAAGCATGATAACTCTTTCACTGCTGAAGGT
The DNA here is from genome assembly GCA_017311315.1 of Dendrocalamus latiflorus. NCBI lineage: Eukaryota > Viridiplantae > Streptophyta > Magnoliopsida > Poales > Poaceae > Dendrocalamus > Dendrocalamus latiflorus. Next base: position 34,806,730 of record CM029637.1, read on the forward strand.
GATAATTAAAGAATTCAGAGAAAAATATAAGCGTAATTTCATAATTGAAATGTTCCACGTGTTTCCTTGCCAAAAATAAATGTAATATCATAATTGACCTAAGATCGTTTCTGCAGCCTGTCTATCCTTGTTCAAAGACGCTGAATAATCTTACAGAGTTCAAGCAAGCAGCTTGTGTTATGACAATTGCTTCAAGAGACAACGAGGAATGCCAATAATGCATTCGGTTTGGGAATGAAAGTTGCCTTCCACTGTCTAGCTAAGCTGCTAAGGAATCCTGATTGAAAAATATATTGGCCAGTTAGTTCTTTGTGGCATGGGTACAAAGAGCAACATTTGGACATTGAAAAAGTCCTAACACATGAAGCAGCCAATATTAATTTTCCCCAGTTTTTTGTGGAACTAAATGAGGATGGTAAGAGTGTCTTGGATGAGGCAGCCAGCTGGTGTAGGTGTTAGGGCAATACTATGATGTTTTTGGCTTTGTGCCAAACAATATGTAATTGCCAATTTTTTACAGAAAGCCAAAGTTTGTTCAAGTTTCAGTTCACAAAAGTATGTCATCATCAGCGTTAACACAACCTACACTCTCAAACATATATTTCATACCAACATCTCCTAGTGTAAAGATGGACAGACTTGGTTCAAAATTCACAGAAGTTTAACATCTAACAACACGATACACCGACTAGCCCATCCCCCTGTGTGGACCATTGATATTGGTTCTTCATCTAGGCTTCTACTTCTCTAACAACATGACAACCCAGATGACTGGAAAAATGTTACCTGCACTGCGCCGCGATTTTCCCCTTTCCCATCTTCAGGTCGTTTCTCACCACTAGCACCTACCACCACCCCGCAAACAAAATCAACTGTCAATCTTGCCACATCAAAGCACCACCCAACAGACGAAAGGAAGGGTAGTTTGAACTAAATCTCCAATACCATCTTGAAATCTTCTATTATCTCGGCGAGGTTCTCGATCTCCAGGGGGCTGGCGGCGGTCTGGGCCTGGGCCCTCTCCGCCTCCCTAGCCGAGTCGGACTTGGTGACCACGTTGCGGGCCCAGAAGAGCAGCCGGAGCCCGGTGCGCTTCCGCCCGTCCGCTCGCTTCGCCGTCCGGCTGCGGCCGGAATTTTCGTCATCATCTTCTTCCGAGTCGTCCTCGGAATCGTCATCCGAGTGGCCCCTGGAAGCGGGGGCAGCGCCGTGACGGGGGAGGCGGCTGAGGGCGAGCAGGTAGCCGATGGCGAAGCAGCCGGCGGCGCCTGCGATAGCGGTGGCTGCACCAGGGATGGAGGTGGCCGCCGGGAGGGATAGTACGGAGGCGGAGGCGCCCATCGGGATCGCCGTCGCCGGTGACGACCGCGGCGGCGGCGGCGAGGCGTGGGAGATTGGTTGGGTTGGGGGGGTGGGGTACTGGGGTTTCAGGACTCGTGGTTTAGGAGAGGAGAATCTGGCAGGTGGGACCGTTTGATCAGTGGGTCGGTATCCCTCTCCTGTCGTGCCGCGCGGTCTCATCAACACCTCGGCGTTGCTCGGAGAAGGATCGTCCGATTGGAATTCAACGCCTCAGATGTAGTGGGCCGAGGAGCGAGGGCGACACGAGTTGGGCTGCGCCGTCGGGCTCGACCGCTCGCCGTCCACTCGAGGCCCGGGCGCTGGGCCAGCGGCGTGAGCGCCCGTCGACCTTGCCTGCGCCACAACGCGAGCCGCGTCTGCGTCAAGACGCAGAAACTGTACAAGGAGCAAATGGAGCAAGCAGCAGTTCTCCATTTTTTTACTTAGCACGCACGTTTATCACACGACGACAACTGACTCGACAGGCTTTCTTTCTGCGTCTCTTCCTACTGCTAAAGCTGCTCTCCTAGGTTTCGTGCACACCTAGTCATAGAGTCGTGCAAATGTAGCCGGCAAGGTAAGCAAACGGCACCAATCGAGGCTCCATTGGCTGGCGAATCTGCATTTTTCTGGGGCCTAAAGGCCAGTACCTAGGACTACATTGTGCGTTTTCCTAAGCTAGAGTTCAGGTCCCGGGACCGTTTTTGACAAACGGGGCCCGAGCAAGCGGGTACGATATATAGAGGTAGCATCTGCATCACATGCGTCTGCCTAGTGTCCAGTGCGGCTCTGTATCGATTGACCAAATCACATGTTGCGTGACAGGTCGAGTTAGTATGCATGAACAGCTAATTAATGACTGGTATGTACCACAAAGGATGCACTTCTCTGTACTAAAAGGAAAAGGTAACCTCAACGAACTTCTCCTAGTGTAGTAGCCATTTAGTCTCAAAAGAAATTGTATTGCTCATTTTGCCGACACATCTGAGATAGATCACTGAAAGCGTAGCTGAAACGGACTAGATCGAGCAATACTGATGTGAATGTGAGACACACAATCCAGAGCAACCTTCCGGTGTTCGTCGGGACCGAAGGAGGTCAGGTCGCATGACGCGAGCACGTCCACTCGTCCAGCAACCGTAAAGCTACACACCATCGTTAAAGGTAAGCAGAGCTTTTAATTGATCTGCCACGGTACCAGCTGAAGACTTAATAGCAACGGCTGACAAAAAGAACCGATCGAGATCGACATGTCGATCGACCGACGTGTATAAGCAGGCGAGTACGTACGTCCGGGCAGATCGACAGCGGCGACATCAAAATTGGTTGGTACTTGGTACACGCCTGCCGACTGATAGAGAGTAAATATGGCATGCATGTCTCGTCTATTTAATTTCTCCGGTGGTACGCGTACGTTCCTTCGCAGATCACGGGGAATCCTACTGTATCCATGATGGAGAGGTGTTCATAAAGCTTCGTACGCACGTACTGTTCTTACGGTTTCTGCAAACGGATCGAGTTTGAGCAAGCTACACTAAGCTCGGCTCTACTCATCTTAAAAACTAAGTGAGCTCAATTTAAGTTGAGTTATAGGTTGAGTTAAAGTGTGGACTCATATTTAACTTGTAACGATCTCAAGTTGATCTCGAGTCAAATGTAAACAATGAAGATGGTGTGCAAATTTATAGAATTATTAAGGAGCTGACGTGACTAATGGTGTCAGTTGAAAGTCGCATATATGGAAAGATAAAATATCTCAAATATCTCATGTAAAATACCTTAAGTTATGAATATACCATCATTTTATTATTTAGGGTAAAAAATTAAAAATTTACTATTTATTGCACTATAAGTTATTACAGGTACTTTTCATAAAATTACCACCCTAAGTTATGAATTTAACATTGTTTTGTGGTTTGGTGTAAAAAAATCAAAATTTACCATTTGTTTCACCTAAAGTTATCATATGGACTAACATCTATTTATGAAGTTACCATTAGTTACATCTTAAGTTATCATATGCACTTTTAATAAATTACCATTTAAAGTTCATAATTTACCATCATTTTGCGAGATTGTGTAAACAAAGTTCAAACTTACCATTAGTTGCACGCAAAATTATCATCTGCACTTTCCATAAATTACCACCTGATTTATGAAATTAACATTGTTTTTGTGATTTAGTCAACATGGTTAAAATTTTACCATTAGTTACACCCTGAGTTATCATCTAGACTTTTTCATAAAGGACAATTTAAGTTATAAATTTACCACCATATTGTGATTTGGAAGTTAAAATTTTACCACCATATTGTGATTTGGTGTAAAAAAAGGCCCAAAGTTTACCACCATTTGCACCCTAAAATTATCATATGTACTCTTTGCAATTTTATCATCATTTTGTCAGTTTATGTATCTAGAACTATTCCATTGCAGGGGAACCACCTCTCGGTGGGTGGTGGAGTTGTAGGCATAAGACTCCACCCACTAAGGTTCAAATCTTATGACCTACATTTTTTGCACACATGAGTGCACTTTCAGTAGAAATTTTATGAGGACGCAGATTTATCCTAGCCTCCGTCTTTCTAGTCTTGTGCTTTCTAAAAAATCTCTTCTAATTATTATTAACAATTCAAAACCTATTATATTTGTCTAAGCCAAGTAAATAATGCGGAAACTTAAATCAATTTAGTTTAGCACAAACAACGCCTATATTGATTAAGTGCACCAACAATTTTAGGCTATATCAAGGTGTATAATTTTAAATGACAAGAAATTAATTTAATTCTACAAAAGTAAATGCTTGAAAGTAAATTGAGCACAAGAAAATAAACCACAACAGATACGGTCTCCTTTTACCGTGTTGTTCAGAGAGTTGTCACTCTCCCCTAATCCATATTGAGATAAGCCCAAACTAATTGAACCGGCTACACGAATTAAGTCTTTCACCTCAAATCCACTAGTGGTAGCTTTTTCTCGCTCCGGATAGGTGAGTTTCAACCTTCACACTTCACCGAGTCTTCTCACAACCTTCTTTAAGATGCAGTCTGCTTGGTTCTAAGCCAACACTTACCAAATTTTGATAACTTTTGATCAAATTGGGCTTCCATTTGATTTATTACCAATGCGTTGTTAAACTTCAATAAGACTACTTTTAATAGATCTCTAGTTTTTTTTTTGGCAGAGTAATTGGCAGCGCTTTGTTCAACGTTAGAATCAATTGCAAACGGAGCAAACAGCCAAACCTACCCAGAACAAAGTTCAGCCTCGTTACCACAACTATTGACATGAATAAAGGAAACAGAAGCAAACGAAGCTGCAAACTTCTTGCTGTCTTGAGTGATGACACCAACCTTTGATCTATCAGCCGAAACTGAATTGAGCTTCCGAATAAGCGCTAGGTTGCTAAAGTTTGACCAAAATTTGGGTCAAGAATTCCATAAATTTGACACATTGAGAGGGTTTGTATTGGTAATGAACCAAACAGCCCGTAGTACTATGTTTGCACGACGGTGCTCCCGTTTGAAGATTATTGGCAAGTTTAATTTCAAGTTTGAACAGGAAAAATAGAGAGAGTGAAAAAAGAAAAGTGTGCACAATTCCTTTACGAAGGCATAAAAGTTATCCAAAGTACGTACTCCACAAATCATACCAGCCATATTTTCGGGGGGTTCCGGCCCCTCAGCGCTCCACGTCACGCCCCCTCCCTCGGCCGGCCGACGCGTGGCGGGGCCATTTCGGTACGGCCGGGGGAGGCAATTCCCTCCGGTTTTTTCAAAATTACGTAAAGGTCCTTTTTCCTTGCGAACAGGTCCCTGGAAATTTTTTTACCCCTCCACTTTGCAGGATTGCACCCCGCGTTTTCCTAAATTACGTACGGGCCCCGTTTATTTACATACTGGCCCATTTATTTACGTACAGGTCCCTGGAAATTTTTTTTACCACTCCACTTTGCAGGATTGCGCCCCGCGTTTTCCTAAATTACGTACGGGTCCCCGTTTATTTACATACTGGCCCATTTATTTACGTACAGGTCCTCCATCTTTTTCGAAAAGCACCTTTAACTTTTTCGGAAATACGCATTTACCCTCGAAATTTTTTTTAACCTCACCACGAATTATCGCCTCTTTTACTTCGGTACACACGGTGGCTGGCGTGGCGTGCCGCCGTGCCTACGAGGCTAGTAAATAAGATTCGTGGACATAGTAGCATTCAATGTTTAGTTCCAGACTTGCAATAAGGAAGAGCTTATCCACATAGGATGGATCGTAGGACTATAGGAGCACACGCAAAACGCCCACAAAATATGGGGTAGTGGTGGTGGAATTGTCGTCAACAGTCACTAGCACCTAGCTGCAGGCTGCAGCCCCTCTTTGGCCAAGTTGCACTGCAATTCTTCTCCCTTCCCTCTTCTCCTTCGTTTACTTTTTCTGTGCCAACCAAACCGAGAGGTGACTAAGCCAGGTTAATTAGTTCAAGTCTTGCAGATCGTGCCATGAGGGAATCAAGTTTTGCATCTGGCCCCAAGATGCCAGGAAATGAGACCGTGGGGGATTTCTATTGCTGTTTAATGAACCACTCTCAGACATGACAGCCCATGCTAATGACGGTGCACCTCTTCAAGTGACACTCATCCTCGACTATGTAAAATAGTTCATACTAAGAGCATCCACACTATTAGGCTTTTGCGGCCTCCTAAAGCAGAGAGTAGTACTTAAAGGTAGTCTTATACATAATAATATAGACAACTACTATTTATAATATTTTTTATGCTAATTATAGACGGCACTAAAGACAATTTATATAATATATTGTCTTTTGTATGGCTCTATTGATAGTACCTCCATGGCACAACGTGTATTGTTTATCGTGTTACAATCGACTACTGTATGAGAGATGGATCAATTCTCTATGCTATCTTTCTCTCCTTCATGTCATCTTGTGTTCTACGTGATAAGGTTTATAGACTATCAACATCACATCATTGTACAGGACCTAAACACTGCACATAATAGCCTTCAAGTAAATTTTGTCGGAGTTGTCTCAAGGCTAGAGGCAGCTTCCAAGCACCATAAAAATTGCATGGTCCCACTTATTAGTTGTGATGGATGATTGTTGAAGTAGAGATGAAGATGGGATGCTATTTGGAGTGAAGATTTTTTTTCTGTATTTTTAATTATAGCTATAGACTTTATCTTAAAGATAGTAGTAAGCTCTATACATCATACAAAATTATGTTAGACTTAGAAGTTACATATGAGCCCAACATAGAGACAATTCAGTCTCTAAACAGTGTGATGCCATCCGGTGTTTTGTCAGCCTGTCCGCAAGTAAGAGGACGTGATCTAGTGATCTATCACTTAGCAGTGCATGCATGATCGCTTGTACACGCGCGAGAGAAAGCTAGGAACGACATGCATGTAGTAAAACAGTAGATTATCCACTCACCATGCCTCGTCGGTGCTCGGTCAAGCGTTGTTACGTCCGTCTCTGCCGGGTAAAGAAACAAACGCAGACAGGAAAGATGCCTTGTGACCGACGAAAGATGAAGTCTTTTTCACTGGCTTGATTTTTTTAATGACTGGTGGGGGTTTGTTTTGCAGTTGATAATTTTTGTTTGTGTTTTTTAAGATGATGATAGAGATATGGATATAGATAGTATATATAGTTTTAAATTTTTGAAGCCATGCAGAGAAAACCGTTTGGAGAAGTCACTCCGTTTATTTTTATTTGGATTTTCAAAAATTCACAAAAAGCAAAAACAATTATTTTCGTATCTTAGCCCTTCTAGGATCCTCTTTTATCATCGCGTAATTCTGTACAAACCGGAGGGTTGCCTGGCTAACCGGAGGGATGCACGCGTCCGCGTGGTCCCCGAAGCGGAGGTGGTGGGCCCGCGCCGGTACAGCGGAGCGTACAAAATAAAGTATACGGCACAGGATTCTACACGTGCGTGGTAGCGAAAGCTTCCTTGGTCTATTTAAGACCCCGTTTGGCAGGAGCTGTTTTCTTTGGCTTCACAAGTGGAGCTGGGTGAAGCTACTTTTTTCAGCTCCACCCAAGGAGCTACTGTTGTCTCAGCAGGTTTTAAAGGACTCCTTGGGTGGAGCTATTTTGTTGTACCCCGTTTGGCACAAAACAGCTCCAAACAGCTCCAGGAGCCGGTGGTGAAGCTGTGCCAAACGGGGTCTAAGTCGTCGCCTATGCTCTTTTACTTTCATGTGGGCCCACTGTTGTCCCCTAATTTCTTCCTGCTACTCCACCTTTTATTTTTTGCTATTAGTAGCTAGAAGGGCTCCCTATGGTCAACACTTTGCTGTCAAATTTTAATACAGGTTAGGTATTTTGTGTAAATGCGAGGTGTTTAAATTATTTGTATTATTTTTGCAAATTTTTAGCATGTGCCTGATTCAAATAAATAATAAACGAATAAATAAGATTTAGGTGCGAGTAGTTGTTTCATGTGAGACTCTGTACATAATTTTTATTGGAATTTAAAATTATGGAAGATCCGAAAGGCAAGGAAAATCTGATAAAAAGGGAGCAACTATAGCATGAGGTAGCGCAATAAAACTACAATACTACTCTTTTCTTCTTCCTTCCTCTGTTTGTGTGGCTCCCCCTTCGTCATCTCTTTCCTCTTCTGTTGTCTCTACTCTTCGTTCTTCAGTGGCACCATCGTCCCACCAACCCCTCCTCTTTCTTCTTCCCTAGTGCCCCCTCCACTATTGCTCCACCCTCGCTAACCTGTCTCCCAAGCGGCTCCCGATGCCACCATCGGCGCCTTCACCGCTCGTCACACCACCGCCCACCACTACCTCTTGCACTCCCCCCACCACTATCCAAGTCTCGCCCAACCTAACTCAATCGTCGTTGTTGTGGTGCCGTCTGTTGTCCACCGCCCTCCTCCGAACCCACGGGTGACAACACCATCATGGCCTCACCACATCGCCACCACGGCCCCTCCCCCTCCCACCATCTACAGCGAGGGTCGCATGATGAACCTTTACCCTAACCGATAAACCCTAAACCTAGCCTCTCACCGCTAATGGACGCCATCACTAACGAAGGAAGCTCCAGCGCTGGAGAAGAGAAGTGGTACGCAAGGAAGAGAGGAGGTTGTATGCGAGCAGGGAAGGAGGCCACATGCGAGCGACGGAGGAGGGGTCGTGCACAAAGGCGTGCCTGGGCACGCGATAAGCCTAACACGTGCCTAGGCGCAAAATGGATTTTTCCTGATAAAAATACACTCATAATAAAAAATATACTCCATTTGTTCTTTTTTATTTAATATTTTTATTTTTATGGTTTTGAGATGTGTAACATTATCCGTTATTTTTTATAATTTTATGTTAACATGTACCAATAAAATCATAATATTACAAAAGTATTTTTAAATCTAACAATATAATTTTTATATAGGCAATCTAAATAGTTTTAAATATATTGATAATTAAGCTTAGAAATTTTGACAGCACGGATTCTAAGGCGGTCAAATAAAACAAATGGATCGAGTACTACAATCAATAAATAGTGCACGGCCAATGTTGAATCTGTTTATCTTCTTAACACGTCCTGTCCGCCCATGTAAATTGATCTGAAACTATATGTGTTCACGGGCATATATACAAATAGAAAAATGGAGTGATTTTTCAAATGAATAACTTCTAACCTTTTGGGTATTAAATGCTAAAGAGACTAAAATGTTCACAAAGCAAGAGTAAACTAGGGTGCGCACCCTCTCTCGTAAGCAATTCATGTGAAACCTTAGGCTCTGTCTATATTAGATTTGACTTATAAATAGTAATAGGTTATAAAAAAAACTTAAAAAGACACTTACGTATGATCTTGATTGATATAAATTAAATTATTATAGTGTATACTATAATCGATTAGTAGATTTTATCTTAAAAATAATCCATTTGAAAAAGCAGTTGTTTATATTAGCTTTTAAAAGCATGCCGTCTTGAAAACTGCAGCTTAACACGGAGAGTTGGAGACTAAACATTACTACTAATTAACCGCCGACACTTGCAAGAATAAAGCTACTGTTTGCCCTTTTCTTCCATATGGAGTATGATCGTGTAACTAAACTAATATCACACGTTTTTTCTGTTTCCACAAGCAACAAAAGCTAGCGAGCTACTCCAGTTACCTGCTTCAAATAATTTATGAGATGGCTAAAAGTTAGCAGGCATTTGATTACTTTGAGATCTCGATTGGTTTGGCGTGCACAACGCACAGGTCGAAACAACCATGGCCTGCCAGCTTGGATTATTTAAGGATTAAGCGGCTAGCTAGCTGCTTTAGGCAAATAATTTTAGCTACGGCGAGTACGTACACTCGCGTGGACGGCAATGGGACTGATGATTTCCAATGTCCCCAACCACTTGCAGGAATCTTTTGACCTAGAGCGGCAGTCCCGTCCGTTTCGACTTCAGCTTCTGGTTTATTTTTTACTATTTATAATTTTCATCTTTTTCTGAATTTTTAGTTTTTTGAACTTTTTTGCCGGTTCTTTTTTCCCTATATTTGTTTGCATTATACGTGATGGGCTAATATATTTTTTCTATTTTTAAATTTTTTAAATTTAATTATACTAAATAAGTCTCTGTCAGCTATAGTGCTTTTTAGCCATAAACCACTCAAAAAAGCCATATTGAGCATGAAGTAATAGTTACTAGTTAGTCGTCCAAAAATATGTCCTCATGTAAATAGTTTACTTCCTGAGGCATATAAAACAATTGAAGTACTAGTACATCATGTAAGGGGAAAATGTGCGCACCAAGCGTACAAAACAACTAGGTTCACGTGGAAAGCAATACAATTTGGAAGTGAAATAGATATATGGTGATAAGTAGTAAAATGAATTTCAATACATCGTACTTTTTAGACTTTAGTACCTGTCTACTGAGCTCTTCTAGATAGTCTTCGTATTATGTTTAGTGCGTTAGACGCACTTGACAGGTGAGATTGATAACATGTCTTCCCCACAACCTTCCAACAAAAAAAAGATAAAACATACCTTCCCCACTAATCCTGCACTTTGTTCTTTTTTTCCTTCTTCAGGACTTGAACTATGTGTAAATCTAAGAGCATATACAATAATGTGAAGTCTGTAAGTATTGCTATATAGGACATGAGATGATATAGAGAAAAGAAAGAGAGCATTGCGAATTAAGCCATCTCTCGTGTAGTAATTGACTGTAACACGAAAAACAAGATACATTATACATAGAGGAACTGTATATTGAGACATGTAAAATGAAAAGTCTATATAATACCCTAAACTTTGCTCGAGAGTCCGTCCAACACCCTGAATTATGAAATTGAACATTTGACACTCCGAACTTTATAATCTAGTTTGGATAACACCCTGACCCGTTTCGGATGGTAGTATTGCCTATGTGGCACGATAAGTAAGCGATTTTATCACATAGGATAACACTTTGGTCAAGTTTAGATGGATGACAAGTAAGGTCCGCAAGGCATTCTCTTTCACATCAAAACAAAGAGAGAGGGAACTACAGGGGGCGATGACCATGGAAGCAAGGCTGAGAGTTTGGTAGGGGAGAAGACCTCATGGGTCCTATATGTCACTGACTCAACTTGGCTAATGTGTTGTTCTACGTGGAAAAATTGTCCACTCATTGCGACACACAGACAATACCATCATGTAAAAGCGGGTCAGGTGTTATTTAACCGGATTGCAAAATTCGAGGGGTTAAATGTCTAGTTTCATAGTTCAAGGTTCTAGATGGATTTTCAAACAAAGTTTAGGGTGTTATATGTATTGCGACACATAGACAATACCATCATGTAAAATTAGGTCAGGGTGTTATTTAACCGGATTGCAAAATTTGAGGGGTCAAATGTCTAGTTTGATAGTTCAAGGTGCTAGATAGATTTTCAAACAAAGTTTAGGGTGTTATCTAGAATTATTCCCATGTAAAAAGATAATTGTACGAGCTGTTTTTACTTTTTAGTGTTGTATATAGATGATATAGAAGGTATTATAGATAGCACTTATTTATACTATTGTGCATACTCTAAAAGCTGACTATAGTGAAAGTTTCGGAAAGCAGGGGACAAAATAATGACTAACCTACCTTAAAGGGCACTCTAGACAATTAGACTTTTATCATTTTGCTATTGTCCAGTATGTCCACTAATCAAAATCGTCGTAAGGTCTGAGGGATAAGTAGGGAAATGTAGAAGTGCACAACACCTATAAAGGTGGTCTAGCTTAATGTTAGATAAACACAAAGGTGCAGGCCTACTCAAACCTTCGACTGCGGAAGTCTAAGCAGAAATTTGGCATTACCAGTAAGTAAGTTAAGTGGAGACAGCGAGGCTTGAATGACTGGAAGACTAATATTTTTCCAGAAAGTCTTGCAAAGCTCAAAAATTACTCGCCGACAGGTGGGTCCCATAATCCGTGATACCGTAGTTTATATGTCCTCCTATATATGTTTACCCATGAGGCTATAGTCTCTACGCATAGAAATGAGAGTTCTGGGTATTTTTGGACCTGTGCAGCATAGCAATATCAGAAATAGTCCTTAGGTGCATATAATACCATTTCTGGCTCCCTCACCGAGCGCGGAACTCTGGCCGGCCGACGCGTACGTAGTCTCGCGTCGCAGCACCGCAGCACCCGAGTCATGTGGTTCAGGAGCTCATGATTCAGGTAAAACATCTAAGGTCAAAAAGGAAGGCTGTCGTGATCAAATACAACAGTAGTCGAGCAAGATAATGATTGAACAGGTAGTGGTTAAACAGGTAACGGTGACGCGTGCATTTGGAGACCGTCTCGTCGTCTCACGACCTCATCTCCTTGGCGAGTCAGCAGCGTGTAGCAAGCAACATGATGATACTACATGAACACCTCACACATCCTTTCATCATCGTAGCTTCTCTCTCTCTACTGCCGTTTGGTTGGCAATGATCAGACAGGTCATCATCGCCTTCTGGAGTCTGGACACCTGTTATACGGCCGGTTATTATAGAGACGAGAATAACAGAGGATTGGTGTGGTGAGATGGTGGTTGCCCGACGAAAGTTTTGCCGTTCGAACTAGTATTTTGGACGGAGCAGAGCGGATGAATATTGACCTTTAGATTTGGTACGGCCGGTCAGGCTCATTAGGTACTGGCGCCATCTACTTGTCACCTAAGGTTCTATTCTATTGGAAACGGCATAGTAGATATGTACAATAGGAGATGCTTATATACACACATATACACTAGTCAGAGACCCGTGCTTGCAACGGAGTCATAAAAATAATGAGACAGAACTTACTGCCTGGCCAATTTCACACATCAAACATTGGAGAGCAAGCGACAGAGAGAGAAGGGTGGCCAGAATGCGCGAGGAGATGGGAAAAGTGAAGGGGGTGGGCGGTTGTATCCTGAGAGAGGGGGGAAGAGAGAGACGAATGATCCAGACCAAATCGGATGGCTGAGCAGAGAGGAGGGAGAATGAACCAATCACCAACTCACACTTTTATAATAGTAAACACACACACACACACATATATATATATATATATGATTGTTTAAAGAGAGAATATATCTATGTCATCAAGTACTTGTGTATAAGTCATTTTCTTCAATATAAACATCTCTATTGTGGGTGTTTAGATATTATATTATCTACTAATTAGATTTGTTATACACGTAAACACCTACTAAGCACAAGTGCCTAATTAAACATCATACTATAAAATGAGAGTTTTTATCATTTTTAAAAGATACCAGAAAGTACCGGTACATCACTGTCAAATTATATATAAATTCTTCATACCCCTACACGGCGAGGTATTGGTATAGATACGAAGAATTTATATGTAATTTGACAATAAGTACCAATAATTCTTAATATCTTTTGAGGATGTTAAAAACTCTTCTATAAAATAAACACCTTATCTATTATATGTGATAAGAAAATTCAATTTTTCATTGTTAAGTACATCGTTAAACACTACATGCCTAAATAGCTATACCCGCCCGTGATCGTAGCATGCATGCACGTGTTTTATATGAATTTATTTATTTATGGGTTAATTTGAGACTGTTTCTTCCTTTCTTGAGTAACCTCTTGGCCACTTATTTGCCTACGAAAATGGCCCCCTGCCGCAGGAACGGATCTAGAAATTTTAGAATGGGTATTCGAAATTATAAAAATATTGTCTAATAGAAAACATAAAAGTCTACAATAGTGAAAATTAAAGTAAAAATGTTCATGCTAGAGACAACGTCTCAAATAATATAAAGAAATTAAAAAATAATTAAAAATCATAAATTAACTCGACGATTCTTTGCGCCTTGGAACCGATTAAAAGATTGCAATTAGTTCTATTAATATGCAATTCCACTTAGCTCCTATTGTCCCTTCTGAAACTATCTATATTTACTATTCACATTAGGATAGTGAAAACTGACTTAAATCTATTTGTTCATACTTGTGAAATACTTGGTATTTGTTCACAGAATCACAGGTAAGAGGTGGAGAATATGTATTTCAATAATTCATAAGCAATAATTTGTCTGCTGCTAAGGATTTTATTTCATAGATTCACAGCAAATTGCTTAGATGAAGGTATGACATGAAGAGACGATTAGACGCTAGATGAAGAGAGGAGAGACTGAGTGAGATACGGTCTCACAACTGGGTATGAACATGATGACAGTGGGTCTGGGCCAGTATCGATGGGAGGAGGAAATAAGCCAAAAGAATATAGCATCAATTTAGGCTAACTGGGTGTGAACAAAATGAATTTAGCTCAACTAATAGTATATATATGTATTATACCTATATATAGTAGTTTTTTTGCTAAAAATTTTAGGTATTCGATTGAATACCTATGAATTGAAGCAGATCCGCCCATGTCCTGCCAGCCATATCCACCATTGCCAAAGCTGGTTAAACATGCATCACATCGGGCCTGTTTGGTTCACGTACAAGTAGAGCCTGGCTCGCATCTGAGAGCCAGGCTCTCGTGGGACAGGTTGAGCGCATACAACGCTGTCGTGTTAAGAGATATTGTTTGGTTGCCTGTACGAAGATATGTTGCATGAGATAAAAATAATATAAGATTATGATTATGATTATGAAGATATGTTATATGAGATGCTCGTATCTTATTATATCTTAAATTTCTTCAAAACACGTTAATAATACTTGATATTTATTAATCTACACTAATAACATCATCAGCTGACTAATCACCTGTATCCCGCGAGTCCGGCTCCCCAGAAACGCCCGATTTCCATGTTTCTCCAGAGCTTGGCTGCGGGGGGAATCTTGCATGAGCAGAGCCAGGCTGAACCCAGCGACCAGGCAACCAAACAAGGAGACATCTGATCAGCCTGGTTCAACCGGATGTAGGCAACCAAACACGTCCGATATCCGACTGGGTGCCATTCCGAGTGAAAAAACATTGGAAAAGATACGTGCGTGACAGTGTATAATCGCGGGATCTGATGAGACAGCAGCTTGGGCTCGATTCGGGCAAGCAAACCTCCGCCTTTTTCCCTTGCCTTTCTGGCCATAGAACCTGGCACGTCTCACTCGGAGCGACGTGGCATTCTTTTGGGTCAAGTGAGTCTCTTTTGGCGACACGTACGGTTTATCGCTTGTGGGGCTCGTTGCGTTCCAAGTGGTGAGTCATGACTTGTCGATAAAAAATCTCAAAATATTGCTACCATCCTTCACGTTTACCTGCCATTTTTAATCACTTTATCTATTCATAGGTACTTGGCACTTCGTGTTTTAATGTATTATTTTCTGTAGTTATGAAGGATATTTTAGTCACTTTGCATAAAAAAGTTATTTTTTTATCGTCACGATCAAAAGTGACAATTGACAAGTAAACGTGAGCGAGAGAGTAAAATGGAATTAAAGGAGCCCGCAGGTAAGCCATCATCGTATTTCCCTAGAATTAGGGTCAAATATAAAACGTTCTGATTGGAAGTGGGAAAATAGTTACATCGTAGCTTTGGAAGTATGTACACTGATTTTTGCGTGCTTCTACTTATGTTACGAAGGAGCTCAAAACGAGCTTCAGAGGTATTTAAAGTGGATTTCGCATTGGCATGATGTTAGTTAAAACAACTAAAGTATATGTGCGGGTGGGGACGGTGGGGAGTGAGAAAATAGTTACATGTACAAGTCATCCCCTTTCAATTTTAGTTGAATACATGTACTCGAAAGTCAAGACCATGCCAAAAAATACGTATCCTTATTTTTTTTAAGGTGTGATGACATTTTAAGGTGGTGTTTGACTAGGGGTAAGTTCTTTTGAGTCTATGGTTTAACTTTCTACAGTAACTAATTTTTAAATAAAATATCTTTTTAAAATAAGGTATAAAAGTTGATTATAGTATATACTGTTCTGAATTCATCTATATTATTTTTATTAGAAAGAAAAGTATCAAAGCATTTGCTCTAATAAAAAATCATCACGCGTTCACGACATTCACATGCGCCGTTTGCTGTATACATACCCGCTCCCGCTCTCTTTCTTCGTTCGCCCTCTAACTTGCTCCTTTTTATTTTCAAGTCCCTTCCCCACGCCCCTGAAGAGGAAGAGAGAGAGAGTGTTGGTTGGGATGGATCTGTTGGAGAGGAACATTAAGAAGGGGCAAGAGGCGGAGGGGGAGGAGGCGCCCAAGGAAGAGGAGAGGAAGGAGGCGGAGAAGACCCACGAGTCCCAGCAAGGGCAAGGCCTCAGCCTCTCGCTCGCCAACGGCGGCAGCAGGTAGCCTTCGAATCCTAATCCGCTCTCGGAAATCAAGGGGGATTTCTCGAGGATTTCGCATCTGCCGGGTGATTCTTAGCTTGGTCTCTGGCTGGCTGATCGATTAGTGCGTCTGGGTTCTTTTATTGTCCCCCCGCGCCCTTCCTCTCCCTGTTGCCTCCTGTTCTTGGTGCATTTATGCACTTGGAACCCCGAGCTTTAGTGTTATCGTTGCAGAGCCCTTGCTCTAGCTAGTCTTGGTGGATCAAATTTGGGTGTAGCGGCTCTTGGCTAGGTGGTGCGGGGATTGTGGGTTGGTGTGATTCAGGAATGCGTGTTCTTTCTTGTTTCTCCTCTTCAAGCAGTCCAAATCCTCCATCTTTCCTTTCCTGTTGTTGATGCTCTCTTGCGCTTGGCACCCCCCCGTTGTGATGTTATCTTGGAAGCAACCTTACTCACTGGTCTTAACTTGGGTCGAATTAGGGTGAAATTCTAGTAGCACGTGTTCTAATCCTTGTTATTAACTCGCATGTGCTTCCTTCCTCTTATGCTGGTATTATTATCGCGAAAACCTCCCTTCATGGTTGAATTAATGGCAAAAAAATCTCATTCTTTTGCTCGTGGACACCCAGTAAAATATGAGTAGTTCTTGGCGATAAAAAAAGAGAGAAAGACTGCAGGTTCTTAACCAAGTTTACTTACATGGGAGAGCCGATTTGGTTCTCTTCACTAGGCAAGGATTTTTTTCCTAGGCCAAAATACCAGCTACCTTATGGTTAGGAAACAAGGTTGCCCAAGTGGAGCACAGATCCAAGCAGCCTTCCCCCCTCGTTGGCTCAGTTTCTTGTTCTAGACATTCTTGAAAGTGCTATGAAAAGTTTTCAGTTTAACTGTTGAAATTGGGTTCACAGTGGAAAACTCCTTTAGGTCACTTACGTTGTTCTTCATAATATACACCTCGAGTTATCCTTTTTGAGAGAAGAATTGGAGTAGGTATAGATCTGATTAAAGATAACTTTCATAATACTGCCATCTACCAAGGGGAATTTGCTCCCATGCCACACAGTTTTGTGGCGTTTGTTAAAATGCCCCATGATGTCTCACTGACATGTGGGCCCTGGACCCGCATGTCAGTGAGACATCATGGGGCATTTTAACAAACGCCACAAAACTGTGTGGCATGGGAGCAATTTTTCCATCTACCAAGGATTCAATTGCAAAAACCTCCCGTCCCCGTTTGTCCTTCAGATATCCCCTAACATGTAAAGCACCCTTTGCCTATGCCTGTTTGTTGCAAACGTGCAAGTGGGATGGTTTGCTGAGCTTGATATTGGTTTCGGGCTTTTCGGCAGATTTGTCAGCTGCACGGTGTTCAGTTATTCACCATATTGTCCAAAGTATAGTGGAGTGGTTTCCTAGGTTCAGCTAATGTCAATTTCGTTTTATTTTACATTCAATTTAACGGTTATGCGCTAGGCTGCAAGTTGTTTATGATCTACTTTTTTACACATGGCCTGGAGAAAAATTATGAAGCTCCTTGCCAAAAAAAAAAAAGAAAAGAAAGAAAAACTCTGAAGCTGTTCTTAACAGCTTTCTTGAACAAGAATGCCACTACGGATAATTTGGTAGGTCCAGTGCTGAGGATGGAACTTTCAAAGTTACACAGATTCTATCCATCTAGGATAACCTTTGAACTAGTCAGACAAATTATTGGACGCCTTGTGCTTTCCCGTCCTGCACGTGTTGAATACTTAAGTGTGGACCACAAAATTCCAGGTCTAGTCTGCTGTTATTGGATCTTGGATCTTGTGATATAGATGCTGTTAAGACTTAAGACTCAGAATGTGAGGTACTAGCAAAGTAGTTAACGTTATTGATCTTGACTTGAATTTTACAGCTGTGAGGTGGGGGCCAGTGTGTCACACAAGTCGCGACTACGAGACTGTCTATTCAGTGGCCATGTAGAAACTTCTTGTCTTTTGAAGATGTATTTCCTTTTCCCCCATCAAGTAGAGAGTAGAATAATTACTTCTTGGAGGAGCTGTACCTTTTGTCTGGTTGCAGGTGAAGTGCATAGTAAAGCCGTTTCAACATCGAATCTTTGCCATTAATTCACTCTTATCTAAAAAATGGCAATATGGCATAGTGAGTGAGTAAATCTCTGTAACTGAGCATTGTACATCAGTCAGCTAGCTTGGCCCCCAAGTTTACATCGCCCTTTGTCCTTAGATGCCCATTTTATGTAATTTAATGTGTGCAATCAGTCAGAGTGCCATATGTCTGCTAATTTTCCAATACATTTATATGCAATTATGTGATTTTTGTATTACTTTTTCTTTGCATGTTCTTACTATTTTTGCTTTTAATCATTAGGCCTCTGATGTTGCCAATGTCGAGCCCTTCAGCTAATCCTGCACAGCTTACAATTTTTTATGGTGGATCAGTATGTGTGTATGACTCAGTGCCACCAGAGAAGGTCATATTTACACTTCTTACATCTATTATGTTCTAACACTTCTTTTTTGATGGTTTATGCTAATACTGCTACCTGCGATCTCGGCATCGACAGGCTCAAGCAATCATGCTTATTGCAGCAGCAGCCGCTGCCGCAGCAGCCACCAAAAGCAATGCTGCCACTGCTGTTAGGCCTCCAGTGATGCCTGCAACCAATGCTGCCCAAGCAGCAGTCTCTCCTGTGCTCACACGGTCACTCTCTCTGCAGAGCACTTCTGTTGCTACTGGTCAACCTCAGGTTGTTGCTGACCCTAGCTCAATTTGCAAACTTCAGGCTGGTAAGACGATCATTTTGTGAAATCTAAAAACGGGGTGTTTTAATCAGTCTTGACATCATCTAACATATTGTAAAATTAATTTCATCTGCTGTGCAGATCTCCCCATTGCCAGGAGGCACTCCCTTCAACGCTTCCTGGAGAAACGTCGTGACAGGTTAGCATGAATGCATGGTAGCAGTAGTTTTAGGTTTAGTTATCAACATGCTGTGTATGGTGTACCGCAGCATTAAAAAATGCATTTTTTATGAGTCTAGGTCATCAAATAAGTCATTTACTATTTACTCTCCCTCTAGATCAAAAATCAAAATAAATCTATTTGGCCTTCTAGTTGTATTTGGAAAGTTAAATTGTTTTCAACTTGAATGTTCTACCATGAGAACTATGGTATGTGATACACATTATTTACCGTCAAGTGGTCTGTGATTCTGTGTGGTAAAAAATGTGCTCGTTTCCTTGAAGATAGACTTGTAAGAGATGAAGCCTTTGGTTTTGTGTGAGATGGAAATAAACCTAGTACTATGTGTCATTCTACAATACATAGCATAGCAGCCGGTAGCCTTGGATTGTAGTAGTTATTGTCTTATTGTATCTTCATTTTCTGCGAACTCTGATGATCAGTTACGAGATAAATACTATATTGATGCTAGTTCTGGACTAATCTGTCAACTTTCCTTTTTTTAGTCTTCATGCATTTTGCAGCTCATGTTTTTGCATGTCTTTTGCTTCAGGTGATAGAGCTTAGAAATCAATATGCTGCATTCAACCACTCACCACACTTTGGAGTACCACTATATTTTTAGTTAAATCTACTTGCATCCACTATTTCTTAGGATAACGTTTCTGAGCAAGTATTTTCGTGCAAGGCATGCAAAAGATGCTAAAGATGACGTGCATTCCTGTATGTTCTGTTCATGTTTTATATGGAAAAGAAACCTTCATGGAATCTAGGTGCTACCTATTAGGAGCCCTCATGATTTATGACATCTCAGCAATAAATTAACAGTTTTATAGCCTGATCCAGATGGCATACCTGTTTTGCATTATCTTACATATGTAGCTGGAATCAATCAATATCTTTGCTTCTGCTGGCTTCAATTGATTAAATGATCGTATGAAGTAGGTTCGTGAACAAAGCTCCATATAGTACTGCAAAATCATCTGAAGGCATGGAAGCATCTGGGATGGAAGTAACTGCAGAGGGCAAGGCCCAGTGACCCAAAGACACAGCCGTGAACCGGCAAGTTCGAATGGTGAAGGCTGACCTTTGGAAGGAAGGGATGTGTTAGCTGATGTCACACCTCAGAACCTTACTAATAATCGGACCAGAACCTCTATTACCATTGTTCTGTTGTCATGTGCTAGTTTATTCTGTTATGAATTCGTTTACTCGATTACCGAATATCTTTGTACATCATGCATGTCATCTGCCTGACAATGTTACCATGTTCATCTAGTAATGATGTCGTCTGTGCTATTGCAGTTGCTCCTATATTTGTTGGTTTGAAATTGCATTTCTTTGTTCCATTCTACATTGCTACCCCCAACGTCTTACCTGGCTGTGCCTCTGCTTGAATTGGAAGGGAAACATAAGAGTCGCAACCCTGAGGGGCTCTTGTTTAAATCTAGGTTGGTTGTGCCCGTGTTGATGTCAACGGGAAGCGTCACTCCCACGTCCTGCCGTGGCGGCCCAGCCTCGGTGGCGCGGTGCCGGCGTGGACTACGGCTCCGCCTCAGCTTGTCGTCCTGTGTTACCGCGGCCGCGGGCACCGAGCATCACATGCCGCGCCCGCGCGTTGAGAATACCAAATGGTTTAGGCGAACAAGCTCCGATCCGACCCCACGGCATGGCGGCATGTACCCCGTGGCCGTGGCACGACCGCACCGCTCATTGCAGCGAAATTGCCGGAAGTCCACAGGCCGCCTCCCATGCTGCCGCTTCCCGCCGGATGCATCCCGGCGCGATCGCCGCACTCCGTTCACCACGAGGCATCGTGCTCCTCCAGTCTCCCGTGCAGCCGCGCACATGCCGTCGACGAGCTAGCTGCGTTGCGGCTTTGCCCGTAGCCGCCGCACATCACTGGCGGAGTGGCGGGTGCATCCCCTGTGACTACCAGGCTACCAGCCCATTAGCCCATGCGAGGCGGTCCACGCCTTTCTGTTGTGGTTGCGGCCCTCGCCTTCTCTCGCATTTCTACAGTAGAAGAACACGGAGAGTGGGGAAGCGTCGTCGTCCTCTTGGGGCTCTCTGGATAATCTGGCACAAGAGATGTGGCTATGGGACTGGCATGTACGTGTACTAACCGCATTGCTCAAATGGAACCACACCACGGCCTTACCTTGGAATTCTGAGATTGCGTTTCTGCTGCAGCTGCAATTGAAAACGAGGGCTATAATAAGTGGGTGAATCATCTATCAGGATCGTGCCGTAGCTAGCTAAAGTGCTAAACTGGCTCAACTAAATGTCTTCATAGAGGCAACTCTCATCAGTGTAGCAAAAGTCCAATCCGATTGCTACCGTATATTGCTGCTATAAACCTGGATTCAGAAATGGTTTTCCAAATTATTGCGTTCCACCATCCATAACATGGAACTCAGCATGATAACAAGTTCGTCAAGAAGGTAAAAACAAACACTAACTGCATATTCTAAAACACGAAAAGAGATGCAGATAAGTGCATGAAACACAACAAACGAGCATAAGGCTAGGGAATTGCCACAGACTGCATCACGCATGTGAGCTACGCAAAATCCCATGGAAGTAGCCGCCGACCATGACCAAGGAGAGAAGAGACACAACACCAGCTGGGAATATCTTTCCAGACTTCTTGAAGCGAGATCCCATGACTGACAGTAGTGCAGCCGATATACCTATAATGCAAAGCAAAACAACATCAGGGCATCAGGCAAAGAATCGGGGTTGATGTAACTCCCAAGCAAGGATGAGAAGGACCACAGGTTCACAACAAGGATGGCTCAGAAAAAAATCTGCATACCTAAACCAATCGATGATGCAAAGACGGGTCTCACTGGGAGTTGAGTGTGAACGAAGTACAGGACCAGGGCCGATATGCCTCCTGCAGCTAATGACTTCTGGCTTCCACTCTTCATGTACCCCATTACTCCACCAGCTACAGAAGTTATAAGCACAACAATAACAATCAGTTCTCATAAAACGTTGTAAATAGGCGAGAATAGTCAATGCAACATTTTTTTTGGCATATTGGAATTCTTTCAGGTATAACGCAATAAAAGATTTACATCTAAAACAGACACTGATGTAGAACCTCATACAAGAATGAAAAATTGCAGGACTTGATTTATGGAGCTAAAATTATGTCAGGAGTCATTAGCCCTCTGCTAGTTTCACAGACGTAATAACAATGGAGAAAAGAAACTCTAAATGACTAAATATCAAAGGCAGTACACTGTACATAGCAAGAACACTATAGCTCTGTTATGAAATAATAATAAAAAATTGTGTTGAATAAAGCCAACCACTTCTATCTGGCCTGGATGTTCGTGTTATCCTACTTCCTAGGAGAAATACCCCACATTGTGCTTGTTTGTAAGCCCTTATTGGAGTTAGCACTATGAGCAAGAAGAGCATTCTGTGACACACACAGAGGCAACATCCCGGTTTTATTGTTGCTCTAACACAAGCAGGAGTAATCAAAAGAGTGTTGATGAGTCTGCCTCCTGATTTGTACAATTGTCAAGTCAATTTTAACTATCGTCCCAAAAAATTGGACATCTAACTTGACTATCAAGGGCATAAAGATTTAACTTTGCATAGATGGAGCTAACAAACATGTGTCATCTAACAAATTGGGGATAATCCAGTAGTCAGTAGTTCAAACGCACACAATAACCCCAGCGAGTAATCACTTGCTGCTAAGGAAGTAGAGTTCGCAATGTCTAGACATTCCCACAATGGGAGCGATAATGGCCAACTTGTCTCCATCTCAAAGGGCGAATTGACAATTCAAACGATGGTGGTAAAAAGTGCAATGGAGGAAAATGAAAGGGAATTGAATTACAACGCCCAGCACAGTCCATCGTTGCCCATTTGACCTCCGCAGATCGAACTTCAGTACCAAATACTAATACCATATTGCGGACCATAATGGCTTATATTGATCAAGGATGGATCGCAATCCGCACGGAAAAGAATACACTTTACTCGAATCCTAGGCATTTGCAGTGTAACACTACGAAAAAAAAAGGAGATCTTGTGGCATTACCTCCAACGAGCGCGGCGTAGGCGAGGGTGAGCTTCTGCGACATGGACAGCCCCTCTCCCATCTTCTCCTCCCCCTCCTCGCCACCGCCCTGCGGTTCACTTTCACCGCCGCCGCCTCCGCCGCTCCCTCCTGCACCACCGCTCCCAGAGCCCTCACCGCCGCCGCCGAGCTCGGGTTCGTTGGCCGCGACGGCCGCGAGGAGGCGGGCGCCGGGTGAGGTGGAGCGGAGCGAGAGGGAGACGGGGGCGGGAGGGCGGCGCAGGAGGAGCAGCGAGCACTGGGAGGCGGAGATCGGGGGCGGGGTGAGGGCGAGAGGCGCGAGCGGGGTCGTCGCGAGGGCCATGGGTTTGGTGCTCGAGCTGGGCCTTTGTGGGACTTGACTTCGTCGGAGCGGTGGTGGTGGTGGGGATTTTTCTAAGCCTAAGGGGAAGCTGGTGCGAGGGTGAGGCTGTGGGTGGGGCCCTGGTTTTTAGGCACTTTCTTTGATGGTTTTTCCCCAGAAGATTGCTTTCTGTTTCTCGATTAAAAAAGAGCTATCTAGAAGGCTGATTCGTTGCTTGCAAGTCGCAAGGAGCGTGTGGATGCATGAACAACGCGTGTGTTGGGATGCATTATTAGCTTAAGCCTGAAGATTTGCTAAGGTAGAGTAAGTAATCTTGATTGAAGGTAGATTAGTCTAGCGTAGTTGAACAAGAGTTTGTCCAATGCTAAAAGACAATATACTACCTCGTGAATTCCACGTAGTTGTTCTGTAAAAATGGCTTTATTTTTGCGCAGCAGCGGTAAGAGCTTTTCACGCCAAGTTTTTGGTCCGCTCAATTGGACTGTACAATAGTAGTTTATGATTGAAGTTACACTATAACTGACTGAAATAAAGATGATTTATTTGGCATAATTAAATTTTAAAAAATTTAAAGTAGAAAAAATATGTTATCTTATCACGGACAACGCAAATGAATACGAAAAACTGGCAAAAATCTTTAAAAAGCTAAAAGTCCAAAAAAACAAAATTTATCAATAGTGAAAAATAAATCAGAAGTTTAAATCGAAATAAGCGGGGCTTCCACCGATACTAAGCGCGTAATATACTGCCGCTGTTGAGAGTCTAAACGGGAAGGAAATTCCAACAACGAAACGGAACGGCACAGTATGAATCGGAAACAAATCGCCAAAAAAAAGAGAGAGTATATGGATGGAAAAGAATACAAGTCCCTACACGAGAAGACGTCATCGCAGGCGTACCCTCCCCCGGGGAAGTCTTCTAAGGAAGGAAGGGGAAGCAGGCGAGGATAGATCAAGGATATTGGTGGTGCGGGCGGTGCGAGCAGCGACCCACCCACTCCAGAACGCCGCAGATTTCGCCGGCAGCGACTCCACAACACATCCCCCCGCGCCCTCGTTCGTTCCCCTCGGCGGCGACGCCTCGCGCTTGCGAGTTGACCTTCTTTCCCGCCGCGGAATGGTGATCCCTAGGGAACCGCCGCTGCCGGAGCCCCCGTGCGACTGCTGATCCCCGACTCCCCCGCCGATCGCAGCGGCTGCCGCCTGCAGTGTTCCAGGTTGGTTGGCATTCTCGGATTCGGTTGGTTCTCGCAGGTTTCCGGATTTGGGTCGGCGCGATTAGGATTAGCCCTTGCTCGGTTATATTCGGTGTGGATCTGGGGGGACTGATTTAGCATACTTTAATTAGTAAGTAAATTCCTTGGCGCGATTCGATGACAACCGAAACTGAAATAGGAACCGGATAATCTCACAGGAAAGGAATCGAATTTGCACCTCGTTGTGGGAAAATTGTTTCTTTTATTTATTTTTCTCATCAACGCTGTCGTTTGCCGTGGTGCTAGAGGATGGAGAATCCTCAAATCGAGATGGGAGCTTTCAAGGCGAACGGTCCGCAGGGGCCGAACGGCGGGCTGCGGTCCACCATGGTTCAGTCCTGGAACTTGCGGAGGACCGTCGAGGGAGTGTTGCGGAGCATCAGGATCGTCATATTCACGTCCAAGCTCAACTTGCTGTTGCCGTTCGGTCCTGCAGCGATCGTTCTGCATTTCGCTACTAGGAGGCATGTAAGTGTGTTGTTCCAATTGTGGAGCTGTTTGTTTATAGACCATTAGTTGTAGGCTGCATGGTTGCACTTCAAAATAACACGTATAAAAGAAACTAGAGTACCCAATTGAGGAAAGCTAATGGTTGGACTCACTGCTCTTCAATAACATGTAGCTGGTTCAGTAGTTTTGGTTATGCTACAAAGTTTCATCATTTACAGACCTTTGTTTGTTCGGTTCAGTTGGATGGTAGGTTTATGTTTTGGATGATGAAATGCTGAAATGCTTTGTTTGTTAGTCAATGCTGAAATGCTCTCTACCTTATCAAAATTGCAGGGATTGGTTTTCCTTTTCAGCATGCTAGGAATAGCACCATTAGCTGAGCGTTTGGGTTATGCAACTGAGTGAGTTTTTAAACTCTCTATTTAGTTTCCTGACCTTATTAAAATTTGACACCAATTATTGTTCTACAGGCAGCTAGCTATATACACTGGTCCAACAGGTATGCACTTTTATCTTTATGGTTTGTAACCTATTAGAAAATGAAGTCCTTCAAGCAACAAATAATAGTTTCTTTTTCTCACAATTGCAGTTGGAGGCCTTCTGAATGCTACGTTTGGAAATGCAACTGAGATGATAATAGCAATATATGCCCTGAAAAATGGAATGATCCGAGTAGTTCAGCAATCACTATTGGGTTCTATATTATCAAATATGCTGTTGGTTATGGGTTGTGCTTTCTTTGCTGGCGGTATAGTTCATCGCAACAAAGACCAAGTCTTCAGTAAGGTGATGTTTGTGCGATTGGTTTTATGTTTTTCCATGGAAAGTCTCTGATAGTGAAATTAAAATTTTATTTTCAACAGGCAACTGCAGTTGTTAACTCAGGTTTACTGCTGATGGCTGTCATGGGACTGATGTTTCCTGCTGTCCTTCATTTCACACATTCAGAAGTGCGGCAAGGAGCATCTGAGGTTGCTCTTTCAAGGTTCAGCAGTTGTATTATGCTTGTGGCATATGCTAGCTATCTTTATTTTCAACTAAGTGGACGGAGCAATGTTTACAGTCTCATAGGCAGCGTAAGTGTGGTACCGCAATTCTCTTTCTTCCTTGCTGGAGACAAGGACAATAACTCTGATCCTATAATATCTATTGTGGATCTGTCCCTGTTAATTCAATCATAACACACACTCTGTTGGTGCTTTCAATTGGAACGCCATGTGATGAACTAAATCTCCTTGATAAAGAACTATTTGCATTGCTTAAAAGTAAAAAAAGGTGCAATCCATGCTTTTCCATTTGCTCAATGCTTCACTATATACTATCATTACTGCAGGAAGAAGTGCCTAATGAGGATGCCACAGAGGAAGATGATGACACAGAGATTGGCATGTGGGAGGCCATTACATGGCTCGCAGTGTTAACTTTATGGGTGTCTGCCCTTTCTGAATACCTGGTTAATGCCATTGAGGTATTCTTTTTCTCCCCTAATAGAACAAGACAGACCAACTGATGACTTAAGCAATTCCATTTTGTTGATAGTGGGTCACTCTCAGTGTCAGGGAAAATGTTCATCTTAAATTTGGAAGTGGTTTTTTTGGATATATGATGCTTGCCACATTCACATGGAAAATTTCATGAACAGTGGATATATATCTAATAACTACCTTGTAGGACAGACTGAACTACACATGCCATGGTATCAATACATTGTTAGTCTTACAGGTCATCTGTATACCTCTGCAAGGATGTAATTGGTCTTGTTTTGCTCTATTGCTGTCAGGGAGCATCTGATTCATTGAACCTACCGGTGGCTTTTATCAGTGTTATTTTGCTTCCTATTGTGGGCAATGCAGCTGAACATGCTAGTGCAATAATGTTTGCAATGAAAGATAAGCTTGTAAGTGTTTAGATATGCTCAGTTTTGATTTTTGATCCTTTGGTTGTCTCCTAACTGTTCATGCATACGCTTGTCTCTGCTGCAGGACATAACGCTAGGTGTTGCAATCGGATCATCGACGCAGATATCAATGTTTGTGGTAATGACTTTGAACTTATTGTCCCATTATGATCTCTGCATGCTCATTAGCACTTGTTCAACTAAGTATGATGTTGGCCTGTGCCTTCTATAGATTACTGTTCTTCGTTCCACATTCTGTTTTTATTTCTTTATCATATCCAATTTTCTTCTTTGTGATTTTTGACATAAGTTCTCCATTAATACAGATTCCATTTTGTGTTGTCATTGGTTGGATGATGGGACAAAGGATGGACTTGAATTTTCAACTATTTGAGACAGCAACTCTCTTCATAACAGTACTTGTTGTGGCATTTATGCTACAGGTATGTTGTTAAGTGGATACTAAAAAATACTTATGCCTACTTAATGGGGAGTTTGCAAAGTTGCTTTTGTTGTCATAAGCATTAAGAACATATCTCTGGTTTGCCTTTTGGGCTAAAGTGATACATCTTGGTAAAGGTTCACCATCCATCTAGAGTGGACTTGCTGTAGCGGTACTATATACTATTTTAACACTAAGTGACATCCAAATTTTTATTAAATGCTTGTTATTAGCTGTAGTTCTTTAATGGTTTATTTGTTATATTATCCATTCAAGTTTATGTCAACTCTTCAAGCCAACAGTAATTGATCTACTTAGTTCATTATAGCTAGTATCTTATTTTAAGGAATCTTTTTTTACCTTCTCCCTGCCCAAAAAAAAGGAGAAAATGTCCTAGTAAGTTACAATTGGTGATTTTTATGATTTTTTCCCTCCTTGACCAGTGATATAGTTATGTGGCCTTCTTGTTGTTCATTTCATTGATATATGCTGGAGTCTCCTATAAACTAGAATATTTGATACCTGAACCTTCACCATGTGCTCTCTTTTTTACCCTGCAGGATGGCACTGCGAACTATTTGAAAGGACTTATGCTGATCCTGTGTTATCTAATAGTTGCTGCCAGTTTTTTTGTTCATATTGATCCACAATCCAGTAAGTAGCAATTTCTTAGTTATAGACGAATGCCTTTTTCTTCCAATTTCCATGTTCCAGTCAGTTTACTTATTTTCTAGGGGAAACCAACCAGTATTCACACACACAAAAAAAGATGAGATCCTACTTTTCACAGCTTATTTTATTCTATTTTACTATGCCTTTTCTTTTTTTTCCCTATGTGTATTGACTGTTGTAAGTGTTCTTGCCATCTTGATTTTTTAGTAGTAGGATCTGGCATGATCTGAGAAATGAATTGGTGGCAATATAGATTTTGTTGATGCCTGTGGGGGTCGAACACATTTGTTGTGTAAATATGAACGTACAATTCTGTTACAGGTGACAATTGATGCCACCAACACTGTAATTAATGTACCAAATACCCTTGAAGACTTGCTGATCCTACTTTGATGAGCTGCTGCTCCATAGCATAGCTCAGCCTGTCTGACTCTGAAGCAACACCTTGGCACGATGACACGGGAACATCACACATTGTTGGTTCCTTCACGAACTGCAGCAGTAATTCTTGTACTGTTTGCGTACTGGAGCTTCGAGGGGTTCTAGGGGTAATCATATGATGTATACAGAAACAAGAAATGTCGTCCATGTAAGTCTGTCATATTCAATTAATTGAGTTAACGTGGCCCTTTTTTCTGTTTTGCTTGGGTTAACGCGGTGCGATGTATATGTTCTTCAGCCTTATATCGGTGTGATCCGAGGAAAATCAATTTCTTTCCTGAAGGTAGAGGCAAATCAATTTGTATGGCCGGTTACTTACATTCCCTTAACGCCGTGGCCTTACTACTTGATGTTCAGTTTCCCTGCCAATCAGAAAGGCAGGATATAATGTAACGGACTGGCCACTCCAATTTAGCATCAAAATGCGCTTTTGTTCATCTTTAATAGATTTTGTTGTAAATCCCTACTAGTTCTGTGGGAGTTGAACAGAGAAACGGCGAAAAACTAAAATATTTTTGAAATTTAAATTTAATGTGCTCTTCTCTTTCCCTTTTCTTACTCAACAGCACCAAGCACGTACTGTCCCTGTCTTCTAGTATAGAACTATTTGAAAAAAAGGAACAAAAATGATAAGAAACCTAACAAACTGGACATAATTTATGGAATTTTGGACACATGTGGACCCCTAAACACCCGAAATTCCGTTTTTGGTCCTTAAACCAAAAAAATTCCTAAACTCGACCTCCGCCTGAGCGCGCGTTCGCGTTGCGTCGACACGTGTCCCGTCGTGTACCGCACGACCGCCTCGCCCTCCGCGCCGACCGCACGTTTCGGTTTTTTGAGCGCACGATCGAAGCCCCGACCGCACGACTCGGTTTTTTTGACCGCAAGACCCGTGCTACAGTGCGGTACCACACCGCACGACCGGACATGTGTCGACGCAACGACCGAAGCCGAGGCAGAGGCTGGCGAGCGAAGCACGCAACGCCCCCCCCCCCCGCGCTGCATCTGCAAGCCCAAATCCCCAACCCCCAAGCGCGCGGCCGCGAGGGACAGCGAGACACCGACGCACCGGTCAGCCACGCGCGGCGTGCGGCCTCCGCCTCGTCGGCCGAGAGGTTTGCGAGTGCCTTTTCTATAATTAATATGTTTTTAGTATAGACTATATGTATTGTCTATACTAAAAACATATTAATTGTATAATTAAGGCCATTATATAACTATACTAACAACATATTAATTATATAAGATCATTATAAATAATTATATAGATAATTTATTGTATAAATTATTTTAAGTTCTATTTATATATGAGATAGAGGTGTAGTACAGGTAACAGCCACGCTGAAATTGATACATCTTTTAATCCCGAGTCAATTTGGGAGGCCGGCAGGACGAAGTCACTCTGCTGATTTAGACCAAGGAATATATCGGCACTCGAAGAAAAAGGCTACCCTTTTTTTTTGTCTTTTTTAGAATGGGCCATGGGGCCGGGCAATGGAAAAGAAATTCACGGCCCAACAGGAGTTGGTATTTAGGTGGGTTTTTTTGTTATAGTTTATGGTTTAAAATTTTGAATTCTAATTATTCACAAGAGACAATATATAGAGAAAAATAGTTGCATATAATTTTGGCCAGTACAGCTGAACTCAGTAAACTTTTACTACAATCTTCATGTTAATCTTGTCTTGAAAAAACGCACCGTCTAAAAGCTAGTTACTATAGCATAAATCATAAACCACAGGTTATAAGTGAAAAAGAACTCAGTCACGCGATGGAGCCAAACAACTAGGTGCCACACTAATTGGACTATCGAGGAAGTATACACGTTCCTTAAGCTATCTTGATCCATGAGTGGCACACTTTGCTCATTCACCTTCTATTTGTAATCAAGAGTTTGCCGGTGGATTTTGTGGCCAGTGATTTAACCGAGCCAACAATTCGTGATGGAAGTCTTTTCCTGTTAAAAGAAGGAATTGCTTGGCTCTCATTTTTCAATATGTATGATGTTCCTAAAACCATTCTGTAAGAGCGGTTCATACGTAAAGCTTTTCTGAATCAGAGATACTACCATCACAATAATACATGATCATCCACTCCAAACTATGATCTCACTCACTCATGAGTCAAACATGCATGATTTGACATAAAGGGTAGACTTTGGATATACTCATATAATAATTATAATATACTCTAGTGTGATGTGTGTGTGTGTGTGTGTATATATATATATATATATATATATATATATATATATATATATATATATATATATATATATATATATATATATCTATGTATATGTGTGTGTGTATGTATATATGTATATGTATATAAAGAAATGATAGTGTACTCTCAGGAGTACGTACTCCTGACAATATATTTATATGTGTGTGTGTGTATGTATGTATGTACGTACGTACTAGCTGAATGCCCGTGCGTTGCTACGGATTTTTAAAAGAAACTCATGGGTGGTAAAAAATTTTAGAATATGCATACAAACATGTTCTAAAAGTTTTTAAATCCGTAACAACACACGGGCATTCAGTTAGTATATATATATATATGTATGTATGTATGTATGTATGTATATATATAGTATAAATAACAAGGGCACCATGGTGCCCAAGATCCATGACTGAGACCTTTCATCTATAATTATGGCTTTCTATCTATGATTGAGACTTTCTATCCATGATTAAGACTTTCTATCCTGATATATTATATATCATTGCACTCGCACGCATCTAAAAGTAATCCAAAGGCAAGGAGGCTTGGTGTCCAGGCACCATGGTAACATGCAAATGCCCCTAATTTCAGTAATCCTGATATATATAGTGTAAATGGGCTATTTTGTGGTAACATGTAAACGCGAATCAATGCCCGTGGATCTACATTCTATGGCTCAGGTTCGGGTCAGTGGAAACCCCTCAAAACTTACTCGTTTTTATTATTTAATAAGTTTGAGTTGGTGGTTGGTGCATTCTCCTTCCTCCCTTCTCAACCGTCTAATCTGAATACTGAAATCTTGATCATCTATCTAACATCCCCCCTCTCTCTCATATCTAACTACCCCTCCTCTCCATTTTCACCAACATTTACCATCTCCCACCTCCTCTCTTACCCGGCCTCTCTCGCCTCCCTCCCCTCTTGCTTGCCCCTGATTCCTCTTACCTTTTGACAGTTGACCTGCACTAGCTGAATGCCCGTATGTTGTTACGGATTTAAAATTTTTTAAAACATGTTTGTATGCATATTCTAAAAATTTTTACCATCTGTGAGTCTCTTCTAAAAATCTGTAGCAACGCACGGGCATTCAGTTAATATGTATGTATGTATGTAGAAACGTATCTAGTGTAAATGGGCTATTTTGTGGTAACATGCAAACGTGAATCAGGGCCCGTGGATCTACATTCTATGGCTCAGGTTCGGGTTAGTGGAAACCCCTCAAAACTTACTCGTTTTTATACATAACCCTCGCCTCCCTTCTCCCCTCTACACATAACCCCTGGCACATCACTACCGCCTGATGCCTCAACTGCCTCCTGTTCTTTTGGGCTTCTCAAATTGGCTTTTGACTTCTGCTACAGTACCAAACTTTCAAATGGAGTATTTTCTCAAGACGGGGTATACAAGTTAAACGATCTACACGTTAAAAGCTCAACATCTGTACCAGCCAAAATTGCAAGTGAGTATCTGTTTCTCCGTAATCTGTACTGTAAACAGCCAAAATTCAAAAATTTCAGCCAAAAGCCAAAAGCCGCAACCGAAAAGAACAGACCCTTATTCTTGCTGCTCGCTGCCACCAGGGGATCGCCCAAGCTAGATCCAACAGAACATGTGAATAGCCCATTGGCGGAGCTGCAAACGTGGGTGTGTCCCTTTGCTCTCTCAATTTTTTTTTGTATTTTTTGTATCCCTCCACCCCACTTGCAAATGATCTCAACTCCCTTCTCTCGTTCCACCCAATGATCTTGGCCTAACATCAGCTAGCATGGCACTTTTAAATCCTGGCCTAACATCAACTAGCATGGCACTTTTAAATCCTAGCCTTTGTTTGGATCCTGGCCTAATGCACGTTTTACAAGAAATTTTTTTAAATCAGTTGATTAATTGATAAACACAAACATGTAAAAGCTCAAAAATTTACTTAGAAAACAAAACGAATTAAAACGTTGCCCTTTAGCATTACATTATCATCACTACTCCTTGCTGCTGTGACCTGAAGAAAAGAAGAGGGTGTTTTTCAAGCAAGTATACGGTAATTTATCACCTGTAGAATTTATGCTCACTAAAGTTATGAGTATCTTATCTCAATTTGTCGTTTTATCACCTATAGAATTTGTAGCAGGCATGGAATATGTGGCTGATAAGAGCGTGGCTTTTCGATGCACTGCATTTGTTGTTCTATGCTATTCTTGACTGTTCATTGTCCAGAATTTCCGGCCTCTGTAAATGGCAATAATTGGCAACCTTGTCTTGGGGCAAGTTGAGTTCTGTGACTCAAAAAGAGTAATGTATTGTTCATCCACAGTTAATGTAAAAGAATACTATATTGAAATTTCGAATGAATCTTCCCCGCTTTTGTCTTGGAATGGGTATATTCTTGCATCTGGAGCAGCAATGCAACTGAAATAAACTAGACTAGAGAAGTCGCAGCAGTGCACACACCATCTGGAGCAGCACTAGCATGACACATTGCATTCTCACACATCCTCAATTACCAACGATTCATAACTTGTCAATCTTACATACATAACTCAGAGTGCCAGTTTTCCAAAAAAGTTTAGAACCTAAAGATGATACCACTACCTTTCCTTACTAAGAAAAATAGAAGAAAGAACAGAGACTATTTAAAAACAAAAACATCAACTTGTTGCCCCCTAAGTCTCTAGCTTTCATCTTGAGTTGCTCCTGTGCTCCACCATCCACTCCAAACAGCCCCAATCCACTTCCTTCGGTAGCCTCTTTCAATGCTGCTACAACTTCACAGTTCAGGGACACGATATGAAATTTTACAAACCAAACTCACAACCTTTAGTTCAGTCTATTGGTTATATGATTTTTCACCATGGCTCCTCCCATCCAATAGACTAGTACACCAATCTAACTCTGCACAAAATCAAGCATAGAAAATTGAGAGCAAAGTAAAGAAAAATATTACAGAAACTTTCCAAACAAAATCTGCTCAAAGAGAACTCACCATCTCCCTCCTCAAATCCCGATGCCTCAACCACAAAATGCGCAGCAATAGTCGCCGACCTAGTTCTACCCGTCGTGGATATGCTGCGACCTCGTCGGTGAGGGGGCGGATGGGCTACAGGATGGGGGCACGGATGGGTGATGGGAACCGGAGGAGGAGAGAGGAAGGCAAAGGAACTGAAGGAGAAGGAGAGAGGCAACCAACGGTGAATCATGGATGGTGGTGAACCTAACCTTAGCGGTGTCACCTTGGAAGAAGTAGGCAGCAATCAGGATTCGAGAGAAATGAGAAAGCAGTGGATTGGGGAGAGGGAGAAGGAGCAGCGCAGTGTCACCTATAAAGGTGAGGCTCCAATCCTTACATCGAGATGGCGGTGAGGAAGGGTAGCGGGAGGAGGGCAGTGGCACGGCCGTCGCAGGAGGTGGCGCGTCGGAGGGCATTGGCCGGGTGTGCCATGGCCCGGTCGGCTCTGAGGAGAGAAGGGAAGGAAAAGGATGGCTACGGAGGGGGAGACCAGGGGAGGGTGATTTTGGTAGGAATTTTTCGTACGAATAATCTATTTTTTATTTAAAATTACAGAAATATACCTGTGGTAAAATTTTTTATAAAAATAGGCTCAAGTCGCCCAATGGAAGGGCGACTGGAGCCTATCGCCCAACCAGAAGCCGATTCTGTCCCTGTCGCTCTACCATCAGGCGACTGCATCCAGTCGCCCTCCCATTGGGCGACTTTAATGCAGTCGCCCAATGGTTGAGCGACAGGGATCAATCTTCGCCAAAAATAGTGAAAATTGGTGGAGATATTCTTCATTGATCCAAAAGCCTTCAGAAAAAAATTTGAGCAATTTCGGCTACGAGATCAAAAGTTATAGCAATCGAGGAACACAAAGAGAGGAAACGGGGAGTGATTGACACTGCTATAACTTTTGATCCCGTAGCCGAAATTGATCAAATTTTTTTCTGAAGGCTTTTGGATCAATGAAGAATATCTCCACCAATTTTCACTATTTTTGGCGAAGGTTTGGTCCCTGTCGCTCAACCATTGGGCGACTGCATTAAAGTCGTCCAATGGGAGGGCGACTGGATGCAGTCGCCTGATGGTAGAGCGACAGGGACAGAATCGGCTTCTGGTTGGGCGATAGGCTCCAGTCGCCCTCCCATTGAGCGACTTGAGCCTATTTTTGTAAAAAAAAATTTCCCGCGGGTATATTTCTGTAATTTCGAATAAAAAATGGATTATCCATACAAAAAATTCATTTTGCTAGGGGGGTGTGTTTCGCAAGAACGCGTAAGTGGAATGGGGTGTCCACCCACCTTCATCTAAGCCACACACCAGATTGGATGATCAAGGTTACCATTTGCATGTTACCACTGAAAAGGCATTTTGAACTAGATATGCTCCATATATATAATTACTAACCAGCATGTAGGTGTAAAATAAGTGCCCCCTAATTGACCCAATCACTTCACCATCCCACACCATGCTCAGTTACTAGTGTTTGTTAATTATGGTAAAGTTACTATCGAATGTACATCAGGTTATCATCTGTAATGCTTGCAGTTACGTTTAGTTACGCATGAAGTTATTATCCACATGGAATAAAGTTACCATCCCCATAATGAAGCCCCACCAACCCACCCTATTCCGGAAAGTTACTTTCGATTACGCATGGAGTTACTATCCCCATGCGAAGTTATCATCCTATAGTGAAGTTACTATCATATGCAATCAAGTTATCATCCACTGTCAATGAAGTTATTATCAGTAGCGAGTGAAGTTACTGTCGAACACTCATAGTACACAACAGTTAATAACTTTCCTCATAACAGATAGTAACTTCACTCATAATAGGTACTAATTTTCCTCACGACCGAATCTACTAAATTATCACATGCATGAAGTAGTACAGTTGACGTGGGGACTTTTTTTTATCTTGTTTACAAGCTAAAAAATATAATAACTCTTTCATAGAAAGTTCGATATGTGATATGTTTGCGCCACTGTGCTCAAAATTACGAGCTTAACAAAACAAGATCGATATTTGAACGCAAGGGGAGGCCGAAGAGAGCGGCTCCGGAAAGGGAGACAGAGGCGAGAGGGAGCCGCGGGAGGAAGGAGGCGAGCAAGAGACGGAGGGTTGAGTGAATAGATGAGGGAGAGAGAGAAAGAGAGATGGATGAGGGGTCTATTCGCGAAAAAATCATCCACGCGAGGGGGTTTTCCGAAAGATGGATTAAGTGAGTTGGGGCATCCCAACTTTGTCGATTCGAGTCACACAGGTTAGATCGGACAGCTCTGATTTGAGTTTGCATGTTACCACTAAAAAGACCATTTGCACTAGATATGCTCCTACACACACACACACACATATATATATACATATATATAGTCTCTTTTCTACTCCAGGGTGTAATTACACCCTATGTCGTATCTCACAACGTAGGGAATATCTCGCATAACGGAGATATATATGTGTAGTATACACATATTTAAAACTATCTAGGTGATATGAACAATTTTTCAGATGTGGTATGTACATTTTTTCAACATATTCCTTTTTATGTGCGTATATAAAGGTATTTATAAAGTACACTAAAAACTATGAACTCCTTTGCAATTTTTTCGTGTGGTTCACATTGGAGTATCTTATAATTAGTATACGAATATACTTAAAGTGATAAAGGAGTATTTCAAATTTATTTAGGTGGTATATTAGAGGTAGGTGTAATTACACTTGGATGTAAAGCAAAGTGAAAATGAAGTCTCTTTTTTACTCTCGAATGTAATTATATTCTATGCCGTATCTCATAATATAAGAAGTATCTCACATAACAGATACATTTCCACCTACTAATATACCATTTAAAAGAATATGTTATACCATTTTATCGTTTTTAATATTTTTGAGTATTAATTCTAAGATACTTTGATATGATTTAATTGAAATTTTTTTTATTGAAGCACTTTTCTATGTATGTCGATCGCATTGACTTTAAATAGTACAGTGGTTGCTGTCACCTGCAAGGACTATCCAGACCTCAAATGTTGTTTAAGTGGCTAGTGGCATAAGTATAGATTGGTAAAAAAAGCAGCTCATTATCAATTTATACTTAGCAAAATACGTGAGCAAATAGTAGTCTAATACTTTTCTTCATCAGAAATCTTTTCCCACGAAACGCTTCAGTCAATTTTTGCCCCACTCTTCTCCGTACTCATGGGCCATATGCTACCCTTCACATAGCCTACTATACAACATTATCCATCATTAGCATCAACGTCTTTTTGCTAATGCTCGGTTGTCTCAACCTCTTCTTCCTCCCCAGAACTCCTCCATAATCATCCTAGTAATATCCACGCTGCTACCATTAATCGCCAACATCATCGCCTCCTCCACTCCTACTTGTCACCCTATTTATTATTGGCCGCTCTCTCTCCGTAACTCATCTCTTGGTATTCTTGTATGTGCCACTCCATTACAAGGTACAACAAGGCATACATTACATGGCATGAGCTCGAATTCTAGTTTCTAGAGCACATCATATGGGAACAAAGAAACACGAACTCGAATTCTAGTTTCTAGAGCACATCATATGGGGAGAAAGAAACACGAACTCGAATTCTAGTTTCTAGAGCACATCATATGGGAAGAAAGGAACTGTTTTGTGGTAATAATTCACAGGATACCTTCTTTTTTTATTTATTTTGCAAGTACAGCATTCACAATGCACCTAGCATAGCACAGGGGCGGCGGACGGAGATCCCAGTTCAGAATCCAGGCAGCCGTCTCCGATCAAAAAACTCCTTTCAAGCAAAGCGCAGCCCGCACGGTCGCCCTCGCGCACCTCGCCTTCCCGAAAAAGACAATAAGAAAAGCGAACAAGCCACTTACCCCTCCGTCTACACCTCCTCCTCTCCTCCAGTAGCAGCAGTGGTTGGTAGGTGCACCCCACCAGCGCCTCGCCTCCCTCCCCTTCCCCATCTCCTCCCCAGCCAAACCCTCACACGGGGAAGCGATGGCGCTGGAGGCGGCGAGGTCGTGGGCGGCGTCCGTCCTCCCGCCTGAGCTCGCCGCCGCTGCCGGGGGCGACCCGCTTGCCGCGCTTGCCACCACCGCCGCCGCGCTAGTCGCCGGCCTGCTCATCCTCGCCGTATGGTTCCGATCCGGCGGAGGCGCGCCGTCCAAGCCGGTCGCCGCGCCGCCCCGCCCGCCCCCGGTCAAGGTCGAAGCCGACGGCGACGCCGACGACGGCCGCAAGCGCGTCACCATCTTCTTCGGCACGCAGACCGGCACCGCCGAGGGCTTCGCCAAGGTCGCTGTCCGATCCGATCCGCCCCTGATCCGAAAGTTTGCGTGCTTTTTTATTGGGAGTGCCCTTTTCTGATTCGGTTGGGATTTGATTGGCGCAGGCGATGGCGGAGGAGGCGAGGGCGCGGTACGAGAAGGCGGTGTTCAAAGTGGTGGATCTGGTAATTGTGCATGATCTGTATGCGTACGTGTGTTCAATTGCTTGTTTGCCTTCGGTGTGGGGAATCTGTGACATGTGTGAAACATCTGTAGGACGACTATGCGGCGGAGGATGAGGAGTACGAAGATAAGCTGAAGAAGGAAGCACTCGTGCTGTTCTTCTTAGCAACGTGAGTTCTCGTCGTTTTGATTCTTAGATTGCTGAATTGCGCCTTTTGTTGCTTACTTGGTTGCGCGTTAATTCCATAACCCACCCACCTGCCTTTTGTTGTAAGGCTCAAGTGAACTATGTGTGAGTACAAACTTTGTTTGAGATTCCAAAGCCACGTAAATTACTATAACATAAAGAAGGTCTATGTACTTTTAACCCACTAGTGATCATTACAACTGGGATCATTACAACTGGGAATGATGTGATAGCTTAATGGTAAAGGCATTCATTGTTACCTGAGCTGGAGTTAGCTGTGAAGATTTTTTTTGGAAAGAATCATACCCATTTGTTCTTGCACAAATTCTAATGAACAACACAACGATGTCAAATGGGAATGTTGTTTTCATTAAAAGAAAGTAACTGACTTCAGCAAAACTGTTTTGTATTATCCATGTGTATTCAGCTCTTGTAGTCAGGATCATTTATCAATAACTTTTTTGGCTAATTATATTTGATGACCACAGATATGGAGATGGGGAACCCACTGATAATGCGGCGAGATTCTACAAATGGTTTACTGAGGTTTGTGATTTTTTGTCGTTGACATGTGCTCACTATTCACTACAACTTTTCATGGTTTCTTCTTAAATTTTTGCACTCAAGCAGGGGAAAGAGAAGGAGGTTTGGCTTAAGGATCTTAAATATGCTGTCTTTGGCCTTGGGAACAGGCAATACGAGCATTTTAATAAGGTTTGTTTGGTTTAATATGAAATGTTACTGATTTGATAAATGTTGATTAGTTTCTGGTAATTGATGCTGGGCGTATCTGCATGGAAAATATAGGTTGCAAAGGTAGTAGATGAGCTGCTACAGGAGCAGGGTAAGTACTTAAATTTACACTACTTTCCAAGAAAAGTTGGAAAAATAGAACAGGTGCATTGCTGTGTTGGAACAACTTATTGCAGTGGCATGAGGACACATTTCCCAATGTAGCAGTTTCTGTAGGTGGACACTATCACATTTCAAATTTGTTTTGACTTCACATTAAAAGTCGGTTATGGACCCTATAGGAGTTCTCTAGCAAGCAAGTATTTTGGCATATGGTGTGGCCTTACAGGACATGCTTTTGTATTTCTTTTTCCTGTAGGCTTTACTCCGTTTTAGATCATGTTATGATGTAAATTAGTGAGCTCGTTAGTACAATTATTTATTGAACTTCTCTGATGATAGGAATTATATAACAAAGTGATGTTTTTTGTTAAATACATCTGTGATGTGATCATGTGATCCTGTAGTTATGATTCTCTTTATTTATTTTATATCTAGGTGGCAAGCGTCTTGTTCCTGTTGGCCTTGGAGATGATGATCAGTGCATTGAGGATGACTTCACCACATGGTATGAAAATGACCGATATAATCTGTTGTGCATTCTCTTTGCAATGGTAAATATCTGCCATGTAAGGACAAAAGTGGGTTGGATAATATCCATTTGGCTTGTTTCTGTATGTGCAAAATCCAGGCTTGGGTTCCAAGTCTTTGCATTCATTGGTCCCAAGAACAAACCC
The DNA here is from genome assembly GCA_017311315.1 of Dendrocalamus latiflorus. Classification (NCBI taxonomy): domain Eukaryota; kingdom Viridiplantae; phylum Streptophyta; class Magnoliopsida; order Poales; family Poaceae; genus Dendrocalamus; species Dendrocalamus latiflorus. The sequence continues at coordinate 34,846,728 of CM029637.1, forward strand.
TTTTTTCCTACCTGAAACCAGGACTTTAATTTTTGGCGAAGTTGGATCCAGAAAATGGATATCCTAACAAAATTGTGATGCAGAAAAGTAGATGCCAAACAAACTTATGCATAGTATATTTGTTGAACTAGTTAGAGCTTAGGCATTCCCTCATGCACATTTTTTAGTAGTAAGCAAGAGTTTGATATTAGGCTTTTGTTACAAATTATATTTGATATAATTTCTTTTTTTAGTCCTAGCATCAGTCTTTAGCTCTCTTTTTTTATGTGTAATACGATAGCATAATCAACTGTCTCCCTAAGTTCTGATTATATACAACATTGGATATTTGCTAAGATAACTGCAAATTATTATTAATCTATTTACAACAGTTTTCAATTCTAAATCATAATTTATGTGGAATATTACTTGATTTGTAAACACTCTAATTGGTTTCTATATAGAACTTGACAAAAAAAATTTGTATCTGTTACTTCGGTGTTATGAAAATATCTTATTAGACTGCAACCATATCCATATTAATTCTATATCCTATCTCCATTCAGATTTGTATTTATCCATAATTCCAAATTCTGAAAAATTATGGACCCATCACCCATATATGGTTTAGGGGTGCGTTTGGCATTGCAGTGGCCTTTCAAGTACTTTCACTTCTGCTACTTTTGAATATATTAACTTTTTTTATATTATAATGGAAATATTTTACTGGAATTGGTAAAGATTTTCCGTAACTAGATTCCACATCATAGTGCAACAGAACACAGCAATGCCAAAATATCCTTAAGTAATACCAACTTTCATTGTTTTTATCATCTATTGCTGTGTACAGTGGAAGTAAATTGATTCTGACACGGTCATCCAGTTGGATTTGTTCTATCCCATAGGTTCTGGTCTATAACTTAAGCCCCACCTAAATTGATTATTCCTTGGCAAATGCTCTATTAAATCATTTGATGCACCTAGGCAGGTACTGTATTGACAAAGGATGTTTATATTATGTCCTGTTCACCAAACATGTTATTGCTTGAATGTCATGTCTAGCATTTAGAAATAAACATGCAGTAAAATTTATCGTATTCATTATGGATAATACTAATTTTATATCATACACTGTTTGAGACGTTTATTAGTCAATATTTAATTTATCTTTTGGCTTATGTAAACTTGCTGTTATGTTCTGTAAATGCCATTTTGTGTGCTGCAGTTTGAAAATCATAGCATGAAAGATAATTGTTCTTTTTCTTTCTTATTATTGTAGGAAAGAACAAGTATGGCCAGAGTTGGACCAACTGCTCCGCGATGACGATGATGCGGCTGGTGCATCGACTCCTTACACTGCTGTTATACCTGAATACAGAGTTGTATTTATTGATAAATCAGATTTAGCACTTCAAGATAAATCCTGGACACTTGCCAATGGCAATGGTGTTATTGATATTCATCACCCTTGCAGGTATTCATATGTCCAAAGGATTTACCAGCACCTTCTATTCAGTTAGAATTTGATATTTACAATATAGCTCACTATTTTTGTTGATTGTTAAGGTCTAATGTTGCTGTTCGAAAGGAACTCCATAAACCAGCTTCTGATCGCTCTTGTATTCATCTGGAATTTGATATTTCGGGCACTGGTCTTGTGTAAGTTTCTTGATGTCCATTGCCTAGAATTTATAAATCTCTCTCTCTCTCTCTCTCTCTCTCTCTCTCTCTCTCTCTCTCTCTCTCTCTCGCTCGCTCACTCTCGCTCGCTCGCTCTCGCTCTCGCTCGCTCTTCATATTCATGTAATTCGGACTATTCAGGTGGGCAGCATCTTGTGAGCTAAATGTTATCACATGTTTTTTTCCAAATCGGAAGTGTTTCCTTCTGTCTTCTCTCATGTAGTTAAATGAATGCAAAGATTTTCCCTTAAATATATTTTATTGATAACAATTTGGATTTTTGAAAACTTTGTGTCAGGTACGAAACTGGAGACCATGTAGGTGTATATTCAGAAAATTCCATCGAGACGGTGGAAGAGGCTGAAGGGCTACTTGATATTTCTCCAGATACAGTCTTCTCCATCCATGCGGATGCAGAAGATGGATCACCCCGTAAAGGCGGTTCTTCCTTGGCCCCACCATTCCCATCTCCGTGTACCTTTCGGACTGCTCTTTTACGATATGCTGATCTACTCAATTCACCAAAGAAGGTCCTCATGACCAGCAAACCATTTTTTCTTAAAACTGTTTTGTTGCATCCATGCCTTGTGATCATTTGACTAATCGTCGAATGACATTTTCATCTCCAGACTGCTTTGGTTGCTTTAGCTTCTCATGCTTCTGACCCGACTGAGGCTGAAAGACTTAGATTCTTGGCTTCTCCAGCTGGAAAGGTTGTTGTTTTAGAACTTGCGCTATACGGTGTTTAGAGTGGTCGGTAGTCTTTGCTCACTGGTAAACTTATGTATACAGGATGAGTATTCTCAATGGATAGTAGCTTGCCAGAGGAGCCTTCTTGAAGTTATGGCTGCATTCCCTTCAGCTAAGCCCCCTCTGGGAGTATTTTTTGCAGCGATAGCCCCTCGTCTACAACAACGATACTACTCTATATCATCATCTCCAAAGTAAGTATTTTGGTTTACTTATGCATTCTTCCATTTAAAACCCATGTTTAGAAGATTGAACAGTAAAGGTGTAAGAACCTTCATTTTGTGAGGCTCAGCATTACGAGATGATCACACAATGATTAGTTAGGAAAGTCACTTGTACTTTGGTCAACATTAACTCTCCAACTCCAGCATTGTTGCATTATGCTATCATGATTTCATTTTGATTTGGGACACCATTTGGCTCACAGATGCAGCTCTTTTTGTTTATGGCCATACTGGACCATCTGGCTCATCTCAGCACATCATATTAATATATTATGCTTGAGGTTATGTTACCTATGGTAATGGTAGTTGTGAACTAGCACAATAAAGGGGTAAACATCCATCATAGGGAGGTAGGCGATGACTTGAGATAGAATAGCGCTAGGTGAAGGAGGGTACCGATTGGAAAAGGAATAGATCTAGAATAACCGGTCTAAGCAAAGACCACCGCAAGACTTTAGAGGATAGGAACTTGGTTATTCATCTTTACTCAATTAAAGAAGATACAATGTCGTCCCTTTTATAGGGACAAGTTGACTTACCTCTCTAACTTAACGAAACAAATTAACTGAAGGTAAGCTTCCAAACGAACCAAATCAATCTAATCCCAAACGAAGGAAACCAATCGCTGGCAAACACTACCCCATGAACAATAATCCCGTGAACAATACGCCCATGCTGCAGTACCACACGCATAACATGGTAGGGCCTCTGACAGCATAAATGTTCTCTGCAGGATGGCTCCCTCCAGAATTCATGTAACATGTGCATTAGTTTACGGGCCTACGCCAACAGGAAGGATCCACCAGGGAGTTTGTTCAACTTGGATGAAGGTAGGTTTCCCTTACAAATTGCAAAATTTCCTTTTCGGTATGAAGCATTAAATTACCTGCAATGAGATTCCATAAAATTTGATTTATTCCTCCCTGAACATCTACTTTGTAGAACACAATTCCATGGGAATATAGCGAAGAATGCAGCTGGGCACCAATTTTTGTGAGGCAGTCAAATTTTAAGTTACCTGCAGATCCATCCACTCCGATTATCATGATTGGTCCTGGGACAGGGCTAGCGCCTTTTAGGGGCTTCTTACAGGTTTGTTTTGCCAAGGAACCTGCATTTCTATTTAGTTTGTATTTGAGATGGCCCTAGTAACTTTATTTGTTCCTGCTTGCTCAGGAAAGACTAGCTCTAAAAGTATCTGGAGTTGGATTGGGCACTTCAATTCTCTTCTTTGGATGCAGGAACCGTAATATGGTATAAATCAAAAGCTAGTCGATGAAACAAATGCATATAATGATGGATGTGTTGTTCTGAATGACCTTGCAGGACTACATATATGAAGACGAGTTGCAAAATTTCATTCAGGAGGGGGCACTATCTGAGCTAATTGTTGCCTTCTCTCGTGAAGGAGCAACCAAAGAATATGTGCAGCATAAGATGGTGGAGAAGGTTAGATATACGCTTGCCATTTTTGCTACGAACTGTTGCTTTCCAAGTGTTATATCTCCGTTATATGCTTGAACTCAACTGGATTTGCACCTCTTGTTATCAGGCCACAGAAATTTGGAACATCATCTCACAGGGTGGTTACGTATATGTATGTGGTGATGCCAAGGGCATGGCTAGAGACGTACACAGAGTTCTTCATACAATAGTTCAAGAGCAGGTAGACAAAGACCTCATCTCATCACTGTTGTGTGCTCTTTGGAGTTCTGTATTTACCTCTTGAGAGTGGTGAAAATTTATTGTATGATTGTTCCCAACACTGCATTTGCACTTTGTTTCAGGGATCTTTGGATAGCTCCAAAACTGAGAGCTATGTAAAGAGCCTGCAGATGGAAGGCAGGTACCTCCGTGATGTATGGTGACACCATCGTCAGTCATTCATATCTCTAGCGGTTAGAAGTAAAGATGTCTTGCCTGTATGACATGATGGATGCCAATCCAATCGTGACTTTCCAGAATGAAGCGTGCCATTGCTTAGAAATTGGAGTGAGTTAATCGGTGTAATTCTTTGACACTAACATGGTTCCGATATTTATTATATGGGTGGTTGAAAGAACAAGTGTTGTTGTAGAGTGGTAGAACTTAAAGTTGGTCTATCCCTGATAAATCTGTAGCAAAGGGATACCTCATACAATTTTAAGATGAGGACATCATGTATACATTAAAAGACCGCCGAAACAAATTTTGCATCTGGTTTATGAAACAAATGCTTAGCTACTGTTGTCTTCTGAAGCTCAGGGAGCTCAACCTGCTGCTTTTCCTCTGTTTTTTTGTTCTCCTCATTTTCAATCTTGGTGCATCGACAATACTGCAGGGAGGGTAATGTGCAAGTTGGAAAAGCTTTTTAAAGTACTTCTCGCTGTAGATGAGTTTTCTCGGTATATGATAAAAACCGGAACCTCGGAGGATGTTGAATGTAAAGAGAAAATCTAAAGAACGCTACAGTGTTCCGACGGTATATCTCACTGTCTCTGTTTCTCCCCTACCACTACTCCATCTCTCTCTTTCGGAAGCAGCAGGCGTTAGGGGTATAAACGGAGCGGATATTTCCCGACCGTCCGTCCGTTTTAATTCGGATATAATTCGGAGCATTTTCTCGGATATCCGGAATTTTTGTCGGATACGGATACGGATTCGGATATTTTTTGTCGGATACGGATACAGATTCGGAACAAACAGTATCCGACGGATACGGAGCTATCCGGATAATTTCCCGGATAGTTACCGGATAATAATCCGGTAACTATCCGGAAAGCCCACGGCCCGGTGGCCCACCATATGTTGCGGAATCGCCGGCCCAAGATTCCGAGCGCCCGAGCCGCAATCTAACACTCTAACCCTAGGTCCGAGCGGCGAGTAGCCACCGAGCGGCGGCCGAAAAATCGCATTGAGTCTCCATCTCCTCCATCGCCCGCGACCGGCGCCGCCTCTCCGCCCCCGCGACCGCCCCCGCCTCTCCGCCCCCGCGACCGGCGCCGCCTCTCCGCCCCCGCGACCGTCGCCGCCTCTCTGCTCCCGCAGACCAGCGCCGCCACCACCTGTCCGGCCCGGTGACGCCTCCGCCGGCCCGTAGATTGACGCGGTGACGCCTCCGCCGGCCCGCCTCTCCTCCCCCACAAACTAGAGCCGCTGCCGCCGCCTCAGGCGCCTCTCCTTCGGTCCTCCTCCCGCCTGGTAGTGGTATGTGCTAATGTGCAGAATGCCTGGAGCTGTGCTTCTTTTGAGCAATGAAGATTTTACACTATGTATCATGTATGTGCAGAATGCCTAGAGCTAATGTAAATGTTTAACAAATTTACACTATGCAGATTTTAGTTCTACTTGAATAAAAATGTTTACTTTGGAGTGTGTTTCTGTCTGTTAAATGTACATTGTACAGTACTCTTGTACTTCTTTTTGTGAAATCATCTGAAGAACTGATAAATTGTGATGTTGGACATGCTAATGCTAGGAGCCTAGGATGATATGCAGTTTTTTCATCGTAACATAGCAAAGTCTCAGGCATGCTGCTCTCAAAGAGGCAAAAATTGTGATGTTTGTGATCTGAGTATGGTTAATTCTGTTGGAGTTAAACTGGATTTTGAAAGAGGCATGTTAATTCTGTTGAGGCATGTTAGAAATGTTGGAGTTAATTCTGTTGGAGTTAAACTGGCTCTCAAAGAGGCATGTTTGTGAATTTGTGATTACTCAATTAAACCTTAGGTGAGCAACTCAATAATGTGAGCCTGTAACTTTGCAATATAGCTTAAAAATAGTATACTTTTGCATTCAGATGTTTGCATACGTTTTTACATGCTTCACTGTTCAGTAAATAATAATGCTTAGCTATTCTAGATGAATACATCTGATTTATGAGATATATAGTCACCTTCATTCAATTAAAAACTAACCTTCTTCTGATTTGGTTGTAGGATATTGATAATTTGAGATGGCTGCTGCAAGTGGAAGTGCGAGCATTTGTGCAAGCACAGGAGCATCCCCTGCTGGCACTTCCACAGCAGTTGGTACAGGCCACTCAGCACCAACACCATCGCCACCGAACGCCCGTGCATTGATAACCACAGCCACGGGAGGTGAAGAACATGTGGTTGTTGATATGGATGAAGCGACTTGCACCGGAGAAGTTGAGCCTGCTGAGAAGAAGCAGAAGAGGTGCACCTCAAAGGTTTGGGACCACTTTACTAAATATACAGTGACTGTTGACACACCAAAGGGTGGAAAAGAGAAACAACTTTGGGCACAATATCATAAATGTCCTCATAAAGCTCGATGTGAGACCTCAAGGGGCACGAAGTCTTTATGGAATCATTTGCTAAAGCATGCCGTAAAGCAAGGCCAGCAACAACTCCAATATGAGAAGGGTGATGAAGATAGTGCAGGAGTTCAGATATTCAGGTATGATGCCGAAGCTAGCCTCAAGAAGTTCTATGTGGCAATGGTTATGCACGAATATCCATTTTGTATGGTAGAGCATGAGTACTTCATTGATTTCATCAAGTCTCTACGTCCTGGTTTTTCATTCAAGTCTCGCATAACCACTAGGAAAGAGATATTAGAAATGTTTGGAGATGAAAAGAAAAGGTTATATGACCAATTAAAATCTCTTTCTTGTCGGTTTTCTGCAACTATGGACATGTGGACATCTAATCAAAATAAAGGTTATATGTGCATCACTGTGCATTGGATTGATGATAATTGGCAAATGCAAAAAAGAATAATTAAGTTCATTCATGTCAAAGGGAATCATACAGGAAGTAATCTAGCAACTGAGTTTATCAAGGGTGTCATGTCTTGGAATATTGAGAAGAAGTTATTTGCTCTCACTCTAGACAATGCATCATCCAATGATAAATGTGTTAGAGAAGTTGTGATAGAGCTGCATAAGCGTTCTCCCTTGATCTGTGATGGTGCCTTTTTTCATGTGAGATGTTTATGTCACATACTAAACCTTGTTGCCCAAGATGGCTTGAAAGTTATTGCATCTTCAGTCCAAAATATTAGAGCTACTGTTGTTATTGTGAAGAATTCTCCATTGCAATGGGAGGAATTTCAAAAGTGTGCAATAGAATGTGACTTAGATAATACATCTGGTCTTCCATTGGATGTGCCTACAAGGTGGAATTCAACATATGAAATATTGTCACAAGCTATTTATTACAGGAGGGCTTTTGATAGGCTATTGTACTTGAATGAGGGTAAGTACGATAAGTGTGCTCCATCAAATGAAGAATGGGATATGGCAGAATCATTATGCAAGTGTTTGCAGAAATTTCATGATGCTACCAAGCTATTTTCTGGAAATCAATATCCAACAGCAAACTTGTTTTGGTGGAAATTTTGTGAAATTAAGTTAGCACTTGCAGATTGGTGTGAAAGTGCTGATGTTACTATTTCGTCTATGGCAGAGGCTATGAAAGCCAAATATGATAAGTATTGGGACAAGTCCAACATAGCTCTCGCTGTGGCATGCTTTCTTGATCCTAGATATAAGAAAAAGCTTGTGGAGTATTTCATAGGGAGGATTTATCATGAGAGGGCTGCCCATGAAGTTAGTCGCTTTATGGATGTTGTGACCAAATTATTTCAAGCTTACATGTCCAATACATCTGAAGCTTCGAAGCCTGACCCTCCTCAAGGACCTTCTCAGCCACTTGGTGATCCTGACTTAGGCCTTGATGACATTGAACAGTTCTTGTATGAGGATGTCGCTACAGCACATGGTAATATAAATGAACTTGAGGTATACATGCAAGAGAAACCAATTCGATGGGTTGATCCTACAGGTAAGGGTGCACAGTTTGACATATTGTCATGGTGGAACACACACCAAGGGAAGTTTCCTGTTCTCTCACGACTAGCTCGTGATGTGCTAGCTATTCAAGTGTCAACTGTTGCTTCAGAGTCGGCTTTTAGTGCTGGTGGCCGTGTTGTTGATCCATTTCGTAGTCGATTAGAGCCCGAGATGGTTGAGGCTCTAATATGTACAAAAGATTGGATATCTTCATCTAGGAAAGGTAAATAATAAGTCATTTAGTTCACCAATTGTACCGCTTACAACTTTTGTTTATTAACCTCATGTTATTTTTGAATTTTAGATTGCAAGGAGAAGATAGCATCACTTATTGATGAGTTGGATTTGGAGCTAGATGATAAAGAATGTGCTACCACAAACATAAATGAGAAGGTTTGGTAATCCTACATATATATACACTATTACTGCTTTCTCTAGTTTGATGGTTATTTACTTCCAATGAGTTAATGACATACTGACAGGACAGTGAGTAGAACTGAACTATACAAGTATTAATTTTGGGTTTCTATTCTTCATTTAATAATTTTGGATTCCAATTGATATTTTATTGTAGGACGAGATAATGACCGAGGTTGAGCTCCACTGAAACATGGTTAGAGATGGCTCGCTGGCTCGCTGTTGGCTTTTTGCTAGACAAAGATCTGCGTTGTGGACTTATCATGTGATGTAAATGTGATGAACTATGATGAACTAGTGATGTACTAGACTACTTTATGAGCAATTCGTACTTTTGAACTATGTTGCATGTAGGCATGTAGCTAGTTAGCTACTAGACTACTATTTGTTTAACTAGCCTCTACAATTTACTTGCTAGTTGCTACTTTGCTAGTTAGAATTTATTAGTTGCTTAATTTGTCTCTGTCATCGTGTAAAATTTGCTTCCGCGCATTATCCGACTAAATATTCGTGACCGAGACTAACCGTATCCGGAGCGGCATGTATTCGATCCGTATTCGTGACCGAGAATATCCACATTCGTATTCGTATCCGGCACTATCCGTATCCGATTCCGACTCCGACAAAAAATATGGAAACGGATACGGGATGAGCAATATCCGTCCGTATCCGATCCGTTTTCACCCCTAGCAGGCGTCGTGTGGTGGCTGCGCCCGATGAGACGGGATGGAGGGCCATCAAATCCGGTGGTGGGCTGGATTCGTGCGCGGTCAATGGGGCGCTGGAGGGTGGCACAACAAGGCGATCAGCATGATGAATATCAAGTTGGACGGAGTGGAAGAGGCAAGAGAGAGACGATGAAGAAGATGAGGAGGGCAGTGGTCAGTGGACATGGAGAAAAGAGAAGAGGAGGAGGGAAGCGGCGGCGCTGGAGATTGGTAGAGGTTGATGTGGTTGAGCTATCTTGTTGCAACTGGATAGTGTTCTCTAGCCGCTTCTGAATGAATATTACTACTGCTACTGTCTTGAGTCATAACGGAAGAACCGGGCTTCCTTTAGGCGCTGGCGCAAATGCTTGAATGCTATACATTTTTTAATGGGAACTTGATCATTTGCTTCATGATTAATATGTAGCTTATATGTTAGTATGATATTATCGGGCAAATCATCAAGTGCACATTAATTATAGAGCAAATGATCAACTATTTTCTTTTTTGAAGGTAGAATGTTATATATATGTTGAGATCGTTAAGGAACCATAAATGACTTAAGTCATCATTACTAGTAGTAGTACCTTTTCTTCTTAACATACTATTAACCTAAGGGTGCAATTGGAGCGGATACAAATGGATATCGCTTATTCTGTATCATATTCTATATTTTTCTCGGAGTCGGAGTCGGATCCGAATAATGCTGGATATCCATTTCTCTATTCTGTATCCGTTCCATAATCTTTCGGATGGTCGGTCGGACGAAAATTATCCGCTTCTTTACACAGGATATTGGATAGTGTGGTACAATCAGAACGAATATGAAGAGACTAATTACTGAGATGTTGAAAGAAGAACACTCAGTACTCTTGTCTGCTTAGATGTGACAATCTGTCTATATGTTATCTTGTTCATAGGTGAAGTTACAACAGATTTCCTCATATCACTTACATACAGATATATACGGACGGATATCACCTGTCTCATATCCTATTCTATATTTTTTTTCCTCGGAGTCGGACATGGATAGTGTTGGATACCCATCTACTCTATTTGTATTCGTTTCGCAAACCTTCAGTCTATCAGATGGATGAAAATTATTCGCTGAGAAGCCTCGGAACAGGGCAGGGGTAAGTTGCCTGTAGTGTAACGCCCCCGTTTCCAGGGGCGCGTACGGACACGGCATTCCGCAACTATTCACGCATGAACAGTTATGGAACGTCGCGCAAGAGTATACCATTGCATGCTTACAACAAAAGTCCAGCATATATTTGACATAAGGATTAACATCCAGGGTTTTGACAGCGGCGCGTGCAAGCCCAAAGTATAATTACATTCCAAAAGACTTCCAGAAACCGCTTGAGCGCGGCCGAGACCTACAGCCAAGGGTCCTCGTCGAAGAAAAGGTCCTCCAGGACTTCTTCAACGGGGAGACCTTCTCCTTCGTCTTGATCTTCTAAAGATTAGAATTAAGCAAGCCGTGAGCCAACCAACCGGCTCAGCAAATCCCAAAGGGATCTTAACTTACTACATGCACGGAACTTCAAGGAAGGGAAATATATTTGGTGTATTATCTTTGAGTGGATGCAGTTTTATTTGCAATCATTTTAATAAAACGGACTCAAAACTTACTTCTTAAGATCTCAGGGGTTTTCCATAAGAGTTCATTAACCAACCTAAACAAGTTAAAGCATGTACAAAACTACTTAAGCTTTGCTGCTGGAATCACCCAAGTGACACAGCTCCAATAACCGGGAGCACGACGTATTCGAATACCATTTATTTGACTCTGCAGAGTTTGCTCAGCTTTACCCACACGATCCCTTAACTCCCGCTAAAGAGTTAAGAAAGCCAGGTCGTTTCACTGCTCAACTCTTTATATAGGCTCTACCCAGTAGAATTCACTCGGGTCTGGCTCTCACACGCACACACACACACACACACTCACACAAGAAAAGACGGTGTCCGCTTCGAGTGAACTCTACCGTTGTTAGGCACCCAAACACGGCTTGCCTAACCTCACTGCTAAACCTCCTGTAGAGTTTCAATCGAGTTGAGCAGCTACTAGACAAGTGTTGACAAGTCAACTCCTGTGGTTTGAGCGAGTTCTATGACATTTGCTCAGCATAAGGGTTTCAGTCCTTATATTTTCACATGGTCCACAACCTCGCCAGGCCCGCAACCCAGCCTAAGGTAAGCGGTGGGCGTAGACCGTCTCGCGATTTCCCACTCACCCTTACCCTACTCCAAACCCTAGGGTAAAGATGGGCGAAGGCCGTCTCGCGGCTCCCCACTCCTTACCCTACCTTGTGCACGCCGGCACTCTCCGCTCTAAGATACGGTGTCCCATACCACCCTACCTTAGAGTCGGGTTTTCCAAATTCTATTGGCCCACAGCCACAACCTTATCAGTACAAGACTTTGCATGATGATAATAATCTACAGTTATCTAGATTAACAGATAATTAATTCTAGGGTTTCAAGGGCATGGCTACAAATTAAACATGGCATTTAACGGTGGTAGGATTAACTACATAACAAGTCATTCTAAACATTTTATTTTATTTCAAACTAACATTTCACAACTAGCTCAATGCAAATAGCATATTAACATATATAAACAGCATGGGTTTCAATATGATCAAAGGATTTGGGACTTGCCGTCAATCCGAATGATTTCCGCTAGCTCGAACGAAGAACCTCCTGGCTCCTGGGGCTGCAATTGAACTTCAGGAGACTCCGACACTAGCGCAAACATACAAAACAGAATCAAATCCAGCTCGAGACTAATCAAGCGAGGGAAAATAAACTATTTAAAAAGGAGTAAATTGCATAAACACCCCAAATGGATTTTTAGGAATTTATTTGGGGAGAATCTGTGGGAATGGAGTTCACCAGAGGGTCTGGAATATTATTTGGAGCAAAGTGGTGAAATTTGGGAATTTTTGGAATTTTCTGTGATTTTCTAAGATTTATTTGGATTTTCTGGAATATTGGAAATTGGAAAATCCGGGGAAAATCAAATACACAGCATCGGGCCGGTCCGGTCGCTACAGTGCGGCCCGGCCCAGGGGTTTGAACGCGCGCGCGCGGGAGCGGAGCGGGCCGGGAGGCCGCGGCCCAGCTGCGCAGCGCCCGCGAGCGGCGGATGGGCGACACGCGTCCCCGCGGTGCGGCCCGGATGCGGCGGCGAAGCGGTACGCGCGGGCGATCCGACGGACGAGGGGTGATGTCTTTACGGGATCGGACGGCTGGGACTTAAGGGAGGCGGCGAACCGGTACGGAGGATCCAACGGGCGATGTCAAACGGCAACGGGCGGATCCGAAGGCAGAGGAGGGGCCACGCCATCGTCTTCTACCTCCAGCCGCGCGCGCGCAGCCGAGGGACGGAGACGGCGGCGCCCTCGCTCTCCGGCCACGGCGAAGGGTCCCGACGGCAAAGGAGGGTACCACCGGGTAGGTCTGAGTGAGGGGAGTCCATTTTGGGGCTCTGGAGGGTGAGGGGACCAACGGGGATGGCAGGAGAGAGAAGGGGGTGATTCGGTCCGTCCGCGGTGGAGGGGGTCACCGACGGCGAGAGAGGTCAATCGGGGGCGGCTACACCATCTGGGGAGTTGGAGGCTTACATTGGAGGTGGCGGTGGGAGCTGGGAGGCGGCGAGGTGAGCTGGCCACGGGAGGGGTGCGACGGCCGGGGAGGAGCTTCGACGGCGGCGTTCCACGGGCGAGTACCTGGCCAAGGGGACCCACCAACAGGATTAGTACACGGAGGGGATGCTCTGGGCGAATGCCATTGAAGAAAGAGGGAGAGGAGAGGGAGATTGGCTTCGGGGTGCCGCCGGCTCACAGGGCGGCAAAGGGGAAGCTCCGGGCGGCGAGACTTCAATCGGCCGCTCGGGGAGCTTCTCTGGAGGCTGGGGAGGCGAGTGGAAGTGGTGGAGTGGCTCGGGAAGCAAAGGAGGAGCGAGGAGCCGGAGGGGGAATTTTATACCCCGAGCGGAGGGAGGAGCTCCTTCGGGGAGAAGGCAACGGGAGGGCACGGGAGTCAACAGGAATGACGGGGAGTTGGGGGAGCGTCTCCTCCGCGCAGACGGGGCGGTGACCGGGCGCTGAGCGGCCGTAATGGCGAGGTGACAGTACGGGCGGGGGTGGCGCTGCGGCATGGGAGGGGAGCGCGTCCGCGCGCGGGGAAGTGACGGGCGGGGGCTGCCAGGTGGGGTCGGGCGCAGAGGGATGGCGCCGCGTGGCGCGAGGATGCTGCGGTGGTCGGGACAGCGCAGCGGGGCAGGAGCGAGGAGCGGCGAGCGGAGGGCGTCCGCGCGCGGGAGAGAGAGGGCGGCGCTGCCAGGCGGGACCAGGCGCAGAGGAGCGGCGACGCGTGGCGCGGGAGCGCCCACGGTTTTGGACCGGGGTGGTCGGGACGGCGCGCGGGCGAGGCGAAACCGGCGGCGGCGCTGTCCGCGCGAAGGGAGGCGGGCGCAGCGCGCAGCGCTCCGCGCGTGCGCGATGCGAAGGCGAAATCGGGGCGGCGCCAACGCGAGAGAAGAGCGGGAGGCGCCGGGGAGGAGAGGAGACGGGAAAGGAGAAGACGCCAACGCGAGGGAGAAAGCGCCAGGCCGAAAAGGGAAAGCGGCGGCGGGGAAAACTTTCCCAAAAAGGAAAGTTTTCAAAAATCACTCAAAAACCGGCAAAAATTCACAAATTTTCGGATTTTGAAATTTTGGGGCTTTTCATGTAGGTCCCTTGATTACGAGAAGAAACGAAGGAAAGGGAAGTAAACGCCGCGGCAGCCCGGAAACGACCGACCGCGCGGGCATCCCCTGGACCGCAGCACGAGCCGCGACGTCGAGACCCGTTCGCGGCCGCGGGCGCACGCTTTGGCCCAGCACGGGCGCTACCCGCCCACGCAGCGGAAACGACCAAGATATCCGCAAGGCCAGGGGTGTGTGTGGCTCCGCCGCCGGCCCGCGACGCAACAGTTTAGCCGCGGACGGAGAACCGACGGTATCGCCAGTCAACCAACGCACCGTGAGACTTAGGGCCTGTTTGGTTGCCTGCATCGGGGTGGCTCGCATCAGCGCATGCAGGGAGATGGTGTTTGGTTGCCTGCATTAGGGTGAGAGCCTGCACGAGCGGATGCAAAAAATCAACTGGAGTCAGGCTGAGGAGAAACGCGGCTGAGGACCTTCTCTACTCAGCCTGAGCACGCTCATACAGCTGCATCAACTTATGCAGGCAACCAAACAGGCCCTTAGTGTTTCAGCTGCACGGCCAGTCGGCCACCACATGCCACTATGTGGCTGCGCCAGTTGGTCCCTTCCAAGTTACATCCAACCAGAGCTCTTCCAGATATCTTAGTCGTTTTAGCCGAATAAATTTCGCAACTTTGAGCAGGCATCTTCCTGTATGCGTGTTGGCCATTGGAGCTTGGAAACTCTTCCCACACGCTGACAAAATTAGACTGGACGACTGCAAGCCGACAACACGCACCATTCACCCATCGTGATACTACTGATGTGGTGAGAAAGGCGACTGCACCGAATCCACAAAACTAACTCCAATCTTTGCCAGAGGTACCAGTATATTATAGTAACTAATAAAGTCTTGATTTGATAAGAGACACCCGTGGCCTCAATGTCAAGCAAACCAGTATACACTGCTAAGGTCAGTGCATAGGATATATCTTCATGAAGACACATGGTGCCATTCCGATCGAGAAGGTAGCTGGCCTGGACGTGACGAAGCATATGCATGTACTTGCGAGCTGCATGCGATCAAGTCATTGCCATCAAGTTCCATGAAACGTACATGGCTGTTGATAGCTGGCTGGAACTTTGGTACTGGTATAGGGTTCAGAGGAGTACTATATCCTTTTTATGTTCTCAGTTCAGTAGTGGTCAATTACAAACTTTTCCTTGTAAATATGATTACCATAGCGTAGCCTTTCTACCTTCCGTGCCTAAATAATCCCATAACGAATTAGGTGGTACACTTTGTAGCTAGCTAGCTAGTACTTCTGCTTAATCCTTGTCCCCTTGGTCTTCCTTGCTACTCATATACCAAAAATGTACAAGTGCTTCGGCATGTGATGGTACACTTTGTAGCTAGCTAGTACTTCAGCATGTGATGTGAGCTACGGTTTGCCGTCTTGAGACAGGAAAACGGCCATCAGATCAACAAGAATATGCATGTCTACTTCCAAGCTTCGTGCTAGTGGTAAGATATAATACTCTACTGTCCAGTTAGTCACATTTCGCCACCCTGCTGGCTGCATGCTTTCACACATGACGCATGCTATAGTAGTTGAACTGAATGGATCAGCTTGCGGTTTCTTAACTTGCTTTCCGGCTTGTTTCGCAGAGCTAGCACACAGGGAAGGGGAAGCCAACTTGCACTGAGCAGAAGACATGAACACAAACACTTCTCGCACTGACAGACGTACATATTTGAACGGATATGGCCAGTAGTACACATCAGAACATATATCAGACTGTTGGTTTGCCATGTATCAGCTTTCTGGAGGATTCTTCTGCAGCTAGTATAATTTTGAGACCTGCCCTGCACCTAAATCACGAAGAGGGTGTGGTGGTTCAGTTTCAGTCTGAAGGACAGGAAAAAGGTTGTGCGCGGCACGTGCAGGCGTTGAACTTTCTGGCCCAGCTGCCTGATCGATCGATTGACGCAGCTAGCTAAGCTTAGTTTAAGCTTGATTAGTACCGGAAGCAAAGCAAGGTGTTGCGTTGCATATCCCTTTAGAATCACTCGCGTACCAGTTAAACAATAACTCATTATGGATCGCAATGAGAGGATAGCATGCGCCTTTCTCGCCCCTATCTCCACCGCTTCTCTTTCATGACATCCGTGGTCTTCCGTTGGACACCTCTCTAGGTTGGTGTAGACTGTAGAGAGTTGCTTCGCTATGGTTACCTGATCTCATCTACTGCAATTTCCTTCTTCCTGAACATGCTCGCCTGCTCGGTATCTTTGTCTATGGCATGCCGAAGTTGGATCTTCTCTTTACAAAATGAACCAAATTGGGATGCAGCTCTTCCTTATTTTATAATGCATTTTAACTTACTATTTTACGGGGTAGCTATGGTTTAACTATCCACGGTTAGTGCGCTTGTGCGCAATGTCTCATCTCTTTATATGTTTAAGGTGTTAAGCATTTATTCCTTGTGCTTGGTTTTTGGTGGTGACATGGAGCGACTCAACGAAAATCATATTCCATTGTTCTACTCCTTAGTAGGATCCAAGCTACAAGTATTTTATAATATGAGTTTTTTAGCAGCTTGGATGATAGATTGATAGCAAATTAGCAAAGTAAGGGTGTTGTATTAGTAGATGTATTGTCCCACTATGTAAGAGAGAATACGTTAACGGAGGAATCAACGGAAAAACATGATTTGGACTATTAAACCATACAACCTCACAGTTCATATATGGAGGTCCATCAATGTTTTTAAAATAGCTTCTTTTTCAAAACATCAATCCGAATATTTTACTTTTTATCAACATTTTATAGGATCACTGTATACTCGTGTCTCTTCTTGGCCCCTCCTATGGTCCGATCCTGGCTCCTCGCTGGCTATCTGAACACGTACATTCAAACCCAAAAAATCCAAATGTGTGCTGAACATTGGCCATGTCCTTTATAGCTTTTGACTTCTAGCTTTTAATTTTTCTACAGTATTTAACTTTCAAATGGAGTGTCTTTTTAAGATGGGGTCTACTAGTTAATTGTAGTACACATTGTAACGATTTCATTTATATCGGCAAAAACCGCACATAATTTTCTGTTACCCTGTAATATCTCATGAACAATCTAAAAATCATAAGTCGTAGCTATAAAGAACAGAGCTGTTGTGTGATGTCAGTGTGAAACTCGTACGCGAAGCGAATTGCCGTACTCGTTCCATTGCACCTATTTGAAAATGCCATGTCCACGTGATGCCCACCCCTTCTTCGCTCTCAGGCAGCCCATGAGCCCGGTCGTCGTTTGGACGTTTGACCAGATTCCATGTCCCTCCGGTTGGATTCTCTACGGACGGCCGCGCCGCACGTGCGCTGGGGAACACGTGTCAGAGAGCACCGCTCTGGTAGGTCGAAGCGGTAGAGCCAAGGCACTGCACGCCTCCCCTCACGTGCTGCTGCCTCCCGATCGACGTCGCGGCGCGCGCGGCCTGCTCGCCACCCGTGCGCTTGCATTGGCACGCAGGGGTGAAACCACACCCTGGTAAGATAGGCTTTAATTCTAGATATAAAAAATTATCTATTGTACAGTCCCATTAAATACAGTCTAGACTGATTAATATTATCATTATCTAGTTTAAATAGTTTAGATCATTTCACCATTAAATCTAAGGTGTAACCAAATCTTGCTCCGTCACTGTTGACACGTGCTGAGCCTGAAGGATCCATGGCTCTGTATCAGACATGCGTTGATCCTCCTTGGTTTAGGGACAGTTTTTTTTAATGTTACTCCGGGCAGTTGATACGGCTTCTCTTCTATGCAAGAACTTGAGAAAATGCATGTATGTAATGTACGTAAATGGTTATTGCATATATACTATCGACAGAACATTTGTGCACTCACTGCTCCAACGTCGCGGGATTTATATGTGGTTTTACTAATGGAGTAACTGAACGATTATTACTGGGGAAATTAGGCGCAGAAACATGCATAATTTTGGCGCGACAAGATTCTCCGGCCATGCGTGGCCAACTGCCAAACTACCGATCTCATAGTTCGTACCACCTACCTTAAGATCGAGGAATGTAGCAGAGATCAAGAACACGTACATGAGCTCAATTATATTTCAGTTCACGATACATGAGAATTAGACCTCTTTTGGAAAGGCAGACAGAAACGCGTACCACACCAAACTAGGCATCCTGGTGATCTGATACGTACGTACGGCGTGTGAACTCAACAACCAACAACGAACCGGATGGCCCAAGGGCATTGGCCGCATGCACGCAGGCCGGCCACACGTGCCCAGCACACAACGGCGGAGCTGGCGGCGATCGATCGAGCTGAGCTGCTGGGCGTGCTGTCATGCATCGCATGATTAGCGAGTAGCGACTTTAGAGCGTGTATAATAATTTATTTCTTAAAATTATCTATAAGATTTTTATGTTATTTAAAGATAATATTAGAGACAATATTTTTAATAATAAATTATTTTTCTAAGTATTTTATACTATTTTTCTATAACTTCTTGTCTCACATCTTCTCACTATTTACATAAAAGACATCACATTATCTCTTCTTACCTCTTCTCTCTTCTATATAAAATTTTACTTATATAAGATAGTTAGAGCAAGTCCAATAATAGAGTCAAGTGTTTGGCTATAAGTCAAGTTATAAAAGCCAAGTTATACAATAATTTGTCTACGAAAGGTTTTTTATTATTATGTGGTACCATATCTCACATTCTCTTTCCTATTCCTCCTCACATACATTTATTATCTAGGCCCACCACTGCATAGACTCCCGTGCCCCGCTTGTTGCTTGTATGAGAGCCAAGCTCTCATCTCTCTCCTCTCTTCTCTCCTCCACATCAGTAAAAATGCTGACTAGCTTGGCTATAAGACTATTATTGTACTTGCTCTTAAGAGCAAGTTTAATAGTATAGGTAGCTGTTACCTCCAATACATTTCCATGTCATCAAAAGATAATGATGCAACTAACTTAGAGCAAGTTTAATAGTACAGATAGCTGCTACCTCCAATACATTTCCATGTCATCAAAAGATAATGATGCAGTCAACTCATACAATAAGCTGGCTATAAGTTGTCTCCACAAGAGCTCTCAATCATTTAATACATACATGTGTATTGATAATTTAATACATGCATGGGTATAGCAGTTAGTTCTATTGGTACATGCATGGATAACGCCTCTTTTCCTGTGCTATAGTCTGACTCTTGCATGGGAGTCGGCTTGGCTCTCTCTCTCCTCCACATAGGACTATGCTGACATGAATTCCTTTGTAGCTAGCACAGTCAGCTTTATTAAATTTACTGGTACCATTGGAGATGCCCTGACCGTCCTACATAGATATCCGTCCAGGCGTCGACTGCTGAGAAATTGCCTGAGAAAAAGGCCAATTAAAGGTGTGCACACGTCGACGAGGGGCCCTCGTGTCTCCGCTGCTGCTTCCTTGCTTCCTCCATGCGATGCATAAAGCCTCCAATTCTGCTCTCTTAAGGAATGAGGGTTACGCGACGATAAAGTTGCTCCACTACATCATGTTTTACGGTTGGTACTATTGCTATCAGGTTTTTACGGGTCAGTGCATACGTTATCAATAGATTTATTTATATGTCTGAATGGCGCACATAGTGCACCTCGTTCACGATTATTTTTCAGTTCAAAATTCTAAGAGCATCTCCAATAGTGACTTATGAGCTATCTCTAAGCATATTATTTCATATTTTAATAGAAGAGAGAGAAAAACTATCTCTTGATCAAGAGCTAGTCTCATACACACATTTCAAGATTATGTGAGAGTGTCACGTGAGGCTATTTATGTTATAAGCTATGTGCTAAAAGTTAGTACTATTAGAGCATCTCCAATAGTGACTTATGAGCTAGCTCTAAGCATATTATTTCATATTTTAATAGAAGAGAGAGAAAAGCTATCTCTTGATCAAGAGCTAGTCTCATACACATATTTCAAGATTATGTGAGAGTGTCATGTGAGGCTATTTATGTTATGAGCTATGTGCTAAAAGTTAGTACTATTGGAGAAGTTGTCTTAGAGCTAGTAACTAGCTCATACTGTTGGAGATGCTCTTAGAGAAATTGTCTTAGAGCTAGTAACTAGCTCATACTGTTGGAGATGCTCTAAGAGCATCTCCAATGGGTCTATAGCAGCTATCTACAAGAGAGTCCATGTCATCAACTGTCCTACGTGGAAGAAATTAAATGAAGAAAGAGAACGCAGCTCTCTACAGCTCTAGAGATAGTCTATAGCGCCAAACGAGGCAGCCTTCATAAATTCTGTGTGTGCATGTAAGCATCAAATAGCTATCCTTATAGATAGTTCTTTAGAATGCTAACTTTAATGTGTACTATATAGATGATGTGGAAGTTTTATAGTTAGTTGCTAGCTATTAACCATTGGAGATGCCCAGAAGCGAGCAAAAGTTTTTTTTGGGGGGATGACGATAAATGATGTTTTGGGCCACCGGCCGGGATATTTACCTTAATTAGTACAGTACGTAGTACTATACTATATATTGGCTATTCATGGATGACTCCTAAAGTTTGGTGTTCGTTGCAAGGAAGGGCCATGCAGATTGCAGAGCGCTGCTCCTTTTGATCACTTTACGATCGATGATGTAGCTTTACTCCCTGACATCGTCTTTGACTGTGTGCTAGCTTTCTTCCCGTTTGGATACATAGCTCGGCTACCGTTTAATTTGTTCGGTGATTCATCTCGACGTCAGACGCACGCTGCGTGGTGTGTGATCTACGGCACTCGGCAGTGTGGACAGAGAACCGGTACTCGATAAAAACGAACATGCGCCTTCAGCTATTCTTGTCTGTACATGCATATACTTCTGGAGCCTCCTCCATGTTATAACCCTGTGCCACGCGAACATACAGTATTTGTATCTCTTTTTTTACGTTCCCTTTGCCGAACTGACCTGGCCGACACAAACGAATGGATTACTCCTACGAGTAGTAAATCCTCTTGGACCACGCAAGGCGCGTTACGCTTTGTATACAGGGGCGCTGTGAAGTAAAAAGCGGTGTAGTAGTAGTCAAAAAAAAATGAAGAGGCCACAGCGAGCGGGGTTAATTATTTTAGGGCATCATTAATTTTGGCTTCAGCTTTTAGCTTCCGGTTTATTTTTCACTATTCATAAATTTCGTCTTTTTTTGAACTTTTGGCTTTTTGTTGAGTTTTTTTGCCGGTTCTTTTTTCCCGTATTTGTTTGTATTATATGTAATGGGCCAACATATTTTTTAATTTTTTAAAATTTAATTATGCTAAATAAGCATCTGTCAGCTATAGTGTTTTTTCAGCCAGCTACAGTGCTTTTCAGCCATAAGCCAAAAAAAAGCCCTTGGGATTTTAGAAACAACCATCGGAATGGTTTGATGCCAAAACTGGTCACTAGAGGGCCGGGGCCATAATGAATTAATTATTCCCATGCTCCTTGAGTGGTAGGGTGAGAGATGGACTTACAAAATTAGTACCAAGCTCCATGTCGGTGAATTGCCACCGATTTTACAAAGTAAATATGAGGAACACTACGCTGGAGATTACATAGGAAGAGACATGACGTTTTAGACAGATTTAGACATTCTCTAAAGAGAATAATAACTATGCTTCTTGTATTCTTGTATTGAATAAGGTGCACAAGGCTATGGCTACAAAAAGTATGCGGCTATCTTGCGCTCTGTATATTTCTATGTCCTCCATCTCTTGGAACTACTCCCTATAAAATGTCGAAGGGTTGGCGATTGTAGCCTGTAGGGAGACGCCTCGTCGGTTTATGAACCCCGTACGTCGTCGCTGGTTATTGTCAGTGAGAATTTTGCCCGCACACAACTGTTGAGCGGTTATTGTCAAAGATGGAGGTTAGATACATGCGGTTATTTCAGAGAGATAAGGACGAACGTTCCCTTTTGATTACCACACATAGTTAGGTGGTGATCGGTTCGGCTGAAAGCCTCATGGCTTATGGCTGAAAACACTGTAGCTGGCTGAAAAAAGCACTGTAGCTGACAGAGGCTTATTTACCATAATTAAATTTTAAAAAATTTAAAAATAGAAAAAACATATTAGCCCATCACGTATAATATAAACAAATACGAGGAAAAAAAGAACCGGTAAAAAACTCAAAAAAAGCCAAACGTTCAGAAAAAGACGAAATTTATGAATAGTGCAAAAACAAGTTGAAGCCATATTGATCAGGGCATTAATTGTAGTGGATTAGTACCCAGTTGGAGGATAGGGTCCACATGTATGATTACAAGCCTCTTTGACCAAGTGAAGTTTTGAGTTGTAAATCAATTTGAGTTATAATTTACTTATCTGACAATTATCTGTAATCTGTCATTTGAGGGCACGGCTAGTATTTCCTGATGCTAGCCAAAAATCAGAAATTTTTTTAGCTATACAAAGAACTATCATAGACGATGTCTAACACAAAATCATTTGTGATATGTAGACCATCATAAATAATTTTTTGCATTAGTCATCTGTGATATGTTTAATATCACACACAGTTATTTTTAAAAGCCATCTATGTTGTGACTTATCACAGATGACTTTTTGTATTAGCATTTTTGTGATAATATTCTTCTATATATACAGATACTTAGGGTACAAATCTAACTTACCACTCCTACACACACTCAGGTTTTCCTCAACACACCCGTATCTTCTCAGTTACCCCCTTCTCCACCTCCGGCGTTAGCGAGGCCGGGCCATCTCGCGGTAGCCACCTGCATTACCTCCATCATTCACCACCACGCCGCCCATCTCTCTTCGCCAGTACGCCACCGCACCATCGACAACCACCTATCCGTGCCACCGCACCTGCACTGTGCCTCTGCCAAATCTCACCGCCCAGCTCTTCCTCATTCTCTTCACCACCGGCCGCCCAGCTCCTTCCCTCCAGCGTGCCGCCGCTCGCCCCACCAAGTGCCACAGCTCCTTCCCCTACACTGCACCAGCTAGCCCATGCGCCGCAAGGTCCTCCCATGACTCCGACCACTCCCTCCTTTGCTCCGATTAGCCATCGCCAAGTGGATCATCCTCATCGTCGGCATCTTCTTCCTCTACAGCAACCACCATCTCCACCGGCCTTAGTCTCATCTTCTCCAAACCTTGGCTTCTCCTTCTACATCCCCATCTTTCACCTTGGTTTAGTACAATTTCTCTTCCCTTCCTTAATCTCTTAATTACTTTTCTGTTCTGCTACTTACATGTTAAACGGTGATATATGGGCTTGTAATATTGAGACAGTGGAGAATCTTGTGTGATGCTCTGTGTTTGTGGTTAATAACTAATAAAATTGTTAGTAGTATTTGTTAGTTGTAGTAGCGGATGTGTGGTTGTGCTCTATTATTTTATTCCAGAATTGCTCTCTATTCATGTTGCCAATAGTTTAAATTCTAGAATGTATGCTTGTAATTTGTGCTCTGAGATAGTTGTGTAATATGTGTTTTATTAATAGTTTATTAGTACTTGCGGTAGAGCTATTTGTGATTTGTGTTAGGCAGTAGTTGTGATTTGTGAGCTTAGTTGTGTTGCGTTTCTGTTTCGAAAAGAAAGGGAAAAAAGATATACAAAAACTATGTGTTTGTATTTATATATACTCGTTTGTCTGCATGGATTAATTAGACTAGATTAATAATAATGTGCATTGTACTTAGTAGTGACAAAGTTGATGGAAATAATGTACTTGAAAATGTGGAATTAGCGTACATCCCTTTTAACTATCACGCATAGTTAATTTTAGTGGATTCAATTTCCAGTGAGAGAATAGAGTCTACATGTCTCATTACGGACCTCTTCGACTAGAGGTGGCCGATACTTGACTTGGTCTAAGCATATTCTTTCCGACCAGTGATATTTGAAGGAACTATCGATGCAATTCTCTATCCAACAATTACTATAGATATTCAGTTTATTTATTAAAAAAGATTTAATCTCGTCACTCTCTAATGCGTAATGTTTTATGCTAAAATCTTAGTTTTTTAAAAAAGAATCAAACACCTTCTCCCTTACGTCTCTCTTCCACCTCACCCATCGGGTACCCATCGAGTGAAAATAGCTATGGGAGTGCCTTCAGGTGTCCTAAGCAGCAGCTATGCAGAGGCGGAAGCTATCCGTCCAGAGCTAGCCGTGCATGCACTGGCAGCACAGCACAGCACAGCCGGGCGGCCCTTTGCTTGGATGGTGGTCAAGGATACCGCCCGCGCCGCCCGTACCATGCCTCCACCTGTAGAACACGTAGAAACACCACCTCACCTTCACCACACGATACCAGCACAGTTGATCGCTACCACTGCACCATGCAGACGAGCGCTTCAGCCAAACGCCGAAACAACGGAGTGCTGTAAAAGCATCTCTCTCTCTCTCTCTCTCTCTCTCTCTCTCTGTCTCTTCATACATGGCACCTCCTCGACATCCACACAAAAATATACCGCGCCTCGTTGCCCGTGCGCCTTTCTCTCACCTCTAGTGCACCGCGTCTTCTCCTTCCTTTATTATATCACCCTCCACCGCCCCATTCTTCACCTCCCAAGGAAACCCGGCCCTTCGACCGTCTACAGCTTCTCTGCTCTCGAAAAAACTCACCTCGATCGAGAAGTTACCGTTCTGACCATGGACATGCACACCTCGCATCACTACCCATGGCTCAACTTCTCCATCGCTCACCACTGTTAGTCATCGATCTCTGCGTTTCTGCTGCATCTAAGGGTGTTCTCGTCATTTATCCTTACGCGCGCGCGTGTGTGCAGGTGATATGGAGGAGGAGGAGAGGGGAGCCGCGGCGGAGCTGGCCGCCATAGCTGGTGCCGCGCCGCCGCCGAAGCTGGAGGACTTCCTCGGCGGCAGTGGTGGAAACGGTGGTGGCCCGGTTTCTGGAACGACTGAGGCGGCGGCCGCGGAGCTGTACGACTCGGAGCTTAAGTTCATAGCCGCCAGCTTTCTGAGCGGCGCGGCTGGAGCGGCGCCCGCGCCGCTGGCTCCTCTGGAGCAGTCCGACGCGAAGCTGGCTCTGCCGGCTCAGGCGCCGGAGCAGAAGAAGGCGGTGGACTCCTTCGGGCAGAGAACGTCTATCTACCGTGGCGTCACAAGGTAAGCATGCAGAGATCGATCGATCGATCTATAGGCCAAGAAACCTAGTAAAAAAGGTGCCCTTCGTTTGGGTTGCTTGAGCTATTTGCATGCAAAGTCCTGGTCGAACACTTAGGGGCTGTTTGGTTGCCTGCATCGGGGTGGCTCGCACCAGCGCAGGCAGGGAGATGGTGTTTTGTTGCCTGCATCAAGGTGAGAGCCTGCACGAGCGGATGCAAAAAAAAACTGGAGCCAGACTGAGGAGAAACGCGGCTGAGGACTTTCTCTTCATGCTCATGCAGCTGCATCAGCTCATGCAGGCAACCAAACAGGCCCCAAAGTGACCGCGTGTGTACCATGTGCATGTGTGCTATTTCGTTTTCATAAGTAAATTCATAGTTAACTAGATGCAAATATGCATGAATACATACATACATATATAGGAGAAGAAATTATTTGGTGTAATAGGGTCTAATTATCTTTCTCTTTGTGGTGATGGAATCATACACAAAGCATCGATAAAAGCAGAAATGATAGTTAACTAAGTTGTTGGTTCCGTGAAATTAATAAGCTACGTACCCTCTTTTCAAGTTTAATTTACACTAGGAGTTCGTTTTTTTTACTTTAGCTTCATCTAAATTTTAGTGGCTTTTTTGGGTGATTTTTAGGCACCGGTGGACGGGTAGGTATGAGGCGCATCTGTGGGACAACAGCTGCCGACGTGAAGGCCAGAGCCGCAAGGGCCGCCAAGGTCAGCTCAGCACACAATACTTACCATGCTTGCATCTTTGCTAATCTAACGATTTCATCTTTGTTGTATAATATGCATATATGTGGCCGCTAACTCGTGCTTCTCGATGTTTTTTTAACATGTCAACTTGATGATATGTTTTTCATTAATGGTTGATGCTTCTGGTGTCTTCTTCAGTGTACTTGGGTAAGAAACCGAGACTTCTAGTTCTTCTCTTGAAACATTTATTGTATGAAAGATGCGATGGATCGATGATGAGAAGTGTTGGTACTACATGAAACAGGTGGCTATGATAAGGAGGAGAAGGCGGCGAGGGCGTATGATCTTGCCGCATTGAAGTACTGGGGTCCTAGCACCACCACGAACTTTCCGGTAAGCACACATATAGATAGATAGATAGATATATTACATGCTTGATTAAAAGAACTCCTGATGCAAGAGAGTGTATAGTAAAAGCATGAGCATTGCTGGATGTATCTTTATGGGGCAAGTGTTCTTTTAGGTTGCCGAGTATGAAAGGGAACTTGAGGAGATGAAGCATATGACACGCCAGGAGTTTGTAGCTTCACTAAGGAGGTATAGGCTAATGATGATCACCCTAATTCTACTGTTGTAACATTCTATACATGCATACTCCCATGCATGTCTATTCTATGCATGTTTCATCATTTACATACACTTCATAGCTTAATTCGCTATCCAAGTGGATCTGATGAAAAAAATTGTATTCTGGTGCAGGAAGAGTAGTGGATTCTCTCGTGGTGCTTCTATATACAGGGGTGTCACAAGGTTCATATTTTTTGTATCGTAGCTAATTATGCTTGGCCTTTGGCATGGTGTCATCTAATTAAGTGTTGCTTTGCATGCAATCATGTAGACATCACCAGCATGGGCGTTGGCAAGCTAGGATCGGAAGGGTGGCTGGTAACAAGGACCTCTACCTCGGAACATTCAGTGAGTATACATTTGCATGTTGTATATATTGTTATTTCTGCGATATGCTGGGCTTAAAATTTTGTTTCCTACTACTTGGATGCATGTACGCATGCGTACTTGATAGTATTGGAGCCACTGGCTAGTACTTAGTAATATATATATTTCCATAATAGCAAGTAGTGTTGCTGTACCTAGTGCTTAATTACAGTATCTTTTGCTAGGTAAGCATGCACAAAGTTTTCTCAGACGCCAGACTACATGATCATTTTTTTTTAAAAAATGTAGCTTCATTTGAATTATGAATAGATTAACAGTTAATTTTTTCTTCGTTGATAAGAAAATCTCAAGTAGGAGGGAGCACGTGTCCCCCCCCCCCCCTTCCCCCAAGCGAGCATTACTCATCTTTTTTATTTATTTATTTACCCTCGGATTACAATACTAAGCCTCGCACGTAGACCTCGCAGCTAGATTCGCGGACATATTTTATGTAGGTCAAAACATCTACTTTGACCAGATGTACGCGTCTGTACAGTCTTGCTCACATATGATTCAAATTTGTCATCTTTCGCACCATGTATGACTGTTTGGGGCTTTATGCAGGGGAGCAAAAAGAAGAAACGATGACCATGCATGCCTGGTTAGATTGCACCCTGAACGTGCGCTTGCCATGCATATGCATGCATGTTTAGATTGCAACCTGAATTCTTTCTTCGTGCACTGCATGTAGCAACCTGTGTTTGGAATATTGTTAGGGTATGTATAAACGTTTGTCTCTTAAAATTGTTTCTAAGGTTTTAACCTCATTTAAAGAGATAATCTCTCTAACAGTAAATCATTTATTTAACTATTTTATACTATTTCACTATAATTTCTTGACTCACATTCTCTCACTATTTACGTTAGTTTGTGGGCTTAAGTCGGCTCTTACATAAGAGACAACATATATCTCTTCTTACCTCCTCTCTTCTATATAGGATTTTACTTATTTAATATAGCTAAGAGATAGTTAAAATATTACTATTAGAGACCTTTACTGTTGGCGCTCGGCTTTCTAGAAAGCATGTGGCCGGTGATTATATTAGGAGTAACTTGCTGAAACGGGCATTATTGTACTACTGGATTTAACTAAGCTCACCGGTCACCACACCGTGGTTCGATCTGTCAGCAGCAGCTTAGTCCAAAGTCTTAATGATGCAACTCGCATTCCTGCCTAGGAACTGAAAGCTCATTGCATTTTTGTGCATACTTTTGGTTAAGACCATGAACCGTATATATGTTTCATACGAGTTACTTCGACCACGCTTTTTTAAAGTGACAAAACGTATGTTGATTTTACTGCAAAAACTTAATAGTGAAGAATGTTACTTCCTTTCTTGTATATGCATTAATTTGCTACTCCCAGCAACTGATGGCATCTTCTTTGTTCACATAGGTACCGAGGAGGAAGCTGCAGAAGCTTATGACATCGCTGCCATCAAGTTCCGCGGCCTGAACGCTGTCACCAACTTTGAGATCGGCCGGTATAACGTCGATAGCATAATGAACAGCAACCTTCCCATCGGGAGCATGTCCGGCAACCGGAGCAGCAAAGCCCTGGAGTCCACTCCGATGAGCTCCTCTGACGCTATGCCCTTCGAAGCGACCGGCCACACCAGCACCGCACCACCCTCGCTTGCGTTCACCGCCCTCCCCATGAAGTATGACCAGGACTACCTGTCATTGCTAGCTTTGCAGCATCACCAGCAAGGGGACCTGCAGGGGTTGGGTTTTGGTCTCTACAGTTCTGGAGTTAACCTAGATTTTGCTAATGCCAATGGTGCCGGTGCAATGGCACATTGCTACCCTAATGGTGCCTTGCATGAGCAGCAGCAGCAAGAGCAACAGGGTCAGTCACAAAGCTCCAACAGCAGCTGCTGCATACCATTTGCCACACCTATAGCTTTCAGTGGGCCCTATGAAAGCTCCATGACACCAAGCCCCATTGGATACTACCCAAATGTGGCAGCCTTTCATACACCAATCTTTGGAATGGAATGATTTGGGGTGGTGGCATTTTGCATGCAAAAGAAGGCCTGATCCTGATGTGATGAGATCAAAACTGATAGTTCTCACTCACACACAAAACATAAAGGGGAAAAAGAAAGGTATGATGCAAACATAGGAAGCAGCATGCAGGTTAAAGTCAGCTGAGACAGAGGAGAAGACTGTACCAACAAAATGATGCAGCAAGCATTTTGCCCTTTCCCTTTTGTAGCTTTGGTTTTTTACTGCTTTTGTCATCGCTGAGCTTTGTTGCCCTCAGCTTCTTTTGAGCTTTTCTTTCTACTGACATGAGTCTGCTAGTGCCATCATAGCTTTAGGCTTTAGCCCTGTACAATGGAAGCAAGAACGTCTCTGTAGCTTTTTCTTCTTTTCTGCTTTCCTGGCTTGATCGATCGCTTTAGTTGCCCTCCTCTGGTGTATGGTTCAGAAGGGATGAATGTTCAAGCTCATGTTAATTTACTCAAGTTCTCTACAAATATAGGTAGCACTGTAACTGAATTCTTGGCCTGCTAGTGGATACTGTGTGTTTGTACATGTCAGTGTATTCTGTTGAATATCTAGTCAATTTTTGGTATATTTTAATCCAGAAGTTCAGCATATAAAACATGATATACAAAAGCATAAGTGATTCAACAATGATATATTCATATTCGCTAATGAACAAGCTAACAGCAGCACCTATTAATATATTCATAGCGCACAGAAACAAATACATCAGAGAAGTTTTCAGATTATACTCTCGGGCGGGGCCAGTGTCGGAGACACCGGATGCGCCGTTACCATCAGTCGACATGATGGCCTATTCGATGTAGTCGATCGAGGCGTGATGCAGGAAGATGTTCGCAGTGCAGTCTCGCGAACAGTTTACCACCAAGAAGTAGACGACGTACGCCACAGATTGAGTAGTCGCGCCGAAGCGCTCCCCAAAAACTTGATCGCCTGCCTACCCGTGCAGGTACACAAGCAGACGGAGTTCCGGAGGCCTGCTCGCCCAGAACCTTGTGCGCGCAAGGCTCTGGACCGGAGATTGCAGAGAGTAGCACAGCAGCAGAGATTTTTGTCTCGCTCTAGAGAAGGAGGGAAAGGGCCGGTTATATAGCTGCGCCAGAGGGCTGGGGAAACGAATCTGGACACCATAATGGATCCGTTACCAGTAACGGACACCATGATCACCACGGTGCAATTAACACGTCCGTTTCAGCCGCCATAAACACGGTGCAATTAACACGTCCATTACAGCAGCCATAAACATAGTGCAATTAACACGTCTGTTACAGCCGCCATAAACACGGTGCAATTAACACGTCTGTTACAGCCGCCATAAACACGACTCGGTTCGGCACGGCACGGCGGCGCGCTCGTGTGGCATCCCAACTGCCCTCCTCAACTTGTCTATAGGAGCACACAATTGCAACCAGTCATTAATTGTGGGTCTAAGAATTTCATTTGATTAATTGCTAAATTAAAATGGGCCAGACCCAATTAATCCAACATATTCATGCTGGCAGTTGTAACAAATGCATGTGTAAGCTAGAGCTACAAAGGAGAGGTCTACCAGGTTATTCATACTACCTAAGCTGTCCGCCATAGTTTGTTGCGTGTACAGTGAGAAGGAAGCCTCCGGCAAATGACCTCATGCTACGCACGCACCCACGCACTTACGTCAAAAGACAAGACAGCTAGCTAGCTCCACGTCGTACGTAGTCCCTGGGAGACACGGCACAGTCGAGCGGAGTGGCAGGCGTTCACCGTTTTGACGCGACTCAACTGCTGTTTATACGCTCCCCGTGGCCCCGGAGGTGGCTTAGGCCCTGTTTGGAATACGGGAATTTTTTCTGATTCCTGCGGGAATTGAACTGTTTCCTGTAAAATTTCTGTAAAATTCTTGTGAAATTCCTCTGTTCCAAACAGACCCTTAACCTTCTTTCACTTCCTACGATCCCCATCTTTCATCGATTGTTCATGCAATGTGCGTTCCAGTTCAACTAATTAGCACCTCTGATTCGTATGAAAAATGAAGGGGAAAATGAAGGAATAGAAGTTTCATTTTATCTGTGTACTAATTGGAGACTCTCAGGAGCCCCACATTGATGATTTATCTTTATTAATTGACGGCATTCTAGGAGCATCATGTTGATGATAAAAGTCTATAAATTCCCATGTTAATCATACAAAATAGCTAGAAATTTCTATATTAATAAGAGAAAACAGAAAAATCTTAGCCGTACATGCAATAGACCAACCAATTATAATGGCTCGGATTGTATGTAAACGTAGTAACGGGAATTAAAATCCATCTTGTGCAAACGTATGTGTCCTTCACTAACGCGTAAGTTGACTACATTGTCTGGATCGATGAGCAGATGACGTGATTTTTCCATGCATATGTATGCGTCAAGAGTTGATCCGATCATGAATTGATGCCTGCGGTGCTCTAAGCTTGACGTGCCATAGACAGATTAATTACCATGAAACAGATTTCTTTTTTTTCTAAAAGTGATTAACTAAGCGCATGTAGCGCTCGGTGTCACATTTGACGTGGTATCTGGCACAGATACGATGACAGATTCGGATCACACTTTAACATATTGTATTTAGGAGTGGCAATTTCCCCTATGGGGCCGAGGCCCAAGGGGAATTTCCCCATCTGAGGCGAGAGCGGGGAGTAATCTCTCTCCGTGGGGAACAGAGACGGGTTGCCCTCCTCCCATTGGGTCTGGTAAAAACAAAAATATTTTTTTATAATAGATTGTAGTTTTTAATATAAAAAATTATATTCATTTATTGTATATTTGAACTAAAATTTGAATCTATATGTTAGAATATATATTTTAAAGTTATTTCTTGAAAAAAATACACCTAAATAATTATAAATCAATAAATAGAATCATATCATTATTTTTTTAAAAAAATAATTTAACTTATTTTTAATCCTCCGTGCCAGTCTCCCCCGTAAGCCTAACTGATCCGGGCTAGCGGGCATCCGAGCAGGGCCACAGCCCACAGGGGCCTCCCCAGACCATCAGCCCTATTGCCACTCCTCATTGTACTTCTCGAACCAAACAAGTGGTTTAGGGCCGGATGGTCAATTCCGTCCCATCATTCGGAGCAAACACGTAACCCATAGATGTCTATTTCGGGTTGGGCTGGGTTAGATACTTAGATGGCCACCTGGCGTGGCCTGGAAGTGCTGATATCTGGTCGCTGTGTCTGTGCTGGCCGTCGGCAGCAGCAGGCTGGCCCACCTAAGGTCCGTAGTGTGCCCGCTGGATGGACTCACTGGCAAGATTATCAACATCACGCTCCATACGGTAGTGTCTTGCCATCCTACGATCCTGTCGATCTTAATACCACATAGAATCATGTTTATAAAGTCATGGTCTAGAAATAAGGACAATGAGTTTTGAGGGGCATGATCCTACCGTGACTACAGCCCGATCGTATGATTCCGATCCTACTAGCACAAAAACCGTCGTCCTAATTCCTAGATAGGCTCCCGATCTTGACGGCCTTGCTCGCCTCTGCAAGCCTGGCTGCAACTTCTGAAGAACGCGGTGCGGCCACTCCCCCGGTTGGCAGTTGCACGCCCAGTTCCATGCCGCGCGCAGGAGAGCGGAGACACATGCATGGGCACGCGCCCGGAGGCATGCATTCAGCTGGGCCGCACTGCACTGCACTGCACGTCGGGAGCAACGTACAGGCATTAACCGTTTTCGTGCCATATATTCTCTCCTGTCGAAGAACAGCTAGTCGAGTAGTAATTGCAGAGGTTTGGAGGCTGTGCGTTCAAGGAGAGCATACAGTGCCATACGTGTATATACAAGCGGCACGAACGTTCACTTGTTAAGTTGTTCCATCCGTCACTTACGGAACCGGAGAAGTGTTTTGAGTGTTGATTTCTAACGGTCGCGCGCGGTAGCCTGCAAGATTGGGATGGTGATAAGTTCCATACGACACACGTCAACAATATCGACTCGTGAAGTGTTCAATGGATGGTTCGAATTGTGGCGCTATGCATGGAACCGGCAGGTACTTGTCAGTTGTCACCTATTTGCTTGCACGCCATCAAGTTACTGCCGATCTCGGCTCGATCGGCCTCGATGCCTCTGACTCTGAAACGAGCATGTGCAGTTGTGCACACGGCCAGGTCGACGGACTTCATCAGAACCGTTGCATAATTTACATGCCGTTACTGCTTTTGCCTACATTGCTTCGTTCTTCCCTCGTTTTTTTTTTTGCTTCGTTCTTAGTACCATCTGATACACAGCTAGCTCTCCTGCACCTGCATTATCCTGAAAAAAGGTTATTGCTTTGCCTACAGAGTTTCATATATGCATGTTCAAGAAACTGATAAACAACGGCACATACTCGGGATATCGGGATCAGAGCAATATTCCCTTACTAGGAAAAAGGAAAATAACTGCACAAGTGCAGTCTCATCTCACTTAGTGCACAGCCAGAGTGGCCGTTTTAACGAGAGCATCTAGCTAGCTAGCTGAACGTACAGCGCGGCATGGGCCACTTGACAGAGATGTCATATATAGCAGAGGCACAGTGCACGTACTGTGTTGTGGCTGCTTGCTTCCGTACTTCGATCATGTCGTGTATGGTTACGTACCATGGCGTTGATGTACACTACTTGTATACTGTACTTAAGCAGTACGCACTCAACGTCTGTGGACTTATATCTGTACGAATAAAGTCAGTAATGAAATTATATGCACGTGTCTTCGACTCTTCGTGCTCATAGCTCTTTGATGTGTAAATGATGGCAAATTGGTTCTATATATACCATTCAAAGATACCTCATTTTAGCTAAAACTAGCCGATTGCCCCGCACAATTGCTTTGCACAGTGTGGTGTATAGTATAATGATAAGGTTTTCTTTGCATAATTCCAAAATTTGAAATTCCTTTTTCACAAACAAAATACATGTTGAGATATTTGGTTCCATATTCAGCTAACACATATTATTTTGAGATCCCTTTTCCCACACGTTAAAAGAGAGGCTACAAGCTAATGGGTTTGTCTAGCAAATTTACACTAAACATTCGAATTATAATATGTGCTACTTCTCTCTTTTTCCGAAGTAATATCTCTCTGCGTCAACTAGCAAATCTAACACTTTTAAGTTAGGAAGCATGCGTGACACCAAATAAAGAGCTACATCAAATAAAGAGCTAGATATTTTTTAATAATTGTTTCAAATTTGTATGACTCAGCTAACTATCAAATCCAACCTTTAAAATTGGAGTCTAACAAATTAAGGATTGGATGTTTCTTTTTTGAAAAAATTAATTTCTATCAGTTTTTATATTTTCTCAGCAGTTCGTTCAAAAATCACAAATAGTACGTAGGATACTAGCATTTCATGTGATGATACAGGATCTGACCAACCCGGATTCTGCCGTTGTAGCGCTTTATGTAGGGAAATTGCTTCACATACGAAGATAGACGTACGAGGCTTGTACGACGAAACGATCGACCACGTTGGCTCGCTCTCAAGTCACATAATCGGAAGTCTCACGGTCAAATCCAATGGAGCGCGTATTAACCAAGTACTAGTGAAACACATTCACCGACATGGGTAAAGTCTGACTCGCTCATTTTAGTTTAAATTTTTAGCTTTTAACTTATTTTTTATTACTTCTAAATTTCATCTTTTTCTGACCTTTTGTTTTTTTGTTTTTTGTCAGTTCTTTTTCCCGTATTCGTTTGTATTGTCTCTGATGGGCTAATCTGTTTTTTATTTTTTATTTTTTTAAATTTAGTTACACTAAGGCCCTGTTTGTTTCCACTTAAGATTATTATAATTTAACTTATAAATCATAAGTGGAAACAAACAGCCCAGATTATAAGGTAACTTATTATAATCTAATAGCCTAGATTATTGTAATCTAATAAGCTCAAAAAAGGAGCTTATTTCAGCTTATAGATCCACCTTTTATCTTAATGACCATAAAACTTTAGGAATATTACCCACCTTTGCCATTCATCCAACCCTCAACTCCTGTGCCTCTCTCTCCCAGGGCATTGTAGTCTTTAAACATTCGAATACAGCAATCCATAACTCTGATAATCCAGACTGCCAAACACCTAACAGCTTATTTCCCACCAGCTTATTATAAGCTAGCTTATATAATCCCCACCTATAAGCTAGATTATAATAATCTTAAGTGGAAACAAACAGGGCCTAAATAAGCTACTATCAGTTATAGTGTAATTTTAATCAGTTATAATATAATTTTAGCTATAAACTAATTTATTTCAATTCAACCGGGCGGCCTCCTAAAAGCGATGCCCACCTGTCATCACCTACCTGCGTTGCGCGCAATGTGTTTCGCTCTCCTATGACAGGGCACAGGCCCGGGTCAGCTGACCTCTGGTTGCTGTGTCAGTGTTGGCTACTTCGCAAAGAGGCAGCAACGGGCCCGTCCTGGCATGGCAGTGTGGCCAGCTCGGGCTGCTCTGCTGCGGTGTACGTGCTATTTAGAGAACTAGCCTAATAGGCGCGGCGTCACGCCGCGCCAGCCAACATGTGTACCGAAGGAAAAGAGGCGATAATTTGTGAGGAGTTTTTTAAAAAAAATCGAGGGCACGTGTGTATTTTTGAAAAAGTTAAAGGTTTTTTTCGTAAAAAATCAAGGACCCGAACGTAACTAAACGAGGCCCCGTACGTAATTTAAAAAACTGTGGGGCGCTATCCTGCAAAGTGGAGGGGTGTTTTCAAAAAAAGTGTTAAAAAAACTGGCAGGGACCTTTTCGCGAGGATCAAGGACCTTTACGTAATTTCCGGAAAACGGAGAGGCTTTTTCGCAAAACGGGGCACCCGACCGTACCGAAATTCGGCGGCCACGCGCCGGCCGCAGCGTGCGCAGGGGCGACGTGGCCGCCCTCTCCTCGCGCGAACTCCCCGGGCATAATAGGGGGAGTATTAGTTTGGATATTCTGCTTGATGATGAATGTGTCGTGCCGAATTGATGAGTACTTGGCCACATGTAGATCTTCGGTCGTGTAGCATCCATACGCGAGGTCAGACCTCAACATG
The DNA here is from genome assembly GCA_017311315.1 of Dendrocalamus latiflorus. NCBI lineage: Eukaryota > Viridiplantae > Streptophyta > Magnoliopsida > Poales > Poaceae > Dendrocalamus > Dendrocalamus latiflorus. The sequence goes on from CM029637.1 coordinate 34,882,874, forward strand.
TATTAGCACAAAACAATATATCATCATTGTTTTAGACGGGCAGATAAACACCGCAAACCATGTATCACTGTGACCGTTTCTTTTATTCTCAAGGACAACACGAATACATAAAAAGAAATTTGCTCAAAAAATATACATACCATCTTAAAAAAAATAAGTGCACCACCTAGATACTCATATATATACTACACATATATACCATCCGTTACGTCTGATATTGGCACCGGAAGTAACTACACTTATGAGTAGAAAGAGAATATATATGTGTGTGTATTACTATAAAAAAATAGATTTTGACAAATTTTTTATAGAACTCACTTTGAAGTATCTTATAATCATTATTAGAGTATACTTAAAAAGATAAAAATATATATAACAACGTCATTTAAGCGGTATATAACAAGTGAGAGTATGTACACCTAAGAGTATGGAATTATTTGCATACACAAACACACACACATATAGGAAGCTTTTTTCATACTCCCGGAAGTACATACTCCCACTTCTAATATGCCACTCAACCAACTATTTTATATCTTTTTATCACTTTCGGTATACTTAAATATTAATTCTAAGATACTTTTATGTGACTTGATTGAAAATTTTTCATCAGACCCCCTTTATTTTTGATATATATATATATATATATATATATATATATATATATATATATATATATATATATATATATATATATATATATATATATATATATATATATATATATATTTTCATGTATAAAGAGCACATACACAAATTATGCTAAAAATGGACTTTTATGAAATTTTTCATGAAACTCACTTTGTAGTATCTTATAATCATTATTAGAGTATACTCAAATAGATAAAAATGTATAATAATACCATTAAAGAGATATATTTGAAGTGAGAGTACGTACTCCTAAGAGTATAGAACCATATAGAGAGAGAGGACGCTGAAATAGGGTACCATGGTATGGTGTCTCGACACCAAGTCTCTCTATCTTTGAATTGCTTTTAGATGTGTGCTAGTACAATGGTATATAATATATCAGACAAACTTGTTAACATTTATTAATTCAAAAAGGCATCTATGTAGAAAGGAAGTCATTGATCATCTATAGATAGAAAGCTTCAATCATAAAACCTGTGCACCATGATACCCTTATTCTTTACACTATATATACATATATCTTTAACAGCAGGGACCGCTACAGCCACCGGCGCCCGCAGTCGCCGCGCTTGAAGCTGCCGCGCTTGCTGTAACTGCCGCGGTTACAGCTGCCACATGACTAGGGTTGTAGGACGAGCGTTTAGGCTTCCCGCTGGACTTGTCGTCACCCATCCCGTCGGCGCAGTTGAACACGGTTATGCCCACGAGTGCTACCACCGCGGCGAAGGCCAAGATTAGGACCACAGCGCCGGGCGCATTGGGCATGGAGCCGCCAGCGGCGAACCCGTTGCCCCCGGCAAGATCCAATAATACCCTGACCATTATAGCTGAAGAATTCTTTCTTTCTGCGTGCGGAAGCGTTGTTGCAGTAACGGATTTGTTGAGGCTATGTGCGTCGTTCAGGGAGAGCACGCTGCACGCATATATCGCCAATCCGCCATCTTATATACACGTATGTGGCTATGTGCCGTATGGCACAATGGTTCCGTGTGGGAGTAGAAAAACTTGACGCCACGCACGCACGCCTGCCAAGATTGTCCCACAAGCCGGCAGATTGAGCAAGCCTCACGACTAAGCATCCTCTGCGCAGTGGATGTTTGATTCTGAAAAATTCTTCGGTTCCTTTTGTTACAGATGTTTTTGTAGACCACTAGTAATATGCCTGTGCTAACGCTACGATAAAATACAAAACAAGATAAAATTTGTAAAAAAATAAAATGAATAACCAGATTCATTAAGATTCACGTCTCATATATTGTATAACCAAATAGTTTTGTCACATAATGAATGTCACATAAATACGTGACTGGTCGGAACCACCCAACACGCAATGCTCAAAAGCCTACGACCGATTCCCAGGTCTTGCGACCGCTTCGCGAGACCATATGACCAGTTAACAGAACAAACACATGATGTACTAATTCAAATATTTGGAATCAAGAAAAAACAGAACCATCTATTCACATAATGAACGTTGACATAACCATTCGAGTAATATGAAAAAGCATATTCTATTTAGCATGTTCTATTTTATTGCAATCTAAAACATATCTAGTAATCCCCATTCCTTGCAATCCCACCACCATAAACAGAAAAGAGGGCAAAGAATAATGATAAATCAATTCAGTGAACCCATAACCATACTTTTGTGTTTAATTAAAATCAATGACATCACCTCCAATTCTCCATAATGTAAGGCTTGATTCAAGTTCTTGGTAATAAATAATAATCTACGGAATATGGACATTAACTAACCATATCATATACAAAAAAAAATCCCTCTAACAACCTTCCCAGATCAGTATTATCACCTCTGTATTAATTCAATAATATATTCTCATTGTTCAATAATATTCTCATTGAAAGGTTAAAAGCATGTCTTTGACCTTCATATGCCACAAATCTTATAAAATAGAAGCAGTTCTTGAAATTATATTTCAAGGTTATCGCCAACCGTGCTTTCTACCAACTCCGCCAACCCCAGATGGACCCGTTAGTAGCAGCAAGCAAGAGCAGAACAAGTGGGACTCCGACCAAACCATAATTGACAGATCCAAGATGTGCTCTAGCAAGTAAAGGTAGCTCCTTTCAGTTTTGTCTCTATAGAATGCATACTAATATCAAGTTTTAGAAGACAATACATAAATTGTCTGATTTACTCAAAATGATGATTGCTTCCCCAAAGGCCTCACCTTGTTGCAGGCAAGCATGAGTTAATCACAGTAATCATTCTTCCACATGATGATTTTCCCACCATGCAAACTAATCTGCAACCACGTCAACCAAAGAATCACATCAAACTAACAAGAGCCAAAGAAAGCTCAACCGATTACCCATCATGACAAACAGAACACAGACAAAATTTCAGGTAAGAACTCGCACTCATACTTAATCCGTAAAACACTTGTGCTCAAGGTTCAGGTATTTCATACAAGACATAATATCAAAGTTTAGGTATTTCTATTGAATCCATAAACAACCTGCACTCGTACTTTATCCAAGTCATTCATACATGTGAGATTGAAAACACTTGATAGACATAAATGGCAATATTGCACAAAAAGCACGAACATGGACTTTAAAAATCATTAACACCAACATTTACCTACATGGGCTTTTCAAATCCAATAGAAAGAAAAAACACGCTGTAATTTTATTAAGCTTGAAATGGCTGCAACCATGAGTTCATCTTGAGAGCTCAACACTAACATGTAAAAGAGGGTATAAGAGACGGTGATGCGGGGAATAAGACACACAAGCAAAACCTAAGGTACAAAGGCAAGCTTCGAGTTATATAACAGCCACTCTACAAGTTACAAATCATTCAACCATCATTTTGACTATAGGCTTATCTAAACTTAAACCATCATAGAACAGGAGAGTGTGCAAAGTGTAATCAGTGAAATTCATCTAGAAATACAGATGGTGAAATCCATTTGTTTGACCTACCTAGAAGACAAAGGTCTAGATCAATCACCTTAAACTGATAGATGTGCACCTAAACCATTTGGAGATGTGAGAAGGAATCTATGAGGAGATCTTATCTTTACTTGTATTAACAATAATCATGCATATAGCGAAGGTCATGAATTTGTGCAAGATCTCTCATCCTCCTGTCCGCTACCAAAGTTCAAAAGATATACCTTTTTTTGCCTCTAAATCCTCTTTATATTTGGGTGTACATGTTGATCCCTGAAAAGAGAAGAGGCAGGACTGGAAACTTTGCATTAGCACATAGTAGAACCACAAAGCAATGATAAAATTTGCACATAGGTCATCGTGACATGAACACATTCGTCATTGCTAGATCAAAAAATTAGCTTGAGTTTCAACACCGCATCAGCCCCAAACGACAATCCGATTCACTTAGAATCGCATCAAAAATGATAAGAACGGGAAGCCACGCGTAAAGTAGAGTAAGTTGCATGTTTTCCTTGGCATTGACCGCGTCCACCGCCGCGGTGGACAGCGCCCTCCCGGCTGCTCGCTAGGAAACCGACGACGGCGTGGTCGGCCGCGCGGAGGCGGTAGAGGACGGCGTGGTGGGGCGTGCGGAGGACGGGGTGGTCGGGCGCGCGAACACGGCGGAGGGAGTGGTGGGGCTGCCGCCGGAGGACGACGACGGGGTGGTGGGCCGCGCGGAGGATGAGGAAGGGGTGGACGGGCGGCCTCCCGACGAGGTCCTCGCCGGAGGCCCCGTCGCCGCCGCCTGCCTCGCCGGCGAGCGGCGGGATCGGAATGGGGAGATACTCGAGCGCGTCGATCTTGACGACGACATTGCCGCGGAGGTGGAACTCGGAGCGGAGCCGGGGTTTGGGGAGGGCTAGGGTTTTGGTGGAAGCACGCGAGGGCTTTTGATTAGGAGGTGGCGGCGGAGTGGAGGAGAGGGGGAGGAGGCAGCGGAGCAAAGGAGTGGGGGGAGGAGGAGGCGGCGGCGGCGCGGGGTGGGGAGGAGGAGGAGGCGGCGGCGGTGCGGAGTGGGGAGGAGGAGGTGAGGGGAGCGGCGCCGCGGGGGAGGACGGGGGGAGCGGAGGGAGTGGAGGCGCGGGGGAGAGGTGGAGATGGGGGAGCGGCAGCGCGGTGGAGGACAGGGGGAGCGGTGGGAGTGGCGGCGCGGTGGAGGACGGGGGGAGCGGCGGGAGTGGAGGCGCGGGGGAGAGGCGGAGATGGGGGAGCGGCGGGAGTGGAGGCGCGGGGGAGGAGGCGGCGGTGCGGGATGCCAGGGCAGGGGAGGAGGGGCGATGCGGGGTGGGGAGGGAAGGAGAAGGAGGCGGCGCGTGGGGAGGGAAGAGGAGGAAGGAGGAGGTGCCGACGCATGGGGGCGGAAGAGGAGGCGGTGCGGGATGGGGAGGGAAGGAGGCCGCGGCGGCGGCGGGTGAGGAGGGAAGGGATTCGTGGGAGGTTCAATGATGTGCATGATCCAGATGATTTTGGCCTTAGGATCTTCAATGAGTAAGAGAAGAAGGCTTGAGGAGAGATCCAGACCATTCATTTGTATGAAGTTGGATTATTTTGGTACACAAATCTGGGTGGACTTAGATTTGGCATGACTGTGGGGGTGATTGAGGGGAGTGGATTTAGTAAAGAAAATTTTGGTGTATTATAGAGTAGGGTAGAAGTGCAAATCTCTTCATAAACGATGCCGACAGTTTTTAGACCAAGAGCAAATCTCTTAATTAACGATCTGCCCAGTCGCGAAGCTTGACAAAAAATAAAGAGGGGCCATCTATAAAGATGGAACAACAAAATTCAAACTTCAATCTTTCAACTCACAAAACTATAGATTAAAGCGGGCAAAACTAGTGGTTTTCTAACCTAATGTGTAGTATAAGCTACTTGCTTCTTAACTATATGTAGAGAGATGCCAAAACCTCTAGCTAGCTGCAAACCGACATGAAGCTTCACCCCTGGATGCGGACTTCAATCATGTTGCAAACATTGCAACAAGAAATCTGATACTGGGTCTCCCTGTGAAAGTATGTCGTAGCTAGGATAGGATTGAGAAATCACACACACACCAAAGGGTGGCATTCACTGTATATATATAATTGCCAGAAGTCATCCGGCAATACAATATATGGCAGGTATATATTGGGATTTTTTTAGTAATCTATTTTTTATTTCGAATTACAGTAATGTAACCATATTTTTTATTTTACAGAAATAATCATATGTCGCCCCACGGTTTGGCGACATGGGCAAGTCACTCAACCGTTAGGCGACACGAGGTAACCGTAGGGCGACTGGTGCCTCTAGTCGTCCAACCGTGGAATGACTACTTGCTACCAGCTCGTCCTTTTCTCTTTGACCCGACCCCCTCACGGGCTCACTCACCATTTCTATCGCAAGAGAACGAGACGAGCTTGAGAGAGGAGAAAAAATGAGGGAGAGAAGGGTAGGGAAGTGAAGAGGGGGAGAAGGTCGCGAGAGGAGAATAAGCAAAGAAACTCGGGGGAGGAAGAGTAGGAGAGGGGGAGAAGTAGAGGAGCTCGGGAGAGAGAGTGAAGGAGAGGAGAGGAGCTTAGGAGAACTTGCGAAGGAAAGGAGAGTAGCTCGGGAGAAGGAGAAAAAGAGGAGAGGAGCTCAAAAGGTTAGAAAAGAAGATGAAGGAACATCGTTGATAAGAAAAAGTCTTTGTGTAAAGGTAATAGTCTCATCCGTTCTTGTTCTCATCCAAATATAGGCAACGTGTAGCTACGTATTTGTTTAGCACATATTTAGTAAATGCATGCTGACAAATGATAATATTTGCAGTGAGAAATCAATCATGTCTGAACACACAATATTGAAAGTGCATTATGGTATTGGTACCATTTATGAAGGTCCATACAGTGTTGACCTGAGTGGTTTCCCACAAGTGGTATGGTACTCTCATATGTGGAGAATGTTCTAATCGAAGATGTGTTGTGGCTCCTTCGGCATGTGAAGGAGGGAATAGTTGGAGCACATCCTAATGTCTGTATAATCCATGATCGCCATCCCGGGATGATAAAGGCCCTAAGAAAACTTCAGCAAGATCTAGAGGCACCGTTCTCTTGGCCAGACATGAGGAACAGTTGGTGCATTTACCATCTGGGGCTAACTTCTTCAAGCAGTTCCCATAGCAAACTTTGATGAAGATGTTCAAGAGGCTGGCTATGTAGAACCAGTAGCGTAAATTTGTTGTAATGTGGAAGATGTTGAAGGAGCACACCAGGAAACACATCGTCGAGAGGAACAAGCGGTCGACCATTCCTAGGGCGGTGCAAACCCGAACGCCTAGCACCATTGCCAGAGCTTGACCATCTCAGTGTGACACGGAGGACCTTGAGGAATATTAAATGCTTCTCCTATTGGATTGAGGCTGAGCCATTGGAGAAGTGGTCTTCTTTGCACGACACGTATGGTGCGAGACATGGTATAATGACCACTAACCTTGCGAAGATGTACAACTGGGTTCTTAGGGGCGTTCATTCTTGGCCCCTCGTTGCCATCGTCGAATGTGTTCTGTAAAGTACATTTGGATATTTTAGAGAAAGGCATGCAAATGCAGTACTTCATATAGCCAAGCCATATACACCGTACTGCTCGAAGATCAAAGCGCACATGCAGACCAATACTAAGAAGGGTCAGTCACACACGGTCTTAGTGATGGGCAATACGGAGCATCGTTATGACGTACTCCTTCAGAATAGAGCCAGATTTAGGACTGCTCGCTCTCTTGTTATCCACGAGGTGTACCTTGGAGATCATTTGAATGAACCTAGCTGCATATGCCATAAGCCAGAGCTCCTTAATAAGCCATGCTCTTATGCCCTCGCCGCATGTGGGATTATCAACATGGACCCATTGAACTTCATGTCAGAGTACTTTATGAAGGAGAGTGTGTTACAGGCATGGTGAGGCGAGCTAAGAGTCTTCGTGGTTGTGGGTAACTTTGGCTTGTCGGATATTGCACAGAGGCTTGGATTTCGGATTTGGACCTTTTGAAGGGTGGAAAGGGCCGTTGGTAGAGTCGTCGCATTAAGAACAATACGGATGAAGGGGAAGATGGAGCGACGGGTAGAAATTGTGACCGCTGTGGCTAGGAAGGCCACACTATAGTATCAATCCATGAAGTGCAGCACCACTTCTTATCGCGTGTATAGTGATATTAAGAGTGAAAATGCTATCAGGTTGTAACTTCATTTGCAAACTTTAACTTTATTTGCCAGCTTTGCACAGTGACAAGACCAAACCAGACAGTCTTATTTAGTGACAAGATCAAATGAGACAGCCTTACGCGGTGACAAGACCAAACGAGATAGCCTTGCATAGTGATAAGACCAAACGGGGTAACTTTGTGCAATGATGTGATGCTACGCCAGTCCAAGAATCGTCGGGCATGCCATTGCCTCATGGACACAAATTTGCCCAAATCGAACTGGACTTGTCAAGCGTACGTCGTGTCGACTTAGCCTATAAGTACTATCCCTTCTACATCGTGTTTTCTTACACCATAACTACAACACTAAATCGCTAGTTTAAAGAAACAATGGGAATAGATCACCTTACTCACAAGGGTTGCTGCAGCCCGGGATGAACAAGCGGAGCATGCTAGGAGGCCATCTACCTAAAGCAAAGCCCCCTGTACCTTCAATACCAACACATTACCTCAACATTACCACGGAGCATTTGCCGCAAGACCCGCCCGTGGGGGAGACACCCCCTCTGTTGGTACAAGGACGCATGCAAGTTCTTCAAATCTAAGAAGTGGTTGATGTTGGACATGCATTACTGGGGGTTGTCATAACTATGCCTAGAACTATCCCAATCTGCGTTGGAATATGGCTTGCTGTCGATACTCAGTAAGAATGAGTTACAGTATATTCCCCTACCAGTTCTCTTGTATGGCATGCACTAACAAGCTCTCCCCTCTTCTTGTAGTCTCTGGGTGTACCATGCTTAGGGCACCTGCTTTAATCCATATATTACCTTATTCAACTTGTAGACATAACTTGACCTCTTGAGATATATAAATCCATGTGGCTGCTTCACGTATACTTCTTCCTATAAGATGCTATGCAAAAATGCATTCGACATATTCGCTTGTCTTAAGTCCCATCCTCTCGAGATAGTAATAGAAAGAACTAAATAATCGAGTAAGGCTTAAATAACACCAAAGAGACATCAGTTGTTGGTATGAATAGGCGCCTTGTCGGTTCCTTCGGTCCGCATGTGTAAATGGTTGATGGCGGTGAGAGAGGTCTGACAATAATCGATGAATAATTGTTGTCAGTGAGAGAGAGCCCTAGGAAACAATAATCGATGAATAATTTCTACTAGATGTAGTAACATGAGTGCTTAAGGATGTGTACATATTCCAAAAGGGTCCATTCGTTTAATTCATTAAGCACTTGTTCTATGAAAAAAAAGAGAAACCAATAAAATAGTTACAACGTGAGAATGAACTTATTATTTGTTCATTGAGCGACGCACTGCATCCAGCCATTGACCAAGGGTTGAGTGACCAAACTCTAGCAGCGTGCGGCATCTAGCGAGGCGAAGATGAGCCGCCATACCAAAGATTTAGTCCTAGGTCAGCTACTGATATATAGAATGCCATACTCCCTCAAACCAAAGGTTGTTCCATTGCCTTTGTCCAATAGTGAGTCACTGTACTTTCTTCTAGCAATAGCTGCTTAGTGCACAGACCTATGCTAAATATCTTTAGAACAGGGGCGGACCTACAGTAATTCATAGGTATTCAGCTAAATACCCAATTTTTTTTGCAAAAAATCTACTATATACAAGATATAATAATACATATGTATATTAGTAATTGGGCTTAATTCATCTCATTTTCCTTTCTTGGGTCCAACTTAATGTCGGACAAACTGTGGCCTAGCCGCCCAGGCCGAGTGGCCAACTAGCCCAGTGGTCGGCCCATGGTAGAAACTAGGGCTCGCTACACTTAGTGTGTCTTGGGCTCTAGGGCTCCTCTCACTCTCTCAGACCTCTCTAGCTCTCTCTGTGGCAGTGCATGGGCACATGTTCATCCTCACTCCATTCCTCCGACGATCGGGATCGACAACCGGCCCACGTCGCTCAAGTTCTATCTCCCTCTCATGGTTTGTGCTCATCCCAGATCCCACAGGCATGGGCGCCGGTCGGTCACCGCTTTCTGGCCACTCAACTTCACCATCGGCTGTCGCACAGCTCGTACTCGACCATCGGTTCCCTGGCGTCCAGCACTCTGGCGACCTCATCTTCACCCCTAGCGCGTTGGGGCCTAGGGAGGTACTTTCTCTAGAACCATTCTCTGAGTCTTCCTTCAGAGTTTATAATGAGTCTAGATTCTAGAATAACGTTGAATGTACGAGGATATGCAGAGTTCATAGTGATTTATGTTGCAAATTGTAATGCGGGAGTGCTTTCTGTCAGACTTGAAGAAAGTGAGACTAGAGCTTTGCATCACTGCTGCTTAATTGCTTGTGGGGACATTTTGCCTCAGAGGCTTCTTGATGACTTGATATCCCACCATGTGCTTGTGCCTTTGGTTAGTTGTTGCCCTCACTGTGAGATTGAGAATATCATCTTGGAATAGTTTCTGCCTGTGATTGGAGCCCTATGTGGCATGAATGAACTCTCCTTGCCGGTTAATTTGCCAAAATCTGGTGGCGGAATGTAGGTGTTATGTTCAGATCAATTAGCGCTTGGAATCAATGTTCACTAGTAATTATATATTTTGATCATTTGATATTGTTGTTAGATGCTGTTACGGCATAGCACTTCAATTTTGAAGATGCTTGTGCATACATTGTCTTAGTACTATGCAAAGATGTGTAGTTTATTTATGTTTTATACCCATCATGTTTGATGTATTGAATGAATTCTCGTATTCTAATTTCTAAAGTTGGTTCTGATTGCATGATTTAGAACTCAAGGCCAAACACACACCCATATACAACTTAACTCTTGCCAAGACGCTTGCGGAATATACTTCAGCAGTAAGTTCATTTGCCTTTTTGTCTTTATCATCCTCCACTTTGGATTTTCTTATAAGTGAATACATGCAGCAATTGTTATGGACTTGAACTTGGTGCTGTTGTATAGGTCTATTCTACTGATCTCACTTAATTGTTTTATTTGCATGGACTTGTGAAAGATGTGGTGACTTAACAGAGGTATTTTTCGTCATCACTCATGAATATTTTTTTAAAAATATTTTGTTAATCTTATATTTGATATATTTTTTATTTTGTAAATCTTTGATCTTTAAAAGATGAAGAAGTCTACATATTTGAAATCTTTATGGGAGAGAGAGCTGGAAAGATGCAGAAGGTAGCTTTCACCTTGATGCCAACACCAATTTTTAATGAAATCCAAGTTTGAAATCAAACCAATTTTTCTTGCAATGACACTGAGCTGCAGTTGGTAGTGCACACACATGATGACGGTGTCACAAAACCTGAGGTAGACGCAAGCATGGAACCTGAGATGAATTACCCATTGTCCCCAACACAAAAGATCATGGATCAGATGATGAGGTCATCTGTGGTGTTGATTTGCTTTCGCATGATCATAGAAAAAGGATTTCCATCATAGGCTATAATGTCAATGAACAAGATGTAGCAAGAAAGAGAGATATTGCATTGGAACCACGTCAAACACGGGCCTTTTCTTGAGCCAGAAGCCCAGAACCTTATTCCAGGCTGCCGGCCTCGGCTGGGACCTGTCGTTCGTTAAAGTCCACGGCTCTCCACCCGCCACCCAGAAATTTTGGGCCCTAGTGGCAACTTCCTAGAAATTACGAAGCGGCGTTCGCCGGTCAAGCGTGTCGTTATCACGAAGCGGGCGTTGGCTTCATTGAATTGAACCAAGAACGAGTTGGAAGATGCTTGCCTGCGGTCAGGCCGCCTTATGGGGCCCTCCATTTCGGCTTTTCTCTCTCTCTCTCTCATTTTTGGCTTAATGTCTTTTAACTAAAATTATATTGTAATAAACGTTAACTTTTTCTGAGTCTTTCAATTAAAAATAAAATAGAGAAAAGACACTACCATATCTTCGCGAACAATGCAAAGGGGAAAAAAAGAAAAAAGCAAGAGCAAAAAAGAAGGAAAACAAAAGAAAAGCATAAAAAAAACCCAAATTACGAAGCCCACACGTTCATTCTGGCTTTGAAAGCTAGAAGCCAAAGCTGAAACCACAATTAAAGGGTCTATTTTTTTAGATACTGGAGATAGAAAGTTACAATCTCTGGCCTGTGCTTGTTAAAGCATATAACCTCAGTTCAACCACAGTGGTAGAAACTGAAAAGGAAAGAAAAAGATAGGCAAAAGCAAAGTATTGTACCTAAAGAACTAGGGAAAAAAAACTACATCCAGCATGCAAAAATACTGAACTTCTTATAACCAATCAGGTCTATTCCATATTTCAGCAACCAGGTCAAAAAAAAAACCTCCACGGGTTAGCCAACATAATTCAAATCTGAAGGGAGGAATCCTCCCCTGGCTTTTCAATTCATCCCCACTATCTAAAGAAAAGGCCAGGCCGCCTCATGGGCCACAGACTCCGGCCCAAGCGACCCAACGGACAATACGTCGGACTTATACCAGTCTAACTCGGCCTGTCTTCTTGATAGGCTATGCCCATTATGTACTTCTTTGCTAATTGCTACCACATAAAACTCGAACTGGAGCGCACCGGAGATCAGCTAAGGGCATTTTCCGCCCGAATCAGAGTAGTTTGTTTACGGGGAGAAGAGACGGTCATCATGCCAACCAGTCTGTTTTTCTGAACATTGATTCCCAATCATGTTCGAACCGGCCTTTTTCCCCCTATGATCTGTGCGGACTGACTGGTCGTTGTCAGGACGTGCATATGGGTAGACGCTGATCTATGAGGAAACACTGGTAGCACTTCTTGGCACGGCCAGCTAGGCTTTCGCATTTTAGTCTTGAAAGCATGTAGCCTAACTGAACCCAATAATTAAGAGATTTTCTATTGAAATACATAGCGTCGAGCCGTCGACCTTACCACTGCGACGAACACAGGATCCATGGCCATTTGCTCCTGGTTCTGTTGCGGCAGGCGGATTAAGACCTCCAAAAGGTAAGTGCAACAGATTGCATACGCCATGCATCATGTGCTCTCTAGTAATTGTCATGTGTGTTATGTATACATGCAACTGCACTGCGTTTTTTGTATAACTGACGCAGATCGATCGTCAATGCATTGCAGGAGCAGGAGCTGCGACGATGGTGGTGGGAGGAAGGGAGGGGCGGCCGGAGGGTGGCGGGTGTTCGCGCTGAAGGAGCTGCACCTGGCGACCAACAGCTTCAACTACGACAACAAGCTCGGCGAGGGCGCCTTCGGCAGCGTCTACTGGGGGCAGCTCACCGATGGCTCCCAGGTACAGCAGTACTGTTTGCAATATAGCGCCATCTTTTCTTTCCTTTCCCAATTAATTTCCGATGGATGTGAACATTGTGGGTCTCGTTGAATTGGTGATCGGCGTTCTAATGACGATTAGGAGTGTTTACTGGTGCTTGACAAATGTTGTGTGAAGATGGGAAAAATCAGGGTGCTGATACATATATAGATTTGATCGATGATATTCCTAAGTTTGATTTGAGAAGCTAGCTGCAGTAAATATCTGGCTGTATATATGGTGTGGACTGTGATCGTGGTAACACTCATACTTCTGCTCTGTTTACCATGCATATGGTATATCCGTCCACGTCGAGCTCATACGGTTTTGGATAGTGCGAACCTTTGACCAATCAAACGATTTTACTAGTAGTTGTACGCAGTATCAGGGTTCATGTCTCCCACGTATCTACAACTCGTTGCTTAGACATAGCCTGCCTGATAGTGGGGATGATGCGTGCATGTCTGCACGACAGATCCTCAGAACAGCACATCCTTGATTTTTGTACTACACGTTCATTTTTGTTCCCTGTGTTGCAAGCGCCAATGTTGCTTCATGCCTTTGAAGGCCAGTCTGTATTTCCGATTTCCGATTACCTGGAACCGATTTTCCGATGCTCAGGCTGAGTAACTTGAATTCGGTCATTGAATTTCCATGTTAGTTTTGTTGATTTTAATTGTTCCAAATACTCATCTGATTGAGTAACACACAAAAGATGCAATCCTATTTATATACTCAAGATGTTTGCTCCTCTCACAGATCACCGTGAAAAGGCTGAAAGTCCTGAGCAACAAATCAGAGCAAGAATTTGCCGGCGAGGTCGAGGTACTGGTCAAAGTCAGGCAAAAGAACCTCCTGAACCTGCGCGGCTACTGCGCCGAGGGGCAGGAACGCCTCCTCGTCTACGACTTCATGCCCAACTCCAGCGTCGTCTCCCACCTCCACGGCGCACAATCCGCGGACTGCCTCCTCGACTGGGGCAGGCGGATCTCCATCGCCATCGGCGCCGCCGAAGGAATCGCGTAAGTCCGTCACTGTCACGCCGTCCTCTCATCTTCCAGCAGCGTACCCGTGCGATACACTGTAACACTGACGTGGTGAATGTGCAACGTGCACGTACGCACGGCACGCAGCTATCTGCATCAGCACGCGACGCCTCGCATGGTCCACCGCGGCATCAAGGCGAGCAACGTCCTCCTGGATGCGGGCTTCCGGGCCCGCGTCGCGGACTTCGGATTCTCCAGGCTCCACCCGGACACCGTCGCGCACGCTCACGGCACGTCCGCGGCAGGGTACCTGGCCCCGGAGCACGCACTGCGCGGGCAGGCAACGGAGGCCTGCGACGTGTACAGCTTCGGCGCGTTCCTGCTCGAGCTCGCCAGCGGCAGGAGGCCGGGCGAGGGTACGGTGGAGTGGGCGCTTCGGCTGGCGCGGGACGGGCGGTTCGGCGAGGTCGCGGACGTGAGGCTGGATGCGAGGTTCCCCGAGGGGGAGATGAGGAGGGTGGTGCTCGTCGCGCTGGCGTGTGCGCAGGTGCAGCCTGAGGCGAGGCCGACCATGGTTCAGGTGGTCGGGTTGCTCAAGGGGGAGGCCAAGGACCTAAGCATCGACACCGAGAGTGGCAAGTTGTTGCTGCGTGTTTGAGAGTGGATTGGAAGGTTCATGTCTTCCCAAAACCATGGCCTTTATGGAATTATGGGTGAAACCCGGGATGTTTGATCGATTGATTTATACTTGATCGGCTATGTGCATGTACTGCAGAGAGACAGACAGACAGAGAGAGAATAAACATATTCTGGCCCAGTGCCCCAGCAATCTTTACTATTATAAAAGTATGAGTTAATAGTTAGTCCATTGTCCCTCTTCTCTTCTCAGCCATCCGATTTGATCTTGACCATTCGTCTCACTCCCCCTCCTCTCTTTCAAGATACAACCGCACACCCCTCTACTTTCTTCATCTCCTCGCGTATTCTGGCCACTCTTCTATCTCTACCGTTTACTCTCCAATGTTTGATGTGTGAAGTTGATCAGGCAGTAAGTTTCGTCTCACTATTCTTATAACTTTGTTGCAACACACAGGTCTCTAACTCGGTGCTTGTCTCAAATCCAGGCCGAAATCTCATGCATGCCTCGTGCCGCCTAACCCAAATATCGGCCCAATATTGCTTGGGCCTTAGCCAGGCGCGGTTCGGCTGGTACGATGGTTTGTGTGGAAGTCCTGATTTGTGAGGAACATAGGGCGCGCCGAGCTCAACACCGCCCAACGACCGTGTGATTTGTGCGCTAATCCCTGATTCGCAAGTCGCAGCCGACTCGAAACCTTACCTGTCAGCTGATAGGGAACGCCTTTCCTCCCTACTGTCCGTTAGCTCCACAGTCCACACGGGATCACAACCCAGCTCCACACCATCAAACTTTGCCTACCCACACTATGCATGCCTTAATGGTTCTACGACATGGGCATCTAGGACCGTGCTAGTACATACCCTACCATAGAAACACACGCCCCCACTGGTCGACGCACCTCGGAATCCAGCTCCAATTCCTGTCCTTCCTAGACCGTAGTACTACCACGTTCACGTTCGGGCCTCACATTCCCGGAAGCATGTTCTAGATCCTGTTTTCTTCTCTGGAGAGGACACATTTCTATGAGTAGATGTACACACAATCACACTTACAATCGCTGTGTAGTGTAACAGTGTCCATCAAATAAGTGTGCACACAATGTACCTCTTCCCTCAGGTACACATGTGACATGGCACAGCACGCTTGCATGAAGCCAATAAAGCCATGCCTCGAGCTGACAGACGGTTGACAAGTCACTCTCAACCTCCCTATAATTGTCTAAAAATTGTTCACATAAATAGTATTGTAGCTATTTTTTTTAAAAAAATTGATCCTTTGACATTTGTTTTTGCAAATATAGCCTCCTCTCCAAACTCGGCAGACGTAGCAGACGACGCGTGTCACCTGCTCATAAATAATAAATATATTGCATCGGTTAGTACTAATTAATTGTGATTAACACTAATTAATTGGTCAACATCTTATCGAGCTAGAGGAGCTCGGTTTATTAAGCTCCGTCGAGCACAAGAAGGGACCAAATTTATAAAAGTAGATATCCAGAGATTAAATTTAAAGAAAAAAATAGGTACAGAGCTATTTATATGAACATTTCATTGTCCAGTGCCACACACAGGCAGAGGCAGCAGAGCCACTGCATTCATCGGCGTTCGGACGGATCAGCGCCCAGCAATCAGCAGCAGGCCAACCAGCAACAGAACGGCAGTTTGTGGGATCAGCCAGCAAGAGAGGAGAGAGTTGAGTGATGAATTGAGAGGCAACAGCAGTAGGTCGCTTTGGTTTGAAGAGCCAAGAGAGAAGAGGTGCCGCTCATCAGCTTCTGACTGCTAACTTTTTAATTTCACTTTTTTTACCTTTTAGTTTTTTGGGGTTTTTGTTTTTTTCCTCCTTATTCATTTGTATTGTTCATGATGATATAATCTTTTTATTTTTTAAATTTAATTATACTAAAAAGCTATAAAATAAATTAGAAGCTCAGACTTAAAAATCCAAATAACTTGCGCAGGCAGTGACTCTGTAGTTCGTGTAGTCCAATGTAATGCCTTCCTCTCCAATGGCTGGAGCCATTCAATGGCCTCATATCCCTCTGTTGACCTGGAAACCACACTAGGCTGAGCCGCTGAGGCTCCTCCCTTCTTAAACTGCCTGCCCAGTGCGGCAATGCAAATGGGGCTATTTCTTTGGGTTTTTTGGTGGTTTTTTTGTTTGGTTTCTTCCAAAAATCAAAATAAATAGATTTTTTAAACGGTTTTCTAGTTTAAAATTATATGCATCGTCCATATCGGTGTCTTTACTGTATGTAACCGTCTTAAAAAGTTTATCAGTTACAACTAAAAACTATCAACCACGGTTAAAAAAAACCCAAAAGAACATGGTTAATGTCCTACCCATAGCACATCCTACCCTGCCATCAGCCGTCCACTATGCATTGAGGTGTGTGTGTGTGTATACGGTGGTTAGGTGTAGAATTGTATTCATCAAAGATTCAGCAATTTCCGACAAATGTATTTCGCTCTTTTTGTCACATGGTGGGACCTCAACTACAGCGAGCGGCAGAGGCTTGTGACTTATGACTTATGAGGAAATTCGAGAGAGCAGCAGGAAAAAGTTCAATGGGGATGGCCCTTCAACCCAGCAACCAGGGCCTCTTCCCGATTCATGCCACATGGCAGCACGAGATCTCTAAGTAAGCATCCTTCCCAGTCCTCTCCCTCTTCCAGAGCGAACCCAAATCCAACACCAGAGGGAAAGAAGCAGCTTGCACGGGCGATGGTGTCGCGTACGGCCAAGAAGCAGCCATCGCCGAGGCCCGCCACCGGCCACCCCGTGATGCCGTCGCCGTCAGCGATTCTTGCAAAGCTAGCGGCAGCTGCTTCTTGGACTGGATAGTGTCAAAGTAGGCATCACAGCTTGGGAATTTCACATTTCCGTGAGGTCGAGCCATTTCTACAAGAAATTGATGAACTCCAACAGACAACATCTATGCATACTCTATAGGTGGATTTTTTAGATTGTGGTTTATAATTTTTGGCTTATGACTTTTGAATTTTAGCTGTTTGTGAGAGAAATTATAAAGAAAGACAGTCGTATACGATACAGCTAAAGTTAGTATAGTGTCAACTACAAATAACTTATAGACTATAACTTAAAAAATATACTATTTAAAAACAAATTACTACATAAGATTCAAACCCACCCTATCAGGCTATCACCAAATAACAAAGTACATTACACATGCAGGAAACAGAGCACGACGAAAAGGTTCGCCAGCACAAATATTTCATGGGATGGGGTGTGTAACCAGTGATAAAAGGTGGGTAATTACCATCCAACTCCACAAGTAGGTACGAAACAAGGTTTCGTGGAGCACCCCTTGAGGTGCTCCATGGATTTCATGAATCTGGAGCTAGATTCAGTATTTTGGTGGATCCAGATTTCATGGAGCTGGAGCGTTTGGGTAAAAATTCATGGAGTGGAGCTGTTTTTGATGGATTTGGAGTTGGTCAAACAAGCCCTACCTAACCAAAATCAGAACCCCTCGAGGCACCGAACAAAATCCACCATAAACGAATCTGCTGAAATCTGCTGAATCAAGCAAACTAGACTGACGGTTCGGCAATCCACACGACACCATAAACGAATGAATTTACAAACAAAAGCATACAGTTTATCACCTCGGTTGCAAGAACCCCCAGCAAGAAACGCGGCCTCCAGGATTGAGGAGGAATGGATTGGAGACGCTGATTTTGGGGGAACTATGATTTCGCTTCTTGGGAGTGGCGATGATTGGAAATGGTGGGCGGCCTGGTTTTTCCTTTCTTGGTTTCCGATCAGGGGAAAGGGAAGGCAAGACGAGGCGAAGATGACGAGAGATGGTACCGTGCTCGCGTCGCGACCATGGGGGCGTGTCATGTACCGGTGACGGCACCGCGGGGCGGCCGGTGGCGGGCCTCGGCGACACCATCGCCCGCGCGCGCTGCTCCTTCAACTCTGCCGTTGGATTCGGATTTAGGTTCGCTACATGTCATTGAGACAACTAGGGCAAATCTACAAAGTGCACTTTTTAAAGTGGGGTAAATCTACAAAACCCCCCTAGAAGGGGAGGGCGGCTTGGAAGAATGCTTGCTCTGGATCCGTGTTGCTACGTGGCATGGATCGGAAAGGAGCCCTAGCTGCGTGGTTGAAGGCCCATCCCCGTAGAAATTTTTTCCGGGTGTTGAGGACTTGAGGTGTAGAGAGGAGAGAGAGGGAAAGGTGCATACGTACATCATGTTACAGGATACGGTACAAAGAATACAGGCTATGTATTGATTGCAATGGAGAGAATACGGGCACACATCTCCAGCTGAAATGGACGGTGGATCACGGGGTAGGATGTCCAACCGGTAGGACAGAACCCGCCTCCCTGCACAGTGTCGCTATTAGTCCTACGTGCTTGCGCACGCCGGCGGCAAAGAGGAGGGGGACATGGAATTGTTCTAGCTAGGCCTTGTTCTTGTCTTCTTTGAGACCGGATCGAGTTGCTCTGTTCCGGGTTCGTAGATAGAGAAGAGGATGAACTATCTCAGGAGCCGGAGCCTGAAGAGGCTCCTGTCCCTCGGCCGCCGGAGCAACCCTGATGAGTCCACTGAGGAGTGCGTTGACGTCGAGACGCCGCCACCGAACAAGCCCACTTGGAGGTGCTTCTCCTACGAGGAGGTCAATCAGGCCACCAATGGCTTCCACCAAGGTCATAATAGAGCGCTGCTCGAGTTCGGTCGATTCTTTCGCTTTGGCATTGCCTGAACTAAAGCTGACGACGAATTGCGCAGACAACATGGTGGGGAAGGGCGGGTACGGCGAGGTGTACCGCGGGGTCCTGGAGGACGGGCGAGCCGTCGCGGTGAAGCGCCTGGCGCCGACGGCGGCAGCCGACGAGAAGAAGGAGAAGGACTTCTTGACGGAGCTGGGCACGGTGGGGCACGTCCGGCACCCGAACGTCTCCTCCCTCCTCGGCTGCTGCGTCGACCGCGGCCTCCACCTCATCTTAGAGTTCTCCACCCGCGGCTCCGTCTCCTCCAACCTTCACGGCGAGTCCCCCGACACGGCATCTATCCATTCATATTCACCGATACGCTCTGTGCGGCTGTGCCACCCATGTATTAATGCGGTGGCTTGCATTGGAATTGCAGACGAGAAGCTGCCGGTGATGACGTGGAGGCAGCGGCACGGGATAGCGGTCGGCACGGCGCGCGGGCTCCGGTACCTCCACAAGGGCTGCGCGCGGAGGATAATCCACCGGGACATCAAGGCGTCCAACATCCTCCTCACCGCAGACTACGAGCCCCAGGTGCGTCTCTTCGCCCACTCTGCTCCTCCCTTGTTCTTCCTCTGTTCGTGTCGATTACCCACACGGCTTCTGCTTCTCCACGTAGATTTCGGACTTCGGCCTCGCCCGGTGGCTGCCGTCGGGGTGGACGCACCACGCCATCGCGCCCATCGAGGGCACGTTCGGGTGAGCTGCAGTTTACGCTTCTCTCTGCGTTGTGCCGGTAAAAAAACGGGGGTAAAATCTGGAGTTGGAAACGATGCTGACATGGACGTCGGCATTGATCGCGACGTGACAGGTGCGTGGCGCCGGAGTACTTCACGCACGGCATCGTGGACGAGAAGACGGACGTGTTCGCGTTCGGCGTCTTCCTCCTGGAGCTTATCTCCGGGAGGAAGCCGGTGGATGGCTACCACAAGAGCCTCCTCGCCTGGGTAAGTACTACCGATTAGTAACGTGTTTTCATAACTAGCGCGATGTGGCTGAGTTTTGGGTCGGAACATGTGTCTCTGTGACGCAGGCCAAGCCTTACCTGAACGACGGCGCGGTGCAAGGGCTCGTGGACCCGCGCCTCGGCGAC
Organism: Dendrocalamus latiflorus; assembly: GCA_017311315.1. Classification (NCBI taxonomy): domain Eukaryota; kingdom Viridiplantae; phylum Streptophyta; class Magnoliopsida; order Poales; family Poaceae; genus Dendrocalamus; species Dendrocalamus latiflorus. The sequence continues at coordinate 34,903,388 of CM029637.1, forward strand.
GGCTACGACGCCGCGCAGCTGAGGCGGCTCGTGTTCGTCGCGTCGCTCTGCGTCAGGCCCGCGGCGGCGTGGCGGCCTACCATGACACAGGTAAGTACGTAGGGGAAGGAAAATCTTCCACTGCACTTTGCTGTCCTAATTGGACTGAATTAGGGACACTTTAGAATTCACAAAGTTGAAAAAAAAATCGGATAAAACTGTCGACAACAGCAGCCAAAAATGATGTTGAACAGCTACAGATTTTCATTACCAAGTTGCAACAAGATATTAAATGGGGGCATAAAGCTTCATCACCAAAGGCTTTTGCTTACATCAGTGCCACATAATACAGTACCTTTTGATAGTTGGTGAACTATTGTTCCAGATTGTGCAACCCCCTGGCTTTGGAATGTTAGGGTAGTTCTGACAGTGTAGCATTCAGCCTTAACCATGCATGGTCCGCCAAAGAAATCTCTAACCATCATCAGAGAACAAAAGTTAGGGACATCTTAATTCCTATTTGGTGCGCTAATCGAATTGTTGCTTGTTCCGGCAGGCGGCAACTCAAAACATTGGAAATTATGAGGGTTTGAGCAAAGGATATCCTACCATGCATTGCAACCGACAACTACTAAAAACTTCCTCGAGTAGATTATTTGGTAATCATACAGAGAGAAAAATCAAGAATTTCTTACAAGGTACGGTCTAGTTTTTCTTAGGAGCTCGCCTATCCGCATTTCCTAAACGAAATGTAAACGGTAGGTTCAACAGCTCTATCATAGTGTACCATATAATGACATGGACAATCACAACAGAAATGGGGGGAAAACTAGCATAAATGAATAATTGTTAGTAGCTGTTTGCATAAATTGTTGGAAGGATCTAGTCTAGGACACACCACTATTTTATATGAACTATCAATTTCTCTAATCAGAGGATGTAATAGTCAAGTCATACTCTGTAGGTGACCATTTATCATGTCTGGTGCTAGGTAGCTATCTCACTCAAGTATAATTCCCCTATCTGAAGTTATTATTTATACCAGATAATCCGTATATGCTTCTTCTAATCGGACATGTGAGAGCACCCTAAATACTAGTAGCCACATACGCTCTGTGCCTGTCGCACTACTACTATATATCTGTACCGTCCACTTGCCTCCTACGGTTGTTAAATACTGCCACATTGTGTAGTCAGTTGTGACAGCACGCCTTGGTTTTAATTTAGCTCACTAGCATCTACCGACCAGTTGGCGAGTAATATTATAACAAACTTGATTGCATAGCTTGTCTTCGTCTATCACGGTGTGTTAAGATCTCATTTTCAATGTGAAGATAACTGAATCTTTTTCACTTGGATTCCACATTGTGTGGGCGCGCCCTGAGTGATAATGTATACTACAATACAAAAGCAGAAGCCTCATCTTGTGTATGAGCACATCACACATAAATGAATTGAGTTGAACTTAAGGGAAGGTAGCTTGAACACATCAATACATATCAGCATTGACCTTATCTGAATGTTTTTCCAAACAGCCCCAGCTTTCTTTATTTCCCTTTTAACCTATAGACCTAGAACTAATACAGTCATACAAGGAAAAGTTTTTCAGCATTCATTCTTTCTGTAAGAAAGTGGGTGAGCAATGAAGATTAGGACCAGGCACAAAGCAATCTTACTATTTTACTAAATTTAGAAGAAGACAATGGTTTGGTCACATCTCAAGTATGGCGGTTTCTTGATTTTAGAAGGAGCATAGGATGCTCATGCTCTGTTGCTTCCTATCTTCTCCCCTATGGCCCTATCCTTTTTCTTTTGACTGATTCACGGGAAGCCCTAGGCCAAGGTGAAGTGGGGGACACAAGACAGCTCAAGAACACAAATCTTGGGACACATGCCACCCCAAGGGTATATAAAAGACTTGGTCTACTCTAAGCAAAGTTTAATCATGCATTAGTTTATTAGTTATGCGTCGCACCATTGGCACATAAACTATCACTCAACAGACACTCTCGTTTGAACTCTCAAATGCTTCAGAAGGTGGATACAGCGTTTGAGTTCAAACAATCCTTAGAGCGTAAATTCAGCATGAGGAGTTGTGCATTTTATGTTTTGAGGAATTACAACTGAATTTAGGTTTTTTTAGACAAAAAGGTTGGGAAACGGAATATGTATACATTTATTACATTAAACACATACCACAAACACGGCAAAAACTTAATTTCCAAGCAACAAATTGTATTGTTTTCAATGCATTGGAGTTGGCTTTCTTGCTGCTCTAAATGTAAAATCCAATGTACTGTGTCAGCTGATCAGCTCAGAGCACTAGTAACTGCAACGACTGGTCAATTGTATAGTAACGTACAACTCCATTACTTATTAATGTGCAACTCTTAGTGGTTAACTGACTCGATTCACATGCGTAACGGCAGGTGCTGGAGTTATTGGAATCTGGTGAGATTTCTCAAGATCAATGGCAGATGCCCGAGGAGGAGGATGAGTTTTGGGATTTCGACGATCTCGACGATTTCAAGGACGACGACGAGGATGAATCGGATTCCCCCTCGATATCATCGTCAGCGTGCAGCATCCATGCCAATGATTAGCCCCAAAATATTTGCACTTGTCAGCAGATTAAGTGCCCCATTTGGTTTTGGTTTAGGAGATATGATCCTTGAGATTATATTAGTGTACATAAACCACCTAGACAATAGTAAATTAAGAAAAGAGATTCAAGCTGCCCATGGTTTTCATTTCATGCCTCCATTAGCAGGAATCTCCCATAAACCCCTACTAACTCTAGCAGACGATCTGATCATCTGACAACGATGGACGGTTTCTGTCCAAACTGGTTGACAACTTGACATGCCATCGCCAGGGCTTTCCCCAACCAACTGGAACTGTTGTTGCTTTACGGCTTTCTGTGGATGGATCTGAGACGAGATTATTAAGGATATAGTCCTTATGATTGATTATTAGCTATCAACCACATGCCTGGCACCGGCAGGTCAGGTTTCCGTTCGGAATCCGTTAGTTAGCTGAAGACTCAAGTGCAGTTGGGCGACCCTACTGCCCCTTAATTTGTTCCCATGCTGTTACTTCAGGATGTGTCTTGACAGTGAGACTATCGATGAGCTAACCAAGAAATGGTTAAATTCAGATCGGATCAGTCATGTACATTAACCAAGACATCAGTTCATTTGAAGACCTAATTCTTGCAGCGAAATGGTTGCAAACGCATGTCTGAAACTCTAGGTGAAGCTGTGGGATAATGACAGCCTCTAAGCCTGTAACACGCAAGCAGGAGAAACTGCACTGTGTGCTCCCTGTCTTGTAGTACTAGTAAGCTGTACTTTAACCGTCGTTTTGTCCCCATAATCGGGGGCAACCAATGATTCACCGACCATTAGAGGTGAAAAGTGGTACAAATCATCCGTATTATATAATCACTGAATTTAATAGGATATGAATATGGTATATTTTTCCCATTTGATTAACAATTTATATCATATTCATATTCGTATTCGAATTTGCATAAAAAAAATATAGATGTAAATATGGTATAGATTTTTACCATCCGAAATGTTATTTTATCCGGACTATCCATATCCGTATTCGAGAAGAAATATGCATATTTTTTTTACAATATAACTAATTAGTTGGACAAGTTTTTTTAATTAAATGTGAATTAGTTTTTCTTTAGGTGAAGTAAATGAATAAGAATGATTAAGCATGATTTTATAAGGATAAAATATCATTAATGTCTTCATACTACATAAGTTTGAGGTGTCTGGATCCGACCAAATTGAGTAGATATTCGATTTAAATTCGTATTCGTTATAATATTCGGTTCATATTCGTATTTGAGAATATTCTAATACATATTCGTATTCATTTATAAACATAAATACGGATATAGTTTAGGCACTCAATCCATTTTCACCCCTACCAACCATGTTACTAGCATTACACATATCAGTGCACTGCCCAACAGTTAAAATGGAGTATTCTAGAACACACGGTGAGATCAAATAAAGCTCCTTCCTAGCTGATACAGTAAGTAGATACACACGCATATAACACTGTATTCATGGATGCGTAGAAATGTCAGCAATCTACCTGTAGCCGTATACGTGACCACCGGTCCACTGCAAATGATACACCATGCATGGACCTGCCTGCACTGCACTGCACGCGTTGTACTGCTAACTTATACCACTCTCGTTTGTTGTCAGCTCCTGCCTGCAGATCCATCTACGCACATAACTCCTTTCAGACTGTAGCGATACTAGTTACAACACAACCGAGGACCAGATGGATCGATCAATCGGTGTACACATCACATGACTCGGCCGTAAGCTGGGCGAGCAAAGCTTCTGCAGAACAATAAAAGGAGAATTAACGAGCACGTACTGTAAAAAGAGCGTGTACAGAGAAAGGGTTGTGTGTGCGTAGGTGTGCATGAATACATGATGTAGATGTAGATAGATATAGATATAGACGGAGAAAAGGAGACCAAAACTTTCTCAGCTAGTGTTGCGTATGGTCCTAGCTCCTAGCATTCCAATGAGATGCATGGATGCAGTGCTCACTGGTTTACAGCTCCTAGGTGTAACGCCCGGCGTTTGTGGTTAACTTTAAGCGGTGAGTTACGAGCTAAGTGAGATTTATTAAGTAACTAATTATTTAGAATATGGGGTAATTTAAATTTTTCTGTGTATTTATTAAATTGAAGACTACAAGCGATAGATAAATACATTGCTTTCACGATTCCGTCGACGAGAACTAGAGACAATCTGTAGACACAAGAGTAAGAAACGGGATTTAACTAAACGCCAATGTAAAAAATGAGTTTAACTCAAGTAAAATAGATATCAGTCCATATTACAACAATTAAATTAATTACAGTGCTTTATAGGAAATGAATTGCATTCGTTGGGTGATAATAAAATTTTTCTCTGACCACATACAAATATTACAGCCCTCATTGCATTAATAACAACAGTAAAAATTAAAATAAATTCATAATTCCTAGTCTCAAGCAAATAACCGTCTCACAAACATAAATAAATACAACATAATTACAATCACTCAAGAATTACATGATTTAATTTACAGTGAGCTCATCTCATACATTGTTTGCGATCTGTTTGCCTTACCAAACCCAAACCCCGATATTCCTTGTAAGTAATTATGAAAATACCAAAGAAAGACCAAACAAAATAAAAGAATTAAAAGAAAGAATTGCTGTAAGAACTCTGGAATTTAATTTTGAGCTGGGCATTTCGTTCATCGAGATACCAGACCGTCTGGGGTCTAGTCGGCACTTCTCGCAGCCGTTGGGTCATCATTCGGTAGTAAAACTAACCTGAATTTATACAGAAGTCCATTTTACAGCCCAACCAAACAAATATCTCAATCCGTCCCCCCTTAGCACAGTGGTAGCAATGAGGACATACGAATGCACAGCCAAGAGATAAGGGCAAACTATTCAGCCACAAGAGAGAGAGAGAGAGAGAGAAAGAGAACATACAACCAAGAAACCGGCCACAGAGAGCCAAAGACCATACACAGCCCAGCAAGCAAGCCAATGCAGAGAGCCACCCCAGTTCATTCCCCATTTCCAAATCCACTCCAGATCCAACCCCAAAACCATGCCACATTCCTTCGGTCAGCATAAGAGAAGATCAAGGCTGAGCTAGCAAGGTCCAGGAGCAAAGAGCCAAGCCATAGGAGGAGGAGATCACAAGCAACCACAAGCCAAAACCTGCACGGCCGACAAGGGGAAAGCGACCACCATGGCCACTTCTTCAATCCCTTTCCAAATCAACCCGACAACCATCCAACCAAGGTAGGCCACACAACATCTCCCAATAATTTTGTTGCCTTCTAGGACCACATAGGTAGCACAATTATTCACTAAAGCACCTCTAACTTAGCATCACAAAGAGCTTCATAGCAACTGCCAGTGAACTACCATCCACCAAATCACCAAGGTATCACCATTCAACAAACTGAAGCATAGAGTAGTAAGAACATAGACAGAAGAAGGTACCAAGGGTCAAATCACTGTGGTGACAGGCACAACACGTGCACCCGACAATCACTCCATACTCCCCCCGCACATGGAATGATTTTGAGCCCCGTCGTAACAACCACATAGCACCACCCTCATTAAGGTTCAAATTGAAAAAGCTCTTTAAAAGTATGAAGGTAGACTTAAGCAACCAAAGTAAGTAAAGATAGAGATGGGAGTAAGAGGAGATAAAGGGGGGAGTAGTAGCCATGGAGGTGTTCGGACATGGAGGAGGCGGCGACGTATGGAGTGATGGTTCCGGTGGAACCGAGTGAACCTTAGCCACCAAGGGGGAGAGATGGCACTAGGGAGGCTGTGGTTGAACACGGGGTCGGTGCCGAGAGGAAGTTCAGGAGAGGTCATAGCCAGAGCCAAGAGAGATGGCTAGGGCAGCGGCACGTAGGATGTGAGGCAGCGGTGTAGGAAGCCGAGGGAACTGGTGGCATGAGGGCATAGGGTTTTGAGCCGAGGGCAAGGGCGGTGCACGGCGTCGGGTGGCACCATGGATCCTGATCGGGGAGGAGGAGAGAGAAGTGAGAGGAGAGGATAAGGGGAGAGGAGGAAACGAATGGCCAGCGGTTCAGCTGGGTGGGAAGAAAAGAAAAAGAAAAAGGGGAGGGAAATAAAAGAAGAAAAAGAGAAGGGTGGGAAGAAAAAGAAAAGGGGGAATAAGGAACATTAGTGCGCGCAGGGGAAATTCCTATTCGCACACCTTTAAATCTAAGTGTTCAAATTGCATGTTAAATTACTCCATGAAATTTTCTTAACAATATTATATGGCAAAACATTATGAACAAGCATGTACAATGTAAGACAACTAAAAATGAAAAAGGGAGAATAAAGGAAATTAACTAGAGTTTTATCGTTAGACCCATCGGCTTTTAGAATACTGAATAATGGTAGCGTTCACAGAGGTTCCCAGACCGTCTGGGGTCGGTCGTCATCTCTCGCTATGGTGGGCTTCGTCATTCGGCAGAAACTTTAACTAACATCCACTTTTACCGACTTACCTGCCGAAGTAGAAAAAGAAAAGCTCAAACAGTGAAGAACACTTTGGAACAAAATGTCCTTTAGGCAACAACCACATGAAGGAAGAGTAGGGGTAAGGTGAGGACACTTTAGTCATTTCATAAGCCAAGAGAGTCATAAGACCAATGCCTCGATGCACAAGCAGGTCAGTCTCTGGGAGGCCTCACCTCACTCCCATTTTCTTCCAACCGAGAGCTCACCACCAAGACAAAAGCAAAGCAAAAAGCCATTTCCCCTCCTCTATTCAACCAAAAGAAAACATCAATCCGAGCTCAATCCCATTACCACCCAAGCTCCTTGTAAGACATACCCAAGCAGTGAGGAAGACGAAACCCGAAGGAGAAGAACTAAGGAAGAAGGGAAATATGATGGAGAAGAGCAAAGGGGATAGTGACGACTCCGAAGGCGTAAGACTTCTGGCGACCATCGACACCACACCAAGTTATTGGACACCCCTAGCCCTCTTTTTCAGCCGACATTAAGTAAGCCTCCATTTTTCCCCATCGCATCGACGGCGAGCCTGTAGCACCGCCGTGCGCCCTCGGCGCATGCACTTCACCAAGTCCCGTCACAGTAGCCACCATGAGCCTTCCTAGCTATGCGACTAGAGCAAGGCAAAAGTAGTAGCTATATCAAAAGCACAATAGTAAAGAGGGGGAAGAGTGAACCAGCGTCGTCCCTAGGGCTCATGGTGGCGGCGGACGGAGACATAGTGGCCGGAGGTTAGCGTTGAGGTGGGGACGTCACAACGGAGGTGGAGCGGGTGGTGGTGCAGTCGCCAAGCCCTGAGAACAGCGGCGTTGCCGGACCGATAGGCCCGAGCACCCAAGGCGACGGCTAGAGCCGGAGGCTGAGGGGAGAGCCCATCGACAGCGCGTAGTGCCAGGTGGCCTACGGCGCGTGGGTCGACCGCGGGCCGAGCCTGCGTGCCCATGGCCCTGAGGTGGCAAGACCGCCTGAGTGAAGCAGGGGAGATGGAGAGTCGTGGGAGGTAAGGAGAGGTCCGGGGAGGTAACGGTCAGTGGCCGGTGGGCTATGGCTCGAGGGACGGCCGCCTCGGTCTAGATTGAGACGAAGGAGCAAGGCCTTTTGGTCGATCTAAAACACACACACACACAGAGAGAGAGAGAGAGAGAGAGAGAGAGAGTGGGAGAAAGAGGAAGGAGATAAGGCCAGCCGGGTAATAAAAAAAGAGAAGGAAAAGGAAGGAAGAAAAAGGGGGAAAGAAAAGAAAAGGATAAAAAAGAAAAGAAAAATAGGGGTTTGGTACCTGCACGACGGGTTATTAACCCCGTGTGTTTTATGCCAGAGTCGAGTTATACATGTAGAGTTGTCGTTGCTCGCTTAAGCACTGGTTTCGATATGATGTGTTGAGTCGGGTTGACATTTGTACAGGTGGAGGTCCCGGGTCGGAGCCGTCCACGCATCGTCCTCAAGGATAATCAGGCAAGTGCAACGTAGAGTTTATGGAATATACGAATGAACTTGTTGCAATCAGAGTCGGGGTGGCATGGGTGTAAAGCGATGCAAGCCTGTGCAACACTAAATAAAATCGTGAATTCACGGTTGTCTCCTAGACTGGAGGCTATGAAAGTCTACAGGGAGTCTTTTCTTTGAATACGAGTGTTCAGTAAATTTCTAAATTAATAATCTGAAATTCTTTCAAAACTCAAAAAACCTTTATTTTATATAAGCTATGAAAAAGAGAGAGAATGAGAAAGAAAATGGGAATGAGTGTTTCAAGAAATGTTAGATTATGATCATGCAGTGTATTTTGCTGATAATGTTTACTGAGTATTTCTGTACTCACTCTTGCTATTATCTTCCCTTGTTTAGGAATAGATCAGTCTAGAGATTTGCTATAATCTGGCGAGGTCTACATGGATAATAAATACCATCCTGAAAGGAATGCTATGGACCCAGAGTATGACGTAGACTAGGCAGACGCCCCACGTGAAGATGGGGTGGAGTAGGCGAATGTCAGGAGTTGTTCTTGTGAACCTAAGTACATTAGTGTGTAGCTGTATTCGAGTTTTGGTCTTTGTATAATTAGTATTTGGAATCATTTCCTTTGTAGACATTGTAGTATTCGAGCCCTTGTGGCTTTGTAATAAGCTTTAGCCCCGCATGGTTATGTTCTTGTATTATCTTATTCCGTTTCTAATTATTGTTCTACTGCAACATTCTGATGGGTTTATTATTCGTTGGAGCAGTGTTTTATCGAGCAAACGAATAATAATTCGTTCACTAGTGTTTTTACCCTTTGGTAAAAATACGGGTCGTCACATAGGGCATAATTAACCCCATGGCCCAAGGAATTAGTGCTGTCAGTGTGGCACACTATGCCATTACCAGGACCAACTTACCCAAACAGTAGCACAATTTTGAATTTTGGTGGGCACTGTATCATTTACATGTGCAGGGGCTCTGATACTATGTTTTGCCACAGAGTAATGCCTCTCATCATGAGGTGTACTCAGGGTCGGTCCTGGGATTTTAAGGGTCCGAGGCGAAACTAGAAATATGAGGCCTAGTGTAAATATCTAAATATAAATCTACATACACACATATATATGTATCTAATTTTACCAACAAACACTTAAAATGCGATATGTATTAAAGAAAAATTCATATCAAAGAGTTTATAGATATTACCTTAAAATTTTCTTCTAACATTTCTAGATGTGAAGTCATTGATAATGGTATTGATATCAATCTCATCCAATAATTTCTTCTCAATACATAAAGTTGCCAAACCGTTTAACCTTTCTTGAGACATTGTTGACCTTAAATGATTCTTCAACAATTTCAACTTTGAAAGGCTTCTTTCAGCTGATGCCACAGTCACATGCATAGTAAATAAAATCCGATAAGCAATAGAAATATTAGGATAACAATCCGCTTCTCTGACAAACTCAAAGATCTCCATAGCAGACATTGGTTTATCTGATAAAGTCAATTGCATAACACTTAACTCAGAAATTAGATCATTTAACTCAACATCAGATGAACCATCAACTCATCTATTCGTTTCCTCTTTTTTCTTTTTTCACTGCCGGATGCATATTTTCTAGATGACATGGTACTGAAAATTTAAAGAACAATAGTATAATTAGTAACTACAAAGCACTAATTATTGATTAAAAATTCCTAATATGCAAACTACAAGAAGCAATGACAAAGTGATGTAGATGTGGACCTGCTGGTTTGGGAATTCCGCGGCTGATCGCTCGCTCCACTCGGCTCGCCTATCGCGGTGTCGCCTCGCAGACGAGACCGTTCACCGTCGAGACGGCACTAGCGCGGCGGACGGGCGGAGAGAGAGACGGCCACCCTCCGCGGCTCGGCGCGGCGTGCCCTAGACGGCTAGACGGAATCACAGAAGAACTAAGAAGTTGGAAAGTCAGATTTCAGAAAGAAGACCGAAGATGAGAAGTCGGCCCGGCCGGGAATTCGGAAGACGGATAGTATACATAGTATATATAATATGTATATAGGGGATTGGGGGCCCCTGAATTTTGGGGGCCCGGTGCGACCGCCCCACTCGCCCCCCTCAGGGCCGGGCCTGGGTGTACTATACAGCTCAATAACAATTTCTGATCATTTCTATGCGACTTTAACTGAGCGCATGGAGCTTTGCTCAGCATGCATGCAGCCAGACGCTGAACCAACTCGCTACAATCCCATGGGCGTTATGAGCATGGACAGTACAACCTAGGCTTTGTCCGTTATCGTGCATGCAGCTGGCTGTGAGGTTACAACCTATGGTCTGTTTGGTTGCCTGCATGCAGGTGGCTCACACCAGCTTATGCAGTGAGATGGTGTTTGGTTGGCTGCATAGAGGAGAGAGCCTGCATAAGCTGATGCAAAAAAACAACTGGAGCCAGGCTGAGGAGAAACGTGGCTGAGAAGCTTCCCACCTCAGCCTGGCCACATTCATGCAGCTGCATCAGCCCATGCAGACAACCAAACAGTTGCTCAGCCGAACATGCGTTGCTGCGTGCCCGTGGCAGAATGTTCCAAAAAAAATACAGAGTTGCACAACGAATTATTTGATGCAAGAGGGCAAAGTGACAGTGAAATATTTCGGCCTAAGCTGAAATGGTACTATCATACTAGTACTATCTAGCACGGAGGGCTAGTTATCCGACGAGTAGGGGTTTCTTTTGCGTTTCTTGTCTCCGGGGAAATGGTTTGTCAAGTGCAATTTGGTAGGGGACAGATGCCACATGACTGGTTATTGTTCATTTCTTTCGCATAATTCTAGAGAAGATCAGATCTCGACTTGCAGTTTAAGCTGTAATGGATTCTGGCCTGAAAAATAGGTGGGTTTTTGAACTGTGGTTTATAGTTTGAATTTTGACTATTCGTAAGAGAGTACGAAGAGAGAGTCGCAACGATTTTGGTCGATATAGCTGAAGTTGGTACAATGTCTACTACAATCAACTTGTAAATCTCATCTTGAAAAGACGTACTGTTTGAAAGCTAGTTACTATAACAAAAACCCAAAGCCATAAGATGGAGTCCAAAAAACCCAGTCAATATCTTTGTACAATGGAATATAAGCCATATACTACTCTTTTTATTCTTTTTTACTTAATGTTTTTTATTTTTTATAGTCTTCGATATGTGACTTTGACCATTATCTTTTATAACTTTAAATTAAGATATACTAATAAAATTATAATATTATTAAAGTATTTTAAACGTCAAATATAATGATAATTTTCATATAACAATCTATATACTTAGGGGTGCAAACGGGTCGGGTTAATCCCGACCGATCCGTCACCGAATCCGGAGAAAAAATATGGGTTAGGATATGGTAATAGCGATATCCGTCCGAATCCGATACGTCTTCAAGTTTGATTTCAAGTTAGTGCTACTATTTGACATTTCATTTTCTTTTGCAATGGTAAAATAAAATCTTCCACATCAGCTATTAAGTAGTAACATCAAGTAGTACCGAATCCAGAGAAAAAATATGGGTTAAGATATGGTAACAATAATATCCGTCCGAATCCGACCCGTTTGCACCCTATATATACTTTAAACCTACTGACAAGCAAACTTTATAAATGTTGATGGTACGGATTCCAGAACCTCGTGTAAAAAGAACGGAGTGCTTTGGTAGATAGATAGACACATTAGTGTAGATCTGAATAATTGAGGAATTGATGATTTTACCCACTTTTACACTGCATATATATGCTGACATCTTTCAATTGAATACAATTTTTGAACATGGTAGAACCATTCTCCTAGTCAGAAAATTGATCATGTTTTGGAGGCATGGAATTCACAAGCCTCTTCTGAACCTGCATCTGCTTGCACGGTGACGAAATGAACAATTAAACGCAGACCGGCCATTTCAGGGTCCCGTGCTGACAACCACATGAGAGATTCCAAATCCAAGGACATCGTATTCATCCACTGCAGGATGTTAGATTTTTACAAATGTTTTGCCGGCCAAGCATGTAACGAATCATGGAAGGGATAGTAAAGTTAGGGTGCAGATAACCTGCACTGCAGAACGACAAAACGCCCCGATTGACCATGCAGCGTACCATATCAAGCCAAGTGACTCTGTCGGTAATCAACATGACAACATGCATGAAAGATTCTTCAGCTAAGCCATTGCAGGTTAACTAATCATATAGTATATATATTGCTCCTTACCATTAGGATTAGTTGTAAAAAAAGGTTCAAAATCCGGCGGTTACCGGGCCAGTAACCGTCGGTTACCGTTTCTACCGGTGGAGACCGGTAACTGAAAAAACTGGCTGGTATCGATTTTTGATTTTCAAATTTTGGCCGGTTTTTTCCGGTTACCGTCCGGTTTTTCAGTTACCGGTTTTAAAACATCCCAAAATTCAAATTTTGATTTTCAAATTGTGACCGGTTTTTTGCCGGTTTTTCCGATAACCGGCCGGTTACCGTTACCGGCCGCCAGCTAGGATTTCTCTCGGTTCTGGGTTTTGGAACCTTGGCTGTAACACATGGGTACTTCGACACATAGCAAAGCTGGATAGATAAAGATAACCAAGTAGAGTAACTGGCGACAAATATTCTTGAGTTATTAATGTTCAAATAGAATGCGATAAGTTGGCCAGTAGTCTACTCCAGCTGCATCTGCTGTCTGAGATTTAGTTCTGTGATAGGAGTCGATCATTCGGCTCCACTCCAATAAGTTTCTGCTTTTAGTTTATAGCTTTCTAATTTTATCTTTTTTTTAGCTTTTTAGGATTTTTGTTCTTTCCTTTATTCCTTTGTATTATGTATGATGATACAACTTTTTAAAAAATTTAATTATATAAAAAACTAACAACAGCTACATTATATTTTTGACAGTTATAGTGTAAAAAAGCCAAAAGCCTAGGTTTAGAGTCTGTTCTTTTTGGCTGTGACTTGTGACTTTTGGACTGTTCATATGATAGATTACAACTAACAAAAACTCACGTACGGTTTTTACCAATATAAATGAAATTGGTACAATATGTACTATAATTAACTAATAGATCATATCTTAAAAAGTATTTTGTTTAAAAGTTAGTTACTGTGAAAAACTAAAAACTGAAACTAAAAGCTGAAAAAGAACATGACATAAACTCTTTTTAGCACTATCTTCGGTTCAGAGTTCAGACAAGCGTCCTGTCATCCTGTTACTTCCATTGATCTCTAATTTCTCTCTTTTTTTTATTTCTCCCTGCGCTGATTGTATTTGAGTGATAAATTTTGTAGCTTGCTGTGACACTCTAACCTCAATCCCCCCCCCCCCCCCCCCAATAATTTCTCCACAGATATTTTTTTTATAAAAAATGAAGAAATACTACGAGATACCACTGGTCGGTGAGCGTCCGAGGAACATTGACCAACACCGTTGGTATCCATCTTTGTGGGCCAATCATACAAACGCTCCCGAGACGGCCTAGAAAGCCGAAGGCTTTTGTTTGGGAACTCGAATCCCGGCCCAATAAATACCTACCTGATTCCACCCCACGGCTTGGAGAGCCGAAAAAAGCAGAAGCAGACACGCAACCAAACCCAAACCCCTGTCCTTTTCGTCCCCTCCTCCTCTTCCGCTCCTAGGGTTTTGCGCCGCGCCGCGCGGCGCCGCGATGGAGCCCACCTCTTCGGCGGCGATGGCGCGGCAGACGTGGGAGCTGGAGAACAACATCCCGGCGGCCGCCTCCGACCCGGACGCGCTGGACGCGATCTACCGCTACGACGAGGCGGCGCAGGCGCGGGTGCAGCAGGAGAAGCCCTGGGCGAGCGACCCCCACCACTTCCGCCTCGCCAGGATCTCCGCACTCGCGCTTCTCAAGATGGTCGTCCACGCCCGCGCCGGCGGCACCATTGAGGTCATGGGCCTCATGCAGGGAAAGTGCGACGGCGACTCCATCATCGTCATGGACGCCTTCGCGCTCCCCGTCGAGGGCACCGAGACCAGGGTCAACGCCCAGGCCGACGCCTACGAGTACATGGTCGAGTACTCCACCATCAACAAGCAGGTCAGGCCCCCATCCTTTCGCCACCCCTTTTATTTCGCAGCTCTCGATCTGACCAGACTGTAATGTTACTCCCAATCTGGTGCCTATGTGCTTGCACGCGTGAAAATTGTATAGCTAGTAATAATAATCTACAGTTATTGTTAGTGTGACCTAATCATGTTGTTCATATGAGAAAGTTTTGGGGTGGATTTTTGGCAGTGCTGCTAATTTGATGTTTATCTGTGTTGTGTATTGCTGCATTGATATGCGCCTTTAAATGTGGCTATGGATTTTTGGCAGTGCTGCTAATTTGATGTTTATCTGTGTTGTGTATTGCTGCATTGATATGCGCCTTTAAATGTGGCTAACTTCTTGTTTCTGGTGTGATCTTCATAATTGCATGTTTTTTTATTACCCTATCTGGGTTTGTGTAATGTTGCCCTTGATTGGTCCAGTCCATGTCGATACTGATAATGTGCCTTAGCCGCTGGCCCTGAAATGCTGCTAAAAATATTGATTACTGATATGTTTAGTGTGTTAGTGACCCCTAAATTTTGCTGACATGCTGGTATGTTTGATCCTGTGGGTAAAGATGATACAGGGTTACAATATTGGGAATTATTATTAGCTGATTTGTGAGCAATTGTACTAGTTGTATTCACTAGTTGTGCACACACTGCATGGTATAACTGGTGTCCCTAGCATCTGGTGTAAAATTGAACATCCTATACTAAGTATCACAACCATCATCTTATAGGACTATATCACCTTAGAATTATTTTGTCACCAACTCACCATGTGATCTGGTGTAAAATTGAACATCCTACACAAAGTATCACAACCATCATCTTATAGGACTATATCACATTAGAATTATTTTGTCACCAACTCACCATGTGATCATATAAACTCTGCAGTGTGCCTGAAAATATACATACGTACGTACGTACGTACATACATACCGTAAGTTTGATTTCCATGCACCATATTCTGTTTAAAACTCAGTACTTAATGATTGGACTTAAATAATCAGATCAGTTGATGCATTTTGCCTCATATGTTGAAGTTGTCTACTTGTCTTGATGCATGCCAACCAGAAGGGACATGTTCAAATTAGAATAACTGTACGAAGGTTTTTGGGGGAAAAACAATTTTACAACTATTCATATGAGTACGATGGTATCATACAGCCCAGATCTATGTTGCCCAGATACCCCGATACGGATACGGATACGCGATACGGCGATACTGCGATTCGCCATTTTCCTAAAAACACCGATACGGCGATACGTGTGTGTGTGTGTGTGTGTGTGTGTGTGTGTGTGTGTGTGTGTGTGTGTGTGTGTGTATATATATATAGTAAAGATAAAAATAAGAAATTAATGAATTCTTATAAGGAATTGAGAAACCGAAACCTACATACATAAACTGCTCTACCGTTTTCTGTCAAAATGAATGTGCTATTACTCAAAAGCAGTGGAGTCAACTTGCAGAGAAAGCAGACAAGAAATAAGAGTACATGCATTATGAATCTAGTATAAGTAAAGTTGACTATTCCCTTCTATAATTTGTAACACAAAGCACGAGCCAAGGGAAACCAAGTTTAATCTTAGGACAACCTCAATGATGGAATATAGGATCTTTAGGATTCTGTAAATCACACCCACCACGTCATGTGACCCCGCAAGAGCTTCCTCTCTTGCCTATAAATGAGAGTCAAAAGCCAGCAAACCAGTACACAGCTAAGACAAAGTGACTTCCTCTCCCTAATACTAATCTTCTTCCTATCAGGCTAGAGTTCATCAAGGATCTAAACCTGAAACTGGATCTGGCAGGATGTGCCTAGAGGATTCCAACACATTGCCGAATTGAGCTATAAGATTCCAACACAGGATGTGCCTAGAGGCGTCAGCAGCGAGTTTCCCACGGTACCCAACTTGAAAAGCGTACACACACTTAACCAACTAAGCAGCACAGATCACATCATATTCCCTTTGTAAACTAACGATTCACACCAAATGTAACGCGATGCTCAAATCCTAAAGAAGCAGTTGGATAATGAAGTGAAATAAAGCGGAGGAGGAGAAACTAATATGGGGAGGGGAGAAGGGTACGTAGAGCCAGGCGGGGGAGACGAACCAGAAGGCGGTGACAGACAGGAAGTCGTTGGTGGAGGCCATGACGGCAAGCGCGACGCCGGCGAAGAGGAACTGCGCGAGGCGGAGGCCGAGCCCCCCGGGCGTGCCGGGCAGGTCCTTCATGAGCACCCCCGTGGGCTGCTCCACCGGATCCGTCGGCGGCGGCGCCTCCACCGGGTGCACCGTCGGCCAGCTCGCGAACATCTCCCACCCACCCCCGACCGGACGGACTCGGCTCCTCCCCCCACCCCCTTCCCACGGACCGGAGGAGACCACCGGAGGCGCGGCGGAGGCGACGGGCGGAGGCGAGGCACGGCGACGGGCGAGGCGGCTAGCGAGGCAGCCGGCGAGGTGGCGCGCGGAGGGAGGCGTGAGGCGACCGGCGAGGCAACGGGCGAGGCGGCAGGAGTCGACGGGCGGAGGGAAGCGGCCGGCGAGGCGGCGGGAGAGACTACGGGCAAGGCGGAGGCGGCATCCTGTGGACGGGCGGAGGGAGGCGACGGGCTAGCCGGCGGCGGGCGAGCGGAGGCGGCGTGGAAGCGAGCCGAGGCGACGGCGGGGGGATTTGTTGCGTGTAGGCGGCAGGGTCTGGGGTAGGTTGGATCTGAGGGCGGGGGGCTTTAGGGTGGGGTGGGCAATATTGGTTTAAAAGTATCGGAAAAGTATCGGGGAAGTATCGGCAAAGTATCCGGAATTATTTTCTTTTTTTGAAAAATCAGTAAATCACCGATACGTGCAGGATACGTATCGGCGCGTATCGGGGCAGTATCCGTATCCGGTACAGTATCCGATACCGGTACGTGAGTTTTGTGAAGTATCCGTGCAACGTAGGCCCAGATCCTACACTACATGGGCTTTGTATCATACATACAGTTTTTTTCCTTCTTATAAGGACATGATTGGGTATTTGGGTTTCATTTCTCTCGGAATGTTAGTGTGTGTTCAGAGGTGGATCTTCATGTCGGTCAACCTGGGCCGCGGCCTAAAAAAACCACTAGTTTTGCCTTCTCTAATCCATAGTCCGCCACTGTGTGTGTTTGCCATTCTTGATGAAAGATGTGGCAACGCTACTACTTGCGTTAAAAAGCCAAACAGGATGTGGGTTTGATAGGACTAGTGATAAATTGCAGTTGTTTGTTATTTCTGAGTACATCCTTAAATTTGTAAGGTATGTAATGCATTTTTTATTTGATCTCTAGTGGTCTATTATCACCCTATTCACATGGACTCCTGGTGTGTTAAATTCTGTTTGGGGAATACCTTGGAATTGGTTCACATGTTTTCTGTCACAGTAACATTTAGAAAGGTTTTAGGATAAATTGTAGTTTCCTCTGAACTCTAGCTCTGATTTTTTTGCCTTGTATATTGGAACATTGGATATAATATATGCATGATTATGCCTTTCAGTCTGGTCTGGCAGTTGTAAATTCACACAACTGTTACACTGATGAACAACTTGCTGGCAATTGATGAACCTTCGTTTAGATAATTCTGCAACAGAGGTGTGAGGAAGTATGCGCATGCAGGTGTGTGTTAACTGTTAATATTAGGAAGTATGCGCATGCAGGTGTGTGTTAAACTGTTAATATAATAAAACTAACTTGCATATGTTCTTCATTTGGATAGGCTGGAAGGTTGGAGAATGTGGTCGGCTGGTATCACTCACACCCTGGTTATGGATGCTGGCTGTCAGGAATTGATGTGTCAACTCAGATGCTTAATCAGCAATTTACAGAGCCATTCTTGGCTGTTGTGATAGACCCAACAAGGACTGTTTCTGCTGGTAAAGTAGAGATTGGAGCTTTTAGGACATATCCAAAAGATTACAAGCCACCAGATGAGCCTGTGTCCGAGTATCAGACCATACCACTCAACAAGATAGAAGATTTTGGTGTTCACTGCAAACAGGTAACTAGATTAATTCCTATCTTTCTTTTCTTTTACTCTGTGTGTGGTTTAGTTCTTTTCTAACTGGATTTCATGCAGTACTATGCTTTGGACATAACTTATTTCAAGTCATCCCTGGACTCTCACCTCCTTGATCTACTCTGGAACAAGTACTGGGTCAACACGTTATCTTCATCACCACTTCTGGGCAACAGGGATTATGTTGCTGGACAGATCTTTGATTTAGGTAAGCATTTCCTTCTATGAAGATTTCTAGAAAAAATGATTATAGCTAGTTTCGTTGTAGGATAAATTCAGATAAAGTAACAAACCATTTTGTGCTACACAGCTGATAAACTAGAGCAAGCTGAAGGTCAACTGGCACACAGTCGATTTGGTATGCTTATGCCATCACAACGAAAGAAAGAGGTCAGTTTCTGTATTCATGTTTTTTAAAGCTACTTGTGTGCCCATCAATGGACACTGGACAGCACTGTTCTTCTGCTCTTGTGCTGTTTGCAAAGCTGATATTGTTTATTATTTAATCTTGCACACCTATTGTCTGATAAACTTTCGTTTTCTGCATCTCTCGTGTAAAATTAGTAAATTCTTAGCTTGTTAGTATATTAATGGGCTGTGTCCTTTTGCTGTTCGTTGTCACTTTCAATAATAAGTGGATGGGACTGTATGCCTGCAATCTAAGGAATAAATGTCAGCTACAGTGAACACATTGAATAGGTTCCATCAAGTCTAATTCATTAAGTTTTATTAGTGACCTGGTGCCTTGGTCACTTTGTCATGTCTGAGAGCTTCATCTGGGTGAGAAAGTGGGAGAAGTGAGAGGAAGTTTTAAATCTGGTTTATTGTTTTTTTATTTATCACAATTAGGAGAGAAAAAACAGTAGAGGAGTAGATAAAAGCAATGTTTCCCTAGGCGGCCGCCGAGGCACTAGGCGCAGGGGTGCTGTCGTGATTTGGCTATAATCGGTGGCCTAGTCGGTGGCCTAGGCAGCCGCATGCAGTCAAAATCGGTATCTAGGCGGCGGGGAG
Organism: Dendrocalamus latiflorus; assembly: GCA_017311315.1. Lineage (NCBI taxonomy): Eukaryota > Viridiplantae > Streptophyta > Magnoliopsida > Poales > Poaceae > Dendrocalamus > Dendrocalamus latiflorus. Next base: position 34,923,034 of record CM029637.1, read on the forward strand.
GAGCTAGGCACGACAGATTGGGTGGCCAACTCGGCGTTCTGGACGGCTGACTAGATGACGACTTGGAGCAGGCCAGCAGGAAGGGAGAAGGAAGGGAGGCGGAGGTGGAGGAGAAGGAAGCAGCGACAGCGCTAGACATGGAAGCTACGTGTGTTCGTTGTAGGCAAGTCGGGTTAGGGCGAGATTGCTTTTGAGTATTTGGGCCGGCCTTGCTTGGGCCCATCCTGCCCATATACTCACATAACAGGAGGCTATTAGGTCATCCTCCCCAATCCCCCACTGAGCCACCGCGAGATCCCCAATCCCCACTGAGTAGGACCTCACTGGCGATGGCGATGGCAAGCAAGGGGCTGGCTAGGAGGACAATCAGAAGACCTTGCCGGTGAGCAAGAGGGTGGCCCTGGGGCCCCACCGCGGCAAGGAGTGGCGGTGGTGGGCAAGCCGCGGGCCAAGGGGACGTCGATGCTACTTCACCACCTCGTTAGCCTCCCTCTCCTTCCCTTCCTCTCCATTTCCTTCATCTCTGTAGCTTTGTTCTAGATCCAAGCCATGTTCTTCTTCGCTTCAATAGTACAAGGAGGAACATGCCTGTTCTGCAATAATACAAGTTGGCCGCCTAGGCACCGTGAGGCAAGCTAGGCGCTAGGCGGGGGTTTGCCCGACTAGAGCCTAGCGCCTAGGGGAACACTGGATAAAGGGGCATGACTTTATGATTCATTGGGCAGGTATTACAATTGTATGGTAATGTTGTAATAAAAGAGTCAAAATTAATGATGTTAACTTAGATGCAAGTAAATTAGATTGTGAAGTTCTGATGGTTGAGCCCTAGGAAAGGCTGCTTGGTTTGATAGTTTGATTCCGCAAACATGCTGTTATATTTTGTAGTAGTGACATTATGTAATTACTCGATTGAGAGGATCCTTGAGGCTGAGTGCACAAGATGATGATAGTAAATGTAAGATAAGATCCATCTAGGGGGTTGGTATTGGAAAAGTATGATCTATCTCTGAATTGTTTGTCTGGAGTTGCAACAAATGTACTGTGTTTATCTTTGGGGGTACATGGGTTCAGATCCAATATAATCTAAACAGTTTTCTTTATCTTAAAAATAAATGGACCTAATTTGCCTCGTTATTATAATTTGTGCCCTCAACATTGTGATGTTTACACACCTATGACATGAAGTGATTGCTATTTTTTTGAGAATTGTTGCCCATTTTGTGCTTTCCAGCATAGCTGTATGCCTGTATATCTCAAGTGCTTATGGCTATGTCATTTTGTGTTGACATGTTTCTCTTTTAATTTATCGGCGCTTGATTATTGTTCTCTATAGAATCCTTTTCCTTTGAGAACTAAATACATCTGTTGTTTATTTTGTTTTATGGTTTCTTCAGCAAGAGGAGTCTCCGCTGGCTAAGGTAACCCGGGATAGTTCCAAAATTACTGCTGAACAGGTTCATGGTCTCATGTCACAGGTGAGCCTTAATTTATGTCTAGTCTTGATGTTTATTTCTCCTGTCACATTTTTCTTGTCTTGCCCTAACCTTTGCAATATGTTGCCTAAAGGTCATAAAGGACATCCTCTTCAACTCGGTGCACCCGTCAAGCAAGGCAAGCGCAAGTGCTCCTTATTCATCTGGTCCCGAGCCTATGGTTGAAGCTTGAGAGATCCAGTGAAATGCTTCACAAGTTAGCCTTTTGTTGATGCTGGATTCACCTACACTGAGCTTATGAGTTTCCTCACTTCCAACAGTGGGCAGCTTAGCTATCTGATTCGAACTGCGTAAGCTGGTTTCATTTGTCAAAACAGAATTGATATGTAATTATGATGAGTCGCCTTCTGCCCCTTGGGGGAGGGTGTCTAATTTACTTTAGGAGTAAAAATCACTTCCACTTAGGTTTCATCCATGGTGGGTTGATCGCTATGTCGCTATACACATTGATCTGGGTCATCCAATCAATGTTGACGGCCGTTCTGATAGGTACCCTCTGCCTTTTGGTTTTAGAATATACCACAGCTCAATTTACTGTTTGAAAGAGGCTGCAGGGGCCTATTAGAGTATTAGCCTGTACGAAGGTTTCGATCAAGTCGAGGGTTCGAAATTGCTATTATTATTTAAAGACCGCGTTAATCAGTTTGTTCAGTACTTAACTCAAGCCAAGGAATAAGATGGGTACGCGTTTATGGCCCCATTCAAAGCGGATTTTACTTATGCTTTTGATTGCACTAGGTAATGTAGCGGTTGAATTTTGGCTGCGACATTTAGTTAAAGGAAAAAAAGAGGAAAAACTAAAAAACCTTACATCTCGGACAGTGCAAAGGGAAAAGGAAAAAGAAAAGAAAGAAAAAAAGACATCATGAGGTTAAAGCCAGAAAGTGTTTTGAACGTGGCTACGGCCCTTTCAATTATGAGCGATGTTTTGGAGGTTTTTCACTTGTTGCACTTTGACGTGAATAGTGAATACCTTCGTTAGGGAGATCATGCTACGCTTCATGTTGGCTAGTTCGTCGCAATGCGTCAGTATTATTATTAAGGACTAGTTTGTGGAGTTAATTAGATGCAAGTCCGTCCTTTGAGGTCGGCAGTATCTTATGTCGCAAGCGGTTCATTCTTTGTAGTGAATTACTGAATTGCAACGTCACTGTTACGTACAACGTCAGGCAGGTGCACTTGCCGTTGCCGGCCTAAATTGGTCATCGGGTGAACTAGCCTCATATGCACGGCACAACGCCGCGCCAGCCACCGTGTGTACCGAAGTACAAGAGGCGAGGATCCGCAAGGAGTTTTTTTTTAAAAAAACCGAGGGTACATACGTATTTTCGAAAAAACTAAAGGGTTTTTTCGTAAAAAATCGAGGACCCATATGTAACGAAAAGAGGACCCGTACGCAATTTAGAAAACCGCGGGGCGCTATCCTGCAAATTGGAGGGGTGTTTTCAGAAAAAAGCGCCGCAAGAAAAAACGCCAGGGACCTTTTCGCGAAGAAAAAGGACCTTTTCGCGAGGAAGAAGGACCTCTACGTAATTTCCGGAAAACCGAGGGAAAGCGCCTCCCCCGGCCGTACGCGGATTGCGCCGACACGCGCTGGCCGAGGGAGTGCCGCGGGGTGACGTGGGCGACTCTCCGCGCGGAGAGTCCCCCGGCTTTGTATGGGTTAGTATGGGTCGTACGATGTTTTCCTCTGTTGACTAACGTGTGACGGGTATGCATCACTGGGATTTGCGATGGAGCCTTTGGTCCCCATCTTTCGATGGGATTTGCGATGGGGCCTTTGGCCCCCATCTTTCGATGGGAGTTGATAACTAGGTTTATTCTGACGACGCATGTTACCAATCGAATACGACTAGCACGACAAGTAATCGTTAAACCATATTTAAAGTTGTTATTAACCGTGCCAATAACATGATTAATTTAAACATGATGTTCAATTCTTATGAGCAATTGAAGAACAAATAAGAACAAGATGAAAAGCAATTTCAAAATACGGATAATAGACGAATGCTTGAATTTATGAGGTTCTGAAATCAAAGTTGCTAGTCTAGCTAACACAAGAACAATGAGAGGGTTTCTCACACAGAAGACAACGAATATAATCAAAACCTGAACCTAAAGTGATGCACACATGGGTATATATGAGCAAGAGGACACAACATCTTTAGACTCAAATTCAGAATTAGTTCTGAATTGTTTTGGCGATTGTGACATGCACAAAAGGAATTTGGAGGTGAGGTTGGATCCGTAGGAAAAAGGATGAGGTAAACTTTCCATCATATACTCATACACCTCAAACTGAGTCCGTATACGACTTCTATGCACATTGAAGTCAGTGTTGTCTTCGGAGGCCGAATTAGATTCAAAATGTGTCCTACTGGAACTTTTGTTTGACTTGGAACCAAAGTGACATGGGGACCTTCCTTGTACCATGCTTCCACATGCTTCTCTTCATGTTGTATTCCACCTTGTGCTTGATCGACTCTAAAGTTTTTTAGTAAAAGAACAACACATGCAATAGGTAACAGCCTATTCTCCATTGCACAATTATGCATTTCTAGCAATGAGTTCACCTGATAATTTAGTTATTATGCACGTGCTCTTGTAGTTGGCCCTTGTATTGCATCAAGTTGAGGAGTAGCATCTGTAATAGTAGGAGGAGTGGGGTTTGTATCTGTAGAATTAATGTCCACATCCTCCTCCTTTTGAATGGGAGTTATCCTCTAATCAAAGTCATCTTCTTCTCTCAAGTATGGCTTGAAATGTATAATTTTGAATGTAGGACTCACATCAAAATCTGCAGACAGATCAAGCTTATATGCATTATAATTTATCTTTTTAAGAACTTTAAAAGGACCATTAGCTCTAGGCATTAATTTAGACTTCCTCAAATCAGGAAACTGATCTTTTCTCAAATATAACCAAACAAGGTCCCCAGGTTCAAATGTTAATTCTTTCCTACCCTAACTATCAACAAGTCTATATTTCTCATTCATACGCATGTTCTCTTTAGTTGTTCCATGCAACTTAAGAACAAATTCAGCACATGTTTTTTGTATCAAATTTAACTTTTTACAGAAGATGGTAAAGGCAAAAAATCAATAGGAGCCCGAGGGTTGAAGCCATATACCACCTAAAAAGGACTTATCTTTATAGTAGAATGTAGCGAACGGTTATAAGCAAACTCAACATGAGGTAGATATTCTTCCCATATTTTCAAGTTCTTCTTCAAAATTGCCCTCAACATTGTTGATAATGTGTGATTCATAACTTTAGTTTGTCCATCAGTTTAGAGATAATATGTAGTAGAGAATAGCAGCTTTGTCCCTAATTTCTTCCATAATGTCCTCCAAAAAGTGACTCAAGAATTTGGCATCACGATATGAAACAATAGTATTGGTCACACCATGTAGACGAATGACTTTCTTGAAAAATAAATCAACAACTTTTGCAGCATCATCGCTTTTATGACAAGGAATAACATGATCATCTTAGAAAATCTATGCACAATGACAAATATACTATTCCTCCCCCCTCTTTGTCCTAGGCAGTTCTAAAACAAAGTTCATAAAACCATCATCCCAAGAAATACTAGGAACAGGAAGAGGTATATAATAAACATGATAATTGACTAAATGCCATTGCAATTGTCTCGGCTTCGAGAAATGTCACTGCAATAGTGTTCCTTTGAAAAATGCCACCCCAATCATGAAATACTTTGAGAAATACCATTATGAATAATACTAGATGATTTTTATGATATAAAATGGGTTTTTATTTATTATAATGGTATTTATATGAGTATGAGATGATTGGAGTGGTATTTATCAACACAAAAATACAAAATCGAAATACAAAAGGTGTATTAATGTAAAATTGACTTGTATTGATCATAATGGCATCAATAAAAACCATTTTACATGAATATACCTCTTTTATGTCGATATGTATTTCATCCATACAAAAATAATCGAAATACGGAAGGTGTATTCATGTAAAGTCGGCTAGTATCGATCATAATGTCATTTCTAGGAGTATTTCACGATTGCAGTGGCATTTTTCAAAGGAACACAATTGCAGTGATATTTGTCAAAGCCGAGATGATTGCATTGGCATTTAGTTCATTATCCCTATATAAACCATGTGGATTCAGTTGTAACTTAGCTTTTTGACATGTCATGCAGCGAGCCACGTAGTGCCCTACATCAGGCCTCATCTTTGGCCAAAAGAAGTGTTCTGCCAATATGTCCTCCATCTTTTTGACACCAAAGTGTCCCATCAAACCTCCTTCATACGCCTCCTGTAGTAACAAAAGACGAACAGAACTAGCTAGAATGCATAGTTGGTTAGCTCTAAACAAGAAACCATCACTCAATACAAATTTATTCTAGCTCTTTTCCTCCTTGCAATTCAACATAGTATCTTTAAAATCATCATCAAAAGCATATAAGTCTTTAATTGCCTCTAAACCAAAGATCCTACAATCTAATTGAGATAACAAAGTATATCGTCTAGACAAAGTATCAACAATTACATTATCCTTCCCTTTCTTGTGTTTAATGGCATAAGGAAAAGATTTAATTAATTCAATCCACCTTTTATTTCTATGGTTCAATTTATTTTGACTTCTAATGTGCTTGAGGGATTTACGATCAAAATAAATAATAAACTCTTTGGGCCATAAATAATGCTACCATGTTTACAAAGTTTGAACTAAAGCATATGATTATTTATCCTAAGTTGAATAGTTCAAATTAGGCCTACTTAATTTCTCACTGAAGTAAGTAACATGTTTACCTTCTTGAATTAATACACCACCAATTCCAACTCTGCTAGCATCACACTTAAGTTCAAAAGTCTTACCAAAATCTGGAAATTAGAGCAATGGTGCACTTATAAGCTTTTTTAGAAGGTTAAAAGTATCTTCTTGTACTTGTCTCCACTTGAAAGGGGCGTCTTTCTTCGTCAATTCATGGAGCAGCAATAGAAACTAGCAAGTCCATGGAGGGGTCGACCAACTCTTAATATCTTCAATCTTGGTTTCATCAACCTCAATTCCCTGCGGTGTCACAACATAGCTTAGAAAACCAACTCGATTGGTGCAAGAGGTGCATTTTTCGAGGTTACCAAACCAGTGTGCATCTCTTAAAGCACTAAAAACATCACATAAATGATCAAGATGCTCACTGTGTAACTTGCTATAAATCAGGACATCATTAAAATATACACCACAAATTTCCCAATGAAAGGCATAAAATTTCATTCATTTAGCGCATAATATACATGTGTATTAATTAAATCAAAAGGCATCACTAACCATTCATACAATTCAAATTTAGTTTTAAATGTTGTTTTCACTCATCTCAAAATTTTATTCTAATTTAGTGGTAACCACTACGTAAGTCTACTTTAGATAAGACAATAGAGCCACTTAATTCATCAAGCATATCATCTAACCTAGGAATGGATGATGATATCGAACAGTTATATTGTTTATAGTTCTACAATCTACACACATACGCTAAGAACTATCTTAGGAACTAAAATAATAGGAACATCATATGGACTAAGGCTTTATCGAACATACCCTGTATCAAGCAAGTCTTACATTTGACGTTGAATTTTCTTAGTCTCCTCTGGATTAGTCCTAGAAGATGCACGGTTTGGCAAAGAAGCTCCAAGGATTAAGTTTATTTGATGCTTAATTTTCCTAATTGGTGGCAGTCCCAGGGATATTTCAACAAGGAATAAATCATCATACTCCTGCAAAAGGTTAATGACAGTAAGAGGCAAAGAAGTAGACATATCCTCAAATGAAAACATTGCATGTTTGCATATCAAAACATAGCATTCAGAATTATTCGCTTCCAACTCATCGAAATCAGATTTAGTAGCAAGCAAAATAGCACCTTTCAATTTACTTTCATTCTTCCTAGCGCTAGAATCTTTGTTTTCTTTGTTTTTAGATGGAAAGCACTCTTTAGTTACAATCTCTCTTTAGTTACAATCTGATTTTCTCTTTTATGTCTCTCCTTATTTTCACATTTAGCTCTTTCTAATTCATCCTTTAAAATAGCATCAAAAGTCATTGGAAGTAAAACAATTTTCCTGCTCTTATGCATGAGTATGTATTGATTAGTTCTACCATTATGTACATAATCTCTATCATATTGCCATGGTTTACCTAACAATAACGAGCATGCTTGTATATGTACGATATCGCAATCAACATAAGCATGATGTGAACCAAGGGAGAAGTGTACTCTTACAACTCTAGTTATGTTCAACTTACTACATGAGTTGAACCATTGAATATAGTAAGAGCGAGGGTGCTAATTAATGGTCAAACCAAGCCTCTCGACCATCTCCAAGGAAGCAAAGTTGTTACAACTCCCTCCATCAATGATGACTTGGCATGAATACTCTTTGAAGATGAACTTTGTTTTGAATAAATTATAGCATTAATGTTGTTCGGCACTCTCCATTTGGGCACTTAGTATACACTTCACAATGAGGCCATGTACTTATAAGAAATTTCAGCACCTAAATGCTCTTCTTGTTCATCATCAGTTTCAAAATTATCACCTGCAGGGTTATTGGCAACCAAAGCATAATCTTCATCAATTTCACTAGCAGATGTGTACTCACCATGAGAGTTCGCTGACTTGGATAGTCACGCAAGAAGTGTCCAAATCCTTTGCATTTGTAACATTGCACATCTCTTGTTCTCCCTGTACAAGTAACTGAAGAAGCACTTTTTGCTGGAGCTTGCATCGTGGCGGTCTTGTTTGTTTTGAATGGACATGAAGGTGTGGAAGCAGTGGAAAGAGCAACAGGGTGCCCACAGCTGGAAAGAGGTGGGGCTCGGCCAGTACTAGTAATTGGCACCTTGTATTGCATCTGGCTCGTCCTGGATGACGATGAACCTTACAAGCAAGATGAAACAAGCAAGTGATATTATTGTATTCTCTATAATCAAGAATGTCCTAAATCTCACAGTTAAGCCCTCTTAAAAATCTAGCCATTTTACCTTCTTTCAGTTTCTTCTAAACACAATGCAATAAACCAATTTGCAATTTTTGAAATTAGTCATCTATACTTTATTGCCTTGTTTTAAGCATTGCAATTTATTTAGCAAGTCACGTGAATAATATGATGGAATAAATCTAGCTTTCATGACTCTCTTCATAGTATCCCAAGTTGTAGGTACGTTTCCTAGCCTACAATATTCCTTCCACCAAATAGATGCAAATTCCATAAATTCACTAGTAGCAGCCCTGACTCTTTTATCTTTAGGGAAATCATAGCATGCAAATTTCTAATCTATAGCTAATTCCAAATCTAAATATGCATCGGGGTCATATTTACCAGTAAAGGAAGGAATTATAAATTTAATCTTGGTTAATGCATCATCACGTACATCTCGCCGATTTCTACCAATACCTCGTTAATTATGGCGTAGTAAATGGCAATCTTGATCTTTAGAACCCTCATGTTCTGTATCAGTAACATAATTCTCTCCATCATTTTCCTCCTCATCCATCAAAACGCGAATGGGGGGTGGTGCATGACGATAAGGAGGGTCTTCCACCCTTGGGTCATCATTGGCCACAGCTAACCTTCTTTGCTCGAGACGCTCAATGTGTGTGCAGAGTGCTGCGAGGTTGTCGTTGACTTTATCCAAAGCTTGGTGAATGTTCTCGCCATGCCCGCTAAACAAGCGCTCAAAGTGTTGTATGATTCCTCTCGTACGAGGTGTGAGGGGTCCTGCACTGTCTTGCTATGTAGAACTGTGTGACCCTACCATGGTTAGTAAGTAGCAAACAAGAAACTCACAAAATATGCTAGGTTCCTATCACTACTAGGTGCTAGGGTGTATCAATCTCACACGCTCAAGCTCTTATGAAGCTCTTGAAGTTCTTACCAATGCAAATAAGTGATGCAACCGGTAACTGATTCATCATAACCTGACTCTCAAGTAATGAGTAGAGCGATTGCAAGTATGGTGTGACTTGTTCGATTAGTAAAAAAGTAGAGCTTGGACAGGCTAAATATGTAGCAAGGAAAAACAATAATCAATTCTAGAAATTGCACTAGCTAAAAATTAGTCCAAAGTACTTGCCTAAATTGTTGGCACAAACTAGAGCTCGACCCTAGTTCAAGCAAGCAATAATGGACAGCACAAAATGCTATCAACTACAAAGATGCAATTTCTGATGTTTTTAATTAGTGCAGCTCTTTTTTTAATATAGACCACATATACACTAAGTTATGGACTAGAAACAAGGATTACACGATTTGGAATAATAGAAAACGCAAACTAGGCAGTGACAGAATGGCAAAAATGGGTGTTGAAACTTCGAAGGTCATTTTGAGGCCCTAAATGACCGTTTTAGATTTTACAATTTTTCTTGAGCCTCGCAAGGTGAATTAGACCCATCCTTTACAGATATCTGGATCTACCTTTTATTCACTTTCCAACAAGTACTTGAATGCCCAAAACGGAGTTCACTCGCAAAAGTTATGGTTGTTTTACTGAACGCTGTGCAAGAATTTCAGCCCACAATCAGATTTGCGCAACAAATCACAAGGGTCTCCTAACAATATCAAACTGACTCTAAACCTAACTCACTCGACAAGAACAGATCAAATAGATCTGAACACAAATTGATCCGAAACAAGACTCTAAAAACAAAAACCGATTTGCTCGGCTATCACAACCCAGCTATTTATTTAAAAAAAGGTAAAAAATTAATTTAACTTAGAATAAAAACAAGTGTTATTTGTTTTGCCTGCATTTTTTATTTGCCTATTTTTTAGCTTTTACAAAGGATTCTCTTTTGAAAAGTAATTTAGGTAAAAAATAAAAATATTATTTAGGTAAAAATAAAAATATTAATAAATAAAAGGATAATTTTATTTCTTTTGTAAAAATATTGATTCAAATTAATTATTTGGGAGCATTTGGCTTTTATGTTTCTGTGAATTTATGGAGTTTAAAAATCAAGTTCAAAATTAAAAAGTATTTTATGCAAAATGTTAAAGACCAACTTTATGCTAGAAATATTTTTCCTAAGTCCAAAATAGCTCCAGGAATTTCAGTAATTTTTTCTAGAATTGTTGGAGATTAGCTTCTATTTTCTAGGCCTTTATTTAATTTTTGGGATTTTTCGAAAAATCAAAAAACCCCTCCCTCTCTCTCAAGCTGACACGTGGCCAGCTGGGATCTTCTGCTCTCACCCACACGCCACCATTTGCCCGTGCCTGTGCCTCCCTCTTCCCTCCCTCTCCACGCGACAGTCGGATTACCCTCCGCTCGCCACATGTCGGTGATCCGTCCTGCCTCGCCCCGCTCTTTCTTCCTCTTTCTCTTACCTTGGACCCACCCGCCAGCTTCCCTTTCCCCCTCTCCCTGGTTGCAGGCCTACCCGTTAGCCCTTCCTCCCCATGCGCCATGCGTCAACCCCGCACCACCCCACCTGCCGCTCTTTTCTCTCTCTGACCTCCCGGTCCTACGTGTGTGTCCCCTTCTTCCCAGCCTCCTTCTTCTTCCTCCCTCTCCTCTCTCCTCCACCCGATGTCGCCATTTCTAGCCAACACCCCGCCCCCTTCCTCCCTCGCCGCACAGTCGCCCCCATCCCCTTTTCTTCCTCCTTACTCCACACACCCGCCTCCCTCTTCTCTGCACCCATCCTCCCTCTTTCCGGCACCCGCTTCTACCCACTCCTCCGTAACCATCGCTGGTTGTCAAGAATTTTGGTGAACGGTTACCGCTAGATATTCCCTCTGCTAGCCTATTTAAGGCGTCCTCCCTGTGCTCTCCTCTACTCCCTTTCCTAAGCGTCAGAACCCTTCCTCGCTGCACTCTTGTTCTGAGCTCCAACAAGCTGTCCGCCCCCATGTCACGCCGCTGCCTCAAAAAGCTTCTCCGTGCCACTGGGACCATCACCCACCCCTCTATTGAGCTGGAGCATCGCCGAAGGCCTGACTTCATCGAAGTATGCATGCCACCACCGCCTTCGCGTGTTGCCGGCTGCCTCCACTGGTCCTTGGGACTCGCGCCAAGGTGAAGCTGCATCTCCTCGCTTCCCTCTTCATCTTGCAATCCTCGCCGCCCTCCGTCGTCCACTGGCGTGCCGTTGGTGCCCTTAGTCCCCATGCATGGCCACCAGATGGCAAGCCACGTTAGCTCTCAGGGCTAATGTGGAAGCTGCATGGCCACCACGGGGTGCCACGCACCGAGCCACCTCTGCGCCAGCAGCCCCGTCGGCTCCCCTGAGCCACCTAAGCGTGTAGCACCAACATGTCGACCCACATGGCTACCACGTGTGGCCAGGTGTCTGCCACACTAGTGCCAGCTCAGCACACAAGCGCCATGCCACCCTTCCTCGCCACCTCAGCCAAGAATTGGTCCATGGGCTCAGTTTACAAGAATCGGACCCACATAACTCAGCCCATTTTTCTTTGAGAAAAATAAATCAGCTGAAAATCCAAAATTCCTTATTGACATCAGCATGACACAATAAACCTGATTTTCCTTTAGGAAAATAATTCTGCCAAAATCAAAATTTCATGCTGACGTCATAATTCCCCTTTTCCTATACAAAAATAATTCAAAAAATCGGGAAAATGCTGCATAGTGTTTTCCTCCACTTTTTCTTGGAATTAAAACTCCTGATTCTCCTTTATCCTAGATTCGATCGAGCTCATTTAAAATTTTAAATTCATCTAAAATTATAATCTATCCAAATGTACTATGTTTTTGAATTTTTAGAGTTTATTTAAGTTTATTTGAATTTTATTTGAGTTTGGCTTGTTAATTTCATATGTAGACTGCGATGATTATGAAGAATTCTACTTCGATGATATGAGTCCACAGAGCAAGGCAATTTACACTCTTTGACCATGTTGATCCTAGTTTACAAATAAAATTATGTTATTTTAAAGTATTCTACGTGTATATTTTTATTCACTGTGTTTTAATTCAGTTTTAAACTTAGTTATTGCCTACTTGTTAATACCTCCTTTGATATTGATTCTCATATATCTTGTCACCCTAGAATAAAATTCTAGTTAGTACACTAGTATTAGCTAGAACATTTTATAGAACTGCTTGGACATACTTAGAGATAATTCTAGGTTTGACATAACCTTTTCACATAAAATGATAAGTTTTAAAATGTATTCTTGACTTTGGTGAGTCAAGAAGGTCTATGAAATATTTCAAAAATAAAATATAAAAACTTGGTTTAGACATTGGCAAATAGTTAGGTGGTGAGTGCTTACTAGCATACGTTATTGCTTGGTGGCTCAACGTAGGTGCTAGGCATAAGGGGTATGTGGTAAGTCTACCTAAGTCAATTAAGGACCGGTCTATGAGCTACTGCTACAAATCCCTTTTGTATTACCGCAAGACTGGTATAGGACAGTCATGACTGACTAATTTGTGGGTCCCATCCTGAATCTCGCTGTAGACTGAATGTGAGCGTGGCGTAGGCCACGAAAAGTCTCATACGGCATAAGAGGAGCCCCGATCTAGTAGATTCCTTATTAGAGGTGAAATCTTTGTGGAAGCATGGTTAGATTGATGGCTTTGCATTATAAAGGTCTTGTCGTGATCTCTTAGTCACACACCTTTTCAAGTATGTCAAATAGATATTATAAGTTGATCATGTCTTGTGAGTAAAGTTGTGCCATCTCTAAAGAGTGTCTAAACAATTCTAGGTAGCCATGCCCACGATCAAGGGCATGCCAAGTAAAATTTTTCACGGATTAGATTTTGTTTTTCAAAAATGGTTTACAATCATGGGCATGCCAAGTAAAGTTTTTCACAGATTAGATTTTTGTTTTTCAAAAATGATTTAAGTGGAACTGTGGAATCTTTTTGGAGAAAGATGGTCCGGGTAGGATGCCTATGATTAGGTTAGTGCCAAGTCGGTGCCTACGCTAATGGTAGTAATTTGCTTAAACTACTGTCTTTTCTTACTGTATTAAATTCAATAATTTTCTATCTATTTACTATATTTCTTCAAATGCTGCTTTACACTCAATTAACCATATATGCCTCCACTTGTCAGCCTTACATTAATATTGCAATTTCCCATGTAACTTACAGAGTATATTTTATGTGCTCATTCTTGCTTAATTTTGTTGCTCAGAGGAGGACGACTTTGACTACGGTAATGATCAAGACAAGTAGGCTGCATATTACTATCATTTGACTATGGACAGACTTTAGGCTACACCTTTTTATTTACCTTGTTTTCGTTGTTATTTCCTTTAATATTTAGCCAGTGAGGAGTGATAATGTAAAACATGGTCATAAGGCCTTTCTCTTTATTTGATAAAGGTTGCCATTGTGCATGATATGTATCCCTGTTATTATTGTGTGCACTAGCTGATTCTGGACTAGTGCCATTGACACAGAGGATCCAGAGATGTCGCTTCGGGGTCTGACATCAACCAAATGGGATCAAACTCCGAAGCAACACAAACCTAACTAGAAGGAGAATAGACCAGACTAGCAACTAGACTCGAAGGATGGAATCAAATTCAACACAACAAAGCAAAAATTGAAAATTGCATAGGCTCAAAGTGTTTCAGACAAGGTGAAAATCGAACATAAAATATTTTTGTGGGCTGTTTTCTAGACGCTAGGTATAAAAACAAAATGAATTTACTAAATTCTCACTAGTAAACTGAGGCTCTAATACCATGTGATGGGGGCTTTGGTCCTGATTTTCCGATGAGTTGATAACGATTGTCATGGAGGTGATTTTGACGATGCAGGCTACCAATTGAACACGACCAACACGAGTTAATCAATTTGTTCAGTGCTTAATTCCAAGGAAGAAGATGGGTACTTTTATGGCTGCATTCAAAATGGATTTTACTTATGGCTTTTGATTGAAATAGGTATTGTAATGGTTAATTTTGGCTGAAGCATTTAATTAAAGAGAAAAAGGAAGAGAAAATAAAAAACCTTATATCTTCAGAGACAATGCAAAGGGAAAAAAAGGGAGGGGAAAAGGAAAAAAGCGACGGGGCTATGACCCTTTCAATTATGAGCGATATTTTGGAGGTTTTTCACTTGTTTCACTTTGACGTGGTCGTGGGTAGTGAATACCTTCGTTAGGGGGATCATGCTACGCTTCATTTTGGCTAGTTCGTCGCAATGCGTCAGTATTATTATTGACTAGTTTGTGGAGTTAATTGGATGCAGGTCCGATCTTTGAGATCTGCAAGTATCTTATGTCGCAAGCGGTTCATAAAAAGGGCCGTTCGTTCGTTTCGGTTTAAATTTATGATTTCTGACATCTAATTTACTATTATTTATTCTATTTTTTTCTTTTTAGTCTTTTTTACCTTTTCTTTTTTCTGTATTTGTTTGCATTTTTCGTGATGGGTTATCCTGTTATTTCTATTTTTAAATTTAATTACATTAAATAAGTCATCATCAGGCACAGCATAATTTCAGTTAGATATAATACAATTTTAATCATAAATTAATTTATTTTAATTATAAATTAATTTATTTCAGTCGAACTTAGCGGTCTCAAAGTGAATTGCAACGTCACTCTTACGTACAACGTCAGGCTGTTGCACTTGTCCCGCTCATTTCGACTTGAGCTTCTGACTTCTGACTTATTTCACTATTCATAAATTTTATATTTTTCTGAACTTTTGGTTTTTTAGCTTTTTGTCGGTTCTTTTTTCCGTATTCGTTTACGTCGTCCGTGATAAGCTAACATATTTTTTTTAAAAAAAATAATTATGTCAAATAAGTCAACTTCAGCTATAGTGTAATTTCAGCTGGCTACTGTGTAATTTCAGCCATAACCCACTATTCTTCAGCACGAGCGAGCGGGGGTAAATTGGTCACCGGGTGATTGGGTCGTACGATGTTTACCTCTGTTGACTAACGTGTGGCGGGTACGTATTACTAGGATTTGCGATGGCCGGGATCTTTGGATGGGTAAATTGGTCACCGGGTGATTGGGTCGTACGATGTTTACCTCTGTTGACTAACGTGTGGCGGATACGTATTACTAGGATTTGCGATGGCCCGGATCTTTGGATGAGTTGATAAATACAATAGAGAATAAAGATGTGTGTAATGGAAGTGCTCCAATACTCATAAGGTTAATTTAAGCTCTCCAACATTGATAAAATGGATTTTTTTTCTTATTTATGTTGAGAACTAGAGAAAAATCTGGGTCCACAATCCACTAGTTCAAGTATCTGATCTTGGAGACCGAAATATAAAAGTAAAAGAAATACCTGTTCAATGGCCAACATCCAGAAGCTACCGAATTTTTTCTATTTAAGCCCTTTTTTTGAAAAATATTCACATTTAGACCCCTGGTGGTTTTAATTCCGTTTTTGGACCCAGGGGGTCGGAGCCGTGGATCACGGCGCCGAGGTAACACGTCTCGGCGCCGTGATCCATGGCTCCGAGGGCCCAGGCCGGCACCAGCGTGGCGACCCGCGTGGTGCCGACGTGGCAGAAGCTCGGCGCCGTGATCCACGGCTCCGAGCTCGGCGCCGTGACTCGTGGCTCCGACCTCGGAGCCGTGGATCTTGGCGCCGAGCTAGCGGCATTTACCCAGGCCAGGCCGAGCCATTTCGCGTCGCGTCTGCCCTCAGCCCCCGACTCCTGCCCCCGCCGCCTCCCTGGCCGCCACCGCCTCCCCGCCCCGGCCGCCTCCCCGCTGCCTCCCCGGCCCACGCCGCCTCCCCGGCCGCCACCGCCTCCCCGGCCCGGCCGTCTCCCCGCCGCCTCCCCGCCCCGGCCGCCTCC